>CM062805.1:1346761311-1347961311 GCA_031772625.1 Pinus tabuliformis | reverse complement strand
GCTGAATACATTGCTGCTAGTTTGGCCTCCTATGAAGCTGTCTAGTTGAGGAAGCTCTTTAGTGAGATGTTTGGACATGTACTGGATACCACAATGTTCTTCTATGACAACTAGAGTGGGATTCGTCTTTCTGAGAATCCCATGTTTCATGATCGCTCCAAGCATATTGATATCAGGTACCATTTTATCTGGGACATGGTACAACAGGGAGCAAAAAGGCTCCATCATATTGGGACCGATGAGCAGGTCACCGATATTCTTACAAAGCCCCTTAGTTAAGGTAAAATTCTTAACCTTCCGTGAATGACTTAGAGTCATGGAGAGACCCTCTTGTGAGGGTCCTGTATGAGATGGATAGTGAGCTCTAGGAGCTCCTGGGGGCTTGGGGTACTTCTTGGAGCGATGAGCGACCATAGGGTGACTCGTCCTCCCCTAGTGTTGCGATGTATATAGGGTGAATGGTTCACCTTCCCATGTGATACATCATGGTGGCATATGCATAGGCTGAGTGGTTCACCCTGCCCTAGTGGTGCGCTATGTACAAATTGAATGGTTCGCCTTCCCTTATGATACCCCATGGTGGCATATGCATATGCTGAGTGGCTCACCCACCCCCATGGCATATGAGCAGGATGCATGGTTCACCTTCTCCTGCCGGCACATCCTACCCATGCAGTCTGGGACTCATGGGAAGTACCTCTCATCCGGCCAATGAGTAGGGAAATGAGGATAGGGACCATAGTACTACCAATGGATGCATCGTGTACTACCGTACTCCCTATGATAGCATGTTGATATTGATATGGGATCAATGGAAACTGGATAAGGGTCAGTTAAGAGTGTTATGACACACTCTCTATTGTTGGAGGCTGACTTCGGGTCAGTGGAGAATGGTATGATACATTCTCGATCATTTATTCTTTCTTCATGGTTCAACAGAGTAGAACAGAGTAGAGTAGAGTAGTGCAGTGACAATGATGGTACAGATTGTCAGACAATTTGGCAGGTGATGTTCTTCCTGGTTGAGAGGGAGTGTTAAATTTGGCAACTAGGGCCAAACATCACTTTGGACAGCTCTTATGAGGCAGCTTATATTTTTCTTAGGTTCTTCTTTCTGAGAGGTGTAGGATTGATCTAAATATCATCCAATTTGGACATGTACAAATGAAGTTAAGATTTTTCTTGGATTACAAACAAATTGTCTAGATCGGTTAGCCATCAAATTAGCCTACTTCAGCGTTCAACATTGCATATAAATACAAGGTGCCTCCTCCTCATTTTGGCATCTCATCTCATTCATCTTTCTCTCTCTCATCTTGATTGGGTATAGATTTCTGGGCCTCTCTCTCTCCACACATGCGAAAGGAAGACTGCCTTCTCTAGCTGTTGCATTGACCAGATTTGACCAAAATTTCAAGAGGCTGACTTTGACCAACGTTGACTTTCTCGTTAGGGCTTTCTGTTTAGTTATTTTGACTTATCAGTTTGGGAAAGTGAATATTATAAATTGTACTCTCTCTCTCTGCTAAAATTTTGAAGAATTATAAGAAGAATTGATCAAGGGTTTCCCCACATTGGGATTTGTCCCTAGCTGGTGCCATATCTTGTGTCCTCTTGTGTTGGCTTGTCTTCTACTGTTATTGTTTATGTTCTATCTGCATTTTACTATCATGTTTATGTGATTTCTTTACTAGATATGATATTGGGCTAATAAAGAAATTTGAAGTAAAATTTATGTAAGCATAGAACATACCATTTTTTTTTTTTCTAAGTAATACTAAACTATTATATTACAGCAAGAGCAGAGTTACATTGTGAAAATTACAACAGGGCTGCGGCCCTGTAAAATTTGTCCGCGGACAGACAGTAGACACTTGACACATAGGACACATTGACACATGGACACATGGATAAAGACTTAGAGCCACATTCATGCAGCTGACACATGGACATATACACTTGCAGAACAGCGACATGGAACAGAGATAACATAAAACCGACACCATTACATAGAGACAGAGTGACAGACTCATATATAACCGCATAGGAAGCTGACTGAGAAAAATTCTTGCTGTAGAACCTGGAGTGCGAGCTGGGCATGTCAATCTTCGTCAGTGGTCTGCGGCTCATCTTCTGCCTTGCAGCGTGGAGGCTGAAGGATAGCTTTGCCAAGGTTGCGCGCTCCACGGTCGCTTGGGCCAGCGCCTGAGTCACCAACAGGCTCTCTCAGGCTTGCTCCCGGGTCATGTAAGGGCCTCATCATCTCAACAGCAGGGAATTCCATATCCACCATGGGAACAATCCCAGGAACACGCGGAGGGTTGGCCCGAGGGATGTCATCCTCATCTTCCCAGGGATTGCTACAATGCTCAACAGAGACAGTCACAAAGAAAGTGGAATTAGCTAAGGTGCAGGGGAGGCGGTAACGCACCATTGGGTGTTCCGTGTGCCCACAATCCATGCGCACAGGCTGTTCCCCCATTCTGCCTCTGCCCGGGGGCCTTCCCCTCGGCCTTCTGCGTTCAGAGGATTCCTCAATTGAGGAGGAAGTCGAGGGGGCTCTGCCACTATACCCACCCCTGCCGCCGCTGCCTCTTCCCCTATTACGCTGCATGCTGGTCTTATGAGCAGAGCGCTTAATTCCACTGTGAAACAGCGGAATCGGCCTAGAAATGCTGCCAGACCAAGTTTGAGTTTCCCAATTGCCGAGAGCAGTGGCAGCAGAGCCTTGACCCTCTTTCTTAATGTTTGATTGAGGGCTGAGACTCTGAGCCTCCACACTTTCTAACAAAGCCAGAACAGGACTGAACAATGGACGCGGATACGAGCTGAAGCTCCGAGTGCCCTCACCTGCTAACGAAACCAGAGCAGGAGCTAACGAAAGGCGCATACAGAGAGGCGTTACCAAATTCTCAGAGGCGCAATTGGCTTGCTTGTGAGCTTGCCAATTGCCCCACTCCTCCGCAGCATCACACTCACATTCACAATCAACTTTCAGAACCTCCGTCACCTCCGGCGAGAACGAACCAGTTGCAGCGAGAAATGGCGTAAGAATGGCCTGGAGAAGGTTGTTATGAAGCGCCATGATGCGCTTCTCAAGAATCGCCTTGATGGTCGACAGGACTTCTCTGTCAACCGTCTTAATTCCCCTCCTTAAATGCTGAAGGGTAGTAGAGTGTATGCGTGTCCTTCTGTCATGCTTGGCTCGTCCGGGCGGACACATGCCCTTTGGACGAGCCTTGTGTGTCACGTGGCTAGCGATCACCCGCATCCGGGGGAAGCATAGAACATACCATTGTTATCTTAAAATTAACACATTTGCATCCATATTTCTAGCTAGAATACTATTAAATGGACCTACTTGAAGGATTAGGAATTCTAGAATTTCAAGATACCACGATTCCCTCTTTATCTCACGGTTTTTTAGTCGATGATCTGTGTATAAGTGCCAAATGATCTAATCCATAGACCACTAGTAAATCAACCACATCTTCGATCTATAACATTTCCACCTTCCAAGCTAAGAATGCATTGAATAGGGAATATCATATGATCCTTATAATCATATAAAGGGTTGGATTACTGAGAGTGAGTAAAGTGTTGAGCAAGTGGTATAAGTGGGATGAGTATGTGGATCTCTTGAAAATGCAACTAAGACAAGATCTACTCTATGGAAAAGCAATTTGGTTGGAAAATTCGATGACCTCTATTCTAGTAGTTCCAAAGTTCCTAAAAAACTAGGTGAAAAACCTCTATAGTTTAACCATGGCATAAAATGGTATTTTTTTATTATTAAAGACAAACATCCAACAACAAAATCTTATCACGACTTCAATATTATCATATAATTTAAAATGTCAAAGCATCTAAAAATTTGTGGATAATCCTCAACGACAACCATATTTGGCTTGCATAATGATTTTGATAATTACACATATAAAAGTTGTATATCTAGGTAGTGTAAATATGATAATGATAACGAATACAAAGCCATTGAAATAAAGTTGCAATTGCCTAATGTGCATTGTGGATGGCCCTATAAGTGTATATTGTGACAGGCAAATGGACATAGTTGTCTCATAGGGGAAAACACTAGCTTGAAAGTAGTTAGAATTCTGTATTCAAGCTTCTGTGATCCATAATGAATTAAACGAAGTCTTTCAATAGAAATCACATGAGAGAATTTTTTGGTCGACGCGTTTCGAACCAACAATAGTAGTTAGATTGTTGTTCATTTGAGGTAATACAAGTTGTATTTCATTTTGCTATGGTTGAAATAAATCTTCAATTAGAGGAGGAGTTGATTTGCTCAAGTAATCTGAGAAATATTTTCTTCCTTGACTAGGCAAATCACATAGAGATTTAAGATCTCACTATTGGGAAATTATTGGACTTTAGCATTGTTAGGTAAGACACGGGGTGAAGATGAAATAGGGGTTGGAAAATCTAATTTAAACATATACTACTAACCATATTTGATAAGGATGTAAGTGTTAACCCTGTTATAACACCGAGCATAATTATCATAGTGATAAGGGTGGTCCAAAATGAGGTAAACAAAATTCATGGGCCTTATACTACACTGAATAACATAAATGAGTGGTGAGTTTGTGACATTGAGAATACAAGTTGTGGTAATGAGAAATATACGACCTTCATCATTGACCCAACCAAGATGATAGGTTTAGGGATGGAGGGTAGTGGGGAGTTATAGGAAATCCATGAGTGCTTATGAGTTTTTGTTTTTTGTTTTTCTTAAATGTAATTGTCAATGATTGTAACAACCATATAGTTTTTAATGTTATAGTTTTGGGTGGACAATATCTCACAATATGTAGCAAAGTAATTGTAAGATACAAGGACCAAAATGGGAATGTTGGAGGTGGAGTTCTCAATGAAAATGGTGTTTGAATTTGTGAATGGGGTTATTATTGTTGTTTATTTGTAAAGCACTTTCACTTCCTTATGGTTATGAAGGGCATGCCATAAATTGAAGGAGTGTTCTTGTTCTAGTGAACATGGAAACACCTAGTAGGATATGAGGGGGAGTTGGCATTGGTAAGGGAGCTCACCCAATTGAAGTGGTAATAGGAATTTGGTGAGGGTGGCCCAAAATGGAAGATTTAGGATTGAGATTTTATTTAGTTCTCAACATACAACAAAATACTTGATTTATGGTAATGGTTTCAAACATAGCTACTTTAGCTTTAAGAGGATGCAATAAACCAAAAACAAATTTTACAATAAGTACCTCTTCTATCTTTGGGACCTAAATTCGAAGTTGCAACTTGACAAAGATATTAGTGTATAACTTGATTATTTGCCCATGAAATTGCCTCGATGTAACTAATATGCCAATAATTGTTGGTGATACTTGAGAGGATATGAAGTTATTCGTAGAAATTGTCCCTTTGTGAGATAGGTTTGGAGGTGGTGATAAGTTGATCATTGAGTTCCATGATGATGGTGGAAATTGAAGAGTTCCTACACTACCACTAAGTGAGAGATATATCTTACATTTGTAGTCTTGTTCTTTCTATTTCGTTTGCTTATGTCATGCATGGTTGAGGAAAAACACATTTCATACTCCATATCCAAGATTCTGGAGAGTCACCATTCACGGTGATAGTATATTTGGTCAAATTTATCTTGGCATCCAATTGGAAAGGAAATCGTCTTGGGGCAAGTGCATTCTTAGGTATATTAATGAGTACTTGGACCACTTGTTGAGATTGGTGGCACTATAATGGTTGGATTTCAAACCTATAGTGCTTTGGATAAATATCATGATGTAATGCCCCGTAATAATAATAATAATAGTAATAAATGAAATAATATTAATATATAAATAATTAAAGCAATAAATAATAAAGAAAATATAATAATAACAAATAAATAATAAATAAAAATACAAGATGATAATAATAAATTGAAGTTCTATATAAATAAATATAAAAATAAACTATAAAAATAGTAAGAACAAGTAAAGTTATCAAAAGTAAAAAGGAATAAAATAAGCCGAAGTTAAATTAAGAAAAAATGTTGAGTTAATTCATGTTGAAGGAAGTGTAACTAGGTTCGGTCTTCATAAATGTACTTTTGATATTTGTATTTATTCAAGAAAAGAAATATTATTTTTATAATATATGTCAATGAGTTTCTTGCTCATTGAAATAGGTCTAGCACTAGTTAAAGTGCTATAGGTGAGTCAAATAGTCAAAAGAAAAGGTTGAAGATCTTAAGGGCATGTTACACCTTGTATGTTTATGTATTAGAGTCAATAGAATAGCTCCAAGCAAAGCCAACAAGTATCCTCCATACAACGACACCTACAAAGAAGAAATCTGATTTAAATAAGTCAAGTCGGCTTGCAAACTTCAAGTCGGCCTAAAGGAGGGACATACCTCTATATATAGAGGTTGTCCACTCCCTCAAAAGAACATGCAATCCTCTCTGAAATCAACGAAGTAAATGGGACTAGAAGAAGGTGGAAAAGAGCGAAGGAAAAGGGTCTCCAAGTGTAGTGAAGAAGAAGGGTACATAACCGATTTTAAGGGGACCATTTCTAGGGCAGCTGCAGTCACACGTGCGAGGAAAGGTAAGGTTGCCTACGGTCATAACAACAGTATTATATCAACACCACCTCTCACATTGTTTGGTCTAGAAATATAGGCCTAAAGGGCCTCCCACTCAAGCAAAGGACCAAGGAAGAAAAGCGAAGGTAATAGGGCTGTTCTAAAGCCTATTACAATCACATGTGTGAGGAGAAGGAGGCTGTCTCTGCTGTCATAACAACCCTCCCATGACAGTCATAACAAGTTCATTGGTTGGTGAAGAGAAGGAAGGGATCATCATAAGGGAAGGGTCATCATAAGGGAAGGGTCTCATCAAAGGAATATCTTCTAGAGAAAGTATAACAAGACTTACCAAACAATTGAAAAAGGAACAAAGTTCCAGAAGAAGGAAGACGAAGTTTTGGGGAACAAAGTGTCAGAAAAAGGAAGTGTTGGGAAACAAAGTGCAGAAAGGAGGAAGGACTTGACTTGTGCTTGGAGGATATTCTTGTCAGGGGTCTAGGGTTTAGCATTGATCAATAATAAGCTTCAATAAGAGAAACTTACTAAAGGGTTTTCCTCTTAAGAGAAGAGAGGTTTTGGCCCTGTTAGAGAGCCAACATCTTGTGTTCTTGTTCTTATGTTTTTGGTAGCAGTGTGATAAAGTACACACACATGCATTAATAATAATAAGAAGAAGATTAAGCTAACAAGAAAAAGTAAAAAGACTCCACAAATTGTTATCAAGTCAAGAAGAATCATACTAAACCTAATTGCCCTAGATTCTTCAACATGGTATCGGAGCTGAGGTGACACATCAAGGAAAGGGAAACTCAAGAACACTCATCAAGGAAGGACATCTACAAGGTTGAAGCATCAAGCCAAGAAGTCTCAATCACTTCAAGGACAAGAAGGTATATCATCTATCATTCATCAAGGAAGACCACATATAAAGAAGAAGGGCCTTACACTAAGGCACCTACAAAGAAGAGCAAATAAAAAAGGGACCTACATCATCTACAAGTTACCAAGCAAAATCTCTTCATCAAGCAAGTCCACTTGGATAAGGCAACTTGAAGAACGTCAAGATCCTAGGAAGGCAAGCCATCATGTTTCAAGGAGGAAGCAAATCCATTACATCTCAAAATATATCAAATAAGTATATGTCCCCTTCTGAATATACATATATGTCTTTTTGCAAGGAAAGCAACAAATTGGTCGGTACCAATAACTTTCTTGCATGTAAGAAGAGGACTGATTTACTTCTTAAGGAGAATGAACTCCTAGAACATGTCAAAGGGAATATCACTATCCCTAATAAAGAACAAACTCAAGCCTTAGCTAAGTACAATAAGCATGAGACAAGAGCTCAAAGGATTCTAATAGAATCAATCAAGGACTCTCTCATTTCTTATGTCTCCAAATTTGAAACATCAAAAGAAATTAATGATAATCTAGTAGAGCTATTCTCGGTATCCACAGCTGGAGAAGTGATATCGCTAAGAAATGAATTGTATAAAATGAAGATATCAAAGGAAGTAATAGCTCCCTACTTCATGAAGATCTTTGAGAGGAGAGATCAACTTCAAGAGCTTGGGGAAGTCATGTTTGACAGAGAAATGACAACTGTAGTACTCAATGCTCTACTTGAGGATTGGGGCAACTTCACATCTAGCATATATGCCAAGAAGGAAGCAACCACACTCAATGAAATGTGGTCTACATGCAGGACAGAGGAAACTATACTTAAAGCAAAGTAAGATGTGGGATCAAAGGAGCAAGCATTTTCTACCATGGCCAAGGGAAAGGGAAAATTTGGTCCACGAAGAACAAACAACAAAGACATGTCCAAAATCCAATGTTTTGGATGCCAAGAATATGGACACTACAAAAGGAATTTTCCTAAGCTTAAGAAGGACAACAACAACAAAAGAAAGAGGGAAGAACCTCACATGACTCAAGAGGTGAAAGAAGAACAAAATAAGCAAAAGAAGGAAGATCCTCCAGATCTCTACTATGACTAAGTCAAACTCTTTACTTCAAGTATTCTTTCAAGGTTTTGAGTAGGATAGGAGCATGTAGGAATAAAATAAAATTGCATGACTAGAAACATCTTCTAGAATCTAGAAGCATGAAGTACATAGAGTTCTAGATACTCATGAAGAAGTAGCATTTATAATGAGAACAAAATTCAAGGTTAGAAATATCTTCTAGAATATATGAGCATGATAGATATAGCTCAAGATATTCATGTAGAAGGAGAACACCTAGTATAGGACCTCATCCACGATGAAAGAAAATTGATCATGATTAAGAATCTTACAAGACCTCCATCATGAAAAGAAACATTTGCAAGGCAAGGGTCTTTAAGATCCTATGATTGAATGTTCAAAAGAAGGTTCATGAACCAAAGCAGATGTCTCATTGGGAATCTAGTTCATGGGATTCAAGAAAAGGATGATATGCATGCAAGCTAAGATAAAGCAAGAAGATCTACACCAAGGACAACCAAATGAAGCTAAGATGATCAAAGGAGAATTAAGATAAGGTATGTATTCATTAAATTTTAGTCATGTTATCATTTGTATATTATTGAGTCATGGGGATAGTTCTATAGCATGATCAAATATGAAAGAATCTCTTTCACCAAGGACATGCTTGAAGGCATGTACTACATTGCAACGAAGGTCAACAAAAGGATATACTCACATAAGGAGTATAAGATTACTGACTAAGAAGTAAGAAGAAATGCTGACTAGTCCAGGAAGCAAGCAATGAAGAAGTGCTCTCACAAGGAGCATAAGGTGGTTGACAAATCCATCTAAGAAGAAGCAAATTAATAAAGATATCAAGCATGTGAAGAACACCATGATCACTGAGAATCACTATCTGACAAAAATACTTTGAAGATATCTCTTGAAAGAAGGCAGGAAAAATCTGACAAATGAAGGAAGGACCCTTGACACCTATGAAGGCCTTGGAGATATGAAAGATGCAGATAACTGATTCTACTCTACAAAGATGTCGTGATGAAGAAGCCATCCAACACAAGAAAAAGCAATGTTGAAGCAATATCAGGATGAAGTCATGATGGGCTACTAGGTTGAATCATGTAAACAAGCAAGTACAACAATGTATCCATGAGAAGAGTATTCCGAGGCATGGACAAATGACTAAAGAGTAGCCATATGACAAGAAAGCCTAATGTATGACAAGAAATCCACTTTCCAAGAAGGAAGCAATGACATGAAAAACCAGGAAGGAAAGTGATCGATGGATGGTGCCCTACCTAGAAGAAGTTCGAACAAAGACTTCATGACATCAAATAAAGGAAGGAGATCAAGCAGCTGAAGGACCCATGAAAAAGAAGTTGTTGATGAATGAAAGAGTCCCTAGTTACGAGGGAGCTCTGACAAGTCATTGATCAAGAGGGAGTTTTGGATCACCCATGATTACAAAGGAGTGACAATTGTGTTTTTCCATTTCATGGGTCATGCACTAGACTGGGACTAACAACCGTAAGTATAGATGAAGGCCATTAATGGAAATGTAGACACAAGATAGACACAACATTCTTGTCTTCACATGGGAAGAAATAATGGGAGGATTCGGTAATCGTTTGGCATCCGATGCTCTTTGAGGATGTGTAGGGAATCCAAGACAAGAATAGGCAAGAGGACTGATATTCTTTGAGGGCTGGAAACCTAAGATAAGAATAGTCCTAGAAGGTCATACACAGAGAACACCCGAGTGGGTATGTACCTTGAGAGACAATGATGAAGGTGTCTATAAATCATTGGTCTCGCCAACATTGTAGCTCATGACCTCATGAAGAGATGGAGTTGTTAGTCAAGGTGTTGCACTATGACAATGCTGATGGATACGATGTTATAAAAGATGGATTGCAAATCGAGTTTCTCTTATGTGAATTCTTCAGAGATTGAAACATATCCAAACACCTTGTAATGTTGCATGAATACCTCCATAGTTAAGAGGGAGTGTTGAAGGAAGTGTAACTATGTTCGGTCTTCATAAATGTACTTTTGATATTTGTATTTATTCATGAAAAGAAATATTATTTATAATATATGTTAATGAGTTTCTTGCTCATTGAAATAGGTCTAGCACTAGTTAAAGTGCTATAGGTGAGTCAAATAGTCAAAATAAAAGGTTGAAGACCTTAAGGGCATACTACACCTTGTATGTTTATGTATTAGATTCAAGAGAATACCTCCAAGAAAAGTCAACAAGTCTCCTCCATACAATGACACCTACAAAGAAGCAATCCGAATTAAATAAGTCAAGTCGGCCTAAAGGAGGGACAAACCTCTATATATAGAGGTTGTCCACTCCCTCAAAAGAGCAAGCAATCCTCTCTGAAATCAGGGAAATAAAGGGACTAGAAGAAGGTGGAAAAGAGCGAAGGAAAAGGGTCTCCAAGTGCAGTGAGGAAGAAGGGTACATAACCGATTTTAAGGGGACTGTTTCTAGGGTAGCTGCAGTCACACGTGCGAGGAAAGGTAAGGATGCCTGCGGTCATAACAATAGTATTATATCAACACCACCTCTCACATTGTTTGGTCTAGAAATATAGGCCTAAAGGGCCTCCCACTCAAGCGAAGGACCAAGGAAGAAAAGCAAAGGTAATAGGGCTATCCTAAAGCCTATTACAGTCACACAAGCAAGGAGAAGGAGGCTGTATCTGCTGTCATAACAACCCTCCCATTAGAGTCATAACAAGTTCATTGGTTGGAGAAGAGAAGGAAGGGATCATCATAAGGGAAGGGTCTCATCAAAGGAATATATTCTAGAGCAAGTATAACAAGACTTACCAAACAATTGAAAGAGGAATGAAGTGCCAGAAGAAGGAAGACGAAGTGCCGGAAGAAGGAAGTGTCGAGAAACAAAGTGCAGAAAGGAGGAAGGACTTGACTTGTGCTTGGAGGATATTCTTATCAGGGGTTCAGGGTTTGGCATTGATCAATAAGAAGCTTCAACAAGAGAAACTTACTAAAGGGAGTTTTGGCCCTGGTAGAGAGGCAACATCTTGTGTTCTTGTTCTTATGTTTTTGGTAGCAGTTTGATAAAGTACACACACATGCATTAATAATAATAAGAAGAAGATTAACAAGAAAAAGTAAAAAGACTCCACAAATTATTATCAAGTCAAGAAGAATCATACTAAACATAATTGCCCTAGATTCTTCAACAAGTCAAACTTAAAATAAAATAATAAATGTATAAATAGCTCAAAATTTGCAGCTGCTAATGAATTTAGACTGAAAACAATAGACACAAATTTCTTCTACACAATATGCATAAAGGAAAACACACAATAGAAACACATGTAATAACATGCAACCATTAAATCACAATGAACACAATATTTTTCCTAGGGAACCCAACTAGGAAAAACCCCTCCCATGTTTTTTATTGAATTAGATGAGAATATGTATCTATTACAATGTCTGCTTCAATCCTTGAAGCTACACTTGCACTACAATACTAATCTCCTACTCTCTAACCTGCTCTGACCAACACTTAGCCAAAATAGGCCTCAACCTTCCTCCTATTTCCTTGCTATCCTTGAGGAAATTAGCCCCTAAAAAATAGGAGAATTCCCTATTTCCTTGCGCAAATCCAGAAGGAATTGATCACCTGCTCCAATACAAAACCTGTACACTCAACTAGTATACAATTGACAATTACAATGTTCCTTTTCCTCCACCTCAACTAGGAAATTTGAATTCCATGCATGAATAGGGATATTTTTAGTAAATTGATTAGTTAACTGAGAGATCAATGAGTTAAAAATAATTATACTACTCAACTAAACTCCTACTGACTCTATTCTAGACTAGAGCTCAAATAATTGAGTTTAACTAACTATAACTCCACTAGATTGCTATATTTTAGCAATCAACTCATGCACAACTCTACTTCTAGCCTACAAACTTGAATTGACTGATTTAACTAAGTGATTTGGCCATGTCACTCCTGCTAATTGCAACTCAAGTCATCTTGCTAATGTGGAATTTCGAATTTCTCCATTTGACTAAGGCACAAGTAAAATGAAGCCTTTTCTTGCTACAATTTAACACTCCCTCTTAGCAATAAAAGGGTTCTTAACCACCCCAATCCTGCTCCTGTGGAACTCGAACTTGCCTCTTGACAAAGCCTTTGTCAAAATGTCTACATCCTACTCCTCTGTAGGAATGTACTATAACATGATGATCCTCCTCTGCACACAATCTCTCAAGTGATGGTACCTGATATCTATATGCTTGGACCTATCATGAAATGTTGGATTCTTAGAGAGTTTGATACAACTATGGTTATCACAATCGATCAATGTAGGGTCCATCCCCTAACTGAAGATACCAAGTAGGATCTTCCTCATCCAAATAGCCTCACATGTTGCGTGAATAGCAGCCATATACTTGGCCTATGCTGAGATGAGTGCTACAAAACTTTGTTTCCCGCTATACCAAGAAACTGCTACTAGCCCAACACTGAAGATGGCTCCCGATGTGCTCTTCCTGTCTCATGGACTCCCTGCCCAATATGAATTTGTGAAGCCTTGGAGCTTCACTCCATCAATCCTCCTATACCATAAACCAAAATCTATTGTGCCTCTAAGGTATCTGAGAACATGTTTTGTTGCTTTCTAGTGAAGCTTGGTAGGCTCCATCATAAATTGACTAAGCTAATTAACTTCAAAACAAATACCGGGTCTTATGTTCACTGAGTACATTAAGGACCCCACCAATTGTCTATCGATAGTGCCATCTACTACCTCTCCTGTAGAAACATCCTCTTTCCTCTAGTTAGAAGCTAGAGGAGTGTCCATGGACTTGCAATTCTGCGTATCGAATCTTAAATGATTTTAGAGGTGTGCTTCCCTTGACCAACAAATATCTCTCCATTTCCCTGCCACACCTCCAAACCAAGGAAGTAGTGCATCAAGCCCATATCCTCCATCTCGATCTCTCTTGCAAGGTTCTCCTTGCAATATTGGATCAACCTATCATCTCTTGTTAGTATCAAATCATCTACATACAAGACTAAGATGAGCAGATTTCCATCTACCAAAATGTAGTAGAGATTAGCATCTGCTTCACTCTTAGTGAAGCCCAATCCACTGAGATAGGAATCTATGTGAGTGTACCAAGCACGACATGCTTGCTTGAGACCATAAAGGGCTCTCTTGAGTCTACATACATGTGTCTCCCTGTCAAACGTCTCAAATCCCTCTAGCTGCTCAATCTAGATCTCTTCCTCAACAAATTCATTGAGGAAGGCAGTCTTAACATCCATTTAGTGGATCTTCCACCCAAATTGAGCTACCAATGATAGTATGGTCATGATAGAAGAATATCTTGCCACAGTGGCAAATGTCTCCTCATAATCAACTCCCTCTACCTGTGAGAAGCCTTTGGCCACAAATCTGGCCTTGTACTTCTCAACACTACCATCAACTACATGTTTCACCTTATACACCCACCTGGAGCCAATAGATTTTTCCCTCAGGTCTAGGCACAACCTCCCAAGCATCATTCTTCATGATGGAGTCATACTCCTCCACCATGGCATATACCCACACCTGCTGGGAAACTGCTTCCTCAAATGAATAAGGCTTAGAATCAATCAGTTTTGTCATGAGTTCCATATATTTGGTATATATTTATGGTGATCTTCTTTATTTACGCAAGGAGCTAGGAGCTCCAACATGCTCCTGAGCATCTTGCACCAATCTATCTATCGCTCTGGTCCTCTTCCTCCCTTTTGTAGAAGGATCTGTGTGAGTGGGTGCCACCACTCAATTTTTTCTCTGCTCCTCCAGATGTGGTTATTCCACAACATCTTGTGGACCTGACTAGGGCTCCTCCTTTCGAGCTAAAAGCTCCTCCTCTGGTGGAATGGTCAACTTTCACTCTAGAGAGCTTCTCATGGCTTTCTCCTCATAAAATCTAACATCCCTCCTCATCCCAGTTATCCTAAGGGAAGGAATGTACACCCAGTAGATAGGAGGTGACCTCGTGTATCCTAAAAATATCCCCCTCTCTACATTAGGCTCCAGCTTTTCCTGCGATCTTTGGAGACATGACAATAGACCATGGATCCAAAAATGCGAAAATTTGATACATCTGGCTTCCTCCCAGAGAAAGCCTCTTAAGGTGTGATCATTCCAAGAACCTTGTGAGGGATCCTGTTCTGCAAATAAAAAAATGTATTGCATGCAGTGGCAGTCCCTGATCATGCAACATTACTCTTGCTACCCTAATAATGCTTCTATTTTTTCTCTTTACCACCCCATTTTGTTGTGGGTTGTGAGATGCAATCAAATCCCTTCTAATTCCCTCCTTAACACATAACTCTTTGAAGGGATTGGACACATACTCTCCTCCATTATCACTTCTCAGGGATTTGATTTACTGTCCAGTCTCATTTTCAACTAAGGCTTTAAATACATTTTTTTTTAATAAACCTCATCCTTCTTCTTCATAAAATAGATCCAACATTTGTAGGAAAAATAATCTACAAAAATCACATAATACTTGTGATTTACAACTGAGACTGTAGAGAAAGGTCCACACACATATGAGTGAACTCACTCCAAGGTGGCTCCAGCTCTTCTATCTCAGCCCTGGAAGGAGGATTTGACATATTTTCCAAGAGTGCATCCCTTGAACACATCATACTGATCGAGGGTGCATTTTGTAAGTCCAGTGGTGATTTGCTACATTATTTTCAAAGCTCCATGGTGTAGGTGTCCCATACGCATATGCCAAAACTCTCCAACATCTTAGCCATGAACATGTTCTGCTTTGCTGCTCAATGCAATGCATACATCCACCTCTAGCTTGTAGATAGTTTTGACGTGAACACCAATTTGTTTTACTTGTCCAGTAGCAACATGCTTCAAATTAGCTTTTCGCTTACTAAACACCACATCATATCCACGGTCTTTAAGTACAACTACCAAAACTATTTTTTTCTTCAGACTAGGCACATACATTACATTCTTTAGGTGAAGTTGGGAGCCTAACTCCCTCTTAAAGGTGATAGTACCAATCCCTTTGGTACCATACCTTCCATCATCTCCAAGTTCTATGCGTAATTATTGGTCCTTCTCTTCCAGGATGCTAAAGAACTCCTTACTTCTATTGCTCCTGCAGGATTCTTCCTGGATTTCTTGTGCGGAAACTTGGTTGCATAATGTCCATATTCATAGCAGTGAAAACATTCAATTTTACTGAGGTATTTCTTCTTGCCATGGTTTTAGTTGGATTCTGCCTTACTTTGGGCCTTCTTTCCTTTTCTTACTAGAGCAAAGTTTTCTTCCTCCTCAGATTTGGATGTGACACCAACTCTAGTGTTTATTTTGATCTACTCCTGCACCAAATCAGACCAAATTATCTCCCAATCCAGTAGCTTGTCTCTTCCATTAATCGAATCTTGATACTTGTGCCAAGAAATCAGAAGGCCAAGGAGTGATAAGCTCACGAGTTCAGATGATACCACATTTTCTCCTACTCCTCCAAGTTCATCTTGAACTTGAGTGAATATGGATAGGTATTAAACAAAAGTTTCATTTTTACCCATTCGAATGTTGCAGAGCTTGTATGTTAATGCCAATTTCCTAGCATCACTGCTCCTTTGGAATAGACATGTGAGAGTTTTACACATTACAAATGGAGTCTCGTTTCCATGCAAGTTCAGAACCACATGATCTCTGACACCCTCCGGAATAATCCTCCTGGGTTTTGTTGTGTCTTTCTTCCACTGAGAAAGTGCTTGTGCATTTGATGACGTTGGTTTTGGAATATCAATTTGTGTATATTCCCATACTCCACTGTCACCCAAGACAACTTCCATCATGTCTTTCCAAGCACAAAAATTTGAGGTGCCCTCCAATGCATACTCAAGCCTCAATCCATTGCAAGACATTGTTCCCACATTGAAGAAAATCTGCTCCAAGAACTCTGCAAATCAATTTTTTTTTGAGAGAGGACCTAGAAGCTGGTTTCTATGTAGTCTTCAATAACGCTAATACCATGTAGAAAAACTCAAAATTTGTAGTTGCTAATGAATTCAGACTGAAAACAATAGACACAAATTTCTTCTACACAATTTGTAGAAAGGAAAACACACAATAGAAACACATGCAATAACATGCAACCATTAAATCACAATGAACACAATATTTTTCCTCAGGAACCCAACTAGGAAAAACCCCTCCTATGTTTTGTATTGAATTAGATGAGAATATGGATATATTACCATGTTTGCTTCAATCCTTGAAGCTACACCTGGATTGCAATACTGATATCCTACTCTCTGACCCGCTCTGACCAACACTTAGCCAAAATACGCCTCAACTTTCCTCATATTTCCTTGCGCTATCCTTGAGGAAATTAGCCCCTAAAAAATAGGAGAATTCCCTATCTTGTGCAAATATTGAAGGAATTGATCACCTGCTCCAATACAAAACCTGTACACTCAACTAGGATACAATTGACAATTACAATGTTCCTTTTCTTCCACCCTAACTAGGCAATTCGAATTCCATGCATGACTAGGGATATTTTTAGTAAATTGATTAGTTGCGTGAGAGATCGGGGAGTTAACAACAATTATACTACTCAACTGAATTCCTACTAACTCTATTCTAGGCTAGAGCTCAGATAACTTAGTTTAACTAACTGTAACTCCACTAGATTGCTAGAATTCATCAACCAATTCATGAAAAACTCTACTTCTAGCCTAGAAACTCAAATTGACTGATTGAACTAAGTGATTTGGCCATGTCATTCCTGCTTACTGCAACTCGTCATCTCGCTGATGTGGAATTTTGAATTTCTCCATTTGACTAAGTCACAAGTCAAATGAAGCTTTTTCTTGCTACGATTTAACAATAAAAGTTGACATGTTGACACATGGATTGTGTGTATCTAGATCCCTTTCCAATCCCTTTCCATTTTTTGAATTGTTTGTTCTATTTAATGGCTGAAAAGGGAGATGAGAAGCATTCATTCTTTTGGAAGGACAATGTTGTGAGACAAAGGATTCCTTGGCAGGAGTAGTTGATTGAGGGCCTAGGGGTGGCCAACTTTAGAAAGATTATGTGCGTCTAAGCATAGAGTTGTGTGGAGAGTCATCACAAAAAGATTTATTGCAGTCAACAAGATCTGAGTAGCATTACAACTCTGAAATCACAAGTAAGGTATATTGTCACTACATGTAAGTCTTCTTTGCTCGTGGTTTTCAAAAATTCTATGCCATTTAGTTGAACAATTTGTGTGTTGATTACTAATTGCATAAATTGTTGTAATTAGTTGAATCTTTGAATTCTAAGTCATTACACATGACCTTGATCTAAAATGGATTTCCAAGTAGTGCCATTTTTCTTTCAAGAAAATTGGTCCAACAAAAGCTAACATAACTGTTGGGCGCGGGATCCCCCAAGGGAAGTTTTGGGGCTTAAAGCCCAGATTTTGGCTAAAAAGTGTAAATCTGATGTAAAGAATTCGCATTTTGTGGGCACGGAGCGCGAAGTTGTAAATGAGTCATAGGGTTGTCCACCCTCAATTTTGTAATGTAATTTCGGCTAGAGAGATCTACCCATGGTCCGCGGACCATGGGATTGTATAAATAGAGCAAGGCTCTAAGTAGTTGACAGAATATGATGGAATAAGAGGGATCATGGAATAGAAGGATAGCAAAAGATCTAAGTGTAAGTTGAGTCTTTGGGTCGTAGAGTAGGAGAAGGCTCTGCAACTGAGTGCATAGAGGTCTAGTAGTCCGCAGCTGAGTGTGCAGACCCCTGCAACTGAGTGCGCAGGGCAAGTCGAGTATGTAACTATTGAAGCATTAATAAAGAGAAGTTTTGCATCAATTATGTGTATTTATTTCCTATTTTTCTTATCAAATATATTGGGTATAAATTGCATTTATTTTATCTATATGGTGCGTGAACATATATAACTGTGTAGATTAAGTGAATGTGAGTTAAGGTATGTGTTTATGCGAAGTTACTAACAATTGTAAGAAGATAAGTAAGATACACAGTGTACTTGGGGAAATAGCGCAGATCGCTGCCATAGCAATATGAAATTACCCCAGCCCCCTGGTTAGGGTTGCGCAGAGGACAATTATAACAGATCGCGAAGTTATCGCAGATCAGAATAGTGCGCGAAGTGACCTACGCGAAGGTAGGCACAATTGGACTAAATCGACCTCTAAGACATCTCCAGGGTGCTGAATCTTAGTTCCAACACCCCCCCCCCCCCCCCATACTGCTTCGGGTGAGACTTCAACGCGTGCACCGCGGGCTGATGTTGAAAGGGCCAGTAGTGTCAGGATTTGTTTGGCTAATTAACTCTGAACCTAGGTCAAGCCCCCTCAAGCCAACAAATTGTTCTGTTGTCAGGACCAGAATCTGCATAGAGATGTCTGAGGTCATATCATTCGAATCCAACTAAGAAGGAAATTGAAGGTTGGCTGGACAAGAGGATTCACGAGTTCACGGCGCAAGAAAACAGGAATCCGCGACTGACAAAAGAAGAGTGGTTAGACTGCTACCTGTACACAAAAATCCACGAGCCCTTTTTCACATCTTTCCCTACTAAGCTGTATGAGTGGATCGTGAAGCTAGCAAATAGCCAAGGAAGGTGGAAGCTCGACGGTCCTATTGTGTGGACCCCAGAGTTGTTGCGCGGATTGGAGGCATCAGAGGATAAGATGCACGCACTGTTGATCACTGGCTCGATTAGATTATAGGAGGACTCATTAATGAGTTCGCAGTAGACACTTTAGTCAGCTATAGCGAGGCAGAGCGATGCTTTATCAAAGGACCGCGAGGTAAGTATGTAAAGTATCTGAATACTTGGATTAAATTGTTTTTGTGTGAAAAGAGGGTTATGAAATTACCTTGATGTTCGGGGCTACGCAAAGTGGAAAAACTTACAGGAACGAAGGAAATAGGGGACCAGAAACTAGCCCCTTGATTTCACCTCCATGAGGGGACGAGGAAGAGCTCGCGAAGTGCGATCCACTTGATAAGACAAAGAATTCTGCGAATACCACCCCCACCCACACTGCCACCAGCTTCACCACCTTCACCTCCATCTTCACCCGTACCATCTCCGCCACCACCGCGAGTCATTATAGCAAGCACGATAAAGTTGCCTGTGTTCAAGGGATTGGGAAATGAGGATCTGGACCAATTTTGGTTCATGGTAAGAGCCGTATGGGAAGCGCAGGGGATTACATATGACAATATAAAGAAAGCGACACTGGTTAGCGCCCTGCAAGACTGCACAATGAACTGGTATATTAAGCACTCCAATGATAATCCAAATGCGGGAATCATGGATATCCAAGCAGCGCTAAATAAAGAATTTAGTAGGCCGAAGTCTGAAGCACAGTCGATCATTGGATTCAAAGAAATCACGATGCTACCAGGCGAGACTCCTTGGGAGTTAGATCAGAGGTTGAAGTGTACGATTCACGAAGCTAATATGAATCTGACAAACGGACAACATTGCGAATGGTTTGTAGAATCGCTAATGCCACATTTAAGGAGCGCACTATCGCAACAGAAGTTAACGACTTAGGCAGAGGCCTTAGAGATCGCGATGAGGCTGCATGAGACCCCAATGCAGGATCCTAACTTAGGAGTTCAGCAGATCCACACACAACTGAAGAATTTATGCCTGGAGATGCAGAGTCTGAAACAGAATAGAAAAACTCAACTGGAAGTGCGCAAAGAGGTGTGGTGCGTAAAATGCAAGGGGCAGGGTCATGATAAGGACCACTGACCGGTGTTTGCAAATTACCTCGCGGGAGGAGGACCGATGCCGCTAAGGCTGGAAGCATAAGCAGGACCTAGCGTGGCGCCTGCTTTGTGGTGGGCGATTTGTCAAATAGGTGGAAAGCATGCTACAAAAAACTGCCATTTTCTAAAGAAGTACATGTAGAATTCGCAATAGTTGTTATGTAATTTTTGTAGGTCGGTGAGACACGATGAGCGCACTTGTAGAAGCTATGAGCTAATGATGGATAAACTCCCACCTACAGAGTTCAGGCTGAATCGCGGCCCCTAGACTAGAATGTAGGAGTGGCATGAACAGGATTTTAGGGGCGTGGACGAGGCTGAGGTGGAGGAGGACCTGGAAGAGGTTGCGGTCAGTTAATCTGCTACAATTGTGGAGGGCCAGGACATTATGCTCGTGATTGTACGAATCCAACGCGGCCGTCATGTTTACATTGCACCTTGTTTGATCATGAGACGGAAGATTGTCCTACGCTGAAAGCTAGGATACGGGAAAGGAGCGCTACCGCCTCCACCGACTCAGAACCTGCAGATGATGAGGTCTAAGTCGCGCGAGGGAGATCCAAATGTGAACATTGTGCTTTGAAGTGGAATCATGACAGGAGATGACAAAGGCAAACAACCCGAAGATAGTACTTGGGTTTGCAAAGCTCCGACGAAAGAAGCGAAGTTTGATTTGGAGCGCGCTCGGGAAACCTTCATGGAAGCTAAGAAGAGCTTCGCTAATGCCTCCACTTCAGGAAGCAAAGATAGACCGGAGCTGGAGATGGACCCATCTATGCTTACGATGTTCCTGGAAACATGCATGAAGTTACTACGCGACAGTAAAGCTGTAAAAGGATTACAGGAACTCATTAACAGATGCGCTGGGACCATGCCAGGAGAACTGCGCGTAGTCCGAAAGATTGGAAAGCATAAGACAAGGACGGGAAGAGAAATTAGGTTGACTGCGCAAATTGGGAAATATCAAGTAATTCTGGATTTAGGGTCGGATGCGACTTTTTTGCCGAAGAAGACATGGGAATGAATGGGGAGACCTACACTACAATGGTCTGCTATTCAGCTGCGAATGGCGAACCAACGAAATATAATACCCATGGGGCGATTGCAAGGAATCACTGTGGAAATTGAAGGAGCAAGCACTCTAGCCGACTTTGAAGTGATAGAGATTGTTGATGACATCAATCCCTACCCCGCTCTCTTAGGAATTGATTGGGCCACTAACATGAACGTGGTGATTAATCTGAAGAAGCGCAAGATGATTTTTGAAAAGAAGTCACTACGCGTAGTTATACCTCTGGACCCTGCTAAAGGATCACGCTATACAGAGTCGGTGCGCGACTATGAAAGCAATGATGATTTGGATTGCATCTATAAGATAACAACACGAAACCAGGACTGGGTGAATCCCACTGTGGATGGATGGCTTGCATGGGAGCGCGAGAGCTCCTGTACTTCGGATTCGGATGAGGAAACAGAGCGATGGAAGAATCGATTACATGAGGTGACTACACTAAATTGTAATATGATGACAAGGTTGCTGCGCTGTGTATCGACAGAAGTAAGAGACCTGCCTACTTATGATGGGTTAAGTGAGGTATCTATGCCTTCTTGGACAAATTTGAAAGGGAGGTGCCAGAAAAGAAACATTTCCAAGCCTTGAATTGGGTACTGCGGGATACGCCCGCGAGGCGGTGGGGTATGCACAAAGGGAGCTTTGAGGATTGGCGCGAATGTAGGAGAATGATGCGCACACGGTTTGGGAAGCCTAGAGTGTGATGGGAAGATAAATACAATGGGCAGGATGATCTGCGTGCACATCTAGCCAAGTGGATACAAGCATATGGAAAACAACCTACGCGGATGTGCATGAACTCCACACTAAGAGGTATGGTCAATAAGCGTGTGTTGGGGGGTAGATGTGCAACTGGCTCTTAAGGTTGGACAAACAATATGTGGGAAGAACAATCGCGAAGAAGGTTATCCACGTGGAAGCATTCGACAAGGTGTGCAACGCGTTGAACAATGTATGCAACGTGCAACGAAGTGATTGGGACTTATGCGTACTTAGATATACGTATTTTCAGCTAGGTGATGGAGTAGAAGCCGTAATGCCTATGGAGTCTATCATGTCTAGACCACGTAGTGGTGATCGTAGGGGTAACGAACCGCGTAGCCCTGGAAGAAAGGCTCACGCTGTTGGAAGAACTCATAGAAGAATGGTTGGGACTCAATGAGGAGATCCAGTAGGGTGATCTTAGGATCCAAGAACTCATGAATGAAAGAGTTCGGTTGAGGGAGAAAAGTGCCATGGCGGAAGCGGAAGTCAAGAAGCTTGAGGAAGGAATAAAGAAGGACTTTCTTGACAAAAAGACTGTGGTGATAGAGCAGAATGAGCTTGATTACATTAACAGACTTGGGGACCACCGCCGAGAGTTTCTCAGTTTGCTGCATGGGATGGGACTGTATGTTATTAAGGAAATCACAGATGGCGACGCGGTGCAGTTGGAGAAGTTAAATGGCGAACTCTTCCTAGGAAAAGTAAATGGTAGTCGGTTGAAGCCTTACACAGGTGGCCTGACCATCTGACTAACTGCAAGAAGCATAGTCTTAGTGCTCCAGGTAGTTGAAAGGAGGCGCAGGACTATAAACTACTTTGCCTGAGAGCTGCGCGATGTCAGGACTGCGCGCAGTAGCGAGGTGTCACAGGGTCCGCGACAACACAAGGGTAGCTGTGCTGCTACGCGGGTTGGCTGGAAAGTGACCGTTATAGTCAATATTCATGATGTGATGCTTGTTTTGAGACAAAATGGAGTGGGCGACAAGCATTTAAGGCGAAATTTATGGGTTAGATTTGGGAAAATTTGCCGCTAAGGGAGCATTAATGAATCGAAAGTTGGGGAAACGGTCGAATTCAAATTCACAAGGCACTATAAAGTGCAAAGGGCTGCCTAACAAACAACACTTGGCAATTTGAGAATTGAGCTATTGCGCGCTCAAAGATTTATGAACCCAGATCTATTTGATCTTTTGAAGTCGAAGGCGTTGTTTGAGCACTTACCTGAGTCATTGAGGGATTTGTGGAACAACAATATGGTAGCGTCTGAAGAATCCATGGATATTGGAGAGATGATCGCTGAAGAGGCTGCATATGCCATGACGATAGGAGATGCCCCTGAAAGCGCCGGGATAGTCGCAGAAATCCCTAAATCGCCATGCACACCGAGACCTAAGAAAGATAAGCAACCTATGGTTCTGATGCGCATGTCCCCTAGAAACCCGCTGAGAACTAAACTTACCATGGAAGAGAAGGGGAAGGCGATCAATTTGGAAGCCGATGAGGAGGAGGAAGATCTTGAGGAAATCCTTGTGGAAGAGGAGGAGGACGAAGAAACCCAGGGTACGGATCCTTTGACTAGGCTGCCCGTGTATGTTCCTCCATGGAAGGGGAAAGCAAGGGTGCCCAAGGACCTAGATGAGAGAAAGAGCTCTCTGCAGACTTTGCTGCTACCTGATGATATCGTGTTTGATGGAGCACACTTGGGACGGGTACCGATTCTAAAATTTGAAGACTGGGATCTCATGGACCATGAGAAATTCCCACATTTGGAAACCGCGCAGCCAATGCGGCCGAAGAAAAATACATAGGCGGGAGTCATAGAATTGGAGCCGCACAAGTGGTTGCAAGGAGTAGAGAAGGCAGGGTTGTTAAACCTGTTCTAGGCGCCACATTACCATCGCACCCCAGTGACTATTTTTGTCATCAGGTAGCTTCTCTGCCTAGTGCATGATGGGTGTTTGTGGCTGGAGGAGCCCATCCCCATCACGAATCATCTGATTCACTGAATTACCTGGCTCCCTTGCAAAGGGGAGGATCCAACGAACATATCCGAGGGTAAAAGTGATGATTTGGCCATTGCAGAGGCCATGAAAAAGAAGTTCAAGCTGGAGAAGAAAAAGAGAGGGTATGCAATCTCTAGTATCAATAACGTTGCAGTCAAAGTTGTGACGCAGATATTGGCCAGGAAAGTCATGCGGAAGTGCTGCGTAGATGAGGTGCCCGCGCTGATCGTTGCACTTGCCGCGCAGTGTGCAGAGGGGTCCAGTTTAACTGGGCGGATTACTTGTGCAGAGAGTTCCTGGAGAACTACCGCGAGATGCAGGAATAGGGGAAGAATTTCCACTATGCATGGCTTTTGCTATCCATAGTGCTGGTGGCTTGGGAATTGCTCGAGGATAGCCAATTCCCAACGATTGCAAAGAATCTTCCATAGCAGCGAAGTACGCTTCGCTGTGGGCAACTAAATATGCGCATAGGATCCGAGACAACAAGATATTTTGGGTGTTCATGGAGATGAACATCAGAATGGGGATTAACCGCAAGCTGCAGTTATCGCCCACTGTCTATAACAGTCTGCAGAGCTTCGCGAAGTTCAAGGCGAACTTTCATCACGTGTACATCAGGGCGAGGAAGGACCCTGCGAAGGCATGGAAGGAGCTACCTTATCTAGTGACGGACGCTGTCATATTCGCCATGCTTGAGTCATGGTCGCCAGAGTGGCGCACTCCCTCGAGCTCCATGATGGAAGAAGAGGAGTTCGCTGCACAATGGAAGGAGGAGGCAAAATTGCGGATGGCATAGTTGGCAGAGAAGAGAAGGAACAAAGCAGCAACAACAAAGGGGCAGGAGGCGCGGGATGCTGCGAAGGCAGCAGAAGAACAACAAAAGGTAGCAGAGAAGGAGCACGAGGCCCAGAAGTCACCTTCGCTTGAACACGAGACAGAAACAAAAAAAGGTGGCGTGGACCCATAGACAACGTCCACATAGCTGAAGTGACAATGCCCGAGAGAGCAGGTGGGACCGCAGAAGAAGTCAAAAGCCTCCAAGACTTCTTTTGAATTGATCACCCTTATTGAGGGGGATCTCCATGACACAGGGGAGACGGTGCGGGATGTCACTGCGGAGGCCCTCCAGTAGTTTGCAGAGGAAAGCTAGATGGTGTTGGGGGCCCTCCAGACATAGATATAGGAGTTGCAGGTGCGCACTCCTTAGGCTGGTACTTTGTCGACCAACCTCACAGTAGGCACGACTCCGACTAAGGAAATGTTGTGTGCCTGCATGACCAACACTATAGTGTTGCCAGAGGGCACACTGTCTACAGAAAATGAGGCTAACAGGCCTATGGTCAGTGTGTTGAAGGGAGTTGGGATAAACATGGCTGTGCTCCCTCGGGAGACGCTCTATGTTCTGCAGGATGGAGTGACTGCAGAACTGCGGACCAGGGAGGGCCGTGCGCTCCAGGTGATGAGTGAGAAACGGATTAAAATTGAATAATTGAGCCTGCAGCGCAACAAGGTCGTGACACAGAACAAATAGTTAGTGCAGGTGGTTGAGGAAGCTTGCTAGATGGTCCCTGAGTTGGCCATCCTAGCAGAGGAACCAGCAGAGGTGCGCATTTGAAGACTAGCAGCAGGGGTGTGCGAGGTGAAAGAAGAAATGGCTAAGGTTCAGTTGGAGCTGAACCTTCAGATAGCTGAGCTGCAATTGAAGGTGCAACCTTCAACTCTGCCTGAGGTGAAGGAACAGCACGCCAACGCCATTACAACAGGAATAACAGAGATCAACAATGCAGTGAAGGACTGCACCAAACTATTTGAAGAGTCGTTCGAGGTCCTCACCACTCTGCAGGAAGACCTGAATAGAAGCGCGAGAGCTGCAGCAATAGTACGATGAAATAAAAGGGACCATGCAGACAATGGCCCTTACACAGAGGCTCGCGCGGATGCAGCAGGCAAAAGCACTCAAGGAGCAAGTAGACGCTGTGCGACATAAGGAAGTTGTCTTGAAGGCGCGCATACAACCATGGATCAATGAGGCGTTCGTCATTACAGCCTCGATTGAAGCCAAGCTCGCGCAGATGCAGGGAACGCAGGAACAGGTGCAGGGCAGCAGTTCAGCTACAATAGTCTCTGAACAACACGTCCAAGAAGTGTAACAGGTAGCTGCTCAATGCACTGCCAATCTTGCAGTAGTCCAGGCAGAGTTGGGAGGTCTCTGCACGAAGATCTCCGCACCAACAGAGTGACTCGAGGGCGAGTCACGATGTTTGTGTTGGGGGTCTGTTGGGTGCGGGATCCCCCAAGGGAAGTTTTGGGGCTTAAAGCCTAGATTTTGGCTAAAAAGTGTAAATTCAATGTAAAGACTCCACATTTTGTGGGCATGGAGCGCGAAGTTGTAAATGAGTCATAGGGTTGTCCGCCCTCAATTTTGTAATGTAATGTCAGCTAGAGAGATCTACCCATGGTCCAAAGACCATGGGATTGTATAAATAGAGTGAGGCTCTAAGTATTTGAGAGAATTTGATGGAATAAGAGGGATCATGGAATAGAAGGATAGCAGAAGATCTTAGTGTAAGTCAAGTCTTTGGGTCGTAGAGTAGGAGAAGGCTCTGTAGCTGACTGCGTAGAGGCCTAGTAGTCCGCAGCTGAGTGCGCGGACCCCTGCAGCTGAGTGCACAGGGCGAGTCGAGTCTGTCACTGTTGAAGCATTAATAAAGAGAAGTTTTACATCAATTATGTGTATTTATTTCCTATTTTTCATATCAAATATATTGGTTATAAATTGCATTTCTGTTGTCTATATGGTGCGCAAACATATATAACTGTGTAGATTAAGTGAATGTGGGTTAAGGTATCTGTTTATGCGAAGTTATTAACAATTGTAAGAAGATAAGTAAGATACACGGTGTACTTGGTGAAATAGTGTAGTTCGTTGCCATAACAACGCGAAATCACCTCAACCCCCTGGTTAGGGCTGTGCGAAGGAAAATTATAATAGATTGCGAAGGTATCGCAGGTTAGAATAGTGCGCGAAGTGAACTGCGCGAAGGTAGGCACAATTGGACTAAATTGACCCCTTAGACATCTCCCCATACTACTTCGGGTGAGACTTCGGTTTGCGCTCCATGGGCTGATGCCAAAAGGGCCAGTAGTGTAGGGATTTGTTTGGCTAATTAACTCCAAACCTGGGTTAGGCCCCATCAAGCCAATAATAACACATCTTATTTATTATTGTTGTTCTATACTACTTCATTCAAAAACTAGAAATTAACAATTAGCTATTTCAACTTCCTTTTCCATGACACTCCTGGTTTTCTCCTTTCTTGAACCTTTTGCATAGGCACGTGAAAATAAATTCCCCTCATCCTCATTGACTTAAGTGTTCAAAAATGAGGAAACTGATAACTTGCAAAGTCCTTGTGGATTTCCACCGTCTCCCCCATTTTTTTGAATGGAGAGTGATATTATCCACTGACCACAATAATGATTGATAACCTTTTAGGACTTGATGGGATTGGATCCAACAAATTTCTAGGAATTACACTTTAGTGGAAGGGTCAAACCAATGATTAGTACAAAAAAAGATGAAAAAATGAAAAAAATTAATTATAATGTGTTTCACTAATGATGATGATCATTGTTGTCCACTCATACCAACATTGGTCTATTGGACATTAGGAAATTAAATAACTAATTGATTTTGTTCAATGTTTGTTTCTTGATCAAAGACATTACAAAGAAACTTTCCTAGCTCTCTTTTGTTCGACAAGTTAACAACTTAAGAAGATCATTAGTCCGAGAAATATTTTAGAATTGAGCCCCTATTTTGCAGATATTAGGGGATTCTAAGGGAAATTATTTTTTATCCCATACTTTCTTAGTATCACAAAGATTCCAAATTATTTATTTTCACAATATCTTATGTTTTATCTAATGCTCAATTTCACTATGAAGTTCATGAGAATTCATTATTAATTTAGAAATACTAATTTTCCTGGTATGTTAACAATATAATAGAGATAGTTTTGATCTCGTGATTTAGTTTAATAGTTTCTTTATAATACATTAACTTTCTTATCCTTAATCTTTGATAAAACCATAAATTTTCATCTAGTTGTGATAGTGCTTTTGATATTACACATATTTTGAATAACAACTAATAACAAATAAAAATATATAATAAGAAATAATATTATAATAACTATAATTAGTTAATATTATTTGAATATTTAATTAAATTAATAAGATTCAGAATTAATAATAATAATATAATTCTAAGATCACAACTTAGCCCAATACCAAACTGACATATAAAACTTCATTGTTTATAGGACAAAAAACTCCCTTTGCAAAGCAATTTGATTACTTAATCTATAGAGATATATGTAAGATACCTCTCTCCAAATTTAAAAAAATTAGCATGACATTAATACAATGTAATTATGCATGTATTATGCATACACACAATGTATAATCCATGATGATTTTCTCTTTGAAAAAATGCATACACACAATGTAATTATGCATATATTATATATACACATAATGCAACTACAATATTAATTCTAATTTTTTGTATTGATAATGATGATGCATGACAACTCTAAGCTTATACAAAATAAGACACCACTAATTCTCTTAGGATTTGCATCATAAAATATAAAAAAACAAAAAATAAATTATCAAATGACATTAATTTCAACCATATAAACTTATATTATAGTAGTGTAATTTTCTAGAAATTATTAAATAATATTAGCCACATGTTTTTCTTAGTTTTATTAGTCCCTGCTTAGCTAGGGACTATAACATTTCTCTAGTGGTCAAAGTTCATTGATTTTGCATGTTTTTGCAATTTTTACCAAATTTTTGGGAAAATGCTTAATATTTCTATTTTATTTTTCTGGAAAATTTCAAGGGCATTTTATTTTGGCTATTTATCATTTCATGACAATTCATTTTAGGATTAAAAGAAATTATTTTTGTGATTGGTCATTTAGTTGGTGAATGCTATGACACTGTGCCACTGTTAGCCACAACTTAAGAGGTTGCATATATTTTAAGTAGGTGAAGGAGAGGGTGCTAACAAATCTCCAATTAATATTATTATGTTTCATTTTGAGCTTTACTTATGCGAAACTTTCACTATGGGAGAAAACACCTCAATAGATTTGAGAGGAATACTTACAGGCGAGGGGGAGTAAAGCTGTTAGCTAATAGTTTCAACCCATTTTTGCGGGCTAGCACAACACTCACCCTTAAAAATATCACCTATGAGTACCTCAGGAGATATTTTTATTTTTTTGTAAATTAAAAATTAATTATCTATTTTTTTGACAATTTTCTGATGGGACATAATTCCGTTGGTGGAGGGCATTTTATTTTGGCTATTTATCATTTTGTGACAGTTTATTTCGTGACAATGAACCACACTTGTTGGTTCGAAACGCTTAGGCCAAAAAATTCTCTCATGTGATTTCTATCGAAAGACTTTGTTTAATTCATTATGGATCACCAGAGCTTGAATACATAAATTTATTTTAATTTTCTACTGAAAGACTTTGTTTAATTCATTATGGATCACAAGAACTTGAATACAGAAATTTATTTTAGGATTAAAAAAAACTAATTTTGTAAGTGCTATGCCCAATAATACTACCACCTATGAGGTTGCATGTCTTTTAAATAGATAAAAAAAAAATACTAAACAAATCTCCAATTAATATTATTATGTTTCAATTTGAGCTTTACTTGTGCGAAGTGTGCTAAAGAAACACTTTAATAAAATTGAGAGCAATAATGACGGGCGAGGGAAGAGTAAAGTTGTTAGGTAATCGTTTCAACCCATTTGTGCTGCGGGGTTGCATCTGACCCTTAAAAATATCAAGTACGAGTACCTCGGGAGATATCAGACCATTGTTATTACATATTGGATGTTATTGGTACAGTGATGTGTGGTTTGATGGTAAGTCACTTGGGCTATGCCCAGGCAGACCGAAGTTCAAATCTCATTGAGTACATTGACCTGCTGTGGTGGCGGCTAGAGGGGCGGATTCCCCTTTCCCGTGAGTCTGCTCTTGCTAAAATCATAGAGACTTAGTATACCCGACTTGCAGGTGGTTGGTTATGCTCTTGGTGTTATAGTGGCAGCGTTGAGGTTTGATCCTGGGTCTCCCTTAGATTAGGCCAGACAGTTACCGATTCACCATGTTGTAAAAAAAAACATAATGGATGTTATTGATGCAATAAATATATAGATTTGATTTGAATGTTGTACAATACTGGCTCTACGACAGATCAACCTATGAACCTGTCACTTATTCAACGAGTATTTTCTATATGCAACAACGTGAAGGCGTGAATTCAACGTCCAATCTGTCCACATAGGTGCCACGATCCGGAGGTGACAGATGATGAATTGAAAATGAATAATGCAAGCCGCACAGTTCAAAATCATACAATGTTTTGAACACACATTTAAAAATCAAGATTCCTGTAAGCAACACGAGACAATAGGCGGCTCATTACCACAAACAGTTACCACCAGTAACCAATCCCCAAGTGCATTGAATTTTGAGGGCCTTCAACTTGAGCGATCGAACCCAACAGCTGCCGATTAAGCATTAAGCAAGTATTCAGAGGTCTCTCTCTTTCAAGTTATGAAAATTGTATCTGACAAGCAGGAGTTGAGCTTTGTAGAGAAAGTTCATCTTACAAAAGAGTTGATTCTTCACCACCATCGCCCATGGTTTCTTGCTGCTCTTACGCCAAGACAATCTCTTTCTATGGCATGACCAGTATCAACAGGAATTTGATGCCTTAAAACATGCACTGACGACTGTTCTCCTTATAGGCCCCCCCAACTTGAATCAACAGGAATTTGATGCCTTAAAATATGCACTAACGACTGTTCTCCTTATAGGCCCCCCCAAATACTTGAATCAAGATTTTCTCACCTGTCATATTTGTGTTACTCACACCATATTCCATTCCATATTTGTGGATATGGATTATATTTCAAATTATTTATGTTAATAGAAATTATTTTAGTGTCATTTTTTAGATTTTTTGGTTAAAAATTTGAAGTGAAATTTTGATTTGTTTTATTTAAATTGGTTTTTGACTATATATATATGATGATGATGATGATGATGATGGTTAACGTCCGCTGAGACCAAATAATGATCTATCGGACCTAAAAAGACAAATTATTTATTTTGATTTAATATTTTATTCTTATGCTCAGAAAGCTTGGAGAGAAGCCTCCCGAGTTCACTATAATTTTGGCATTGTAAAAGGCTAGGAAGGTCATTATTGTAACAAAGGTTGTGAAATTGAGATCTAATGTGGTTGTATGCAGGGCACTCTAAGAGGAAGTGGTTTTCATCCTCGATGCTCCTATTCTCACAAATATGGCAGATCCTTTCCATCCATGGCGTTTTAGGAACTGCCCAATATAGATTCAACACTCTTAAAGTTCCTAAAATCCCTTAAAAATATTTAAATTGTGCAGAATTACCTATTCAAATTGTGATTTAAAAAAAAAAAAACCAAAAAAACTTCTAAAAACTCTCACTAAAACAACTCGAAATTAATAACAATCCCATTAAGCAATATTATTTATTAATTATTTATATGATAATAATGGTCCTTCTCCATATGTTTAATTAATTCTTGTTATTGAAAAGATTTCAAATTATTTGGTTCTATTTTATTAACAAAGGAACACGATCCAGCTATCTCCTAAATGCTTAGACGAACCCTTGTGCGGAAATTCATTGCGCAGAGGACCCGTGCACAATGTTTATTTTTAATATATTGACTAGTTTTCATTTTAATTGTCATGGTCAATTTCTCTAATACATACATGCATGGCAACACTACACGCAGACTTCGACAATACGCTGAGTTTCTGCGAGTTCTCTTTTAGTGTGGCCTCATAAGCAGCTGCATGTTCCATATTTTCAACTGGCACCACGACAACATTTTCACACAAATCAGATTGGTTACTGGAGCCCAAAGCATTCTTGAAGTGTTCAATTGTAACAACTAACCTAGTGATGTGGCCTCCTTCAAAGCACTTGTCGCGTCTAAGCCGAACTGTGATCTCAAGGAGATAAACTCCTTTGTGATGTATGGCTACAGTGGATAGTAGAAAAACTTATAGACCACCTTCGCTCACTACTAAAACTGCTTACTCTGTGAGTCCTAACACTTTTAGGATGGGCGACCCAGAGCTTCGAACAACAGATTGAGTAACAGATGATGCCTACCAAAGCGAGTGTATTCACCTGCATAGGCAAAAGTAAAGGCCAATGCGCTAGTTAAAGATTCAGTTTACTGATCCCCCAACATCGCTACCAGCAGGAGCACAACCACTTGATGATTCGCAGAATATTTCGTAATCAGACTGATAGGGAGGGGGTTAATTATTTGATTGCATTTATGTCTGTCTGATTGCCGATTAATTATTTAACTGCTCTCATGTTTGTTTGATTATCGGTTAATTAATTATTTAACTTCGCTTATGTTTGTTTGATTATGTGTTAATTATTTGACTGCATTCATGTTTTTTTAATTGCCAAATATTTTATAAATCAACAATCGAGATAAGCAATCGAGATAAGTTCAGAACTGTAGAGTTGAGGCTTCTGTGATCCATATCAAGTTTACAAAAGATTTTTTGGCGAAGATCACATGAAATATCATTTGTCGACGCGTTTCGAACCAACCAGTGTGGTTCATCGTTAGGACAAGTTGTCCTGACCATGAACCACACTAGTTGGTTCGAAACACGTAGACAAATAATATTTCATCTTTTATAAAGCTCAAAACTACTTACAATTACAAGTACATACACAGTACTTAATCCGCAGCATACATACCAATTTATATATGCATGCTGTGTCAATACCCATCAATTTTGCAATGCTGTTTTTCTGGTAACTAGGCTGAGCCTAGTGCTGGGCTAGTATGCATGCTGTGTCAATACCCATCAATTTTGCAATGCTGTTTTTTTTGGTAACTAGGCTGAGCCTAGGGCGGGGCTAGTTTGTTTGTCGGAGGGAATAAGATGATTCACCTCATAGAATTATAAGGTTGAGTTATGAAACATTAAATCAAAACAAATTTAACAAAATCCGAGATATCTTTTTTGCAAAACACAAATAATATAGTGAAGGTGAAATTATCAAACGTTAACTCAAAACAGATTCAACAAAATCTGAGAATTTTTTTTGCAAAACATAACCAGTAGAGTGACGGTGGAATTATGAAGAAAAAAATTGCAAAAGCAGAATGCTGTTGAGGTGAATTGGACTGGGGAAAGAGCATAAATTAATCCAATTAGGATAGCATCATTTTGCTTTCTTTGCATGGGCATCTACATATTTGTTATGGAAAAAAGAAAAAGGATCTACATATGTGTGATGGAAAAAAGAGAAAAAGACGAGTGGGCATCTGCAAGAGTGCATGAACGTGACAGGAAGAGGAAAAAGCTGGGAGGCAGGCCTTGTTGATGAAGGCAGGCGGTACTTTGACAATATTAGTAAACATAATAACATTGCTGGTACAACATAGCACTATGCTTGCATGGTTGAAATTCTTGGTCATGATGGGCGATTAGATAAAGCGCATGAATTTGTTGGCCAAATGCCTTTCGATATGATGCTGAGTGTGGGAGGCTTTGCTTTTTGCTTCCACGGTCCATTTCAATGGCGAGCTTGGAAAGTGTGCAGTGGAATTTATCATTGACTTAAAGCCTCAACATGTAATTCGTAAACAACTGAATGCGTTATTAATTTTGATTCGATTTATTCATATAATTAATTTTTTGTCGGGATATTTTTAGGTACAAAATATTTTGTCCACAATCAATATGATTCATCATCATTAATTTTGTGTGATAAATTTTCTCTCTTTCAACATTTCCACACTCCACATCAATGTAGGTTTACAGGTCGGTGAACCCTTTCAAAAGAGGGAGCATTTACTATTGATTTGCATTGCCTTTCTGTACATGTACAATGACATGTATAGGGTGGTGAATTAGAGCAAATTATGCGAAGGAAGCGAGTGCATAGGTGGCCATGAACATGTGCAAAAGAAGTTGTGTGGAGGAAGTTTGTGCATAGAAAATTATGTATCGAGCAAATTATGCGCAGGAAGCACGTGCATAGATAGCTATGCAATAGCCATGCAACATGTGCAGAAGAAGTTGTGTGGAGGAAGTTTGTGTATAAAAAATACGTGTAAAGACTGAAATGCAAGCGAACAGATTCGGCTAAAAAAGGCATCGTCTTAATTTTTTTTTTTAAATTATATCTAAAAAATAATGTCATTTCTACACTAATTTACGAGATGAAGTTTCACTTAAACCACCAAAAAAATTTATAAACAAAAAACATTTTTTCCTAAAATTGATGGTCACTTTGTGTTGTGGCATACGCGTAAGATATTAGTTAAATAGCTAATACTACATAAGCCATATACACCATTAACAATTCAAATATTATGGATTTAAGAGATCTGTGGTTTGTATCTTTTGACTAAGTTAATTAATTAATTTATTAATTCATAACAATTAATTAATTCATAACAATTAATTAATTTATTCATAACAATTAATTAATTTATAACAATTAATTAATTAATTAATTAATTCATATCAATTAATTAATTTATAACAATTAATTAATTTATTAATTATTATTAAAATTAATATAATTTTAAATCAAATAACTTTAAATATTGATAAGAACCGCAAAGGGAAGGTTAGCCGCAGACCGCAGCTACAGGACCACAGGATGGAGCAGTTTTCGGCAGCTAGGGTTGCGAGCGATCGACAGATCAGCACCAGCGACGGGAGGCTACAATCGCTGTCCGGCATGGAAGGTTTACCGGAAACGGACCTCGTGGATTACTCCGAGGATCCGTTGGAGGGTCAGGTCTTATTCACTAACCCTAACTCTGCCCCCCCGGGTTTCGTTCCTCCGCTTTCTGATATCACAGGTGCCCAGAATATCCTTCCGGTTATCTCCTTGCCGGATCCCTTTTCATCTGGACTGGTAGCCCCGCCTCTCTCTCCCGGCACAGCTTCTTTCCTTGCTTCTCATTTGCTTGATCCCGCTGATCTGGATCAGATCCCATCCCCGCCTCCTGATCCACAGCCTGCACCAGAGGTTCCTCGGACAAATGTGACAAATCCCTCCCCGGATTTTGGGGCAAAACCCTCAGGCGCTTTCAGCACCCCGGTTGTTAACCCTAAACCCTCTGGACCACCTCCGCCCGGGGTCACAAACCCGCTATCTGAGCATCCGTCGGCCCCCCGATCCAAGAAGCAGAGGTCGAATTGCGTTAGGGCAATTTCGAAAGATACCACGGTTATCTACGGTGACTCTCCGGATTTTGAAGCAACCATGGCTCTAGCTCGCACAATGTTGGTAGGGCACGTGCGGGGGCGTTCCTACACGGTGGACAGATTGATGCGCTGGGTGAAAGAAATTTGGGGAGTACTCCTCACACAGGTGCCGGAGGTTGAGGTTCTACCTCGTGGGTGGTTCTCCCTTCAATTCGCAAACGAAGAACACACAAATGCGGTCCTCGAAAGATACTGGCATATTGAAACTGCTCCTGTGCTTCTGAAGAGATGGAGTCCGTTATTCGATCCTGAGCGCGAGCAAATTGCTGCAGGGCCTTTATGGGTCCGATTACCAGGGCTTCCCATACAATATTGGAGCGAAGAATCATTCAAAAGGATCGGCAATGCACTTGGGACATATCTGGATCATGATCGTGGCTACCTCGATACCCGGAAGAAGACTGTAGCTCGCATTCTGGTGCATCTGGACACCAGAGAAGGATTGGAGGAAAGAATTACATTGCAATGGGGTAAGCTCAGGCGTACTCAGATGCTGGATTACGAAGGAGTACCCTTTCGGTGCAATCGATGCCACCAAGTGGGTCACCTCTACAAGGATTGCCCTTTAAACAAGCGACCAGACAGCACTCCAAAACAATCCCCCATAGCATCCAGGCATACTTCCTCGATCGTTCCTCAGCCATCGAAAGGATTCTCCGTTCCCATTGGAGCTCAGGAGTATACAGAGATGAACTCCCTCGAGGCGCCATCGCCTCCGTTGACTCGGGCTCGGGCAGCTGCCGCAGCCGCACAAGCTTCGGGTACATGTTCTATCTCTCCCTTTATCTCTAATGCACAATCTTCTGATTATGTTTCCTCTGTATCATGTTCCATGGCTTACTGCAATATTCCCTCGCCCCCTCCTATTCCTTCTATCGCTCCTCCCACTCTGCCATTCATCATGTCTCCGCCCCCGTCTCCGTCCATTGAGACCCCTGTTAATAAGATTCCCCAACACCCATACTCCCTCCGCCCCCGGACCTCCCTCCCGGAATCCTCTGAGAACCATATGGGTTTGGGCATTGTTCCCTCGGGCGTGAGCTCCGCTTCTACTAGGGGAAGGAAATCAGATTTAAACAAAGCCATCAAAAGAGCTGGCGCAGAAGTCGCATCAGGTCGACAATCGACCATTGTTGGGGCCCTTAGAGCAAATCCCCCGAAAAGGGGTCCTCCATGAAGTGCCTCTCTTTCAATTGCAGGGGTTTGGCTAGCTCCCCCAAAAAGCTAGCCCTCAAACGACTTTTTGAGGTCGAATCCCCTGATATCATCCTCCTTCAAGAAACCCTAGGTCCTGCGGAATCCATCTCCCTCTCCCTGCAAAATATCTCGTCCAGATGGAAGTACATTGCTATGGATGCCAATGGTAGATCAGGCGGCCTGGCGATTGGATACAATCCCAAATCCATAAGACTGGACTCTTCTTGGGGGGGTCAGGGTTTCATGGGGGCTGACATATTCTCATTGGACTTAGGCCTCTCCCTCCGCATCATCAACATTTATGGCCCTTGCCAACAGAGAGAAAGTTTCTGGAGGATGCTTCTCAGCAGGAACCTGATGAATCTGGACCGTATCATTCTGGGGGGGGATCTGAACTTCTCCTTGGGGTTTCGTGAAACATGGGGATCTCGGGCGCAAGTAGATACTATCACTGCTTTCATGAGGAATATGCTGGAACTGCATGACCTTGTTGACATTCCCATGCAGAACCCCCTACCAACATGGAGGAACAGGAGGGTTGGGGCAGCGGCCTTGGCCCGCAGATTGGATCGATTTCTGATAAAAGGTCCGCTGATTCACCAACTACACCACTTCAAGCAATGGGTGGGATCTGGGGGCATCTCTGATCACTCTCCAATTCTAATGGAAATCAAGGGACCCCTACCTAAGCCAAAAGCTCCTTACAAGTTCAATCACCTCTGGCTACAGGATCCTAGCTTCTCAAAACTGGTCTCGGACTTTTGGCATTCACATCCTATCGATAGAGAAGCATCGATGGCCAGGGGATTTGTAAAAAACCTGACTGAGCTCAAGCACATAGTGATTGAGTGGGCCAAGGCAAAAAAGGCCAGAGAAGAGGAGCAGCTCATCAAGATTGAAGAAGACTTAAACTCCCTTCTGGATGAGAGAAGTCTGGGGTTCATCTCCGAGGATAGCAAGACTCGACTTATTGAATTGGAGAAGCAAAAGCAAAATATTCTAAAACTCTGGGAGGAATCGCTCAGACTGAGGAGCAGGGCACTATGGCTGAAAGCGGGGGATGAAAACTCTAGATTCTTCCATAATTTTGCCAAAGGAAGGAAGGTGTCCAATACCATTTGGGACCTTCCTCTTCCTGATGGGGGAGTGGCAGATACCTTCAATAAATTATCTCAGCTTGGAACAACACACTTCAGAGGGATTTTCAAGAGCCCTGCTGGTACCAATCTTGCTGAGATTATCAATGTGGCATCGCACTTTCCCAGGTTTGTAAACAACGATGATTCTGAAGCTCTTACAGACCCTGTTTCCATGGAAGAGCTCGAAAGTACGATCAAATGGTTTCAGAAGGAAAAGAGCCCGGGACCTGACGGATGGACTATTGAGTTTTACATTGCCTTCTTTGACATCTTAGGAGGTGATATCCTGAAGGTGGTAGAGGAAAGCAGAATTTCGGGACAAATCTACCATGCGATCAACTCCACTTTCATCGCCCTCATCCCCAAATCTGACTCCCCCTCTTCATTTGATGACTTCCGCCCCATCTCCCTGTGTAATGTCCTATACAAAATTATATCTAAGATTATTGCCAACAGGATCAGGCCAATCCTGTCCAAGCATATTGCCCCCCAGCAATTTGCTTTCTTAGAAGACAGACAAATCCATGAAGCCATTGGATCTGCCCAGGAAGCCATTCATTCCATCTGGACTAAACGTCTGAAAAGCATTCTCCTTAAGATCGACCTCTCCAAGGCTTTTGACAGAGTCAGCTGGCTCTATATCAAGATGATTCTCATCCACTTGGGCTTTCCTCATCCCCTCATCAATTGGATCATGGCTTGCATAACATCCCCCACTTACAGTATCCTGATAAATGGTGCAGCCTCCCACTTCTTCCATTCTGAGCGAGGCCTGCGACAAGGCTGTCCTTTATCCCCTCTTCTTTTTCTCCTGGTAATGGAAGCCTTGAGTCGACTGATCATCTCTGCCAAAAGGGAAGGTACTATCAGGGGCCTTAAAATATCCGAGGACTGCTTCATTACTCATCTGCTGTTTGTAGATGATGTACTCATCTTGCTCGATGGCAGTATACAAGATACCTCGACATTCAACAGGATTCTAAAGCTATTTGCACATGCCACTGGAATGGAGGTTAATCGAACCAAATCTTCTATCACTTTGGTAAACACCTCGGTAAATGAATCATATTCTGCCTGCCAAGCTTTCCCTTTCACCACACAGCCCTTGGACAGGGGATTAAAATACCTGGGTTACTGGCTAAAGCCCACCACACAGAAGGTGGCAGATTGGGCCTGGCTGATTACCAAAGTGGAAAAAAGGATTACATGTTGGAGCTTCAGATATCTATCCAGAGCGGGAAGACTTACCCTGATCAAATCTGTTCTAGAAGCCACACCAGTCTTCTGGATGGCTCTCGCCTGGATTCCCCGGAACATCCTTTCAAAACTCCAGCAGCTCTGCTCCAGATACCTTTGGGCTGGCAACAAAGACAAGCGCACATTTGCCTGGATCGGATGGAAAAAGATTGCCCTGCCCAAGAAATGGGGGGGCTGGGGTTTGAAGGATCTTCCTTCCTTTGCTAGTGCTCTGGCGGCCAAGATGGGTTGGGCACTGCTCACCTCTCAAAGTCTATGGACAAACATTACATTTCACAAGTACATTTGGCCTCTCAACATCTTGGATTGGGCTAGGCTCCCATCTTGGAACAAGACTGGCATATCCTCAATTTGGAAAGCCCTTCTACATTCTCTCCCGCTGATCAGGAACAACATAGTATGGAGAATAAGAAACGGAAGCAGAGTCCGCATTGGATTAGATCCTTGGAGCGGTTGTGGGGGGAGACACAGGCTCCCACAAGATCTGGTGCAATATCTATCTGCCCAAGGTATTAGAGTCATCTCACAAATCGCGGACCAAGAGCAAACTGACCTTTTCCATCAGGCTTGGAAGAATGCCGCTCATCTCAACCTCCCGCAGAGATGGCACGATGCATGGAGTGAATACTGTGCGGCCCTGATGGAATCACATGTCAGAATATCTGAGGGATCGGACGAAATCATTTGGCACCTGGCGGATAGTGGGCGATATACACCAAAAGAGGGATACGTTCATATCATATGGCAGAGAAAACCCGAAGTTCTTGATCGATGGTGGCATAGCATATGGAAGCTATCTGCCTCCCCTCGCTCGAAATTGTTCACTTGGTGCGTTCTCAGAAACAGGGTACCCACGGGTGAGCATCTCATGCGAAGAGCACAATTTGGACCGTCGAGATGCGCTCTGTGCAAAGATGCTAGTGAATCCACAGAGCACCTCTTTCTGCGTTGTAACGCTGTACTGCAAGTATGGAACAACATAAAACAGGTTATACAATACACGGGAGAATGGAGAGGAATCGACCTTATCAATGCATGGATTGAATGGGGCAACAGTCACAAAGGCACAAAATTTGTAAACCTGCCTATTATCATAAATTGGTCCATCTGGAAAGCAAGGAACCAACTGATTTTCGAAGAGAAGGCCTTACAATGGCCACTTATTGAAGCCCGTATCATATGTGCTTACAATGAATTACCTGATCCGCCTCCACCAAAATCCCGCAGACCAAATCCTCCCCCCACCATTGATCGGGGAACTCCTTGGGCTTATTTCGACGGGGCTGCAAATGTCCAAAGCAGCGGGGGTGGGTTCATTTTGCACAAATCTGAAAATCACTCCTACTTCATCAAGGCTGGTTTGGGGGCCGGGACCAACAACTTCGCTGAACTTATTTCTCTTCGTCATCTGCTTCATTTTGCTTTAAGTCATCAATGCAACAGCATAAACATCTTCGGGGATTCACAGATCATTATAAATTGGTTCAACAATATCTCTACATGTCATATTCACTCACTCAATAACATACTTGATGAAGTACTACAGTTCAAGGAAGCTTTTAATCACATCTCCGTTTCTCATATCTACAGGGAACATAACCAGGATGCTGACAAACTTTCCAAGGAGGCCGCGTTGATGGAGAAAGGACACTGGGAGATAACCGAGTTTTTGGATCAACAGGAACAAAAGTTTTATCATCGCCCATACATAGACCCACAATATCCTACTGTGGGTCTGCATGAGACTTAATCTCAAACAGCAGTATGACAGTAGCAGTACACAGAACTGTATTTTTTTGTAAATTTTTTGTAATCAGATGGATGCCATAAGGCATCAACTCTATGAACTATACCGACCATACAGCGATATAATGCAACAACAGATATATGTATTTATTTTGTAAAATGTACAGAGATACCAGTGAACAAATGGCATATGCGGCATGCATCTACATATGTAACCTTTCATCTTTAATGAAAAGTTTACGGATTTTTCCAGTGGAAAAAAAAACTTTAAATATTGATACAATATTCTTATTTCTCTAATCTTTAATATTTTTATAAAAATAAATAAATGAATAAATAAAATAAAATAAAATTTATTATATTATCATATATTAAAATAATTTTTATTATTACCATTTAGGTTTTGAATTTTAAATTAATTTATTAACTCACATGTAAAAAAAATTAATATATAAAACTCAAAAATAAAAATAAAAAATAAATAATTGAATGAATTATTAATTAATAAATAAATTAATAATAAACATTCAGCCAACATTCTGCTGATCCTAAAAAATTTTCCTCATTATTATTTATTTCCTTCTTAGCGGCTCTTCTTTTATCATCATTCATAAGCCCTGATGATGGATCCCAGTTGGGATTTGAAAAGTTGGCACAAAAATGTTCATACTGTGGATTCTCCGATAACTGAGTCAAAAAATTCAAATATTGTTTTGAAAAAATTAGACCAGTAGGATAATCTTTAGGATAACCAATTATATGAACATTTCTTAATTTTATTTAATTTTAATTAATTTTTCACATCTTAACTCAAGTAATTCATGCCCAAGTGCTTCATGGGAAAGGAGTCCATGTAGTCAAATGCAACAAAAAAAAATAGATATTGTTCATGAAATTAAGATACAAAGACATGAATAACAAGAAAGGGTTACAGATGCAATCCAAAAAAAATGAGATATTGTTCATGAAATTAAGATACAAAGACATGAATAACAAGAAAGGGTTACAGATGAGGTGGAGCAAGGACAATACCTTTTCCAATTTTATCTAATGCATTTTTTTATTACGCAGGATAAAATTTATTCTAAAAACCATAATTGTAATTTTGAGGGTTATAAATATCTTTACTTAAATTTATAAATTTAAAATTATTTATAAATTTTATAGAAATAAAATAAATATAATATTTAATTGGCTCAAATATTTATATATTTCCATTAATTATAAACATAAAAATATAATTATTATAAATATATTTATATATAGATATTATAGAATTAAAATAGTTTTTAAATTTTCTAAAGATAATTTAGATATAATTTTAATTAAGTTTATTTTGAAATAAAATTTTTGGAATTTTGATTTAATTATCAGTAATTATTAGGTGAATAGTAAGGATATATTCTCTACAAAATATTTTAGAATATTTTTAGTAATAGTTATAATTAAAAGTTAAATGTTGAGATTTATTTTAAAAGTAGTTATGCTTTTTATCTTTTTAATTAAATTCTCTGATTTTAAAAAAAAAGTCACATGAATATGTCATTCGAACATAAGTTATGGTTTTTTGGGTATATGGTATTAATAAGCTATAATATTGACTCATGATATTGCAACAAAGTCTATTTATAGATTAAATAATTTTTTTTCTTTTAAATATATATATGTTTGGTGTAACCTAACTCATAACCAAAATAACCTTTTCCAAGAACATTTTACTAGTTAATTTTAACAATTAAAAAAAAAACTTAATTTTAAGTTATTTAAACTTTACATATTTATTTTATATATTAATTTTTTTTATAATTTATAATAAGTTAAATTTATTTAATTTTTATGATTTTTTTAATCTTAATAATATAAAATATATTTGGATGTCCATCAAATTTTATTAATTATTTAATCTATATAAATATACTAATTATATAAATCCCTACTAAACCCTACTGCAACCAATTCACCCACAGACAACCATGACATCATGCACATCAAACTCTAACTACTAACAGAAAATATCAATATTTCAAAATTTTTATCTCAAAATTCTTTTAAAATCCAGCGTTGGTTTTCCAAATACACTTTCACTCACCCAAAACATGGCTATGGGAGACCACTCATAAATGTTAGGTTGATGTCATATTTTAACCAGGTTCCTGCAACAAAAATCCATAATACAATAACGACATTGACAATTTGAAAAGATTTTAAAGATTCGCCGACTTGATTTTAAATTGACATCATGCCCATCTCAATAACATACAAAAGATTTAGTAGCCCCCACTTGGATTTTAATTGCAAAGTAAACTTAGTAGAGTATCAAAAATCCCAATTATTGTACCTCTCAGCAAGTTGATGTATCCCTTTGTACTTCCATACTTGTATAGATGCAGGTGGTCTCATCACTTCTCCGTTTCATAATGCTTTTGAAATCACTATTATATTACACATTTCATTGTATGATTATTACCTTCATTGATTTAGGGAAATGTGATACTCGGTTACGATTCTATACACCAAGTGGTTGTTGGCTGCAAATATCTTAGGAGGGGCTAGTATATAGGGAGGGAGTTTTTTTTTTTAAAGTGGGCTATTTAAGATGTTTAGCTGCAAATATCTTAGGAGGGGCTAGTATATAGGGAGGGAGTTTTTTTTAAAGTGGGTTATTTAAGATGTTTAAAGGATTGTTGGAATTTTTATTTATTTTATTTTATTTTATTTATTTATTTATTTTTTGCTTTTTAATCGTGTTTATTTAATATATGCTAATTTGAAAAAGGGAAAATGATTTTATTTATTTATTAATATAAGGTGTATTAAAAAAATATAGGATATTATTTTAGTTATAATTATTATTATTAATGTAAATTGTTTTTTTTATTGCATTTTCTTTTTGAGACTATGACCTAAGTTTCTTTCTGCTCCTTTCTCTCATGACACCTCTGGAGTTTGATTTGGAGGGGGTTTGCTCCGCTGCTGTGGCCCCTCTCGATGCTACAACCCTGGCCTTTTCTAGTCTCATCTCCTCTCTTGGTGTCCCTCGCCAGCGTCCCTCGATCACCAAGTTTGTCAAAATAATGGATGACATCCCTGAAATCGATCTGCCTCTTGCAATGCCTCGAAGAGTTGCTCTTTCTATGGCTGAGAGAGGTTTGGTTGGTCAATTCATGGGCCTTTGGCCTTCTCCAAAAACAATGCAAAAATGAGTGGAAAGGAACTTAGCTGCTACAACTCAAGGCCAAATCTCCATTTGTTTTTGTGGAAGAGGCTATTTCACTTTCTATTTTGAATCCAGGGAAGATCGAGTCCTCATCTTCAGAAATTGACCTTACTTACCGGAGGTCTATATATGAATAGATGGACCCCAAATTTTGATCCTGAGCTTAATGTTCCTAATGTAGTACTGGTTTGGGTTTGTCTCCCTCACCTTCCTCTTCACTGTTGGGGAGACAAACCTGTAAAATATATAGGTAATGCGTTTGGAAAATACATTGACATAAGTGAGCCAAAGGAAAATATGCTTGCCTGTGCACTAATATGTGTGGAAGTCTACCTGGGAAAAGGACTACTAGAAACTGTGAAGATCAAGGTAAACAACTGGGTTCACATACGACAATTAGACTACGAGCAACTACCCTTCCAATGCAAGGTACATCATGAATATGGTCATTTTGCAAATAGATGTCCAAAGAGAGAAGCAGATGAATCAATTGAAACACAAGAAACTCATTGGGAAACTGTCAAACACAAAAAATCTAGAAACAAACCTTCAAAGACCTCTATCCCTTCCTCTTCAGCACCCCCTCCTCGGATTGCTCCTCCCTTATCTTCTTCTCTCTCCCAACCTTTTGATTCCAATCATTTTGCTTCTTTAGCTCTTCCTCCTGATTTTACCCTTGCATGCGAGGATGCTTTGCTTCTCATCCCCAAAAACTCTATAGCCTGCCCTCCTTCCTCCCCTCCTTCCTCATCCCCTCATCCTCCCCTTCTCCCTCTTCCTGTCTCCCCTGACCCTCCTTCAAGCCCTCTTGTTCCCTCCTTTGAAAGGATTCTTACCAAAAACCAATCCAAAGAATCTCTTGCTTCTCCCCATAGTCACAAAAAGCCTGGAAGGAAATCAAACAAGGAACTTCAAGATGAAGCAGCTCAAAAAGACATGGCCATGGGGACTCAACAACCAATAGATACCTATATTGACAAAGGTGCAGGATACAAGGAAAAATTAAATCACGTAGTGAGAGGAAAAGGTTCCTCAACTCCATCCCATAGTAAATAATAAATTTGGTCTCTTGGAATTATAGAGGTCTCGGGCATCCCTCGAAAGTAAATGTAGCAATAGATCTTGTGAGATCGAATACTCCGACATTTTTCTAATTCAGGAGACCAAGTCATCAGAACAAGAAATGAACCAGATAATTAAAAAAATAAAGCATTTTGAAGCAGCAAAAATAAATGCAAGGGGAACTTCTAGAGGTATTTTCAAAATGTGGAAACACTCCTCTTGGGAACCAATTTGTTTGATGAAGGAGCAACACTGGATCAAAACAGAGCTTAGAAACAAAATCTCTGGAAATCAAATCATTATTTTCAACCTCTATGCCCCATCTCATTTCAGAGACAAGGACCAATGCTGGCAATCCTTGGCTAATCAGCTAGACACAGAAACCAACAGAAAAATAATAGTTGGAGGTGATTTTAACTTGATCTGAGTGCAGAAGAAAAGCGAGGAGGCAAATTCTAGAAAAATCCTTTCAGAGACAAGCTTGAGAGTATTATATAAGTCCAAAGTCTAATGGATATCGTACCTAATAATGACAAATTTACTTGGAGCAATAGAAGAACATGCCCATGTAACATCAAAGAAAGACTCGACAAGTTCTTCATTCAAGACAACCTCATTTATGACTCTATACCTGTGACCTCAAAAATCACCCCCTCAGCAACATCGGATCATAAGCCCATCTCTATTGGAATTTTGGGAATGCAAAACCTTGGGGCCGCTTCCCTTTTGATATAATCCTCTTTGGTCTCACATCGAAGAGGTTAGGATGCTAGTAACTTCTACATGGAATCAAAGAATAAATGGTTCTCCAAGTTACATTTGGGAAACCAAGTTAAAGAAAGTTGGGAGCGAATTAAAGGAGTGGGTTAGATTGCACTATAAAGAACCAAAATAAAATAAATTTGAGCTTTAATTGGAGTTAGATCATGTCCGGGGAAGTACGAAAGCAGGAGAAGTTACAAAAGAAATGCAAATGAAAGAAAAAGAGATCTACTGGGAAATCTACAAGACCAATAGACGAGAGGAGGAAACCTGGAGATTAAAATCCAGGAATTTATGGATACAGGCTAGAGACAAAAATACAACTTTCTTTCATAATACCACCAAAATGTGAAGCGTTAAGAATCACATTGAGACAATCATGGGTGAAGGGAATTCTGAAATTAAGGGGCAAGGAGAAATTCAAGAAGAAGCATATCAACATTTCAAAAGATTGCTTACTACCGATGAAGGGAACACCAATTATGATGACATCATTAGACATATTCCAAACTTAGTCTCAGATGAGGCTAATGATGCTCTTTCTAAGCATGTATAAGAAGAGTAACTCCAATATGTAATATGGAATTTTCACCCTGATAAAGCTCTAGGGCCGGATGGTTTCTCTATTTATTTATACCGCTCGTTCTGGGTGCTAATAAAAAAATATCTCTTAAATATGATTCATTGGGTTTTTTGAAAAATAAAAATTGGAGGCAATACCAATTCTACCTTCTTGGCCCTTATTCTTAAAGAAAACAGACCTTCCTCTTTCTGTTGATTTAGACCTATATCTTTGTGCAATTCATCTTACAAGATCATAACTAAGATTTTAGAAAATAGACTCAAAAACCTCCTCCCCCTCTTGATTTTTTAAAATCAAGGTGACTTTGTCCCAAATATACAAATAATCGACAATATTTTTCTTGTCCAAGAAGATATCCATTCTAGTCTATTCAGAAAAGAGCAAGGCTTCATTTGAAGCTCAACATGGCCAATGCCTTTGATAGAGTTAGCCTTTCCTTCCTTATAGATGTCCTACAAAAGTTTGGTTTTGCCCCTAACTTCATAGACATTATAATATCTTGTATCCAAGGGCCCTGGATCACCCCTTTAATTAATGGAAGACCAAGTAAAATTTTTCAAAGCTCTAGAGGCCTAAGGAAAGGCTGCCCTATTTCTCCCTTTCTCTATATTATAATGGTTGACTCTCTAAGCAGGAATCTAGAGCACAATAGGCAGTTTGGTTTTATCACTAGGATGCAATTCAGCAGAGGAGTTAAGAGTATGAATCACTCTCAAATTGTCGATGATACCTTGTTTATGGAGGGAGATTCTTGCATTGTTGCAAGAAGAATTAAAGTCATTCTGGATCAATTTCTGGAGGCCTCAGAAGGCCTCCTAAATAATTCAAAGAGCAGTATATATGGATGGAATACCTCAATTAGAACTCTTCAGTGTATCTCTCAAATGTTCAATGTTCCCTTCAAATCAAACTGATCTCACTTCAAACACTTAGGCTTGCCAATCTCAAAAGTTGTTTTGAAGGTCGAGGTCTGGTATGCTACAATAGACAAAATGAAAAAGAAAATGAAAAAGTAGGGAATGCAATGGCTCAATTTAGCTGGGAGAATAACCTTGATCAAATCCATCTTATCATCCCCCCCTTATATAAATTTACAATCTTTCAAGCATTTTCCGAAATCCAAAAGCAAATATAATTCATTATAAAAAAATTATGGCAGGGAGGAAAAACAGAGGCCAAGAAATTCAGTTTGGTTAGTTGCAAACAAGTCACTGCCCCTTATGATAAGGGAGGAACCTCTATTGGACTCCCCAAATTAATGAGTATTTCTTTTGGAGAAAAACTTATATGGAGGCTCATCTCAGGCAAGAATTCTTGGTGGAAACAAGTGCTCAAGACCAAATATATCAACTCTTCTCCGCATCATCTTCTCTCCTCAAAATTTCCCATTAGACCTTGCTCTCAAATTTGTAAACTATGCAAAAAATCTCCACCCTTTGTCAAAGATAACACTTCCATAATTCCTGGGGGAGGGCATGGCATAAATATTTGGAATGAAAACATCATGCGAAAATCCTCTCTCTTTGAACTTCAAGGTATTCTCCCTCTCAAGACCTGGATGAAAAGAAGAGGTATCCTAACTCTTGAACACATTTCCTCTTGGAATAAAAAAGCCACTCTTGGGATAGTTGGAATCACCTGACATCCCCCCATGAGCTTCTTGATCAATGGAATATTCTTCTCCTCCATTTAAAGGGAGGAACCCTAATTAGCTTCAGATAATAAGATAAATTTAGATGGAATCCAACAGGTGGTGAATATTCAGTTAATTATGGATATGGAAAGCTACAAGAGGACCATTAACAACCTGAATGGCCTCTCTGGAAATTAGAATGCAAAATTGAGAGCCTCCCTAAAATCAAAGTTTTTAAATGGACCATGCTTAAGGGAAAATCCTAACAACAAATAATCTTAGGAAAAGACGTATTCATGGTCCCTCCATCTGCCCCTTGTGCTTTAGAGAAGAAGAAACCATTCAATATCTTTTTATCAATTGTAAATTCGCTGCTGAATGTTGGAAAACCTTGGTCAATCCTCTTGAGGTCCATATCAAGTCTAGCCTCAACTTATCAAAGTTTTTTGCTAAGTGGAATTCCAACTATCCCTACTCCTTTAAAAAAAAGAACATGTTGAAGATATTCTGGACTTGTCTTCCTTCCTTTTTATTCTAGTAGATTTGGTTAGCAAGAAACAAGTTCATTTTTCAAGGTAGAAGGCCAAAAGCTCAAAAAACATTGGCTAAATCATGGAGCTTAGTAATGGAATTCATCCTATCAAAAGGAAAAAAAAAATGGATGACAAACTTCTTCAACAGGAAGAAAAACTTTGGCTCAAATTCGTTCTGGATCGTCCATCAAATTTGGCTTTCCTTCCTAGAATAACTCCTCTCAGATCTAATAATTAGAAGGTTCGATTCAAAGAACGAGATTTATCAATTTGGCTAAAAACTCTCAAGAGGCCTTGTCTTTTCTTTGATGGCACCTCCAAGTCAAATCCCAGTTATACAGGAGTTGGGGGTATTATAATTGATCATTTGGGATCAAATTCAATCACATTTGAGTGGGGTTTGAGTATCAAGTCAAATAATAAGGCGGAGGCCTATGGTTTCTTGATGGGATCACAGATCCTTAGCAATGGAAATTATATGAATCCAATTATATTTGGTGACTCTGTTATTCTTATCCAACAAATGGTCAAGAATATGAAGCCCAAGGATTCTAATCTAGCCCAAATAATCTCCAGAATCCAACATTACTTGAATAATCTAGGAGAGGTCTCTTTATTCCATGTTCTTAGAGAAAGCAACAAGATAATCAATGATCTTTCCAGTAAATATTGTATCAGGCCACAAGGAGAGGTTATAATAAATCAAGAAATATTTATAAAATCCATTCCATAATTTTTGTCCCTTCACATGTACTATTCAATCTCAGAAAAATCCAAATCCTCTCTGCTCCTTCCCAAGGCCCGTCCCTACCATAATCTCTTCGAATTCTCCCTTAGCCAAAGCTCCTTCTTCGAAGCTGATATGAGACCCTCCTTGTTATCGCTTCCCCTGTCTCTTACGCATATCGATTCTAAAGGTATGGTGATTCAATGGGTTCACGGGTTCCTCTACGGGCCTTCCCTCTCTTTAAATTCTCCCTGCATCCTTCTTTGCTTCACGTAGCTCTCAATCTTTTATCTCTTTATTCTTATGTGCACTCTCCTCCCTCCTCCCTTTTGCGGGACTCCCATCCCCACAATGCCTCTCTGTGGGCCTTCCCTCTTCCTCTCCTTGATCCTCTGCAACGTCTATCCTTCTCTTGCACCTCCTTATTCTTCTGCTCTTGTTGAATCCCCATTCCTTTTTCCATGGATCCGTATCGTTCACTTTGGATGGAGATAATAAAGACAATATAAACCTTTAGGAATGATAGTAAGAAAAACCAAAAGCCTTATGAATCCATTGATCCCCTCAAGATTATCATCATAGGGATCAAAGCATCAAACTTCTCTTTTAGATAGGATAGTTAACTATAAAATCTTCAGTATTAAATTAGGTTGTTGTTGTTGCCTTATAAGAGGTATTTGATTCGCAATAGGTTGCAAGCAACAACTTACAAAATTCAACATAGTTTTTCCTCTAAATGCTTTCCAATGACCTTATTTAAGGGCTTTTAAGAATGAGAGTTTACTATAATTGTATCCATGCAAGAATAAACTATGAACAAAGATGAACAATCCAAGTGTCAATGTATTTCGAATGCTGATATTTATTTTGGATGCTTGGAACAATGATAACAAATGTAAGACATGTCTTTGATATTAAGAAGAGGCTCGCGATATGAGACATATAGAGTAATAACCTTTCATATGGGACACATGGAGAGCAAGTTTTGCAACTAGAGAAGACATGGATGTGTTATCAATAAATGGTCACAATGAAAAAATGTAAGTTACCTCATGCACGGTGGAGTGTGTTAGCTCATGCATGTCATTCTATAGGTAATTGTTTGTTGAAAAAAATATACATGTGTAAATGGTGATTAGCGATGCAAAATATCATTTGTTAAATGATTCAATGTCCCAACATCCATTTGTAATAGTCTATTGGAATAAAAAAACATTTCACAATTTTCTTAATAAGTTCCTTTATCTCATAGTTGAATTTTTGTGATTGGTTGAAAATAAATTTCATCCTTGACTTTTTAGTTCCTTTATCTCATGTATGCCATTCCATAAGTAATTGCTAGATGAAAATAAACTTTACATGTGTACGAAAAGATTAATGAAGAAAAATATAAGGCGTAAAATAATGGAATGACCCAACATTCACTTATAATATTATGTTAGAATTAAAAACCATTTCAAAATCCTTGGAACAAGTTTCTTTATCTCATAGTTGATTTTTTTTGTGACTTGGTCTAAACCATCTTTACAAAAATATTTGACACTAACGGAGAATTTATTCATTATGCAAGTACACTGGAATTTATAAACTTCATTAGAAACTTTGATAATTTGCTATAATCAAAATGGTTCAAAGACGAAAATATGCATTCGCACACTTCAAGATATTCTAAAATTAGAACAACCTAAAATCATTTGTATGTTCTAACAAAGAATTAAAACATTACGATTCATTAATGTTTAACAAGGGACATACAACTAACAACTTAACCATCTTTAGTTAAAAAATTGTGGCTCAACTATAATATCTTAGATTATTTAAGCTTACACCTAATGCATCTAAAATCACAACGTAACTAATTCTTTTATGTTGCTTTTACAAGTTAAGAATTATATATGAAAGAAAGATGAAAGATACCTATAAGTGGCTCTTTACCTTGGTGTATGCTTAAAGGAGTCAAGGTTTCATTCCAGACAAACAAAAATAGTAATTAAGATCTGGTGTGCAATAGTGACCCTGGTCTTCATAGAAAATCCATTGGTTTGAGCCAACTTGAATCCTAAAAATTAGTGCCTCCTTCATTAACCTTGATGTTATGGATGCATGGAAACTTATGCTAGCAAAATCCATGCTACAAATATCTTATCTTCACCTCAACACATTGAGATAGTTTAAACAATCGAAAAATAAATCCTTGGGTTTCAAAGTATTTTCTATAGTTAACATGTAAGTACAACAGAAAATAAGATACATGTTATGCAATCCAATCGATCTTGACATTATTTTAACACTGGGAAAAAGAGCATATCATAAGTAGTGTTGTTTTTGTTATGTTAATGCTTCATAGTTAGCTTTCATTAATGCCCAATGCAATTCATTAGATTCCCCATTGATGACCATTAGTACCAATAATAGCATATAAGCACATAAAGGCATGATCATGGAATATAAAATTCCATCTGTTTATGTAATTAATTTGGTTATTAACCATTGTGGAGGTAGAATGCCTTTAATTGTAATGGAAATAAATATTAGTAGCCATATAAATCAATATTGACAATCAAAATAAAATAGAGGCACAATACTATAACATCCTCCCAAATCAAAATTGTGTTAACATGATTATATTCATGTGAATATTGCCTATTGCGTTAGCATGATTATATTCATGTGAATATTGCTTTTGATAAACTATCTTGACCATAATTTCTTTGAAATGAGAAAATATATATTCTCAGCAAAATCTGCAATAGAAATAACATAAAAAAATGAATGTCCAAAAAAGACATTTACCAAATTGAATGGTTTAAATCATTCTGACCAATATTTAGAATAAGAATCACCTACCACATGCTCATTTATAATGGGAATCAACCCTATCATATCATACTCATTTTTATGTATCAAATTTAGAATAAGAATCACCCTATCTCATGCTCATTTAGAATGGGAATCACCCTATGTCATGTTCATTTTAATGTATCAAATCTTGGATAAATTGTGACTAAATAATCTTTGTTTTGGTGAGTTATAAATATAATATCTAACTTTATAAAAGAATTAGGGACACAATATTTATAACCCAAGTTTAACCACATAGTGCATGTTCACCATCCACTTATAGCCAATATTTTATCAAAACATGAATTAAGTTAATCACCTCATATACTTTTAGCATTATTGGTTACGATACTCATTCCAACCACATATCTTTACCTCTCCTAAAGCTATGGCTAATTGATTCAATGTTATGAACTCGACATTGACATCCACAAAGGTATACTTTAATGGCTGTCACTACTTGCAAAGATATTTAGCTGTAACTTCATAGCATGTGAAGGACTCGAAATTGACCTCCATATAAGGAAGGTAATTACATCGTACGTTATGGGCTCCAAATTGACATCATGTGAGGAGTAGACCCACCATCGTATAATGTGTAAATGTCATGTCACAAGGTATGCAAAATGTTTAAATCTTATAATTGAGGTGATCTCATTTTATATCAAGAAGGTATATTGTGATTCAAGAATTTAAAAATAGTTATTATTTAAGTTGTATAGTTATAAGATGATGGTGTTGTATAGTATTTTGAAAGTTTAATAAGGTTTATCAGAAAAAAAAGTAAATTAGATTAAATATTTCCTTACAATATTATGTTTATATATTTAAATGCAATGAAAATGAAAGTAGGAAGGATATTAGGATTTTTTTCCCCTGGAAAAAGGAAGGATATTAGGATTATTTTAGTAAAGCAAGAGATCATGAAGAGTAATTAAATTATGAATTTGGGTAAGTTAAAAAGAAGTGGCGTATTTTTTTGTATTATAAATTTTATAAATATGTTTATTCCAAGGTATTTTTGGATTAATTCAATATTTAATTTCACTATGGAAGTCATTAAAGTCTATATTAATCTTTGTTTCTTTGCAAGTTAAATTTTTATTATTTGTAATTTTTAAGATTACATTCCAAGTACATCATGATTTACAATATGCCCATGAAATTGAGACTATGGCCTCAAGTGAGCACAAAGAAAGGCATAGTACAATTTCATCTTAATAAGAGCCATAAAAAACCCAAAAATGATTACAACTATCTCAACCATAAGCATAATATAAACCATCAAAAAGATATCAAGAGTAAGCATGAGAGAAGGCTAGGAGTTTAAGGAGGTCACCAGTTCTAGATCACGTGCACTGGTTCCATTAGGGCCTGATACATTTCCTTCGCATTGGAGATGACTCTCCAAATGTGCTAGACAAACATCTAGTCATTCCAGGCAATATTTTTGATGCCTATAGATCCTTCGAATATCATTAGAAATGAAATAATGTCGTTCCTATCTTTTCTTTTCTCCTTTAGAACATGACCGAGGAAACTCTTCATCTCCCAGTGAAAAGTAACATAATACATGTATTGTTTCCTTCGTCCCCTGATATACCTAAGGCCAGGAAGCCAATTGGATACTTTACTAACGAGCTCTGAATCAAAGAATCCTGACATTCACATGCCACCTGGGACTCTAACTGTTGAATGTTTGCTTTGGTGTTAGGGGAAGTTGATGCAAGGTAGTGGGAGGCTACCTCTTGGACTTGAGATTACATATACAACTTACGAACAAAACTACATCAACCACTCCCAACTGGTCCCCGTCTACATTGCATACGCTGCCTAACCATGTTGAGAGGAGGTAATAAGGGCCAAAACACACATGCCTTCTCCTTAACCAAAAGATGTTGAACACCTTGTAAAAGATCTAACTGAACACTAGAAAATGGCCACAACAAAGAACAATGAAGGAGGTCCTTGAGACAGAGAACCCTAACCAGAACATAAGGCCCCACACTATACAAGCCAAGCTAGGGTTACATATCACTAAGGCCCGCGAAGAGCCCCAATACACCCCCCACCAAACAAAAAAAATTAACAATTTCTCGAGAGAAAAAGGTAGACCTCTTACATACTAAAAACACAATGGGGTAATTTTTCATAAAAAGAACAAAAAAATACTATAAGGCAACATAACCTCCAAAATAGGATAAAAAACTTTAGAAGAGGGCCACAATAGAAGCCTAAGGAGCAGACCTCTATGTCTTAACACCACATCTAGAACAAGTAACAACACTCTATACAAACCATTCTAAAAGCAAAATACCACTAGTACATGCTCATGATACCAATATATCTCTGAGTAGGACCAATTAAACTATAATTATAAGAGATAGAGCCAAAGACCTCTTATAGATTGAAGGGTAAACAATGGAACTCATTGTAAAAGGAACATTTAGCATTCTAAAAACAACCATACCTCTGGAATGCCAAGAAAATATAGAATTACTTGAATTCCTAGACTGAGCAAGGAGTTACTGGAAAAAATAGAAATTACCCAATTAAAAGAAACTTGACACCAATCCAGAGAGTACCTTACAAATGCCATAATTAGAGTGCCTACGACACACCTAGGGCTCATAGTACACCTTTCCCACAAGACAACCCCACTTCCTGGAATCAAGATGCCCCTTTGGTAAACTAAGTCTCTTTTCCCTACAACTATAAAGTATGCCTCCAACTCAGTGACTATCGGAACCTTCGAGAGTGCCTTCAAAAGAAATAAACAACCATCCATAGTTTTTTCCACAAAAAAGCGATTTATAGACCAAAAGTGCCCCTTTCTTGGATGAACTACCTATATTACCAAGAAAACCAAGGAGAGGATTGATCCCACTGACATCAGATCTGAATTGACTTTGAACCTTAAATAGAAACTCCCCCCTTTAACCATCACAAGTAGGGATACACTAATGAACCAATTGGTGAGCATGCATGATTGAAGTTTTTGCATGAAATTTTCTTAGAGGGGGTAGGCCACAAAACCCCCATCCATTAATTTCCTCAAGAGACAACGGGGTGGTGGACGCCTCTCTCGATAACCAATGTCACTAGATAGATCGCCTTGATCAGGGAGTGTTGTCCACCTCAAAAATGGATTGTAGAGGCTACATGCCAATAAAATCAATTTGCTTCTGACTAGGGTACATTGTAATCATAGTTGTTGTTTTGACATCCAACATTGGAAAGGAAATCCACTGCCTTATTACCAGAATGATAAGAATGAGAAGCAAATATATATGGGATTGGTTTGAGTGAGGATCAAATACAATAAATAATGAATTCCATCCTCCAACTTTTAAATATCTTCTCCACCGAGTTTCCATTTATCAACTTCTTTAAAGAGGAAATAACCAATTGAGAGTCCCCGTCTATTTGCAGTTTAGAGATGCCCAACACGCCCCTCTCTAGCCCAAGGAAGTTTTCCATATTGTTACTGGTATAGCTAGAATGAGCATTGTAAACTCTTAGAACATGATCATCTCCATTGCAGAAGATGCCCCCATACCTAGCTTGGCCAAGGTTTCCTTTTGAAGCCCCATTAGATTTCAATTTAACAAAACCATTAGGGGGAAGAAGGAAGATTGTGGGGATGGTGGGGAAGAAGGAAGATTGTGGGGACTGATGGGAACTTGATGGCCCAAGGAAGTTGTCACTTAATAAGGTGACTTTAAAAGGGATGGCTATAAGAAGGAACCTAGGTAAATAATTTAAACATCCAATGTATGAAATTAATAAAATAAAATTATCGTATAAAATTCATGAAATTACTAAAACAAGTATTTTGAAGTTTCATTTTTACCACAAATATGACACTTCCACTAAGTCACCCCAAATGTAGGACTCTTTGGCCTAGAGTTAACCCTTAAGAGTCAATGAACAAGTAAAGGAACCATTTTTTTTTATATCTCAACTAGAGGTTTCTAATACAAATTTTGAAGCTCAGACAACCAAGTTTTGTGTGTCAATTTGAGCCTTCACAACTTACTTAGACTAGAATAAACTTGTAAGATTTTGATATAAACATTTATATCCATAAATGGTATTATTTTTCTTAAAGACCTTTAGTTTCATCTCTAATTTTCCACCAAGATATCTACGTATATATTTCCAATTTTAGTAATCATATTATCAAGGAATAAATCCTTAATATACTCTAGAATTAACTTATTTAGGTTAGCTAGGAAAATCTTGACCTTTAAATTCATCCATGGAATCCAATCATAGCTCTAAGAGTCAAATAAGTCAATGACCTTGCTAATGCTTACTATAAATAGGACAAGGGTTGAGAATCATACCATTTCAAGAAAGTGTGATATCCACTAATGGGAAAGTCTTGTTGAAGGATAAGCATGTCTTAAGAGTGTTCCATTTCTATATGAGTATTCTCTAAACAACTTCCTAGGATTGTCATATGGTTTTGGATAGAAACATGCAAATGAATTTTACATTGTTTGCAAAACTAATAAATAGAGTATAAGGTTAAATAAATTCCAAGATCATTTTGCAAGCAAGGCCCCAAAAGCTGTGCAATTTATGAGGCCGCCTTTATCTCTTTCCTTTCATAACTTATTAGATCTATCCATAAAACAAAGGGCATTGATACAAGTATTGATTATTTTCACCACCTTAATTCCTTAGGAGCCACCACAATTTCCAATTCACAAAGATAAGTAATCCTTTTCCCCATTAACATTTAAACAAAGGATTTCCTCTAGTAGTTCATAAGAACTAATTGAAGCTACCTAGAAAGAGGAATAATAGACATGTATAAGATCCGACACTTCAAATATAATCAAGAGTTTGGGTACTTTACTTAGAAATTCATTTTCACTCTTTGAATAAAATAATCTTAAATTTATTTTTGGGAGGCTTGAAAGGGAGATATTATCCTAAAAAACTCAATAAATTATTTAAGTTGAGTCTATACTGTCCTTGATTTTCTAATCAAACATGGAATTCTTGTTGTATTCACCTATAACATTGAGTTATCCCAATGGGTCCTTAGTGTTGAAGCATCAAAAAATATATGAATGCAATCCCTTATGTTTTCCATGAATGAATAATCCTCATGGATTATAAGAAAGCATTCACTAACAAGGTGACCATACACAAATTTCTTGATAATAAATCCAAGAGAGGGATACCTATGTTGAGGTGGTAGCACACTGTTTATGTAAGAGATAATTCAAGCCTTAGATTCCATGACATACATAATAGGATCTAAAGGATATCCTTAGTTGATTGACTTAAAGAGGCGAGTTTCCTCAAATTTGGATTGACTGATGGAAAAACAAGCCATGGAATTCTCAAACTATGTTTTGACAACCTTGAGGAAGAACTCAACAAATCAAAATCCATAGGCATGACAAAAATGATTGGCCCACTCAAATATGTTGTAGGTCTTCTAAAAATAAATATTCATGAAAAAGGCATCAAGGATAAGGCACATTCCATTTGATGTAGGAGCATTGTTATTGATTTGTTAATTTGGGGCATCCAAAAATATTTTCAATTTTGTTTTAGTTTTATTTCACCTTTTTCCCCTAATTTTCAACAGGGACGTGTCTAGTATTATGTATTAAAATATCTATTCCAACAACCTAAGTAAATTATTTCCTTAGTAAAAATCAATTTATATTGAATTCTTCAACTCATAGAAAAAAGAACATTAACTGGAAATTTAATTGGATATAAAAAATCAGTATAAGATATAGGAAATTGATCTCCAAAATATACATAGAAAATTTTGCCTTCAAATATCAACTTTCATTCAAATTAATCCAAGATTGTAAGGGGCCAAAAACAAATAAAATAAGAAAAATATTACAACAAAACCTGGTTTTTTCTGATGCACTGTACAACCTATATGACCCAGCCAAAACATGCAGTGAAAACCATCCAACTATTGTTGAAATTTGTCCTAGAAATTTGTGTGGTCACCTTTATCTTTTTTTGAGTTGTATGCTCTCTTGGAGTTTCCTCTGCACTTATTGTGTATGACCCCTTCATTTTCTGAAAGCTGGGTTGATCTCCTTTTACTGCTTACACTATTTCCTCTTTTCTCCTTTGGAATTACATGCCGTGTGAAAATCCTTTTTCACTCTCTCACTTGTGTTTTTCTAACACTCTATGTATCACATTCTCCATGTATTTTCAATTTGTCTTTATTTTATAACATTGAGTTGATAATCAATTCTTCATAACCCTAATCTCTCAATGATATTGGAATTTGAGATTAAATCCCAATTGGTGGTGGAGATTACATCTAAATCTAAATCCCAGTTGATGGTGAAGATTACATCTAATCTAAATCCCAATTGATGGTTGAGATTACATCCAAATCACTAATGTAAATACTTTACATTTTATTAGACATTAATCAACTCACTACTACAATTCTCTTCACTTTAATAGTTAAATTTAATTAAAGTGAATTAAAATATAGAAAGGGCCTTTTTGGATGACTTCCACATTTCTGACACTAGACCTGTGAGAAAGTTCTTGTCCAATGCCACAAACATAAACACTTTTTCTTAGCAAGGAAGGAACTTCTTGAAGAGCCACGTCAAACTGTATTTCTCTTTGTATTGGAACAATGTCCCACACATAATCCTCCACATTGTAATTCCTCCAAAGCTGCTAGTCTATTGCTTCTTTAATGATGCTACTTATTAGTGCCATATGGCTTAAAACTTCTTCACATGCTTTCTCTCATTAACTATGCTCCTAGGTCCCTCCACATGCTCCTAAGCATCTCTCAATGTTTGCATGAACTATGGATCTCTCTTCCTTTCAATCCAAAATTTGACTTCTTGAAGTCTCACCACAAACCTCTATTGTGCTAGAATTAAAATATTATATGCCTTTGAAGTGTTGTTGTATCCCACAAACTCTTCCTTTATGACGTAGGGCTTCATCTTGGTCCACTTCTTTTTTGGTAGATGTATAAACACTAGACAACTAAAGATACATAAGTGACTCACCTCTGGCTTCATACCAATGAATGCTTACTTTGGTATCTTATCCTCCAATATCCTATGAGGACTCATGTTTTGATGTAGATTGTTGTATTACATGCCCGTGCCTAAAAGAACATGGATAAATCTTGATCATGGATTATGACCTTAGCAACCCTTATGATTGAATTGTTCTTTTTATCCAAAACCCCATCCTATTTTGAGCTACATGATACTATCAGATCCTTCTTAATTCTTGCCTCCTTGTAGAAATAGTTGAAGTCATTAAAGGCATACTCACCCTCATTGTTTGACCTCAGGACTTTGATCTTCTTCCTTGTCTAGTTCTTGACAAAAGTCTTGAACTCCTAAAATTGATTGAAGACCTCATCCTTGGTCTTTGTGAAGTAGATCTATGTCTTCCTAGAGAACTCATAAATAAAATACATGTGATACATGCCTTCCCGTGTTGATGCTACTAACATCAACCCTCATACATTTGAATGTATCATAACTAAAATCTCCTTGGATTTGGACTCACTACTTGGGAAAGCAACCTATTCGTGCTAACTAAGCATACACCCTTTCTACACTGCCTATTGCTTAATACAAAAATCTATAAGAACAATGACAATCTCCCTTAGAATCAACAATGCCCTATAATGCATTTGCCCCATTCTCATGTGCTATAACTAGTGAAAATTTTAAGAACACGCCCAAAATTATATGTATAATAAATAGGTAAATCCCCATGGTACATATAAAAATGTATAGGCTATTTTGTCATAATATAATATGCATATATATTTCTTTTGATGAATATTTCACCAAATTATAAAATTTTGTTAAATCTTGGAAAATTATTCACTAAATTATAGAACACTATAAAATCTTGGCAAATCTTTTGAAAAATTACAAAACATTGTAAAATATTGGCTAATCCTTAATAATGTATACAACCATATATAATAATAAGAAAAAAAATTAGTTAAGTTATAATACGCTCATTTTCCATGTTTGGGAAAAGAAATATCATGGGTTATGTTGGTTGAGATTCTTACTATACACCCTTGCAAATATTTTTGCATGTTTTTATCATGTTTTACCATAAAGGTCTTATGATCTCCCAAGGGGAACTAGTTGGAGAGGAACCCACAAAGGTGTGTGATGTTGAAATGCAAACAATATTTTGCTATAACGTAGTATTGACACATCCAAATAACTCAATCATGTTCTATGTAATTCATATTCTAGAGACTTCACATGAAAATAAGATCTACAAATAGCTATATCAACATCATGAATCTTTATATCAAATTCTTTTGGTTTCTTAGACATTGCTTCTCTAAAAAGTAGATTCGTCTCCAATTCCTTGGCTTCAAACAAACCAACAACTTTAGGTTTTGCTGCTTCCTCACCATTCGTAGGTCTTTCACCTGTTTTTTGGCTCATAACTATTATAGTAGTTGTTGCATCTTATTCTGTAGTTCACAACTCGAATAATTTCCAACTCGAAAACAATTCCTTGAAATTTCACAAAATGGAAATTGAGAATGATTTGAAGATAAATTTGCATTGAAAGTTAATTTTCTATGTGATAAACATAAAATTTAATAATACAAACTCATTAAAAATCTACAATTGGTGAGTTAAAAAATATAACAAAAATTTAAACAATAGTCTCTGCATGTTCATGTTGAGCCACTTACATGAAAATTTGTGCAAGTCATTGCACTATTATCATGATTCCTACTCCCAAAGTGATTAAAAAATAATACCCCTAAAATAACTAAAATTCTAAATCTTAGTAGGTGGAGTCCCCTCAAGAAATAAGGAGTACGATCGACATGACATCATTGTGCAAGTCCATGTCTTTATTTCAACATGGCATTATAAAGAGTTCTACATAGTTATAATACATTTATGCATGCATTTTGTATATGGTTTCAAATTTTTTATTGTACTGATAGTACCGATATGTGTAAAAAATTGATAGCTATAACATCATTCTAGGTCACTATTTTCATGAACTGTCCTTAAAAAAAGAGACTTCCCTCACTGAACAATGATTCTCTACACCTCACTGAACAATGATTCTCTACAACATCACCATATTCTTGAGCATAGAGATGATACAAAGACAAAGGTTTAAACATGCACATCCAACACAATTCCTAATAATATAATGAATGTTTTGTGACCTCTATGACATAAAAATTCTTTATTTTCTTTGATGTTAGGATGCGTTTTTACCATAAAAGCGAAAAAATATATTAGTGGTGGCGTGATTATATGATTAAAATAAAATGTTATAATCTTGGACTATCCAAAAGGAATAGGCACACAAGCATGAATTTAACGCTTCACTTATTTAAAAGTGATGTGCTCACTTGACTTCCCTCACTGAACAATGATTCTCTACACTTCACTGAACAATGATTCTCTACACTTCACTGAACAACGATTCTCTACACCTCACTAAATAATAATTCTCTACAACATCACCATATTCCTGAGCATAGAGATGATACAAAGACAAAGGTTTAAACATGCACATCCAACACAATTCCTAATCATATAATAAATGTTTCGTGACCTCTATGACAAAAAAAATTCTTTATTTTCTTGGATGTCATGATGAGTTTTTACCTAAAAATGAAAATTTATATTAATGGGGGCATGATTATATAATTAAAATAAAATGTTATAAACTTGGACTATCCAAAACGAAGGCACACCGGCATGAATTTATCACTTGACTCATTTAAAAGTGATGTGCCCCTAGTACTATCTCATTGATCATACGAATTATTTAAAAGTGATGTGCCCCTAGTGCTATCTCATTGATCATACGAATTATTTAAAAGTGATGTGCCCCTAGTTCTATCTCATTGATCATACGAATTATTTAAAAGTGATGTGCCCCTAGTTCTATCTCATTGATCATACAATTATCATGAGGGCATAGATATATCATTCGAAATATAGCATATCACCCCGCAAGCAAGCATGAGAGTACAATTTAAAGCTTTTATCTGTATTTCTCACCAAACATTTAAGCATACATATTGAGTTGTGCATACTATAAAATATATGGTCGGGAGGTCATTCACAGCCTACATGTGGCATAAAAAAATTGGAAAAAATTATGCAGACCTGAAAGCCAAAATTGATATGCCCTCACCAATGCTTCATAACATAGGTTTGGAGATTACAAAGTGGTGTCAATGACCATTACAATTGTCCGATATAAATGTTAAAATGGCCTCTCAAAATCATGGCATAAGTGTTAATTAATCTGAGTGTAATCATAAATTGAAACGTTTCTTAGAGTGATGGGTGAATCATATAGGGCGAGTTGGCAAAATTAATGGGACACAACATGCATTAACTCCTCCGAAGCTTGAGCATGTCGATATTTGCAACTGAGAATGAGGTAGTTGGAATTTAGTCTGCTAACCTACCTCTATATGCTCTAGTTCTTGAGGAAGAAGCCAAGCTCAAACCCTTGTTTGGTGCTCAGAACGACAAGAGAAAATAGTTGGTAACTGATTATGGAGGAGTAGCATATTTGTCACAAGTATGGAAAGAACTTGGTCTTAGTTCCTATTGGTAATGGTTCTTTTGCAAGATTGGATTTATTTAATTTGTTAACCAGAGTGTTGGAGTTAATTCTACTCATAATTCTTCCTCTTCATCTCTCCCTTTGGTCATATCACTGTCATGCATGCACAAGATTTAGTGTTTCCTTCTCAAAGCCTTTACTATAAACACAACCCGAGCAAGTTGCCTTGCTCTGAGCCACTCACAGTTTGAAATCATCATTCACGACCCAGTTAAGCTCTTATTATCTAACAAAATTAATCCAGTCATTCAATCTGCTAGCCACGACGTGACCTCGTTCTGGGATATGTTACCGTGACTGCGCCACCAAGTCTATGACTCTCTACGCTCTACCCTTGCCAGCCCACATCTCGATTATCTTGGCTGCTCTTCAATTTTTTTTTTGGGCCTTGCTTCTCGCCTTATCCATATGATTTTTCCCGTGCATGAGCTTTGTACACACATCACAACTATGTGCAAAGCGACCAGAGAAAGTGTAATGTCGCATCCTCCTCCTCGACGAGTTTTACCTCATGTAGGTATACGTCAATCCAAATTCATAGACTTCAGGATGCATGCTGCCCATTTTTGGCCATTTCAGAAACTTGTTGGGATAGGTTGGAATGGGTCTTTCCTTTTGTCTTATATACACCATGAATAACCTTGGCCACCTCTAAAGGAACATGGCAAAAATCACACAATGATCCTCTTAGCCCATTGTGATAAATTTACAAAACTTCGATGCCTTATCGACTGCTGTGTAATATGAAACGCCCGAGCCATGGCGAATGGAGTGCGTGGAAGCCCCGTCCCCTCTCTCATGAACCACCTTAGTGATTGTGTTATGTTAGATGACTACCTCAGCCACAAGACACAATGGAGGTTTTACTTTTATACTACTTGTATCTAATGCGTTTGCCTTGCATTTCTAATGCGTTTTTCTTCCATTTTCAATCTAGGCTTCAACGTTCCTTTCCATATTCTTGTCTTGTCCAGGGCGTGCCATCCTTATCGGGCCTATCACGCAAGCAAAAGGTTCTTCATTTCTTTTATGAACCTATGAGCCTAACGAGTATGGGCCTATGCCCATAACGAGCATGGGCCTCGCCCAAAGTTCATAGGCCGATACTCGTTATCTGGTAACCGTTGGTAACGAGTTCATTCCACATCATACTTAACATTTGTCATTTCCTACGTTAGGACAACATTTTCCCTTATTTCGAGTCATTTTCATAATCACACTTGAAAGATTGGTAACGAGTTCATTCCACATCATACTTAACATTTGTCCTTTCCTACGTTAGGACAACATTTTCCCTTATTTCGAGTCATTTTCATAATCACACTTGAAAGAAAGTACTCGTAGGTTGTCTACACGAAGGTGGCCATTTTTTTCATATATCTCTTCATACTCGGGTCGTATAAATGCTCTTTTACATTGATATTTGTAACTATCATTATGAAGAAAAGAGAAATTCATAAATATTGGCTTGACTTTTACTTAGTTGTAATTCAATCATTATGAAGCAAAGAGAAATTCATAAATATTGGCTTGACTTTTACTTAGTTGTAATTTTTGTTGTCACTATTGGTAAGGGACATATGATACATGCACTTTGATTTGTGATGCAGCCAAAGTGGGAACATCTCAGAACTAATTTCCTTTTTGACATATTGCAACACCATACACATTGACACAATGTTAGTGTATTGACACAATGTTTTGTAATGTGTATGACACCATGTTTCCCTTTTGACATATTGCAACACCATACACATTGACACAATGTTTTGTAATGTGTATGACACAATGTTTTGTAATGTTTGATGAACAATTATAAAAATGTTTCATTCTTTCAGACATATTTATTGTATCAACATACATGTTTTCATTACGCTGATCTTATTTGTATAAATGTGTAATCTACGTTCTCACGTTACATATTTTCCTTGTGTTTGTATGCAAAATATTTCGACACTTACATGAAATATGATTTTAAACAATCTTTTAGTTTGTTAATTATGTATTTATGCTCAAAAATTGATGGTGACATGAATTTTTTCCTAATCACAATACAATATGAGCTTCATTAATAGAGGTTCATGGGAAACAAAAGAGGACATAACAAAAGAACTAATATGTTATGGAGGGAAAAGAAGAATGTTAGATAGTTGGAATTGTTAGGATTGCAGGTATCATCAAGTGTGTTGGCATTGATGTCAACTGGGATAGCATTGATGTTAGATACATAGTGTGTTTTGCATTGATGTGCATGGAGTGAGTCTTCTGGTTGCTATAGTATTTTGTAGAGAATCATCATAGTAGGAGGACTATTACAAAAGCAATTAATCTCATAACTATGGTGGTTGGGATTCTTAGGATTTGAAGACATTTCTAATTTAGGATATCAGCTTAGATGCTCCTGCAAATGACATAGTTGGAAAATTCTCAGAAATAGCTTTCCAAAACATGCTAAAGTCCAAAAAAGGCCTCCAAGCTCAAAAGTTATGGCCGGTAAAAGTTAACAGGCCAAAAGTCAAACTTAGTGACCAAGCCATGGGTCCCAATAGTCTAGTTAGTGTACAAGTGGTGCTTGAGTATAGCTGGAAGCATGGGATTGGTTTCTTTTAAGCTCAAGAGGAAGTGTGCGGGTCTCACCTAGGATATGTAACCCCGAGGATCTGCCCTAGAAGTTACAAAGGCTAGCACAAGGTGAAGTTTGAGGGTAACTAAGTAGCAGGAGGACGTAACACATTACAGGTTGGTGGATGCAATGTTTATTAGCGAGAGTCATCATAGGAATGGACCCCACATAACACGTTACCCCGATGGATAGACCCTAGAAATTACAAAGTTTGGCATAAGGTTGAAGTGTTGGGGTTATGAGGCGTCGGGGTGAGCTGGCAGAATAGGCCAATAAGCGCACAAGGGTGGAGGTCCCACTTTGACACAACACAAATACTAATGGCACACTCACAATGGGATCATGGCCGAACAAGTTGTAGATAGAATGGGCCTTGATTGGTGCACATCAATAGCAGTGAGTTGGCACAAAGGCCACATGGCGCATTCCAATTGAATGACAACGATAGGTGGATGCATGGGTGACAACATTGATGGCAGATGACATAAGAAACTCCAAGGCTTGGGATGAGGTCAACATGATGTAAGACCCAAAAATGTGGCAGTCTAGGACAATGACACATGTCATGCATATTTGGCACTTTCAGGTACCCAAGTGGGTTGAAAATGGATGACATGTGGCACTAGTTAGAGCATGACACGTGGTAGTTGGAACAGGTGGCAGATAGGTCACGATAGTGGAAAATACACATCATCCCAGGTGGTTTATGATTGGTCCATGTACGCAGTGTAAGATCCCACTGGGACACGTAAGACTAGAAGGTTTACCCCAGACAAAAACAAAGGAGCTCGTGTTGTTTTCTTTGGTTTGACGTAGCTTTGAGACATGGCGGAAAGCATAGGGGGATGGAAACCTCACCCTAGTAAGTTTCTTATTGGTGTTAGTTTAGAGAAGGGACCCCACTAGGCCACATCATCTTGGAGGTTACTCCCAAGGATTTTTCATTACGACGTAGGTCAAATTGTCTAGGGTGACTTGGCGTGGGGACATGGTGGCATGAACAAGGTAAGGTCCAGTTGTGAGTTGATAAGGCCATGTAACCCCAGAAGGCTTCATATTGGTGTAAGCGTGGAAAAAAGGGACCCATTGGGACGCGTAAGCCTAGAAGGATTATCCAGGAGGAAAAAAAAGGCACACCATTGATTTTGTTGGGGGATAAGGTAAAGATCTAGGACTTGGTTTCATGTTCGCATTGTGACCATGGTCGTAGAAGGTTGATGAATGTAGTCAAACCATTGGGGATATAGTGAAAAGGGGCACCCAAGAGCCAATTTTGTGATGTGTTTCTGTGTTAAGTGAACAAGGGCCCACAGACTTATTACAACAAGAAAACAATTCAGGCTAAGGGCTTAGCGCTTGTGAACATGAACGACTCGACATATTTTTAAGAACTAGGGCCTAGCTTAAATAATTGTGGGCATAAGTTTAAAGACTTGAATAGGTCGACAACATTCTTGGTAGGGTCCCTCCATATTTGGTAGTTATGCCAAAATTGGTTATTTTCCATAATTGGATTATGCAAGCATTTAATGGGTCAAAAATTAAATTTGAAATAATAGTTGACAATGGTAGTATTGGCATCAATGGGCGATTTCAGAGGCCAAAGAAATGATATTGAGAGGACCATGATTTACAAAGCTAAATAATTGTGCTTGGATTTGCTAGAATGAGCCATGCCTGAGTGTCCCTCATGCTACGAAGAATTCAATGGAAAAGAGCATTGGGTATTATAGATTTGACCATATCTCAATGAGCCATGCTGGAGTACAATCTAAGCTCTGTGAGCCTCAATTAATAAGTATGGAGAACCATATTGTGATATTAAGATCACTGATAGTGTGTTGCAGCGACTAAAGAAAAGATGGAACAACATAATGGTAAGCTATGCTGGAGTACTCTCTTGGGCAGAGTGATGAGCTGACAGAGCGAAGATCATTCCCTGTGTAGTAGAGGAACAAAACTCAAGAATGTAAAGTTAGTCTGCGTGGAATGCGACGTTGTTTAAAGTGGTGTAGAGAGCTATATGTGTGTGTGAGGGTTGTTGAGAGGTCGATAGAGCCTGAAGAATAGTTAAGGCCGAGAGATGTTAATTTGGATGATTTAATGAGGGCTAAGAGAAAAAATAGAGATGTTGCAAAGTGAATAAAATGAGGAGAAGGCTAAGTGTATGCTGCTGAGAAATATAGAGTGCCAATAATTGGTGATGATTAGAGCATAAAATCAGGCAAATTTAATGCTAGTTCATGTTAAAGAATGTAACTAGTGTTGTTCTTCATAATTGTATTTGAGTCATTATGTGATAGAAAAAGAAAAATATTATTTTATTAAAGAAAGATTGACTTATTAAAGCATGGGTTTCATTCTTGGGTCAATGGTCAATAAGTTAAAGCCTCCATTGTATGCTTCTAGGATTATATCTTGAGTCATTGTCATTATTTATATTCTAGACCCTTCTTGGGATCCTTGAGTCAAAGAGAAAAAATATTTTATGTATATTCTCCTCCTCCTCCAAAGTTAAGTTCGTAATCTACAAGTTAACCTCAATGAAGTTGACAAGTTGACCTCATACATGAGTTTCGAACAACTATAAATACCCAAGTGCAATCGGCCTATTGTGGAACAAGTATAACAAGTTTCAATATGCAATTTGAGTTGAGACAGGAAGGAATGTGAAAGCCTAAACAAGAAGGAAATTTCCAAGCGAAGATAAAAGGACAAGTTTGTCATGCTAAAGAGAAGTAAAATCGTGATGTTTACTGTCACACATATCATTCTGAAGCTAATTACAGGGACTGAGGATGCAATGATGAAATTGCAGAATTTGTAGAAAAGAAGAAACAAGATTTTAGTTGAGGACTGACTTGGAGGATGGAGGGACCCTATGTCTTTGGTCAAAGGCACAAGTTTCTCTTAACATTGATATGAATCTACTAGAGAAGGGGTTGATTGGGTTTTCCCCTAAATAGGGGTTTTTCCTTGGCCTTGTGCCTACATCTTGTGTTCTTATTGTGCTTGTGATCTTCTTGTTTTACATTTATCTTTATGATGAATATAATTTAATAATAATAATGAAGAATTAATGTAAGGAACATCACAAGAACTTGTCAAAGAAAGATAAATCTATAACAAGATACTAAACAACTCTCTGCCCTAAATTTATCAACATGGTATTAGAGTTTGGTTTGCTTGTATAAAAGCAGGAAGGAGGTCACTAAAGGCTTCAAGACTTAAAGGAGAATCTAGATCTCTAGGACAACTCTCCTACGAGAAGAAGTTTGCAATTATGGACACATAATTTAGCCCTAGTTACAATGATAAGGCCACAGTCTTGTATATGAACAAAAAAGGTATTTGAAGGAAATACAAGCCTTGTTTTAGGAGATTGAAGGGGTAATCTAATAGCCCACTCAAGGCCAAGTACCTTGACAAAGAAAACACAGTTCTGGGCATTGTTATAAGGCCATTGAAGAAAATCGAATTCTCTGAGCCATCTTAGAGATCCAAACCTTAGAAGTTTGTGTATTTATGGGTGGAAAAATATCATTTTATATGAACTAGAAGAGTCAATGATAGCTAGAGGAACGAGGTGATTGGAGCCCTAATTGACCTAATTGGAAGGCTAATATTTTAGCTACAACCTCTCTAAAAAAAGGAGCCGAGATTCTCAATATGAGTGTATTTCAAAAGGCTTGATTTGAAGCCTCAATTACTTGGAGAATGAGCCGAGACATCCCCTTTTTCTAAACATAAATGTGTAGACATGAATTGAAGCCTTCACCACCAAGAAAAAGGATTCAAGATTCCTACTTTAATTTTGTGCATAAAAGAGACCTAGACTGAATGGATTGAATGCACATTAAGCCTATCCTGGAAGAGTAGTCATCAAGCTATAGTCACCTTGTTTAAGACATAATTTGGAGTCCTATTGTATACAAAGCACATTCCCAAGGCTCATATACATATTTCACGAATTAGAATAATGAGCCTACTCGTGAACCATGTTTAGTGACATATCAATAATGATCACAATTAAGGAAGACAGACGTTTCCCTAGTACGATATATTTACATGTGATACAAAACGTGAACAAGAGAAGTCAACTTATGAAGATTGTTTACGAGAGTATATAAATTGTTTGCATCACCCTGAGCATATATATACACTTCTCTAAGTCTGGATAGTGTAACTATAATCCTTCTCAAGTGGTTGTCAAAGGCATTCACATATTGTTTTTGAAAGGCTCTTCATTTTGGAACAAGAACATACATCCTGAGTAGCATTCCCTGATTTATTTGGTATATATCAGGGTTTTAAAGAAAGACCTAACAAGAGGGTTATCCAAAAGTTCTCACAACAACATTTGAGGTGTATCTCTCCTAGCAAGCATATATATATTTCAAGTGAAATAAGTCAACTAGACCTACCAGGAAAGCTATAGGCAATGATCCTCTTGCATTGACAATGATAAGTCCCTGTCTCAAGTAGATAGGAAAGTTGGTATAATTTAAAGGTTATTTGGTATAGTGTATCTGGATGAGATCCATCTTGAAGTCCTGCAGTAGAAAAACAACATTTAAATATATATATTCAAGAAACATACTATTATGAAAAATTTAGAAACTAGTAGACATAGTGAAGAAGAAGACAATAAGGAGATCATGACATATAGAAGAGCATGCCCTTGCAACATCTTCTATGGAAGAGATATGTAATCATGAGGTATGTATGTAATATTTATTAAGAGTCTAACATGAGATATTTTGAGGGTTGAGTTGGTTATTTGGTTCTAGGGTTTGTAGTTATTTTAATATCTAGGATTGTAAATGACACATGAGAAACCCTAACCCTTAGTCTCTAGGGTTTGTGAGCAATCTAGGGCATATGAAAAGTATGAATGGATGAGGATAATGAGTTGCATATGACATTAAGTACCTATATCTAGGGTTGGCATTTGTAAACCCTAGGATTCCATCCTCTAAATTTCATAGAAACCCTAGATTGACAAATTGACATCATACTTTTGTTATCGCAATTTTTGCTTGGTTGTGCTTGTTAATAAGTATTGTAGGCATAAATATTATGGCTAAATTCATAGAGAGCACTTCGATAAAAGGAAATCTTACAAGGTTTGTAGAAGAAGTAACTCTAGGTATGTCTAATACCATAAGATTTGCAACAAAACTTCTTCACTAAAATTATTTTGAAATTTACCTTGTATTACTAACTTTCTTATGTTTATGTATTTTGAATTATAAAATATTATTGTTAGGGTGATTAATATTTAGATTGAATCTACCCTTGTTACATTATCTCTTGCCATTTGTTCATTTAGATGATTTAGGGTTTGCTACAAAACCCTAGTCACTTGGTGCTTGGGGTATGTTAACTTTGTTGAAACCATAGCCACTTTGGGTTTGTTGATAAATTCTAGTACCTATAATCCTATAATGTCTTGATGTTTAGGATTTCGGTAAATCCATAGTCCTTTTAAGGGTTTGTCATTGATATATCTATTTTATAATGAAACCCTAGATCTTTAGGGTTTGGATAATTAGGGTTTACAACAAAACCCTTGTATTAGTAAAACCCTCAGAATTAAATCCTAGGTGTATATGCTTCTATTTGATTGAAACCTTAGCTTGGCCAAACTATTGTATATCTAAAATTAAAATCTTTGTTTATAACTAGGGTTTACAAAAAAACACTATTAGAGATTAATATGGGATTCTAAGGCATAATTATGAAAACCTTAGAAGTATAATGATTGAGTTTTGTTGTTGAAATCTAAGGTTTTTTACAAAACCCTAGCTTTAATAGATGTGAAAATCTAGGTTATGAAAGATGTATCCCTTGTTGCTTGTGAACCTAACCTAGATTAAGTTATGAATATCTAAAGTTTTATTTATTATGTTGATAACCCTAAATGCTCCCATCATGATAATATACTAACTCTATATTGATCTCGTATTCTTGTATATGTGTATTTTTACTTGTTAAAAGGTTTGCAGGTACACAATCTTCAAGATGCTGAAGATGTTCACCTACCTTGAATATGAATCGATAATAATGATGAACATGATGGAAAAAAGGAGTTGTAAGAATGTTGATTAATACATAATAATGAAGTTCTTTTATAGAGTGTGTATAGTTCAAGAAAAATTGCTGAGTTGAGGGGGAGTTTGGATAAATGAAGAGTGTATATAGTCCATAAAAGAAGATTTGATCTTGGATCTGATATAATATGTTTGATATAAGAAACATTAGGATGAATGAATAGCCCTAAGGTTTGTGCTAACATGTATACGTATTGAAATTTTATTACTCATTGGAGTTGTCATTGTGCAGGATCTCTCCATGAAAAGTACGAATATTGGAAGCCTGCTTGGACTGGTGGATATATATATCTGATTTAGTTTATAAGGGAGAGATGTAAGCATCTGGGGATGAGTGCCTGATTCTTGGGAGGACATATGGCCAACCTATGTGTTGGTGTCCTGATCTCGAAGTAGGAAGGGCGACTTTGGTCTTGGAGCTCCGACCTTGGATACACACCTAGATCCCCGGGTTGGTGTCAGAGTGGAAGCTTGATGGTACCTATAGTGGTTGAAGCTTGGAACACACCTTAGTCCTACCCAGTTATATACCTTGGTCAAATATCTAATTCGAAAACTCTGCGGTGTTGTATGACTCTTTGTCTCTGTAGATCATATCATTTTGAGTTCATCCTTGTACCTATATGTATAAATTATGAACACGTCCCTAGTTAAGGGGGAGTATTGAAGAATGTAACTAGTGTTGGTCTTCATAATTGTATTTGAGTCATGATGTAATTGTAGGTTTTAACCCTGTACAGTAATTACCTGCAAACTAATTGTTAAAATAGAAAATATACAATGGTGAGAACATAAAACAAATACACAAATATTTTCCACTGGATCCCAAAAATGGGACTACCAGATTGATTTTTCATTGTGTTCCTTTCAACGTTACAATACATATATATACATGTCAAAGCATTCATAAACCCCAATCCATTAACCCTAGATTATAAGTTAACCATATTTCCCTTGATCATATCTACAAAATACCATGGGCAGAAAACCATCATGTCATGCCCAAAACCATGTGAAAAACCCATGCACAAAACCATGGGTAAGTCCGCCCAACATCCTTAGTTCCGCATATATATATAAGAAAACAAATTTCCCAGGGCGTTGCCCTAGACCCTGTGAAAGGGGTCTACCATGCCCTTGTGACCCCCCCGCTGCGCTCGGAGCAATGAATAAGGGGTCTATCACCCCCCCTGTAACCCCCCACGCGTGTGACTAATCATGGAAAGAATATAACACACACCAAAATTCTCCCACTTGTTGTTTCATTTTCCAAACCGGGGGTCACAGGAGAGCTTAGTCATTGGTCCAACCCTGCAACACCCGTTGTTTCTTTACACCAAGAAAACTTCTCAGTGCTCGCAGACTTCTTTAATGCATTTGCAACATTCTGCAAAGTGTCGACCTTTACCAGCAACACCTTTTTGTCCTCAACCATATCCCTCAGAAAGTGATACTGAACATCAATGTTCTTTGTCTTTGAATGATAAGCATGGTTCTTTGCCAAGAAAATTTCACTTTGGCTGTCCACAGTCTATCCTTATAGCTCGTAATACCAACCCCATACTTGAACACAATATCTACAACCAAACTGCTTCGTTGCTTGCATGAGTTGTTGCCATGTATTCTGCCTCTATAGTTGAAAATGCCACTATGGATTGTCTCTTACTTATCCAAATGAATCCTCCTCTAAATAGGTTAAACACATACCCACTTGTATTTCTTCTTCGATCCAGATCTCTAGCCCAGTTTGCATCAACAAAGCCACGAATGTCCAAAAATCTGTCCAATCCTAATCTTCCTTGGTGGCACAGACCATAATCACTAGTTCTACATAAATACTTGAAAACCCGCTTCACTACTATCTAATGCTCCTTCCCTGATTTTAACATAAACCTGCTCAAGACTCCCACTGCATGTGTAATGTCTTGTCCAGTACAAACCATTGCATACATCAGGGTACCAACTACACTTGAATATGGAACACATGAAACATCCTCTTCCTCTTCTTGTGTCTTGGGACACTATTCAATAGATAAATTTACACCTACAAGAATAGAAACCTTCATTAGTTTACTATCTTGCATCTTAAATCTCTGTAGTATTGTCTCGACATACTTCCTCTGGTTTAACCAGATCTTCCTCTTTGCCCGATATTGTTTAATTTCCATGCCCAAAATATAGTTTGCAGCACCAAGATCCTTCATGTTGAATTTGGAGGACAATTGGGTATTCAAATCTTGGATAATTTCTTTGTTATTTCCAATCAGCAACATATCATCCACATACAAGACCAAATAAATAACACGGTCACTAGTTAATTTAAAATACACACAGTGATCTGCTTTGCTTCTGGTGAAGTCAAGTCCTCGTATATATGTATCAAATTTCTGATACCACATCCTTGGCGACTGTTTTAACCTATACAAATAATTTTTAACCTGCATACCAATTCTTTCTTACCCTTCACCATAAAGCCTTAAGGTTGCTTTAAGTAGATCTCTTCTTCTAGATCCCCCTGAAGAAATGTTGCCTTCACATCCATTTGTTCTACCTCAAAATCAAAAGTAGCAGCAACAGATAAAAGTAATCTAATAGAAGCTAACTTGTCAATAGGAGAAAAAATATCATCAAAATCAATTCCTAGCACTCGGGAATAACCTTTTGCTACCAACCAAGCTTTGTATTTGTCTACCTTGCCTTCTACATTCATCTTCTTCTTAAACACCCATTTACTTCCAATGGGTTTCCTTCTCGCCAACAACTCCACCAGATCCCAAGCCTCATTTTTGTCCAAAGATGCCATTGCATTAACCATGGTCTCTTTCTAGAGTTTTCCATCCTCTGAATCTACTGCCTCCCTAACAGTTTTGGTATCATCATTAGTAATAGACAAAACACAATTTTAACATAAAGCAGATGGACTATACCTTTCTGGATGCCTCCTTTCTTGAACTGATCTTCTCAAAGCTGGAGTTTGTGGCTCTTCATCTTATGATTCTTGTTCTGCTATACATTCTGATTTGTCCTCCTGTTAGCACCCTGTAATTAACATCTAGGTTGAAAAAAGGATCACAAGGGTAACCAAAAACCACTTTTAGGCTAAGGTCCAACCCCCTAGTCTTGGAGAGGGCTCTCTCATTGTATTGTGCTATCAATCAAATAAATGACTGATAGGATCTAGGTTTTAGGCTGGTTATACTGATCAAAAGGGTAGCTTTAAGTTTTATTTATTGAAGGTGGGTGCAAAGGACAGGACTACTTAAGATCAGAGCACTATTACAGATCTGAATGAATAAGGGATATGGTGCAATCCACACAGGGGAAAGGTAGGTAGACCTATTGGTAATCAATCAAATTCGTTGTAGTGGTAGGATGAGTGAAGTAAAAGAAGAATGACAAACTGAGCACCCAAACAAGGATGAATTCAACTTGCCATGGAAGAAAATGACACACATATAATGATCAACTGAATTTATCAGAGCACTAGGTGAATTCTGAAAATTTTCTTCTCAGACTGAGCATGAAGAATGTTTACACCATGAACATATATACTAAAAACATATCAAAAGGTAACATATAAACCAAATCATAAGGAAACACACATACCAACAAACACTGACAGAAGAATCCCTGTCAAAACTGCATACACCTTCTTCTCTTAATTCAGGTAAAGATATAATACTTGCAGAAAAATCTAGTCTAGCCTCTAACACTCCAACCCAAAAATATTTTCCATGTATTTTCATCATTATATACAAGCAGGAATTCGAATTACCACTCTAGATGGTCGAATTCACTTCATAAAAGTCGAAAGGTCTAGATGCAATGCATATTTACTTGCTATGCAGAAAAATAGGAACTACTATATCAAAACTAATAAAATTTAGAAACATCAACATAAATATGTTTTCTGAAAAAAGAAGTCAACTCTCTGTTCTCGCCTTCTTAGCAAAAGCATAATTATGAGCAGATACACCATCCAAGAATTTTTCTTTTGATAAATATGGAAAAAACCTTGATGTCTTCCTTGATTTTTTCAGTGTTCCATTTTCATCTGCTAACATAGGATCTTGAAGAGTTTCCTCCTGAATAAGACCACTTTTATGATTTGATTTCAAAGCTTTTGGTTCCAAATTTAGCATCTTCAATCTTCTTCACCAACTGAGCCTCTTTCCTTGGCCACTCCTATGGATCAAGTGGGATAGAGAACCCATTTCCATATATTCAATGACCATTGAAAGATGAGGCGGCTTTGTACAGGCTCCAAGAAATAAGATCACATTTGGATGTCACACGCGACTTAGCCAAGATGTTTCATTGCAGAAGTCTTTCGTATTCTCCTCAGTCAAATCTTGCTCAAGCAAAAAATTAATTACAACTTATGTTCCTCTCCATATGCCTCGAAAAACTTCTCCAAAGGAACAAATACCAACACGAACACCCATTTTCAACTCAAAAAAATCTATATTCCATTTTTGGAATGGTAATAGAGACTTGGATGTATGAGCCGAAGATTGTAACACTCGATTCTGTGAATTAATCATCTCAATTGATTTTGAAGTACTTGTTTTTCGAAATTCTTGTGGAGATGAAGATACTGAAAGACTGCTTTGAAAGGTCTTGTTAAGATCTTTTGAAGAACTAGATTCTGCCTTCCTTCCTCTAGAACTAATTCCTTCATCACCAACTGCAAAGTGTGCTGCATATTCAGAAAGATTGTCAGAAACATTTTGTTCTTTCTCATTTGTAGTGGTGCTTTTTTTCCCACCATAATGGTCTTCATCTTTTAAAAGGTGTTCTTGATTCATCGCCTCATTCATTGCTTGAACATCTCTGACAACATCATCACCAATTTTTGGTGTAATGCTCATCTCTTCTCCTTTCATTCCCACCACTACCATGTGGAGAGTAAACTGAATTCCGCCTAGCCACTATCGAAGTCCTTCCTACAAAAACAATATGTTGTGGAGACTGGTCTAGAATTTATGCACTGACAGAATCAACATCTTCCCTAAAACAATGTTTGTGCCCACTAAGCATAGAACGACCACAAGGCATCAACAAAGGATGTTCAGGACTGGAACTAGCTGTGTGTTGTTCAATAATGCCTTTCCTGCGCCCACGTCACCAGAAACTATTTGCAATGTCTGGCTCACTTTGGAGTGGACTTAATTCCCCTCAATGCGTCTAGATGGCCTTAGCTTTATGTTTGGCAATGATGGACCTGCTTGTGTAGAAATATTATCCCCTTTCCTTAAGTATAAATATCGTGGGCTATGTTCTTCTTGCTATGGGGTTTCACTACCCACTTTATCTGAAAATCCAAACATTGGACTATTTGGCTCTAGAGGAGAGTCCACGAATCATTCTCAATAGAATCACTTTCCCCTGTCCCAGAAATATGGTACATGATAAGAGCTTTCATTGAGAAGGGTATTAATTGGCCAAGGGACCGCATGAAATCAACTAATAACTCCATGGAATTTAATCCAACTAACAGTGACATGTGCTTGTAAGCATCTGCATATGCAATTCCCCTATCATATAGTTGTAGGCCCACTAGAAGTTTACTTCTGAGTCCCACAAAGTCTGCAAGGAATTTGAATAAAATTTCCCATGGGAGACATAACCCATTTTTAATTTGCCCTAAGAGCTACAGTGTCTAGTTATCAGCTAAGGATGTCTCTTTAGGTGAATTCTTAGCCTGCATTGCATAAAAAAGAGGTCCCCCATAAAACTCACAAACCAATTCAACGATTTTCTTAATCATTGATGCCAGATTTGAACTCAAACCCTTCACTAATACAAGTGTAAATTGCTTCAATTTTGATACTCTATTATCCTTATCGGCATCTAGAAGAATTTCATCTTCTCTAACACTTTCGGGGCCTAATGCAGACAACTCATCAGGAGTTGGAATTGCATACAACTGTGCATTCAATTTTTTTTATCTAGAATTACTGAGTAAAATCCATTTGGAATCTTGCAATTCAATATTCCAGTTTCACAGATCTGATGAGATGCATCCTAAGGAGGAACCTCTTCTTCATCACTACATCTAGGCACTCGAACTCTAATTATCTCATCACGGGAGCACAAATCGATAACTTGCATTTTATCCTATAAGTTTGGTGGTAACCACCTGTAATGAGATGCATCAGCCTCTAATGGTGCTGAATTTCCACCTGCCTCCTCCATCTCTTGATTACTATCAATTATAACTTCATTCCACCACACCTCTTACTCCATGCATAAACACCTTGCTGTCCATCATATCTGATGTAGCATGTCCTAGTCATTTTTATGGGGAAAGAAACTCCAAGAATTGGTCATAACCATAACACATGGTGCAAGTCGAAAAAAAATGGAAGCCTTCCAACCATTGTGACTCAAGATACTTTAGCAAACAGACCCCTATGGAGACTTTAAACCAATTGTATAGCAGTTGTGTAGCTTGACCTGTGAGCGCATTGATCATGTACCTTGAGCTTTAAACTCCTCCTTCGACTTTCTGTAACCTTCTTTGAAACCTCAGACTACTTCAGAGCTCTTTTCACTTTGTATGAAGGATAAATGAGGGATGGATTGAATAATTTTTGAATTTTGTGCCACCACAAGCCCTCTCATTTCATGATAATGAAATTTGAAATCAGAGGTATGAGAAGTATAAACCACTAACAGACCCATGAAATGACCCCTTCAACTCTAATAATGACCCCTCATGGACTATTAGACCTTTACAAATTCTAATTAGGGCTAAAATACCCCTTTGTGACATGAAAATTTGTAATGACCTTAACTCATATGACTCTTTATACATACAAACCCTTTAGACTATGACACCTAGTGATTTCATAGGCTAGACTTTACAAAGTAACCCCCAAAATGAAATAGTAAGATAGGCATATTGATTAATAGATATAGGACCCTAACACCTCCTTTAGCTAAAAATATATCTTCTTAGGTTCCTTTGGTAGGAATTCATGTTTAATAACATCTTTTAGCTGTCTAAACACCACATCTTGACTATACACAAACTTCATTGTTTATGGGTTCCAAAGCTTATAACCTTATAAACCATTCTATTACCCAATAAAGATGCAAATTTCAGATTTACTATCCAACTTGGTTTTTTTCTCCTTTGGAACACGTACATATGCACCACAACCAAATAGCCTCAGATGTGAAAGAGAGGGCTTCTTACCAGTCCATACCTCATTTGGAGTCTTATCCTCCAACGTTGATGAAGGTGATCTATTAACCAAGTAACATGTAATCACCGTTGCCTCTGCCTAGAATTCCTGTCCTAACCCAACACAATTGTGCATGATTCTTACCTTTTCCATCAACGTCCTGTTCATTCTTTATGCGACTCCATTTTGCTGAGTTGTGTATGGAGTAGTCTTATATCATGTTATACCACACTTCTTACAAAACTCTTCAAATTCCTTCTTTCAAAACTCTCCACTATTATCTATCCTCAACACCTTGACCTTCTTCTCTATCTAATTTTCCACTAGAGCCTTAAATTATTTAAACCTATCAAAGACTTCAGATTTCTTACCGAGGAAATATATCCATGTATTCCTTGAGAAGTCATCTATAAAGGAGACATAGTATACAGAATTACCTAGTGATGGAACTGACACAAGTCCAAACACATCACTGTGCACAAGCTCTAATATCCCTTTCGCCCTCTTAGCACCAGAGGGGAAACTCACCTGATTCTTCTTCCCATATACACAATGTTCACAAAAATCGAAATCTAGAGAGAAATTAAACATACCTTCTACCATACCATTACCATACAACATTCAAAGACCCTTCTCTCCAATATGTCCAAGCCTTTGATGCCATAACATGGTCTTTTCTCTAGAGACCACTAGGTTTTCTGCTCCACTTTCAGGAACCACAAAATTGTTGCACCCATCAATAATAGTGCTACCCAGAAGCTTGTACAGAGTTCCAATCTGAACTCCCTGCATCAATACTAGTGCTCCCCGCACAATCTTATAGGTATATTTCTCTAACACTATTTTTACACCTGCATCATCCATATTACTTACAAAAATCATATTTCTGGCTAATGCAAGAATATGAAGAACACTAGGAAGTGTTCCAATCCTTCCACCTTGCAACTTCAACTTGGCTTTTCCACATCCTATGATTCTGTCCGTCCTATCCTCCCCTAAGAAGACATCACCACCATCATATTTCTCATACTCGCAGAACCACTCCCTATGGGGAGTGAAGTGAAAGGACGCACTTGAGTTAATAAACCATGCCTCATGATCTACATGTGTACTTGAAGAAGAATCCAAGCACACATCCCCACCTTCATTTGAGGTGGTTTTTGCCTCTGCAGAAGGAGCATCATCAAATCCCTTTCCTTTCTTAGGAGATTTAGATCTAAAATCCTTTTTGTATTTCCCTTCCTTTTCGCATTTCCAACATACCTTTTTAGGTTTTCTTGGATATTTAAATCTCCCTCTAGATTTAGGTCTCCCACTCGAGGACTTATTTTTATTTTTGTTCTAGGATTGTCCTCGTACATATAAGGCATCTCCATTCTGGCTCTCCATATTTTTCTGTCTCATCTCCTCCGATAACAAGGATGAGACTATTTCATCAAACTTCAAGGTAGCTGTATTTCTACCTATTGCAACAACCAAACTGTCCCACAAATCTGGTAGAGAACACAACAAATTGATGCACTTCTCTTTGTTTTAAATTTTTACATCAACAGATAACAACTGGCTTACCACAGTATTAAAGGGATTTAGATGCTCTGTCACCGAGTCTCCATCCTTCATCCTCAGGTTATATATATTTTTCCTCAGGAAAAATTTGTTCACTAGAGACTTAGATTGGTACAAAGTCCCTAACTTGGCCCACAAATCCTTCACCATAGCTTCCCCTGATACAGTCAACAATATTGAATCTAAGATACACAAATGTATTGTGCTCTTTGCCTTCTGATCCAACTTCACCCAGCTTTCTGCTGACATTTTCGTTGGTTTAGTAGCCATATCTACCATGATCCACTAATATTTATCCATCAAAAAATCCTCCATCTTGAGCTTCCACAACTCAAAACTCTAACCATTAAATTTCTTGGTCTCTATCTTTCCACTACTCGCCATCTTCTTTCACCGCAAGAATCTATCCCACAGATCTCCCACTGAGCATGGTCTACCACAGGCCCAAGGAAAACCCCTCAGCAGCAAAGGCATCCCCTTGAAGCCAAAACAACTATGATACCAAATGTAGGTTTTAACACTGTGCAACAATTAACTACAAAAAAATTCTTAAAACTGAAAATATACAATGGCGAGAACATGAAATAAATACAGAGATATTTTCCCTTGGATCCCAAAAACGAGACTACCATGGTTAATTTTTCATTATGTTCCTTTCAATGTTCCAATATATATATATGTATACATGTCGAAGCATTGATAAACCCCAATCCATTAACCTTGGATTAGAACACAACTGTAGTTTCCTTGGTTGGATCTACAAAATACCATGGGTAGAAAACCATGATGCCCAAAACCATGTGCAAAACGCATGCTCAAAACCATGGGTAGGTCTACCCACCATCTTCGGGTTTGCCCCCCATCCTTGGGTTCGCATATATATAGGAAAAAAAATTCTCGGGGAGTTTCCCCAAACCATGTGAAAAGGGGTTACCACCCCCTGTGACCCCCCTGTTGCGCCCAGTGCAACAAACAGGGGGGACTATCACCCCCCTGTGACTCCCCCCACAAGTGTGACTAGTTGTTTAAAGAATATAACACACACCCCCAAAAAAAAAAGGATTAAAGAAAGATTTATTATCAAAGCATGGATTTAATGCTTAGGTCAATGGTCAATAGGTTAAGTCCTTGATCTGAAAGGAGGGTTTAATAACTTGTTATGCTTACAAGAACCTCCCACTCCAAAGCTTAACAAATATATGATCTAGCTTATGTTGACATTTGCGGAATTAATTACTTGAAACAGGTGTATGTGTAATTTCTTTTAACTATTTAAGTGCTTTAATTCCATTTGTTTTTGCTGATATTAAACACAAATAACAGCCATATAATGCAGCAAATAAACATCAACACATAACAGCAAATTTAATCTAGGAGTTCACCCGAATATCGTGGGCTACCTCTCCTTGAGATTTTGTCATCTTGACTTGGCTCTTTGCGATTATGGCAAAGTTTCTTTTACAAGTTCCACACTTAACTCCAAAGGTTACTGAACTGAACCAATGGTCTTAGAATACCATCTATATCCCTGTCATGGTTGTCCTCACTCTGCAAACAGATCTAGGCTCCCTTGGACTTTGATTCCTTCAATCAGTGCTTTGAGCTTCCCTGAGCTTCTTGATGGCCCTAACTCCTTCAAAATTCTTTAACTATCAATGAAAACTCTTCTACTATCTCCAATACATATCAGACACCAATAATAGACTGATCATTTTCTCAAAATGAGCACTGCATCACCAAACTAGGCCTTCCTCCACGGTTAGCACTGGGCTACCTGAAACTTCCCTATAGCATCTCGGCCTTTAGAAGTCTCCAAATGCTTCTGAAAATCCCTGCAATGGATTAAGAAGGCTCATTATAGTCAGGAATGACTGTTGGTTCGCTGAGAACGAGTATTGATAACTCCTACAACTGCCTCCAACCCCTGGTGGCCCTAAGCTCCAAAATCTCCTTGGATGAAAATATCTATGAAGATGACTTCTTCAGCTTCTCTGGACTATTCCATTGGCTTCAGAAGGCTCCAATTAGCCTATCTAGCCTCTTGTTTCACTCTCCCTAGTTGAAAAAAACTCCTGGAATGCATTTAGTTAGTGTCCCCTAGGGATACTCCACTAAATTTGGTTAACTGCACTTAACTTTAGTTAAATTAACAATTTCGCCTTTTTAGCGCTCCGCCAAGCTAAACCGTTGGAGCTAACCGTTACCAGAACCGTCAGTGCACATGTGATGGGTTAATCCCTCGGCGATTAGGGATAAGAACGTTGAGCTGGCGGTCAAAACGCAACCGCGTGGTTTGTTGCTGCAGTTAGTGGTTATCTCGACATCGGGTTCATGTGAATGGTTTTCGGGGGACCGTTGGCAGGTAAGACCGCTGGCGGTCCTAACCCTTAATCCAAAACTAGTTACAACATAAATAGACACTGTGACCCATAGAGTTTAAGAATCACCATCGACAGAGTTGGTAGAGCATTGGTTTGTCTTGTCGGAGGTCACGGGTTCGATTTTGTCGGACCCCAACAAAATTTTACAATACCATTCCAGAGCCACGTGGTGGCCTCTGAGCTTGCCACGTGTCGGCACCTGATTGGTCCACAAAAGGAATTTTTTAGGGAATATTCTAATAAATATTCCTTGGAATATTCTTTTTTTTTTAATATTTTCAAAATTCAATTTATTCTTGGTCAAATGTCCATAAATCACAGTTTACTGGACTTTTCAAATTGCAATAACTCCTTCATACGGTGTCGGTTTTTCGAACCGTTTGCGGCACCGTAATCAGAAAGACGAGATATATCCACTCGCCCAGGTTTGACACTCTTTAGAATGCTTTGAAATTTGAGCTATCATTAAGGTTCTGGATCAATATCTGATCACTCTTCCCCATTGGGAATATTTTGGACCCTAAAAGACTGATATACTGATCTGAACAATAGATGAGAGTACAACACCCTCTTCTTTTCAGCCTGCATACACTTTCCTTGCATGGCTAGTGCCTTTGAACTAAAACTCAAAGGCAGTCGACACTTCCCTTCTTGGATGCGCTTGTCCTCCTGTTAAGAACTGTCTTGCTTGAACTCATTCAGAATTTACAGAAGGTGGCTAAACATCAATTCCTTGACCACTGATCCAAGGTGGTTCAACAAACATGATGTAATCTCATGTTTTCAACAAATTTTTTCCTGCAACAACAAATCTTCTTCTGCAGATGATGTCAGAAGAAGAAAATAACTTGATGACATAAATTCTTGCTTCATCAAAAGAAACAATTTTCACATCATGTGAATCATCATCATGTATTTACATCTTGTGTACAAATTATTGACTAAATCACAAGCCGACTAAAAACATGCCCTTTCAAACAATTGACCCTTCAAGTCAAGCATGTACAAAAAGAACTTTAACGATTCTTTTTCAAAGATGAAACACTTCATCATTATCTCCCTTTTACAATCTTGGAGACCAAATCAACTTTTTCAAGTCAATATGACATTACATGCATGTTTAAACAAAGCAATATGATGGTCGATTGCTTTCCATCAAGTCAATTACACATACATGTTCAAATACAAGGAAATCATTAACATCCCTGTGTTCATACATACCATTCTCATGTATGCATTCCATTCTTCAACTTTCTCTTAAGTACAATCATAAGTACAAGATCCTCAATCATATGTACATGTACTTACAAAGTTGAAATGAATATAATTTTATTGCAATAAAGTGAGTCTTCATACTCAACTTTTCCATTCACCTTTTTGGTAAAACCCTGCAACTTGCATTCCCTTGGCAAAGAAATGCATCAAATCAAAAGACATGCAACTTTAATTGGATAAGAAATATAACCATTTCTTACCAATCCACATCAAAGGCGCTTCCTTTAACTACACATCGATATCAACATGTGGATCATCCTGAAACACATCAATTATGGAAACTTCCTTTCCATTCTTGCCATTCTCTTTTTCCACTTTCTTCAAATTTCATGGAAGCATTGTTGGATGCAAAATCCAACAATTTTCAGAAATATGTCCTTGCTTAAGGAAATAAGTACAACACATGTTCATCCTCTTTACAACATAATTTTCCTTGTTCAATGGACCTTTGGCTTCTTGCCTCCTTTCCTTAAAAAGTTTCGTGTATGTGGCCATTCTCTTCCAACATCTAGAAACACTATGGTTAACCAAACCACAAAAGGAACATGCAATTTTTTCCAATGCTTATGTGGAAATTTACCATTCTTAACATAATCAAAAGAAGTGTGATTGAAATCATATTTATATCTTTCTCTTTTACCTTTGTTGTCTTCATGAGAAGGTGTATCGAATGAAGAAGTGGCTCCCTTTAGAACACCATCAATCTCTTCAATGATTTTAGATCTTTCACAACTCTCTTGTTTGAGTGCATGCTTATGAACACATTCTTCTTGCAAAGTATGTTTCAAACAATTGCATTCCCCATGAATACAATCTTTACAAACTTGAGGTAGAGAAATCATAATGAAACTCCTTCTAGGGATGGTTTCAATTACATTCATGGCTGCTTTGGAACTTTCTCCATAATATTGTCCATAGCCAAGACCCAAATACTTAGGCCTTTCCTCAACCATTATTGGCTCAATAATGCCCTATCCATGTTTTCCCAATCCTTTTCCTTCATAGCCCATTTTTGACATCAACTTGGAGCCTATGCCTCTTGTATGTTTTTCAAAAGAACCAACATAAACATTCTTAGAGGAAATTGAAGACAAACTAGAATTGTTTACCTCTTCTTCAAGCTGATACTTGACTAAGGCTTCTTTGGAAGCAAGGAGTTGTGTCCCCATCTCATGCATCTTTTCCGGGTTAATATTTGCAATATGAAGTTGGCTCTCCATTTCTTGCAATTTTTCAAAAAGCAACTGCTTCTCTTCCTTCATGGAATTCAACTGCTCTTGAAGTCTGGTGCTCTTCCTTTCATCCTCATACATTTCTCTCACCATATCCGTCATGATGAAAAAGTCTTGCTTCATGTCTTCATCAAAGAATATTGTGGAAGAGTAGGATTTGGAAAACTCACTTGTAGAAGTTGTCATTATAAAAATGGACAAAATAACTTCAACAAAATTCACAAAGCTTTCAAAATCTATTGACAATTTTCTGAACTAAATGGCAGTAGATTCAAATTCTTATTCAAGTAGCCTTTTGCAAACAAACCCTCTTATGCTTCAAGGGTTGCCTTGAGGTCCTTTGGGTAAGGAGAATGCCTTCATCCCTTCTTCCTTCTTGTCCTCTCCTGGACTTAGCTTATCAGTAGCTTTCTCTTCACCTTTGCAAACTCAAACAACAGTGAGTTTACAAATAATCAAACAGTGAAATTCTTTATACTATTTAAACACCTTTCAAGTCAAACAAGCAATATTTTGCTATGTCAAGCAAGTATCTTGCTATGATACCACCTGATCTGAAATGAGGGTTTAATAGCTTGTTATGCTTACAAGAACCTCCCACTCCAAAGCTTAACAAATATATGATCTAGCTTATGTTGACATTTGCGGAATTAATTACTTGAAACAGGTGTATGTGTAATTTATTTTAACTATTTAAGTGCTTTAAGTCCATTTGTTTCTGTTGATATTAAACACACATAACAACCATATAATGTAGCAAATAAACATCAACACATAATAACAAATTTAATCTAGGAGTTCACCCGAATATCGTGGGCTACGTCTCCTTGAGCTTTTGTCATCTTGACTTGGCTCTTTGGGATTATGGCAAAGTTTCTTTTACAAGTTCCACACTTAACTCCAAAGATTACTGAACTAAACCAATGGGCTTAGAATACCATCTATATCCCTGTCATGGCTGTCCTCACTCTGTAAACAGATCTAGGCTCCCTTGGACTTTGATTCCTTCAATTAGTGCTCTGAGCTTCCTTGAGCTTCTTGATGGACCTAACTCCTTAAGAATTATTTAACTGTCACTGAAACCTCTTCTACTATCTCCAGCACATATCAGACACCAACAATAGACTGATCATTTTCTCAAAATGAGCACTGCATCACCAAACTAGGCCTTCCTCCACGGTTGGCACTGGGCTGCCTGAAACTTCCCTGTAGCATATCGGCCTTTAGAAGTCTCCAAATGCTTCTGAAAATCCATGCAATGGATTCAGAAGGCTCATTACAGTCAGGAATGACTGTTGGTTTGCTGAGAACGAGTACTGGTAGCTCCTACAACTGCCTCCAACCCCTGGTGGCCCTAAGCTCCAAAATCTTCTTGGATGAAAATCTCTATGAAGATGACTTCTTCAGCTTCTCTGGACTGTTCCATTGGCTTAAGAAGGCTCTAATTAGCCTAGCTAGCCTCTTTTTTCACTCTCCCTAGTAAAAAACAACTCCTGGAATGCATTTAGTCAGTGTCCCCTAGGGATACTCCACTAAATCTGGTTAACTGCACTTAAGTTTAGTTAAATTTGGCAATTCCGCCATTTTAGCGCTCCGCCAAGCTATATCGTCGAAGTTGACCGTTACCGGAATCGTCAGCACACATGTGATGGGTTAATCCCCCGACGGTTAGGGATAAGACTGTTAAGCTGGCGGTCAACATGCAACTGCGTGGTTTGTTGCTGCAGTCGGTGGTTACCTTGGCATTGGGTTCGTGTGAATGGTTTTCGGGGGATCGCTAGCGGGTAAGATTGCTGGCGGTCCTAACCCCTAATTCGCAACCAGTTAAAACATAAATGTACACCGTGACCCATATAGGTTAAGAATCATTGTCGATAGAGTTGGTAGAGCACTGGTTTGTCTTACCAGAGGTCACAGGTTCGATTTCGTCGGACCCCAACAAAATTTTACAATACCATTCCAAGGCCATGTGGTGGCCTCTAGGCTTGCCACATGTCGGCACCTGATTGGTCCCCAAAAAGGAATATTCTAAGGAATATTCCTTGGAATATATATTTTCTTAATATTTTCCAAAATCATTTTATTCTTGGTCAAATGTCCATAAATTGCAATTTATTGGAATTTTCAAATTGCAATAAATCCTTCATATGGTGTCGGTTTTTTGAACCGTTTACAGTGCCAGAATCAGGAAGACGAGATATATCCAGCCACTTAGGTTTGACACTCTTTCGAACACTTTGAAATTTGAGCTATCATTAAGGTCCTAGATCAATATCTGATCACTCCTCCCCATTGGGAATCTTTTGGAACCCAAAAGACTGATATACTGATCTGAACAGTAGGTGAGAGTACAACACCCTCTTCTTTTTAGCCTCCATACACTTGCCTTGCATGGCTAGTGCCTTTGAACCAAAACTCAAAGGTAGTCGAAACTTCCCTTCTTGGATGCGTTTGTCCTCCTGTTAAGAACCGTCTTCCTTGAACTCATTCAGAATTTATAGAAGGTGGCTGAACATCGCTTCCTTGACCATTGATCCAAGGTGGTTCAATAAACATGATGTAATCTCATGTTTTCAACAAATTTTTTTCCTGCAGCAACAAATCTTCTTCTGCAGACGATGTCAGAAGAAGAAAATAACTTGATGACATAAATTCTTGCTTCATCAAAAGAAACAAATTTCACATCATGTGAATCATCATCATGTCTTTACATCTTGTGTACAAATGATCGACTAAATCACAAGCCGACTAAAAACATGCCCTTTCAAACAATTGACCCTTCAAATAACGAGTCTTTTTCAAAGATGAAACGCTTCATCATTATCTCCCTTTTACAATCTTGGAGACCAAATCAACTTTTTCAAGTCAATATGAAATTACATGCATGTTTACACAAAGCAATATGATGGTCCATTGCTTTCCATCAAGCCAATTACAAATACATGTTCAAATACAAGGAAATCATTAACATCCCTGTGTTCATACATACCATTCTTATGTATGCATTCCATTCTTCACTTTCTCTTAAGTACAATCATAAGTACAAGATCCTCAATCATATGTACATGTACTTACAAAGCTAAAATGAATATAATTTTGCTGCAATAAAGTGAGTCTTCATACTCAACTTTTCCATTCACCTTTTTGGTAAAACCCTGCAACTTTCATTCCATTGGCAAAGAAATGCATCAAATCAAAAGACATGCAACTTTATTTGGATAAGAACTCTAACCATTTCTTACCAATTCACATCAAAGGCGCTTCCTTTAACTTCACATCGATATCAACATGTGGATCATCCTAAAACACATCAATTATGGAAACTTCCTTTCCATTCTTGCCATTCTCTTTTCCCACTTTCTTCAAATTTCATGGAAGCATTGTTGCATGCAAAATCCAACACTTTTCAGCAATATGTCCTTGCTTATGGCAATAAGTACAACACATTTTCATCCTCTTTACAGCATAATTTTCCTTGTACAATGGACCTTTGGCTTCTTGCCTCCTTTCCTTCAAAAGTTTCATGTATGTGGCCATTCTCTTCCAACATCTAGAAACACTGTGGTTAACCAAACCACAAAAGGAACATGTAATTTTTTTCCAATGCTTATGTGGAAATTTACCATGCATAACATAATCAAAAGAAGTGTGATTGAAATCGTATTTATACCTTTCTCTTTTACCTTTGTTGTCTTCATGAGAAGGTGTATCGAATGAAGAAGTGGCTCCCTTTAGAACACCATCAATCTCTTCAATGATTTTAGATATTTCACAACTCTCTTGTTCGAGTGCATGCTTATGAACACCTTCCTCTTGCAAAGTATGTTTCAAAAAACTGCATTCCCCATGAATACAATCTTTACAAACTTGAGGTAGAGAACTTAAAATGAAACTCCTTCTAGGGACAATTTCAATTACATTCATGGCTGCTTTGGAACTTTATCCATAAGATTGTCCATAGCCAAGACCCAAATACTTAGGCCTTTCCTCAATCATTATTGGCTCAACAGTGCCCTCTGCATGTTTTCCCAATCCTTTTCCTTCATATCCCATTTTTGGCGTCAACTTGGACCTTATGCCTCTTGTATGTTTTTCAAAAGAACCGACATAAACTTTCTTAGAGGAAATTGAGGACAAGCTAGAATTGTTTACCTCTTCTTCAAGCTGATACTTGACTAAGGCTTCTTTGGCAGCAAGGAGCTGTGTCACCATCTCATGCATATTTTCTAGGTTCATATTTGTAATATGAAGTTGGCTCTCCATGTCCTGCAATTTTTCAAAAAGAAATTGCTTCTCTTCCTTCACGAAATTCAATTGCTCTCGAAGTCTGGTGCTCTTCCTTTCATCATACATTTCTCTCACCATATCCATCATGATGAACAAGTCTCACTTCATGTCTTCATCAAAGAATCTTGTGAAAGAGGAGAATTTGGAAAACTCACTTGTAGAATTTGTCATTATAAAAATGAACAATAGAACTTCAACAAAATTCACAAAGCTTTCAAAATCTATTGACAATTTTCTGAACTAAATGGCAGTAGAATCAAATTCTTATTCAAGCAGCCTTTTGCAAACAAACCCTCTTATGCTTCAAGGGTTGCCTTGAGGTCCTTTGGGTAAGGATAATGCCTTCATCCCTTCTTCCTTCTTGTCCTCTCCTGGACTTAGATTATCAATAGCTTCCTCTTCACCTTTGTAAACTCAAACAATAGTGAGTTTACAAATAATCAAACAGTCAAATGCTTTGTACTGTTTAAACACCTATCAATTCAAACAAGAAATATTTTGCTCTGTCAAGCAAGTATCCTACTATGATACCACTTGATCTGAAATGAGGGTTTAATAACTTGTTATGCTTACAAGAACCTCCCACTCCAAATCTTAACAAATATATGATATAGCTTATGTTGACATTTGCGGAATTATGCGAGAGATTTTTCGGCGAAGGAACAGATTCCAGGTGTCCATCTTCCATATGTTCAGGGGACCACTGATAAGATTGCAAGGATTCTCAAGATGCATAGTGTCCCTGTGACCTTTAGGCCCCTTAACACCATTCGTTCGTCCCTCAGATCAGTAAAGGATCCTATTGACCCCAAAGATATGAAAGGGGTTTATATTATCCCCTGCTCTTGTGGGACCCCCTATATTGGTGAGACTGGTCGCTCCATTAATCAAAGGATTAGTGAGCATGCAGCTGACCTTAAGCATAGAAGAGCTAAGTCTTCCGCTTTAGCTGAACATGTAGAAAAAACCAATCATCATGTTTGCATTGAGGAGGCTAGTGTTATTGCTAAGGTTTCGCGCTTCCATCATCATAAGCTTAGGGAAGCTCTTGAGATTGAAAAGAGGCCGAGCAATCTCAATAGAGACGATGGCTGGAAAATCAGTAGGTCTGGATCCCAACTATCTCTTCTTAGTCGTTTTTTCTGCCCCCTCATCGTTTTTTTTTTTTACTGAATATTATTTTCTCGGCTCTTGTTTTTTTTTAAATTTTTTTTAATTAATTATTATTATTATTATTATTTTATTATTATTATCTTTTTCTTTTCTTTCTCTTGTCACTTATTATTTTTATTTTTATTTAATTAATTAATTGATTGATTTTTATTTTTTGTCACTTATTATTTTATTTAATTAATTAATTAATTATTATTATTATTATTATTATTATTATTTTTTATTTAACTTAATTTTCTCGTTCTGTTTTATTTATTATTTGTAACTAACTTTCATCTTAACATCCCATTAATTTATGTATATTTTTATAAATGTAATTTAGTCTTATAATATCAGGAGAGACTTTCTTTTTGATTACTAAATAACTTATAATTTTAATTTTTAAATAATATCTTTTAACTAACTATTAATACTAATTATAATTACTATATATATATATATATATATATATATATATTACACCCATTATAACTAATTTTGACCATGGTCCTTATATTAGCCATTGGTCAATTTATACAGATTATTTTAATTAAATGTATAGTATTTATTTATAATTTTATATTAGTTTAATTAAAATATATATATATACATATATAATTAATAATTTAAATAAATAAAAGAATTATTTTATTTATTTGTACCTGATTTAACTTAGTTCCATAAATAAAATAGTAAATAATAATAATAATAATAATAATTATTATTAGTAAATAATAATTAATGAATAATTTAATAAACAAATAAATTAACTTATATAATTTTATTAATCCTAACCTTTTCTTATGAATCGAATATTATGATTTTATTTAATATATATATATATATATATATATATATATATATATATATAAGTAATAATTTAAAGGAATAAATGAATTTTTAAAAAACTAACTATTAATTTATTTTATTTATCTTTACCTAATTTAACTTGGTTCCATAAATATAATAATAAATAATAATAATATTATTAAATTAATAAATGAAAATTTGACCTGGGTCCTAAAGTCAAAAATTAGCTGTTAATCTTTTGTAGCCGTTGGAATCTCTGCTTAGACTATTAACATGCTAGACTGGATCTGTTTCTTCAACTTGTCCTGACGATGAACCACACTAGTTGGTTCGAAATGCGTTGACAAATGGTTTCTCATGTGATTTTCGCCGAAAAAGCTCTCGCAAACTTGTTATGGATGACAGAAGCCTCAGCTCTACATTTGCGGAATTAATAACTTGAAACATGTGTATGTGTAATTTATTTTAATTCTTTAAGTGCTTTAAGTCCATTTGTTTTTGTTGATATTTAACACACATAATAGCCATATAATGCAACAAATAAACATCAACACATAACAACAAATTTAATCTAGGAGTTCACCTGAATATCGTGGGCTACGTCTCCTTGAGCTTTTGTCATCTTGACTTGGCTCTTTGGGATTATGGCAAAGTTTATTTTACAAGTTCCACACTTAACTCCAATGGTTATTGAACTGAACCAATGGGCTTAGAATACCATCTATATTCCTGTCATGGTTGTCCTCAGTCTGCAAACAGATCTAGGCTCCCTTGGACTTTGATTCCTTCAATCAGTGCTCTGAGCTTCCCTGAGCTTCTTGATGGACCTAACTCCTTAAGAATTCTTTAACTATCACTGAAACCTCTTCTACTGTCTCCAACTCATATCAGACACCAACAATAGAATGATCATTTGCTCAAAATGAGCACTGCATCACCAAACTAGGCCTTCCTCCACATTTGGCACTGGGCTGCCTGAAACTTCCATGTAGCATCTTGACCTTTAGAAGTCTCCAAATGCTTCTGAAAATACATGAAATGGATTTAGAAGGCTCATTATAGTTAGGAATGACTGTTGGTTTGCTGAGAACAACTACTGGTAGCTCCTACAACTGCCTCCAACCCCTGGTGGTCCTAAGCTCCAAAATCTCCCTGGATGATAATATCTATGAAGATGACTTCTTAAGCTTCTCTTGACTGTTCCATTGGCTTCAGAAGGCTCCAATTAGCCTATTTAGCCTCTTTTTTCACTCTCGCTGGTCGAAAATAACTTCTGGAATGTATTTAGTCAGTGTCCCCTAGGGATGCTCCACTAAATCAGGTTAACTGCACTTAACTTTAGTTAAATTTGGCAATTCCGCCTTTTTAGCGCTCCGCCAAGCTAAATCGTTGGAGCTAACCATTACTGGAACCGTCGGCGCACATGTGATGGGTTAACCCCCGATGGTTAGGGATAAGACCGTTGAGTTGGTGGTCAACACGCAACTGCGTGGTTTGTTGCTATAGTCTGTGGTTATCTTGGCATCCAGTTCATGTGAATGGTTTTCGGGGGACCATTGGCGGTCCTAACCCCCAATTCGCAACTGGTTACAACATAAATATACATCGTGACCCATAGAGGTTAAGAATCATCGTCAGCGGAGTTGGTAGAGCGCTGGTTTGTCTTGTCAGAGGTCACGGGTTCGATTCCGTCAGATCCTGAGAAAATTTTACAATACCATTCCAGGGCGACGTGGCAGCCTTTGGGATTGCCATGTGTCGGCACCTGATTGGTCCCCAAAAAGGAATTTTCTAGGGAATATTCCAAGAAATATTCCTTGGAATATTCTTTTTTTTTAATATTTTCAAAAATCAATTTATTTTTGGTCAAATGTCCATAAATTGCGATTTACTGGACTTTTCAAATTGCGATAACTCCTTCATACGGTGTCGGTTTTTCGAATCGTTCATGGTGCCAGAATTAGGAAGACGAGATCTATCCGGTCGCTCAAGTTCGACACTCTTTCGAACAATTTGAAATTTGAGCTATCATTAAGGTACTCGATCAATATCTGATCAAGCCTCCATTGTAAGCTTCTAGGATTATATATTGAGTCATTTTCATTATTTATATTCTAGACCCTTGTTCGGATCCTTGAGTCAAAGAGAAAATATATTTGATGTATATTCTCCTCCTCCTCCAAAGTTAAGTTCCTAATCTACAAGTTAGCCTCAACGAAGTTGACAAGTCGGCCTAATACTGGAGTTTCAAACAACTATAAATACCCAAGTGCATTTGACCTATTATGAAGAAAGTACAACAGGTTTCTTTCTGCAATTTGAGTTGAGACAGGAAGGAATATGAAAGCCTAGACAAGAAGGGAATTTCTAAGTTAATATAAAAGGAAAAGTCTGTCATGCTAAAGAGAAGTAAAATCACAATGTTTTCTATTACAAATATTATTTTGAATCCAGTTATAGGGACTAAGGATGCAAGGAAAAAATTATAGAAGCTGCAAAAAGAAGAAACAATATATTAGTTGAGGACTGACTTGGAGGATGTGTTAGAGTTATTATTTTCATATTGCCATCAGTGATCAAAACTCCTCTTTTATATCATATTAGGGTCCCATTCTGAAATTTTTGTCATTCCACCTAGGCCCTCATTCAAAAATTTACTCATTGATGGTAGCCCTATGTCAAAAGCCCCACTCTCCCTCAAAAATCAATATTTTCTGGCCCACCTTCTTGTGTCTTACTGGGCATACACTTATCATAAAAGCTCATTTCATCATGTTTTGTGTCAGTCAAGTCCACATGGAGTCTGGTCATTCAAGGTCCCCTCAGGTCACTAGGTTTCATTATCCAAAGTCCAATAAAACACCATTTCACTGCATAAAGCCAACAAAAAGTATGAGAGTGAGAAAAATAATATCCTTTTGTCATTTAAAGAGAATTGGTAAATGTGTGGCTATGTTTGCCCAAGTTCTAACTTTTATTTTAAGTATCAGTTCTATTTCAGATTGTAATTTTATTTCAAAAAACAGAGATGTAATATTTTTTTCAATTTATGTAATTTTATGTTCTTTATATGTAATAAGTTACTATTCCTGAGCTTTCAAGTGACAAAAATATGTGCCAACTCCATCCAAAGCAAAATCAAATGCGAAGAGTGCCAACACTCTAGCATCATCCACCCGCAAAGAAGAAAGTCAGAAAGGAAATTAGCAACCATTTCAAAAAGGAGAAGAGAAACATTAGAAAGTGGGTTTTTAAAGCTAATGATCAATTTCAATAATGTATAAATGCCTTCCTAGCATCTAACCCAACTCCATTTTCCTCCTATCATTGCTTGAGCATACCCTAAAGCACCATTCCTCACGATTTTAGGCGAAATTAGCAAAACAGAGGCAGGCGCTGTGCAGAGGCTAAAGGCGTTTTGCACAGGCTGAAGGCGCTGCATGTAGGTTTTAACCCCGTAAAGAAATTACCTGCATACAAATTCTAAAACACATAAAAAAATAATACGAGAGAATAACACCTAAAACACATACACAAAGATTTTCACTTGGATCCCAAAACCAAGACTACCAGCTTGATTTTTCATTAGATTCCTTTCAATGTTACAATACATATTCATACATGCCAAAGCATCCAATACCATGGACTGAAAACCATCACGTCCAAAACCATGTGCGAAAACCATGCACAAAACCATAGGTAGGTCCGCCCAACCTAATATAGGTTCCATAATTTTTTCCCCGAGGCGCTGCCCTGAACCCTGTAGAAGGGCTAACCGCCCCCCTCAAACCCCCTTGTGACCCCTCTGCTGCGCAGTTGGCGCAACGAAGGGGGGGCTCCACCCCCCCGTCGACTACATGGGTTAGTCGTGGAAATGATATAACACAACCCAACATTCTCCCACTTATTGTTTTCTTTCCATAGGAGATCTTAGTCATTTATCTAGCCCTGAAACGCCCATTGTTTCTCTACACCAAGATAACTTATCAGAGCTCACAGATTTTGTCAATGCATTTGTAGTATTCTTCAAAGTGTCCACCTTTACCAACAACACCTTTTAGTCTTCTATCATATCCCTCACAAAGTGATACCGAACATCAATGTGTTTTGTGTTTGAATGGTAAGTAGGGTTCTTTGCCAAGAAAATTGCACTTTGGCTATCACAGTCTATGCTTATAACTCCTTGTACTAACACCATAATTGAACACAATCTCTGCAACCAAATTGCTTCCTTGCTTGCATGAGTGGCTGCCATGTATTCTGCCTCTGTAGTTGATAATTCCATTACAAATTGTTTCCTACTCATCCAACTGAGTCGTCCTCCAAATAGATTAAACACATACCCACTTATAGATCTTCTCTGATCCAGATCTCCAGTGCAGTCTACATCAACAAATCCATGGATATCCAAAACTCTGTCCAATCTTGGTCTTCCTTGGTAGCACAAACCATAATCACTAGTGCCACGCAAAATACCTGAAAACCCGCTTCACTGTTGTCCAATGCTCCTTCCATGGTTTTGACAAAAACCTGCTCAATACTCCCACTCCATGTGCAATGTCTGGTCTAGTACAGACCATTTCATACATCAAGCTACCGACTGCACTTGCATATGGAACATGGGACGTGTCCTGTTCCTCTTCTTGTGTCTTGGGACACTGTTCGACAGATAACTTTACACCTACAGGAATAGGAACCTTCATCAATTTACTATCCTGCATATTAAACCTCTGTAGTATTGTCTCGACATACTTCCTCTGGTTTAACCATAGCTTCCTCTTTTCCCTATCTCTTTAAATTTCCATGCCCAAAATATAGTTTGCAGCACCAAGATCTTTCATGTCGAATTTGGAGGACATATGGTTCTTTAAATCGTGGATAATTTCTTTGTCATTTCCAATCAACAACATATCATCCACATATAAGACCAGATAAATAACACGATCACCAATTAATTTAAAATACACACAGTGATATTCTTTGCTTTTGTTGAAGCCAAGTCCCCGTATAAATGTATCAAATTTCTGATACCACATCCTTGGTGACTGTTTTAACCCATACAAAGACTTCTTCAACTTACATACCAGTTCTTTCTTACCCTTCACAGTAAAACCTTTAGGTTGCTTCATGTAGATCTCCTCTTCGAGATCCCCATGAAGAAATGCTGTCTTCACATCCATTTGCTCTACCTCAAAATCAAAAGTAGCAGCAACAAATAAAAGTAATCTAATAGAAACTACCTTCGCAATAGGAGAAAAAATATCACCAAAATCAATTCCCGGCACCTGGGAATAACCTTTTGCTACCAACCGAGCTTTGTATTTCTCCACCTTTCCTTCTGCATTTGTCTTCTTCTTAAACACCCATTCGCTGCCAATGGGTTTCCTTCCAGCTGGCAACTCCATTGGATCCCAAGCCTCATTTTTGTGCAAAGATGCCATTTCATCAACCATGGCCTCTTTCCAGAGTTTGCCATCCTCTGCATCTACTACTTCCTTCACAGTTCTGGGATCATCATCAGTAACAGATAAAGAAAAATTTAAACAGAAAGTAGATGGATTATGCCTTTCTGGCTGCCTTCTTTCTCGAAATTATCTTCTCACAACCGGAGTTTGTGGCTCTTCATCTTCTGATTCCTCTTCTGCTGTAGAGTCTAATTCTTCCTCCTTAAGCTCAAACTCTATCTTCTTAGGTTCCTTTGGTTGGACTTAATTTTTAATAACATATTGCACCTCTCTGAACACCACATCTCGGTTGTACACAACCTTCCTTGTTACTGGGTTCCAAAGCTTATAACCCTTTAAACCATCCTTATACCCAATAAATATGCACTTTTCAGATTTACTATCCAACTTGGTTCTTTTCTCCTTTGGAACATGTACATATGCATCACATCTAAATACCCTCAGATGTGAAAGAGACGATTTCTTACCAGTCCATACCTCTTGTGGAGTCTTATCTTCCAACGTTGATGAAGGTGATCTGTTGACCAGGTAACATGCTGTCTCCACCGCCTCTGCCTAGAATTCTTGTCCTAACCCGACACCATTGATCATGCTTCTTGCCCTTTCCATCAACGTCTTGTTCATTTTTTCTTCAACTCCATTTTGCTCAGGTGTGTATGGAGTAGTCTTCTGTAATGCTATACCACACTTCTTACAGAATTCTTCAATTTCCTTGTTAAAAAATTTGCCACCGTTATTTGTCCTCAGCACCTTTGTCTTCTTCTATGTCTGGTTTTCCACCAGAGCCTTTAATTTTTTAAAGCTGTCAAAGACTTAAGATTTCTTCTTGAGGAAATGTATCCACGTATTCCTTGAGAAGTAATATATAAATGATACATAATACACAAACTTATCCAGTGATGGAACCTTCACAGGTCCAAACACATCACTATGCACAAGCTCTAATATCTGTTTCGCCCTCTTACCACCATAAGGGAAACTCACCTGATTCTGCTTCCCATATACGCAATTTTCACAAAAATCAAAATCGAGCAAGCTATTACTCATACCTTCTACCATACCCTTACCATGAAGTATTCGAAGGCCCTTCTCTCGAATATGTCCAAGCCTTTGATGCCACAACATGGTATTCTCTCCAGAGACCACTAGATTTTCTGCTCCACTTTCAGGAACCATAGAACTGTTGCATCCATCAACAACAGTGCTACCTTGTAGCTTGTACAGAGTTCCAATCCAAACTCCCCGCATCACTACCAGTGCTCCCCGAGCCATCTTGCAGGTATCCTTCTCGAACACTATTTTTACACTTGCATCATCTAGCTTGCTTACATAAATCAAATTTTTGGCCAATGCAGGAATATGCAGAACACCTGGAAGTGTTCTAACCCTTCCACCTTGCAACTTCAACTTTACTTTTCTACAACCAATGATTCTAGCCTTCCTATCATCCCCTAATAAGACATCACCACCATCATATTTCTCATACTCGCAGAACCACTCTCTATGTGGAGTGAAGTGAAAGGATGCACCTGAGTCAATCAACCATGCCTCATGATCTACATGTGTACTTGAAGAAGCCAAGTACACATCCCCACCCTCATCTGAGGTGGTTTTCGCCTCTGTAGAAGGAGCATCATCAGATCCCTTTCCTTTGTCAGGAGCTTTAGATTTACATTCCCTTTTGTAGTGCCCTTCCTTTCCACATTTCCAGCAAACCACCTTTATAGGTTTTCCTGGAGATTTAGATCTCCCACTCGATGACTTATTTTTATTTCTGTTTTAGGACCGTCCTCGTATAAACAAGGCATCACCATTCTGGCTCTCCATATTTTTCCGTCTCATCTCATCCGTCAGCAAGGATGAGACTATTTCATCGAACTACAAGGCAGTTCATTGCTACCTATTGCAATAACCAGACCATCCCACGAATCTGGTAAAGAACACAACAAACTGATGCACTTATCTTCATTTGAAATTTTAATATCAACAGATAATAACTGACTTACCACAATATTAAATGCGTTCAGATGCTCTGTCACCGAGTCTCCATCTTTCATCCTCAGGTTATACAAATTTTTCCGTAGGAACAGTTTATTCACCAGAGACTTAGATTGGTACAAAGTCCCTAACTTGTCCCACAAAGCCTTAGCCGTAGCTTCCTTGATACATTCAAAAATATTGAATTTGAGACACATAATCGTATTGTGCTCTTTGCCTTCCGATCCAACTTCTTCCATTCTTCATCAGACACCCCCGTTAGTTTAGTACCCAGATCTACTGCGATCCACTGATCTTTATCCACCAACAGATCCTCCATCTTGAGTTTCCACATCTCAAAAATTTGACCATTAAATTTCTCGATCTCTATATTTCCACTGCTCGCCATCTTCTTTCACCACCAACATTGATCCCATAGATCTCCCACTGAATAGGGTCTACCATAGGCCCAAGCGAAACCCCTCAACAACAAAGGCGTCCCCTTGAAGCCAAAAAAGCTCTGATACCAAATGTAGGTTTTAACTCTGTACAGAAATTACCTGCATACAAATTCTAAAACATAGAAAATAAACAATGCAAGAGCATAACACGTAAAACACATATACACAGAGATGTTCCCCTAGATCCCAAAACCAGGACTACCAGCTTGATTTTTAATTATATTCCTTTTAATGTTGCAATACATATTTATACATGCTGAAGCATCCAATGCCATGGACCGAAAACCATCGCGTCCAAAACCATGTGCGAAAACCATGCACAAAACCATAGGTAGGTCCGCCCTACCTAATATAGGGTCCAATTTTTTTTCCCTGGGGCGTTGCCCCAAACCTTGTAGAGGGGCTAACCGCCCCCCTCAAAGCCCCCTATGACTCCCCACTACCTAGTCGGCACAACGAAGGGGGTGCTAGTCATGGAAAGAATATAACACAACCCAACACTGCGCACGAGCTTAAGGCGCTTCGCATGGGCTGAAGGTGCTGTGTGCACACTAAGGGCACTGCACACTGGTCAAATTTTTCCCACAAGCTCCCAAACTGCAAACAAAGGTTCCTAACCTTCAATACATGGTTTCTAAGCCTCTTATCAAGTAAGTACAACCTTTTTCATCGCTCCTTACATATTTCAAAGTCATCATTCATGCTATGAAGTTCATTGTGTGAAATTGGGAATTCTAAAGCCTTGCAAACCCTAGAATTTTTCCTACACCCCTAAAAACTATTCCTAAGACTCTACTACCCTTCCCACATAACAATAAACTCCATCCCTACCCTTGTGCTACTAAATCCCTATCCCAAGTGCGTTCTCCCTTAAACCATAAGTCCTAGACAATGAAATCCCTAGGCAGCCATACTACATACCTGTAATTAAATATCAAATCCTAAATCCCATACACATTTCACTCCCCTATCACTTCCCTAAGTTCCCTAATCCCTTCCTCCACTCCCTAAATTTTTCCTACCCCATTCCCACTCCTATTTCCTAATCCCTAGGGTTTCAAGAAAGAGGAAAGAAAACACATAATGGAGGAAGAAAACAAAGATTTTTCAGAGGAAGAAGACCAAGAAGAAAGAAAACCACACAAAGGAGGAAGAATCTTGAGGTTTGAACCTACCAACACCAAAGAGTTAATGGCCTCACCTATGACAATCACTTCCTTCAAGCATTTGGGATGTTTTGATTTTTGTGTGATGGTACAAAGAGTCCAAATCCATCCTGTTTTGACTAGAGTGTTCATTTCAAATCTTGAAGACAATCAAGTGACCCTTGCTGGGGTAACCTTCACCATATCCTCAAACATTATTGTTGCTGCTACTGGAATACCTAATGTGGGTGAAAGGTGGTTTAAAGCTCAAAACCTAGATCATCAGTATTATGAGAAATATTTGAAGCATCGGTATAGAAATGAGAGAAAGAGATTCTTCCCTTTCAGCCACTTTCTTGGTACATATGCTCCCATGATGAAAATCATCATGAAGTACTTGACTTGTGAAGGCAGATTTTCCAGACTTTATTCATACCATATCAGATTGCTCATGCACTTCACAAGAGTGAGAATGCTCAATATATCTTATTATTTGTTCAGGAGCATTGAGAAAGTGGCATACACAGTTCAGGGAAAAAGGTATGAGCAACAAATGAACAGTCTTTTCCATCACTCTCTAATCAAGATCATTTTCATCCATCACCTTAACCAGCTGAACATTGCATGGGACACTTTCATTGCCAATCATATTTTCACTGCTCCAAAACCTCCACATGCTAAAGATATGTAATCTTCATCTCATCCCACTTGTAGGTTTTAACCCCTTACAAAAATTACCTGCATACGAATTCTAAAACACAGAATATAAACAATGCGAGAGCATAACACATAAAACACATATACACAGAGATTTTCCCTGGATCCCAAAACCGAGACTACCAACTTGATTTTTCATTATGTTCCTTTCAGTGTTACAATACATATGTATAAATGCTGAAGCATCCAATACCATGGACCGAAATCCATTGCGCCCAAAACCATAGCGATTTGAATGAAGATCTTAGATTAATATTAAGGTATTACAGACTCATGTGCATGGATTTTCCTATATCACTTGGTGCAACGGATTGATAAGATTGCAATTAACATAGTCAATGAAGCAGTTACAGAAACATAATAGACAAACACTCATAAACACAACAAGTTTAATCTAGATTTCACCCAAAACTCTTGGGCTACGTCTCCTGGTCCAGCCTTTAGTGGTGACCTCTCTATTATGTCTTCAAGAGCAGAGTTTTACAAAAATGAGCTCAAATTGAGTTGCAACACATAGATACAAAACAATAGGAGTTTTGCTTGAATCCCTCAAGCCCCTCTGAGTACACAAACTCGTTCTCTCACTCTCTGTCTCTGTCTTTGCTCTGTCTCAGCACTTCTTGTCTCTGTCTCTGCCAGTCTGTGGCTTTAAAGCCAATCGACACTGTCTGTTTGTTTCCCCTTCTCGGGCTCTTTGGCACCCGACCTATGTCCGCTCGAATCCCTTTCTGAGCGTTAGCAATCATTGCTAAATGCCTTCAAGGATGGTGGCCACCTGTTCTGTAACGGAATGGACCATCGGTGCCTTTGAAATCCCAAAAATGGTCGTTCTCTGTTTACAGAGAGAAATACACAAATACACAGGAAAATCCACCCAATCTATCAGAATTAAAAAATCATTAGTTCCGCCCTATATTCCCTTCGGATCCGTCTTTGGGTGTGATTGCAAGTGATTGTTAATCAACGATTTTTATTGATTTCGGGTGGCTAACGCACATGGAGATTACCCACCCAAAAAGGGTGGTTTTCTCTCTCCGGTGCCTAGCCACATGGCAACCAGTGTGTGGGCTTGGGCGGAGCCTAGCCAAAAGCACTTACCGCCTACGACCTGCCGGCAATCCCGCTCGTTTCGTGGTTTCCCTTTGTATTTCAAAAATGCATTAAAACACTGAAAACATCACAAAATGGTTTTATGGCGGACTTGAAATGTTATGCAAATACATTTACAAACCCTTTCGGGTTCGGTTTCATCGTATCGGTGCGTTCCCTTCGCTTTTCGTTTATTTAATGAAAGCACGAAAATACATAGAAAAATTCCGTTTTATGGAACTCAATATATATTAAATTTGGTTCATAATTCCATCGGGTCCGGCCATCGCATATATATATATATAGCCTCGCTCCTCTGTATTGCTCTGAGTGATATTGCGATGGGATTATATCACGATCGCATAGTCCCCGGGCCGTTTATAAGTGCTCCCCTGTGGTTTGTCGACGCGATATTGCGATTCAACTTGGGTCGTCGATCTGCGCGCTTGATCGACGATCCTCGTTGACCGCGTTGATCGCTGTCGCAATAAGTCTGGGGTAGCCTTCGATAGCCTCCGCTGATTGCGATATGCCGATTAGATCTGGACCGTTGATCAGCCAGATCTGACGGCTCCTGTGCATCATTGTCTAAGCCTCCGGCAAACCTATTTTTCACTGTTTCCTTGTGTTTTTCACTCCTGATAGTGTAATACACCATTTTTAAGAGTTATTATTTTGCGATAATTTTGATCTTTGAAGACTTAGAGTGTTTCTTGGATCCATTTTGGATCACGCCTTCCCACTAAAAAAGTTTTTGGACCACAAAAAGTTGGTTTTTAAGCATCGATCAAGTGAGGATACAACTTCCTCACTTGTCCAATTTCTATCCATCGTGCACTGCTTGGTTTTGAACCTTTGAGTCCAATTCTGAGGTACTCAACATCCCCTCTGCGCGTAGTTCTCACCTTCCTGTCTAGAACTGTATCTTCCTGCAACTCATTGAGATATTCAGGCAACAGATCATCAATAGAAGGCAACTGACTTTGCTCTTTAGGATCTTCAATCAATGAAGGTTCAAATAGTCTCAAGTTCTCTACATTAACTACTGAATAGATGTGCATGTAAGCTGGCAAATCAAGGCAAAAAGCGTTCTCACCAATTTTCTCAAGTATCTTGAAAGGCCCATACCTTATTAGCTTCAGCTTCTTACCTTCACCTTGCATTCTGTCTTTACTGATGTACAACCAGACTTGATCACCAACTTGGAAGCTATGCTCAATTCGATGCTTATCATGCCTTGCCTTGTACTTGGCCTGGCTCTGTTCCAGCTGTTCTTGCACTGCCTGGTGAGTTTCTTGGATCTGTTCAATGAATTTGGTTTATTTGTCGACATCACTGTGTCCATCAACCTCTATGTCTTTTCCAAAGACAAAATCAAAGGGAGACTTTGGTGTAAAACCAAAACAAGTCTCAAAAGGAGATCTTTGTGTAGAAGAGTGCTTAGCACGGTTGAAAGCATGTTGCACATAACACAAATGTTCATCCCAAAGCTTGGGATGCTTGTTGCAATAACCCCTGAGCAACTGGATCACTGTCCTTTTGACCACCTCTATTTGGCCATCTGTTTGTGGATGAAAGGATGTGCTCTTCTTTAGCCTGGTGTCCATCAATTCCCATAGACTTGACCAAAACTTCCCAACAAATTGAGAATCTCAATCAGATACAATGGAAGTGGGTAGCCCAAAATGAACCCATACATGTTGAAAGAACAACTTTGTTGTTTGTTCAGCTGTAATCTGCTTGTTATAAGGTATTAAAATACACATTTTGCTAAACCCGTCCACAATAACATATAAATAATCATGACCTTTTCTAGATTTTGGCAGTCCCCCAACAAATTCCATGGAAACACTTTCCCAAGGACGAGAAGGAACTAGAAGTGGAGTGTACAAGCCTAGTTTTCTATTGCTGGGTTTGCTTTTAGCACACATGGTACACCCTTTGATATATCTAGAAATTGTTTCATGCATTCTTGGCCAGTAACAGAACCTTTGTAGCTGTGCAATTGTTTTACTTACACCAAAATGACCTGATATTAGGGAAGTATGTGCTTCTCGGATTATGTTAACTCTTTCAGTTTGAGGAATACATAACTTTCCCAAATGATATAAGAGTTGGTCCTTAACATGATAATCCAATTCTTCTACTTGTTTTCCATGACTTAAAGTTGCATATACATCTTTAAAATCTACATCTTGAGCATATTGTTCAATGTAGCTTTCATGCAATATTGAGTTATGCTTAAGTATAGTAGATGCATTTATGATTGGTCTTGATAGCATATCTGCAACTTTATTGTGTATGCCCTTCTTATATTTGATGACAAGATGAAACTGCTGTAGAAAACCCATCCACCTATAGTGTCTTGATTGCTGCAATTTAGTTTGTGAGTGAAAACACTGAAGCGATTGATGATCAGTATGTACAATTGTTTCTTTACCCATTAGGTAATGTTTCCACTTTTTCACCCTCTATACTAATGCATACAATTCTTTATCATATGTGGGATAATTAACTACTGCAGAAGTAAATGTCTCAGAATGATAACATATGGGTTTACCATGTTGCATCAACACTGCTCCCATGGCATAGTCACTGGCATCTGTTTTAATCTCAAATGGTCATTGAAGATCTGGCAGTGCTAGTACTGGTGCTGTACTAATTTTTTCTTTCAAGGTGTCGAAGGCTTTCTGTTGTTTGCCTCCCCACTGAAACACCTTATTCAATCCTGTTAAAGCATGTAAGGGAGCTGCAATCAAGGAAAAGTTAGCAATAAACTTTCTCCAATATTGTGCTACTCCTAGGAAGCTTCTAACTTCGGTAGCAGATTTGGGTTTAGGCTAGTTCACAATGACTTCAACCTTAGAGGGATCTATCTTCAATTCACCACCCCCTACAATATGACGCCAATAATTTAAAGATGTTTTGCCAAATTCAGATTTTGATAACCTCACATAGAGATTTTCTATTTTCAAAACATCTAAAGTCTGCTTTACATGCTTCAAGTGTTCTTCCCATGTTTTACTGAAAACAAGGATGTCATCTAAATATACAATTACAAAATCATCAATAAAAGGCCTGAGTACATCATTCATAACTCTCATGAAAGTGGCAGGAGCATTAGTTAATCCAAAAGGCATAACTAGCCATTCATACTGCCCTTGCTTTGTTTTGTAAGCAGTCTTCCATGCATCTTGTTCTGCAACTCTGACTTAATGATAGCCACTACGCAAGTCCAACTTGGAAAAGTAAACTACTTCTTTAAGCTAATCAAATAGATCATCGATGCGAGGAAGGGGATAATGATTCTTGATCATTATTTTATTCAATGCTCTATAATCAATGCACATCCTCCACGAACCATCTTTCTTCCTCACTAACACGATTGGAGATCCGCATGGTGATGTGCTTGGTCTTATGAACCCTTTATCAAGAAGCCACTGTACCTGCTTCTTGATCTTTGCATTCTCTAAAGCAGATAACCTCTTATACCTGTGGCTGTGACTGTTGTTTCATCACTTGAGTCTGACCCCAAATCTTTTTGAATAGCAGCAACAATCTTCTTCTTCTTACCACCGAACTTCTTGGGTTTCAGCTCCGGATGCAAAGACCAACAATGTGCATCATCATGTCCATCCTTCTTGCAGTGAGTGCATGAAGGTTTGTCTTTCTGTACAGCATTTGCCTTCCTCTCTTTCCATTTCTGCTTCTTCTTTTCCTTGTTCTTGCTTGCAGTGGGTTTTGATGATCCCCCAATCTCTGGGTTCACATTCTTGCCTCTAGCCTCTAGATGTGTAGCCTGAACTGATACCTCATCTATGCTAGTAGGGTTAAACATGAGAATGGTGTGCCTCAAATATCTATGCAAACCACCTATATACTTCAACAAAGTTTCAGGTGAGTTTAGAGAAATGCCTAGAATTAAAGCTCTTTTTCTAAATTCTTGGTTATAACTTTGTACACTTTGCCCCTTTAATTGGCGAAGACTTTGCCAACTCATCATTGCTTGCTACATATAAGCTAGTGGATAGAATTGTTTTTAATGGCAGAAACAAATTCACTCCAGGTAGAAATAATTTTACCATGCTTCTTCAAATCAGCTTGTGTCCTGCCTTCCCACCACACTAGGGCAGTTCCTCCAAGGTGAAGGCTAGCCAGCTGAATCTTTCTCCTTTCTGAATCAATTTTCTGCACCCTGCAATATACATCAATATTTCTAATCCAGTTATCTAGCTTTTCTGCATTTAATTCTCCATCATAGATTGGCAAATCAAACTTTACATCTAATTTAATCAAAGATGTTTTCTTCTTTTTATTTTCAGGGCTAGAAGGAGGTGTTGATGGAGGAGGCTCTTCCCCTTTCCATTTGCCTTCTGAATGGGCAACTAGAAGAGGTTCCTCTACTCCTTTTCCTTGTTTGGGTGTTGAGGTGCTTTCACCTCGATCCTTCTTAAATTCCCAATACATCTCTTCTAGAATGGCTCTCATGGTCATGAAACTGTCCATGAACTGAGATTCTGATTCCATTGGGACTTGTTCTGCATTTTCCTCCTAAGATAGACTCTTCCAATTTCTGGATCAGCCTCAACTAGTTCTCCTTCTCCTAATTTGAGCTTTGACCTAGTTAGCATTCAACAATCCAGCACAAGCTTGTCTAACCTTAACAAATCAAAAACCAAAATCTCTTATACCACTTGATCTGAAATGAAGATCTTAGACTAATATTAAGGTATTGCAGACTCATGTGCATGGATTTGCCTATATCATTTGGTGCAACGGATCGATAAGATTGCGAATAACATAGACAATGAAGTAGTTAAAGAAACATAATAGACAAACAATCATAAACACAACAATTTTAATCTGGAGTTCACCCAAAACTCTTGGGCTATGTCTCCTAGTCCAGCCTTTAGTGGTGACCTCTCTATTATGTCTTCAAGAGCAGAGTTTTACAAAAATGAGCTCAAATTGAGTCTCAACACACAGATACAAAACAACAAGAGTTTTTCTTGAATCCCTCAAGCCCCTCTGAGTACACAGACTCGTTCTCTCACTCTCTATCTCTATCTTTGCTCTGTCTCAGCACTGCTTGTCTTTGTCTCTGTCAATCTGTGGCTTTAAAGCCAATCGAAACTGTCTGTTCATTTCCCCTTCTCGGGCTCTCTGGCTCCTGGCCTCTATCTGCTCGAATCCCCTTCTGAGCATTAGCAATCATTACTAAACGCCTTCAGGGATGGTGGCCACCTGTTCCGTAATGGAATGGACCATCGGTGCCTTTGAAATCCCAAAAATGGTCGTTCTCTGTTTACACAGAGAAATACACAAATACACAGGAAAATCCACCCAAACGCGGTCTATCAGACTTCAAAAATCATTAGTTCCGCCCTATATTCCCTTCGGATCTGTCTTTGGGCGCGATCGCAAGTGATTGTTGATCAACGACTGTTATTGATTTCGGGTGGCTAACGCACACGAAGATTACCTACCCGAAAAGGGTGGTTTTCTCTCTCCGGCGCCTAGCCACGTGGTAGCCAGTGTATGGGCTCGGGCGGAGCCCGACCAAAACCACTTACCACCTACGACCCGCCCGAAATCCCGCTTGTTTTGTGGTTTCCCTTTGTATTTGAAAAATACATTAAAACACTGAAAACATCGCAAAATGGCTTTATAGCGGACTTGAAATGTTATGCAACTACATTTACAAACCCTTTCGGGTCCGGTTTCATCGTATCGACACATTCCCTTCGCTTTTCGTTTATTTAACGAAAACACAAAAATACATAGAAAAAATTCCGTTTTATGGAACTCAATATATATTAAATTTGGCTCATAATTTCGTTGGGTCCAGCCATCGCATCACACACACACACACACACACACATATATATATATAGATATAGGCCCACTCCTCTATAATGCTCTGACGCAATATTGCTATGCGATTATATCGTGATCGCATATCGCATAGTCCCCAGGCCGTTTATAAGTGCTCCCCTATGGTTTGCCGACGTGATATTGCCATGACGGTCCTTGTTGACCGCACTGATCGTTATTGCAATAAGTCTGGGGTAGCCTCCGATAGCCTCCGCCGATTGCGATATGCTGATCAGATCTGTACCATTGATTAGCCAGATCCGACGACTCCTGTGCATCACTGTCTAAGCCTCTGACAAACCTGTTTTTCGCTCCTGATAGTGTAATCCACCATTTTTAAGAGTTCTTCTGTTGTGATAGTTTTGATCTTTGAAGACTTAGAGGGTTTCCTGGATCCATTTTGGATCACATAGGTAGGTTCGCCCACCTAATATAGGGTCCAAAAAAAAAATTCGTTGGGACTCTGCCTCGGACCCCGTAGAGGTGGGCTAACCACCCCCCTCAAACCCCTTGTACAAGGGGGGCTTCTGCCCCCACTGTGACCCCCCTGCTGCGCAATCGATGCAATGAAGGGGGGGCTCTGCCCCCCCTTTAACCCCTCGGTTAGAATATAACACAACCCAACATTTTCCCACTTGTTGTTTTCTTTCCACAGGGGGCCACAGGAGAGCTTATTCATTTATCTAGCCTTGCAATGCCCATTGTTTCTCTACACCAAGAGAACTTCTCAGAGCTCACAAATTTTGTCAATGCATCTGCAGTATTCTTCAAAGTGTCCACCTTTACCAACAACACCTTTTTTTCTTCTATCATATCCCTCATAAAGTGATACTGAACATTAATGTTCTTTGTCTTTGAATGATAAGCAGGGTTATTTTCCAAGAAAATTGCACTTTGGCTTTCACAGTCTATCTTTATAGCTCCCTGTAATAACCCCATACTTGAACACAATCTCTGCAACCAAACTTATTCCTTACTTTCATGAGTGGTTGCCATGTATTCTGCCTCTGTAGTTGATAGTGCCACGATAGATTGTTTCTTACTCATCCAACTGACTGCACCTCCAAATAGGTTAAACACATACCCACTTGTAGATCTTCTCTGATCTAGATCTCCAGCCTAGTCTGCATCAACAAAGCCATGAATATCCAAAAATCTGTCCAATCTTGGTCTTCCTTGGTAGCACAAACCATAATCACTAGTGCCACTCAAATACCTGAAAACCCGCTTCACTATTGTCCAATGCTCTTTCCTTGGTTTTGACATAAACCTGCTCAATACTCCCACTGCATGTGCAATGTCTAGTCTAGTACAGACCATCGCATAAATTAGGCTACCGATTGCACTTGCATATGGAACATGGGACATTTTCTCTTCCTCTTCTTGTGCCTTGGGACATTGTTCAGCAGATACCTTTACACCTGCAGGAATAGGAACCTTCACCATTTTACTATCCTGCATATTAAACCTCTGCAGTATTGTCTAGACATACTTCCTCTGGTTTATCTAGAGCTTCCTTTTTGCCCGATCTCTTTTAATTTCCATGCCCAAAATATAGTTTGCATCAACAAGATAAACCAGAGGACAATTGGGTCTTCAAATCCTGGATAATTTCTTTGTCATTTCCAACTAGCAACATATCATCCACATACAAGACCAGATAAATAACACGGTCACCAATTAATTTAAAATACACATAGTGATCTGCTTTGCTTCTGTTTGAGCTAAGTCCCCGTATAAATGTATCAAATTTCTGATACAACATCCTTGGTGACTGTTTTAACCCATACATAGACTTCTTTAACTTGCATACCAGTGCTTTCTTACCCTTCACCGCAAAGCCTTCAGGTCGCTTCATGTAGATCTCTTCTTCTATCCCCGTGGAGAAATTTTGTCTTCACATCCATCTCAAAATCAAAAGCATCAACAACAGATAAAAGCAATCTAATAGAAGCTACCTTGGCAACATGAGAAAAAATATCACCAAAATCAATTCTCAGCACTTGGGAATAACCTTTTGCTACCAATCGAGCTTTGTATTCCTCCACCTTTCCTTCTACATTTGTCTTCTTCTTGAACACCCATTTGCTGCCAATGGGTTTCATTCTAGCTAGCAACTCCACCAGATCCCAAGCCTCATTTTTGTGCAAAGATGCCATTTCATCAACCATGGCCTCTTTCTAGAGTTTGCCATCCTTTGAATCTACTGCTTCCTTCAGAGTTCTCGGATCATCATCAGTAATAGATAAAGCAAAATTTGAATAGAAAGCAGATGGACTATATCTTTCTCGAAATGACCTTCTCACACCTGGAGTTTGTGGCTCTTCATCTTCTAATTCCTCTTCTGTTGTAGAGTCTGATTCTTCCTCCTTTAGTTCAAACTCTATCTTCTCAGGTTCCTTTGGTTGGACTTCAACACCACATATTGGCTATACACAACCTTCCTTGTTACTGGGTTCCAAAGTTTATAACCCTTTAAACCATCCTTATACCCAATAAAGATGCACCTTTCCAATTTACTATCCAACTTTGATCTTTTCTCCTTTGGAACATGTACATATGCATCACATCCAAATACCCTTAGATGTGAAAGAGAGGGTTTTTTACCAGTCCATTCCTCTTGTGGAGTCTTATCCTCCAATGCTGATGATGTAGAAATTTTGAATAATATGACACTTATTCACAGAGATTATCCTGATTATACACTATTGTGGAATGCATGCATAATACATAACCTCCTCTACGTTGATCATCAATTTGCAGAATCAAAACATTCGCATGCGCACATTGAAACGCATCAATAACACATATCAACACAGTATGTAACCGGGGAAAGCATACAGCTGAAAACCCCCAACTATCTATATATTATATTGATTGAGAACATGTAACAATATATAGTACAATACTCCTCACAAGTACTCAGTACTATATCCATCTGTTACACACAAACTAGCTCAGATCTAAATCAATCACAGGTTCAAATCTCCTCCGCTGCTTGCCTGCCTCCACTGCACAATCCTGCATGAGAATGGATGAGAATGGCTGATCCAAACTCGTATTTCTCTTGGCTGAACCATGCAATCCTCATTGGCAATACTCAATCCATTGATTGGAAAATCTCATGCACAACTATAGTCACAACTGACAGCGATCTTTCCCTTTCACTCACCTCTAACACTTGTCTCCACTGAACTATCCATGCACTGAGTTAACTGATGTATGCTTTAGTTGATTTATGAGTTAATAATTAGTGAATTAATTAATAATTAATTCACATCACTCATCACTAGTGTATTTGGCAGTTAGACTAAATACAACTAGTTCAACTAAGTCAAACTGAACACAACTCCATCAACTCCTCAATCAACTCCCCCAAACTCAATCACTTGAGTTCTAACTGAAGTCCACCATGAAATAGCTTAATTGACTCATAAGAAAAGCGTATTTCCTTCTGACAGTTGCATGTGCCACATCTGTAGCTCAAACTGAAGTGCTCCAAGAGGATAAGATAATGTTTATAGTCCAAATATTATTTTGAGCTAATAATATTCGATTGTTCTATTTTTAGCCTGGCAGTCTAAAAATAGACTCCGCCCATATGTCTAAAAATAGAAGTCCATATATTTTTACCAACATGACCAATCATCCACAAATAGCATCCTGCAACTCATAGACCATGATCCATATGTCTAAAAATAGACATAGTCTAAAAATAGACTTTGAGCCAAAAATAGCCTGCGGGCCCACTTAGTGAAGGCGACTCCTTTCCACTAAGCTCCATCATCTTGTTGCATTTTCAAAACTCCCTCTCAACAAGATATGGATTATCTGCAACCCCTATCCTGAAACTCTGGAATGTTCTGCATGCAACACATTTGCCCGGTCCACTTGCTCCAACAACACTTGGAACAAAAACACTCCCAACTGACCACTTTGTTGGGCTAGGAACATACTCTGATGCTAAAGCTCTACCTGCTGCTGACAAGTGCTCCCTCTTTGACATCTGCGCTACTACAACATCTCCATGCATCTCGCACCATTGCACACCTCTCTGTGCCACCTAGCACTGTGCAAAACACTTGTGCCTCTCGCATTGCTGCAGCCTGCTAGCTATGCGCTGTCCTGGGATTCCCTACACTGTCGCTCTCTCTGCCGCTCCATCCACATCTGTCTCTACCCAATCAGCTAGCTCCTACTCCACATCGGGGCTCCCGTAGCAAGGTCTAATCCAAGAGGTTGGGTACCTCAAGGATCCTGCCCCTCCTCCTTGGGACGATCACTCTATATTACCCCACCTCCTACTTGGAGGTATGGCTGCATGTGATCCCTTAGCCCACCTAGCTCGAAGTTTCCCCCTACTAGAGGTCTCTACATGAGTAGATGTCTCTACTCGATCTCCTCTCAACTTCCCTTGTTGTGGTTGTTCCACAACCTCCTGAAGCTGCTGCACCAATCGTGGCTCCTCCACAATCGTCTGAGACTTCTTCTGGGTCTGCATGTTGAGAGGTAATATACGCTCCCTCTCAACCACCAAGTCTCCATCAGTTGCCTTGCTGCTCAAGGCTTTGCATGCATCTTGAACCTCAAGAGCATACATGTTCTTGACCCGTGAACCAATCTGCTTCACCTGTCTAGTGATGATGTGTCTAAGGAAAACCTTTCCCTTACTAAAGACTAAATCACAGCCTCTGTCTTCCAGCATCACGATCGACACCAAGTTTCTCTTCAGTCCTGGTACATACTTGACATCGGTCAAGGTAAGGCGAGCTCCATGCTCCCTCTGAAAAATAACCATGCCTACACCTGAGACACTATACTTCTCATCATTACCCATCGCTATGAGTATCTGGAGATCTTTCTCCTCCAAAGTACTAAACAAACTCTTGTCACCGGTCATGTGGAAAGAAGCTCCACTATCAAGAAACCAACCACTTCCCACCATGGATGAAACCATGCATGCGAAGAGTGTCAAATCCAACTCAAACTATGAAGCAAGTTCCTCACCTTCAGATCCTCCCCTGGATCCCTTCTTGGATTTCCTCCGTGGACAATTTGTAGCATAATGGCCCACCTCATGACAACGAAAGCATCGCACTTTCGATTTGTCAACCTTCTTCCCATCATTGGAAGAACTGGATTCGGAAAGAGAACCCTTCTCCTTCCCCTTCTTTGCTTTGTCAGCCAAAGCACAATTTTCTTCATCAGATGCCTTTGATGAAGATCCGTCCCTGGTATTCCGCCTGATCTCCTCTTGCACAAGATCCGACCAAAGTCTCTCCCATCCTGGAAATTTCTCCCGACCATTGACAGAGTCCTGATAGGAATGCCAACTCTTCGGAAGACCAAGTAGAGCCAAACTCACCAAGTCCTCATCATCAACAGTCACCCCCACACTTCCCAGCTCATCTTGGCATTGGGTGAACTTCGTGAGATACTTGGGCATACTGTCTCCATTCTCACACTTAATGTTTCTGAGTTTATCCTTGAGCGCCAACTTCCTCTGATCGCTCTTACTTTGGAATAAATCTGTCAACGGTTTGCACATCAAGTATGGAGAAGCCTTTCCATGCAAGCTGGACACAATGTGATCCTTCACGCCCTCCAACAGTATCCTTTGACACTTTGCTATATTCTTTTGCCAAACCTCAACGTGAGCAGCATCAGTAGGCTTTGGGACCTCGGCCTCTATGAACTCCTTCAGCCCAATGTCATCTAACACCGCCTCCATCCTGTCTTTCCATGCAATATAATTCGAGCTACCTTCAAGAGCATAATCCAATCGCAATCCATTGAAAGACATTTCAACTTTGACACCAAGAAAACACTGTTGCAAATTCGAATTCCACCAGCTCAAAACTCAACCGCTTCTGATCTAAAATTGGTGAGAACAAAGTATTTCTCATACAGAGATTGAATTTATGGGCTTTTACCATATATCTCACCTTCCAAAAGAAGGATGAATCCAGAGGCTACCTCGCCCGATTACAGACTCTGCCTGAAGAAATAAAATGTAATCACTTTCTGAATAATAGATCTGATGATAAACTCTGCTCTAATACCATGTAGAAATTTTGAATAATATGACACTTATTCACAGAGATTATCTTGATTATACACTATTGTGGAATGCATGCATAATACATAACCTCCTCTACATTGATCATCAATTTGCAGAATCAAAACATTCGCATGCGCACATTGAAACACATCAATAACACATATCAACACAGTATGTAACCGGGGAAAGAATACAACTGAAAACCCCCAACTATCTGTATATTATATTGATCAAGAACATGTAACAATACATAGTACAATACTCCTCACAAGTACTCAGTACTATCTCCACCTATTACACACAAACTAGCTCAGATCTGAATCAATCACAGGTTCAAATCTCCTCCGTTGCTTGCCCACCTCCACTGCGCAATCCTGCATGAGAATGGATGAGAATGGCTGATCCAAACTTGTATTTCTCTTGGCTGAACCACGCAATCCTCATTGGCAATACTCAATCCATTGATTGTGCAAATCTCATGCACAACTATAGTCACAACTGACAGCTGTCTTGCCCTTTCACTCACCCCTAACACTTGTCTCCACTGAACTGTCCATGCAATGAGTTAACTGATATATTCTTTAGTTGCGTTAGATTTTAGACTTCTGTGGGAGTTTTTTGATTCATGATCCGGATTAACCACAGTTCTCAGTTCATTCTGCCAACGTTTCAAACCCCAAAGGGGGTCCATCATCAGGACAATTTTGAAAGAATAAGAATGAGAGATTATTGAGAGAGAAGAGAATGCGACCTGGAAATAAATACAAGAACCCTAATTTCAGAAATAAAGGCCGACATATAATTTATTATTTTCCAATTTATTAGAACAGGTTTTTTATTAATTAAATCATGGACACAAATTAAATTAAATTTTTTACTATAATTAATATACCAATATAATTTTATATAATCCTCTTTAGTTGCTTTATGAGTTAATAATTAGTGAATTAATTAATAATTAATTCACATCACTCATCACTAGTGCATTTGGCAGTTAGACTAAATACAACTAGTTCAACTAAGTCAAACTGAACACAACTCCATCAACTCCTCAATCAACTCCACCAAACTCAATCACTTGAGTTCTAACTGAAGTCCACCATGCAATAGCTCCACTGACTCATAAGAAAAGCGTATTTCCTTCTGACAGTTTCATGTGCCACATCTGTAGCTCAAACTGAAGTGCTCCAAGAGGATAAGATAATGTTTATAGTCCAAATATTATTATGAGCTAATAATATTCGACTGTTCTATTTTTAGCCTGGCAGTCTAAAAATAGACTCCGCCCATATGTCTAAAAATATAAGTCCATCTATTTTTACCAACATGACCAATCATCCACAAATAGCATCATGCAACTCATAGACCATGATCCATATGTCTAAAAATAGACATAGTCTAAAAATAGACTTTGCGCCAAAAATAGCCTGCGGGCCCACTTAGTGAAGGCGACTCCTTTCCACTAAGCTCCATCATCTTGTTTCATTTTCAATAGATGAAGGTGATCTGTTGACCAGGTAACATGCTATCTCCCATCACCTCTGCCTAGAATTTCTGTCCTAACCCGACACCACTGAGCATGCTTCTTGCCCTTTCCATCAACGTCTTGTTCATTCTTTCTGCAACTTCATTTTGCTCAGGTATGTATGGAGTAGTCTTCTGCCGTGATATACCACACTTCTTATAGAATTATTCAAATTCCTTCTTGCAAAACTCTCCACCATTATCTATCCTCAGCACCTTTATCTTCTTCTTTGTTTGGTTTTCCACCAGAGCCTTAAATTATTTAAACCTGTCAAAGAATTTAGATTTCTTCTTAAGGAAATATATCCATGTATTCCTTGATAAGTCATCTATAAATGATACATAGTACACATACTTACCCGGTGATGGAACCTTCACAGGTCCAAACATATCGTTGTGCACAAGCTCTAATATCTGTTTCTCCCTCTTACCACTAGAGGGGAAACTCACCTGATTTTGCTTCCCATATACACAATTTTCACAAAAATCAAAATCCAGAGAGCTATTAGTCATACATTCTACCATACCTTTACCATGAAGTATTCGAAGGCCCTTCTTTCCAATATGTCCAAGCCTTTGATGCCATAGCATGTTATTTTCTCTAGAGACCACTAGATTTTTTGCTCCACTTGCAGGAACCACAGAACTGTTACACCCATCAACAACAGTGTTACCTTGCAGCTTGTACAGAGTTCCAATACGAACTCCTCGCATCAATACCAGTGCTCCCTGAACCTTCTTGTAGGTATCCTTCTCGAACACTGTTTTTACACCTGCATCATCCAACTTGCTTACAAAAATCAGATTTCTGGCCAATGTAGGAATATGTAGAACACCGGGAAGTGTTCTAATCCTTCCACCTTGCAAATTCAACTTAACTTTTCTGTGACCAATGATTTTAGCCTTCCTGTCATCCCCAAAGAAGACATCACCACCATCATATTTCTGATACTTGCAGAACCACTCTCTATGGGGAGTGAAGTGAAAGGATGCACCTGAGTCAATCAACCATGCCTCATGATCTACATGTGTACTTGAAGAAGCCAAGTACACATCTCCACGTTCATCTGAGGTAGTTTTCGCCTCTGCAGAAGGAGCATCATCAGAGCCCTTTCCTTTGTCAGGAGCTTTATATTTACAGTCCCTTTTGTAGTGCCCTTCCTTTCCACATTTCCAGCACACCTTTACAGGTTTTCCTGGAGATTTAGATCTCCCTCTAGATTTAGATCTCCCACTCAATGACTTATTTTTGTTTCTATTATGGGATCGTCCTAGTATAGACAAGGCATCACCATTCTAAATATCCATATTTTTCCGTCTCATATCCTCCATCAGCAAGGATGAGACTATCTCATCAAACTGTAAGGTAGTTGCATTGCTACCTATTGCAATAACTAGACTAGCCCACGAATTTGGTAGAGAACACAACAAACTGATGCACTTATCTTCATTTGAAATTTTAATATCAACAGATAATAACTAACTTACCACAGTATTAAATGTGTTCAGATGCTCTGTCACCGAATCTCCATATTTCATCCTCAGGTTATACAACGTTTTCTGTAGGAATAGTTTATTCACCAAAGACTTAGATTGGTACAAAGTCCCTAAATTTTCCCACAAAGTCATCACCGTAGCTTCCCTTGATACATTCAACAATACTAAATGTGAGACACACAATCGTATTGTGCTCTTTTCCTTCCGATCCAACTTCTTCCATTCTTCATCAGACACTCCCATTGTTTTAGTACCCGGATCTATCGCGATCCACTGATCTTTATTGACCAACATATCGTCCATCTTCAGTTTCCACAACTCAAAACTTTGGCCATTAAATTTCTCGATCTCTATCTTTCCACTGCTCACCATCTTCTTTCACCGCCAGAATTGATCCCACAGATCTCCCATTGAAAAGGGTCTACCACAGGCCCAAGCGAAAGCCCTCAACAACAAAGGCATCCCCTTGAAGCCAAAAAATCTCCGATACCAAATGTAGGTTTTAACCCTGTACAGAAATTACCTGCATATGAATTATAAAACATAGAAAATAAACAACGCGAGAGCATAACACATAAAATACATATACACATAGATTTTCCCCTCGATCCCAAAATCGAGACTACCAGCTTGATTTTTCATTATGTTCCTTTCAATGTTACTATATATATATATATATATATACATATACATATACATATATATATATATATACATATAGATATATATATATATATATATATATGTATATACATATATATATATATGTACATATATATATATATATATATATATATATATATATATATATATATATATACATATATATATATATATATATATATATATATATATATATATATATATATATATATATATATATATGTATATATATATATATATATATATATATGTATGTATATATATATATATATATATATATATATATATATATATATCTGTGTGTGTGCCGAAGCATCCAATACCATGGATTGAAAACCATCGTGCCCAAAACCATGTGCGAAAACCATAGGTAGGTTGGCCCACCTAATATAGAGTCCAAAAAAATAAAATCCTTGGGGTGCTACCCCGGACCCCATAGAGGGGGGCTAACCACCCCCCTAAAACCACCTGTGAACCCCCTGCTGTGCAATCGACGCAAGGAAGGGGGGGCTCCGTGCCCCCTCTAACCCCTCGGTTAAAATATAACACAACCCAACACCATTGATGATCATGATGAAGACATACCCCCTCCATCTTAGCCTACTACATCTATCCCTCCATCATCTCAGCCTATTTCACCACCACCATCACCATTTCATGATCATGCAGGGTTACCTGGCAGAGCTGAGGTCATCAAGCCTAAGAGGGTAGATTTGAGCACATTGGCAGATACTTATAAGAGAGGCTATAGGCAGGTGTTTTCCCCACAGATTATGGGAGGGCCCTTGCCTTCTTCATCAACAAAGCAGGTACACAAAGGTAAAGAAAAGATGACAGAGGTAGAGATCCAGCAGCAGGAGGAGGACCTCCATGAGACAAAACAAGATTTTGAGCTTGTTGATCTAAGTGAGCAGGATGACTATGAGGACATTAGCATATTCCTCAAGGGGAAGGATGCCAAGATTAGAGAACTCCAAACTAATATTGACAGGGCCAGATTTGTCATTAACTTCTACAAGTAGGAGAATAAGCAGCTGAAGACAAAGCACTTCATTGATGAAGTGAAATTCATAAAAGCACAAAGAGAGGTAGAAAAGGTTAAGGCCTTACTTGATGAATCATATGGAGAATATGATGATGAGCTGGAAGAACAAGTGCCAAGGAAAAGGCCAAGAACCAAAGGCCTAAAGAGAGCATTGGAATTAGAGAAACAAAAAGAAGCTGAACTAGCAAATGAGCTTACCCTAAATGAGCAATTGGCCATAATGATCAATGAAAACAGGGAGCATTGGCTTGAGAGGGTGAACAACCATCTTGAAAATCTCCTAGACAAGGCTAAAAGGGACAATGACATACAAAGGAGGATGGCAAAGTACTATTACAAAAGAAGCCAAATAGCAAGATCCAAGTTGAAGAAAATGAAGTCAAAGTTTGAAACCCTAAAGGTGCAAGAGGAGAAAGGAAAGTTGGATATCCTTGTTGAGGCCTCTTTCCATTCCTAGCACACTCCATCAATAGCTTATACACCAATTTTGACAAGATTTTGGGCACTTTTTACATTTTTGGGTTTTTTGTGCAACATTGGACAATTTTAGCATAGGTGAACTATCCTATGCGCAACGCCCTAGGCACTGCACATCTTCTAGAGGCCTCCAAATTGAAAACCATGACCACCATTGGATTCATAAGGCCAAGAAAATACACATTTGAATATTGGCACAACAAATTTGGACCACTGGACAGGAAGAAATGGCCAAAAACACCTCAAAATTGACCTTTTTGCCCTCTTTTTCAGCTAGGCACTGTGCACAGAAGTCATCTTGAAGTTGGCGCCATGCACAGGATTAAGGCATTGCACAAAGAGCACTGGTGCTGCGCATAGGGAAAGATTCCCTGATTTTTTCTCTGTTTTTCTCCAGTTTTGATTTTCACCTTTGGAAATCAATTTTCACTTATGTAATTGATGAATTAAATGTAATTATCATGTTTTTACTATTACCTAGGGTAAATACATTAGGTAAATGAACTCAATGAGGTGTAATGAATTAGTTCACTTAAGTTAGGGATGAGTCACTTTGACCACCCTACACTTTAGCTATCAGTTTAGTTTTTGGTGGAACTGCTCCTCCTCTCATGGATTCCACCCCTGAGGCTGGGAGGAGTTTGTTTGAAGCCTATATCATGTACTTTTTCAGTCATTCTAGAGGTTGGACTCCATTAGATGTTGTACTAGTGATTCAGACTTTGACATGGAATATATTGGATGAGATGCAGCTATTTTGGTGGGATTCTTGTGGCATGGTATTTTGAAATTATTTCTTCTTCAGTTACATGTGTGTGAATGTTTTTTATTTTTCCATGATCTATTTCACTTCTAAATATGTTTTTTCAAGTGTGATAAGCAAAACTCATCTCCAATGCTCCGTTTTCGGAAAATCATCATAATTTGTTTCATTTCTTCAGTTTAAAAAGAATTCATGATTTCCATGCTCTTTTTAGCACCTCATCAGTCTAGACCATTCCATCAAGATAATACGAAGTGTTAAAGTACTTGCTTACCTTGCCCCATCAGATGCCTGCAATTCTGATTTTCTTTTGCCATGACCTAATTCACTCATCTAGTGATTACCCCAATCAAATCAAATCAAAACCATGAGCTACTATATCTAGCCTAAGACCCTAATCCATCTAACCATCTTGGCTGTGATCTTTTGGAGAGATCCCTCTCCGGATTGATAAGGCTAGCTACCAAGTCAAAAGATTGGTTTGTGGTTACCTCAGCTGAACTGTTCCTCAGCTTGGGAGATCCGGAGGAGTGATAACATACTGGTGTCGTTGTCAGGGATCGAAATCTCTATCTTCCCCAAGAAAGAACGACAATGATTTAGATCTAATTGTTGATGGTGAACAATAGTTGGACACATAGGAAGCCTGTACCATTCACTTGGTGACTCCATTGACTGGAAGATCTAGAAGATCAACACTTCATGATGACTCCACTGCATTAAGATCAGTAGCTTGAAGAAATTTCTAGATGGGATCTGTTGCAAGAAGGTATGGTCCACTGAAAAGAGGTCACATTTTGGGTTTCCCAAATAAAATGCCTAAGGTAAATTGGCAAAGCAATTTTCCTATGTTCAAAGATGTGAAAGGTTATGATGTTGCTCTTCATCTGGTGAGATTTCACATGCATGTGAATAGATTAAAGACTGATTTTTCCTGAAGACTACATGATGAAGATATTCATGGGCACTTTGGAAGGTGAAGCCCAATCTTGGTATGAAAGTTTTCTGCCTGCTTGTATTTATTGTTTAAAGGATTTTCATACCATGTTCTTTGAAAGGTATAAAGAATCTTGTCTGTCCTTAATATTATTTCAGAACTGTTGTAAACATGTTGATAGTTTTATTGAAAATATTGAGAATGTTTATGGAGATGATGAATTCATGGACGATGAGATCATCGAAGCCCTATATGAAAATCCACTTTAGCAACATAAAGAAAGCTTAGAGGATACTTGTCAAGATGCTTAGAAAAGTTTGCAGCACGCTGAAAATCTTTGTACAGTTGAAAATTATGGAAGACAAGGTCTTATTTTATATTTTCTTGTAACAAAAGATGGTATGAAGGAAAATCAGGTTCTAATTTCAGGTTGTGATAAGGTCAAGCTGGCTATTCCAGATCTAGATTCTAATTGTGATGATGAAGAGTATGTTGTTCCGGATCTCATGAAGGAGAGCTCTGTTGTTGAGATCACCTTGAATGAAGAAAACGAAGTTATCGACCCAAGTGTTCTCATCCCATCATAACAAAGTTTTCAGAAGGAAGTAATCCGGTCCCTTTATGAAAAACAAGACGAGATCTTTGTTCAAGTAAGTGAAAAATCTTCTTTGTATGACTCTGTGGTAAATGATAGAAATTTCAGTTTTGAGTTTCAAGGATAATCTGAAGAAGCTAGTCACTTTGATACACAAGATCATAGTCAGCATACAATAGCTTCCTCTTTGCTTGAAGATGAAATAATTCTGCATCTTGATAATCAAAAGGAATCACATGAAATGAATCAGCAGTTTAATGAAAATTTATATACTCCTTTGCTCGAAATTAATGAAGATATTCAACATCCTTGTCAAACTTTAGGAGGGAAACAAGACAATTACACTTTTAGCAAAAGAAAACAAAAAGTACTATCTCCTCTGTTTGAAGATGAGATAGATCAACTTCTTAAAGGTCATGTTACAACCCAAGCTAATGCAGGTTTGCAGTGTTCACATAGTCAAGAAGGTGTTAGTGAAACTTCTTCCACTTTTGAAAATAAGGATAATATTGAAATTAGATTTATAGAACAACTAACAAATATTGCTTTCTTTCATGAAGATGATAGGGCTATCATGTTTGATAATCTTGAAGAATGTTTTCTGTTTAAGAATGACTTAGACTATGAATTTGAGGAGTATGAGCCTGAGAGAGACAATATGCCAGAAATCGAGTCAGAATTTCTCATGCTCGAGGAATTTACAGCCAACACTCAGATAGCAGAAGGTTATACTTCCCTATGCCTTCCTATCAATCAAAAACCAACTGTTCTTTCAGATCAGAATGAAGGGAGTACTTGTATTTTTGCTGCTGGATCTCAAGACAAGGTAATGCTTCAGGATTTTCAAGATCCCTTCGGCAATCTTTTGCAAGCATTGGAGAAGATGAATGTTGTTTGGTTTGTTAGCATAAGCCTTGGTTTCAATTGTTATTGTGAGTTGCCTACATGTACATCATTCTGCCTGCTCGAGGAAAGTGAGAGCATAATTTTAGTAAGTAGCCATCTTCTAGATTGGTTACACTGGAAGGATCACTTCACATGATTGTACATATTTCTTCAGTAGGTAGGTGGTTGTCATCAAGATTTGAAGCCCTCAAATATCGATGGTTTGCTACCATTAATAAGTTTTTTGAGTACTTGTTTCAGATAAGTATGTCTTGAGTCATTTTTTTAGTCAATTCCAAGTCAGTTTCGAGTTAGTTTATGTTATTTGAGCTATCATTGTTTAGTCATGCATTTTAGTTTAAGTTTTTGACCGTATTGGCCCACATGGTTAGGCACTTGGTCTACAGTATTCTTGACACCTCCAAGGAGCTTCCATCCCCAATAAGGTCGATGTTAGAGTCAATATTTGCATACTTCCATTAGTGATCATAACTCCTCTTTTATATCATATTAGGGTCCCATTCTGAAATTTTTGTCATTCCACCTAGGTCCTCATTCAAAAATTTACTCACTGATGGTAGCCCTATGTCAAAAGCCCCACTCTCCCTCAAAAATCAATATCTGTTGGCCCACCTTCTTGTGTCTTATTGGGCATACACTTATCATAAAATCTTATTTCATCATGTTCTGTGTCAGTCAAGTCCACATGGAGTCTAGTCATTCAAGGTCCCATCAGGTCACTAGGTTTCATTCTCTAAAGTCCAATAAAACACCATTTCACTACATAAAGCCAGAAAAAAGTATGAGAGTGAGAAAAATAATATCATTTTGTCATTTAAAGAGGATTGGTAAACATGTGGCTATGTTTTCCCAAGTTCTAATTTTTATTCCAAGTATCAGTTCTATTTTAGATTGTAATTTTATTTCAAAAAACATAGATGTAATATTTTTTCCAATTTATGTAATTTTATGTTCATTATATGTAAAAAGTTACTATTCCTGAGTTATCAACTAACAAAAATATGTGCCAACTCCATCCAAAGAAAAATAAAATGTGAAGAGTGCCAACACTCTAGCATCATCCACCTACAAAGAAGAAAGTCAGAAAGGAAATTAGCAACCATTTCAAAAAGGAGAATAGAAACATTAGAAAGTGTGTCTTTAAAGCTAATGATAAATTTCACTCATGTATAAAGGCCTTCCTAACATCTAACCCAACTCCATTTGCCTCCTATCATTGCTTGAGAAAACCCCAAAGCACCATTCCTCACGATTTTGGGTGAAATTAGAAAAACAGAGGCAGGTGCTATGCACGGGCTGAAGGCACTACGCACGGGTTAAAGGCACTGTGCACGGGCTTAAGGCGCTACGCACGGGATGAAGGCGCTACGCACGGGATGAAGGCGCTACGCACGCACTAAGGGTGCTATGTACCGGTCAAATTTCTCCCACAAGCTCTCGAACTGCAAACAAAGGTTCCTAACCTTCAGTACATGGTTTCTAAGCCTCTTATCAAGTAAGTACAACCTTGTTCATCCCCCCTTACATATTTCAAAGTCATCATTCATGCTATGAAGTTCATTGTGTGAAATTGGGAATTCTAAAGCCTTGCAAACCCTAGAAGTTTTCCTACACCCCTAAAAACTATTCCTATGACTCTACTACCCGTCCCACATCACAATAAACTCCATCCCTACCCTTGTGTTGCTAAATCCCTATCCCAACTGCATTCTCCCTTAAACCCTAAGTCCTAGGCAACGAAATCCCTAGGAATCCATACTACATACCTATAATTAAATATTAAATCCTAAATCCCATACACATTTCACTCCCTTATCACTTCCCTAAGTTCCCAAATCCCTTCCTCCACTCCCTAAATTTTTCCTGCGCCATTCCCACTCTTATTTCCTAATCCCTAGAGTTTCAATAAAGAGGAAAGAAAACACATAATGGAGGAAGAAAACATAGATTTTTTAGAGGAAGAAGACCAAGAAGAAAGAAAACCACACAAAGGAGGGAGAATCTTGAGGTTTGAACCTACCAACACCAGAGAGTTAATGGCCTAACCTATGATAGTCACTTCCTTCAAGCATTTGGGATGTTTTGATTTTTGTGTGATGATACAAAGAGTCCAAAGCCATCGTATTTTGACTAGAGTGTTCATTTAAAATCTTGAAGATAATCAAGTGACCCTTGCTGGGGTAACCTCACCATATCCTCAGACGTTATTGCTGTTGCTACTGGAATACCTAATGTGGGTGAAAGGTGGTTTAAAGCTCAAAACCTAGATCATGAGTATTATGAGCCATATTTGAAGCCTTGGTATAGAAATGAGAGAAAGAGATTCTTCCCTTTCAGCCACCTTCTTGGTACAAATGCTCCCATGATGAAAATAATCATGAATTACTTCACTTGTGAAGGTATATTTTCTAGACTTTATTTATACCATATCAGATTTCTCATGCACTTCACAAGAGTCAAAATGCTCAATATCCCTTATTATTTTTTTAGGAGCATTGAGAAAATGGCATACACAATTCAGGGAAAAAGGTATGAGAAACAAATGAATAGTCTTTTCCATCACTCTCTGATCAAGATCATTGTCCTCCATCACCTTAACCAGCTGAACATTGCATGGGACACTTTCATTGCTAATCATATTTTCACTGCTCCAAAACCTCCACATGCTCAAGATATTCCATCTTCATCTCATCCCACTGATCATCAGGATGAAGACATACCCCCTCCATCTCAGCCCACTAGATCTATCCCTCCATCATCTCAACCTATTTCACCACCATCATCACCATTTCATGATCATGCAGGGTTACCTGGCAGAGCTGAGGTCATCAAGCCTAATAGGGCAGATTTGAGCACATTGGCACATACTTATCAAAGAGGCCATAGAGGAGTTTTCCCCACACATTGTGTGAGGGTCCTTTCCTTCTTCATCAACAAAGTAGGTACACAAAGGTAAAGAAAAGATGGCAGAGGTAGATATCTAGCAGTAGGAGGAGGACCTCCATGAGACAGAACATGATTTTGAGCTTGTTGATCTAAGGGAGTAGGATGACTATGATGACATTAGCATAGTCCTCAAGGGAAGGATGCCAAGATCATAGAACTCCAAACTAATCTTGACAGGGTCAGATTTGTCATTAACTTCTACAAGCAAGAGAATAAGCAGCTGAAGACAAAGCACTTCATTGACGAAGTGAAATTCATAAAAGCACAAAGAGAGGCAGAAAATGATAAGGCCTTACTTGATGAAGCATATGGAGAATATGATGATGAGATGGAAGAAAAAGTGCTAAGGAAAAGGCCAAGAACCAAAGGCCTAAAGAGAGCATTGGAATTAGAGAAACAAAAAGAAGCTGAATTAGCAAATGAGCTTACCCTAAATGAGCAATTAACCATAGTGATCAATGAAAACATGGAGCATTGGCTTGAGAGGGTGAACAACCATCTTTAAAAACTCCTAGACAAGGCTAAAAGGGACAATAACATACATAGGAGGATGTCAAAGTACTATTGCTAAAGAAGCCAAACAGCAAGGTTCAAGCTTAAGAAAATGAAGTCAAAGTTTGAAACCCTAAAGGTGCAAGAGGAGAAAGGAAAGTTGGATATCCTTGCTAAGGCCTCTTTCCATGCCTAGAACACTCCATCAACAACTTATACACCAATTTTGGCAAGATTTTGGGGACTTTTGACATTTTTGGGGTTTTTTGTTCAACATTGGACAGTTTTAGAACATGTGAACTATCCTATGTGCAACGCCCTAGGCGTTGCGCATCTTCTAGAGCCTTCCAAATGGAAAACCAAGACCACCATTAGATTCATAAGGCTAAGAACATATAATTTTTACTATTGGCACACCAAATTTGGACCATTGGACAGGGAGAAATGGCCAAAAACACCTCAAAATTGACCTTTCTGCCCTCTTTTTCAGCTAGGCGCTGCACACAGAAGAAGTCTTGGGAGATTGACATTTTGGAGGGTCAAATATTATTATTCTTGGGAACCAAGGGCATTTATGGAAATTAGATAGGATAAGCTTTCCAATGAACTATCCTGAGCTCAATTTGGACATCAACAATCCCTTCAAAAATCAGCTTGAATTTGGCACTGCGCACAGGCTTAAGGCACTGCACATAGAGCACTGGCGCTCCACATAGGGCAAAATTCCCTGACTTTTTCACTGTTTTGCTCCAGTTTTGATTTTCACCTTTGGAAATCAATTTTCACTTATGTAATTGATGAAGTAAATGTAATTATCATGTTTTTACTATTACCTAGGGTAAATACATTAGGTAAATGAACTCAATGAGGTGTAATGAATCAATTAACTTAACTAAGGGGTGAGTCACTTTGACCACCCTACACTCTAGCTATCAGTTCGGTCTTTGGTGGAACTGCTCCTCCTCTAATGGATTCGACCCCTGATGCTGGGAGGATTTTGTACGAGGCCTATATCATGCACTTTTTCAGTCATTATAGAGGTTGGACTCCATTGGATGTTGTACTAGTGATTCAGACTTTGGCATGGAATATATTGGATGAGTTGCAACTATTTTGGTGGGATTCCTGTGGCATGGTATTTTGACATTGTTTCTTCTTCAGTTACATGTGTGTGAATGTTTTTTTTTTTTTTTTCCATGATCCATTTCACTTCTAAATATGTTTGATTTTCAAGTGTGATAAGCAAAATTCATCTCCTATGCTCTGTTTTGGGAAAATCATCATAATTTGTTTCATTTCTTCAGTTTAAAAAGAATTCATGATTTCCATCCTCTTTTTAGAACCTCATCATTCTAAACCATTCCATCAAGATACTACAAAGTGTTAAAGTACTTTCCTACCTTGCCCCATCAGATGTCTGCAATTCTGATTTTCTTTTGCCCTGACCTAATTCACTCATCTAGTGATTGCCCCAATCAAATCAAATCAAAACCTTGAGCTACTATATCTAGCCGAAGACCCTAATCCATCCAACCCTCTTGGTTGTGATCCTTTGGAGAGAGCCCTCTCCAGCTTGGTAGGTCTAGCTACCAAGTCAAAAGATTGGTTTGTGGTTACCTCAGCTGGACCCTTCCTCAGCCTTGGAGATCCGAAGGAGTCATAACATACTTGCGCCATTGTTGGGGACCGAAAGCTCTATCTTTCCCAGGAAAGAATGACAATGATTTAGATCTAATTGTTGATGGTGAACAACAGTTGGACACATAGGAAGGCTGTACCATTCACCTGACAACTCCATTGACTGAAAGATCCAGAAAATCAACACTTCATGGCGACTCCACTGCATTACGATCAGCAGCTTGAAGAACTTTCAAGATGGGATATGTTGCAAGAAGGTATTCTCCATTGAAAAGAGATCACATTCGAGATTTCCCAAATAAAATTCTCAAGGTAAATTGGCAAAGAAATTTTCCTATGTTCAAAGATGTGAAAGGTTATGATGTTGCTCTTCATGTGGTGATATTTCACATCCATGTGCGTAGATTAAAGATTGATTTTCTTGAACAATGCTTGATGAAGATATTCATGGCCACTCTAGAAGGGGAAGCCCAATCTTGGTATGAAAGTTTGGCGCCTGCTTGTATTTATTGTTTAAAGAATTTCCATACCATGTTCTTTGAAATGCATAAAGAATCTTGTCCATCCTTAATATTAGTTCAGAACTGCTGTAAACATGTTGATAGTTTTATTGAAAATATTGAGAATGTTTATGGAGATGATGAATTCATGGACGATGAGATCATCGAAGCCCTGTATGAAAATCCATTTCAGCAGCATAAAGAAATCTTAGAGGATACTTGTCAAGATGCTCAGGAAAGTTTGCAAGAGGCTGAAAATCTTTGTACAGTTGAAAATGATGGAAGACAAGGTCTTATTTTAGATCTGCTTGCAGCAGAAGATGATAAGAAGGAAAATAAAGTTCCAATTTCAGATTGTGATAAGGTCAAGCTGGCTATTCTAGATCTAGATTCAGAGTGTGATGATGAAGAGTAAGTTGTTCCAGATCCCATGAAGAAGAGATCTGTTGTTGAGATCACCTTGAATAAAGAAAACAAAGTTATTGACCCAAGTGTTCTCTTCCCATCAAAACAAAGTTTTCAGAAGGATGTAATCCAGTCCCTTTATGAAAAACAAGATGAGATCTTGGTTCAAGTAAGTGAAAAATCTTCTTTGGATGACTCTGTGGTAAATGATAGAAATTTCAGTTTTGAGTTTCAAGGACAATCTGAAGAAGCTAGTCACTTTGATACACAAGATCATAGTCAGCATACAATAGCTTCCTCTTTGCTTGAAGATGAAGGAATTGTGCATCTTGATAGTCAAGAGGAATCACATGAAATGAATCAACAGTCTGCTGAAAATTTATATACTCCTTTGCTTGAAATTAATGAAGATATTAAACATCCTTGTCAAACTTTAGGAGGGAAAGAAGACAATCACTCTTTTAGAAAAGGAAAACAAAAACTATCTCCTCTGTCTTAAGATGAGAGAGATCAACTCCTGAAGGCTCATGTTACAACCCAAGCTAATGCAGGTTTGCTGTGTTCACATAATCAAGAAGGTGTTAGTGAAACTTCTTCCACTTTTTAAAATAAGGACAATCTTGAAATTAGATTTATAGATCAACTAACAGATATTGATTTCTTTCATGAAGATGATAGGGCTGTCATGTTTGGTAATCTTGAAGAATGTTTTCTGTTTAAGAATGACTTAGACTATGAATTTGAGGAGTATGAGCCTGAGAGAGACAGTATCCAAAAAATCGAGTCAGAATTTCTCATGCTAGAGGAATTTACAACCAACACTCAGATAGAAGAAGGTTATACTTCCCTACGCCTTCCTATCAATCAACAACCAACTGTTATTTCAGATCAGAATGAAGGGAGTACTTATATTTTTGCTGCTGGATCTCAAGAGAAGGTAATGCTTTAGGATTTTCAAGATCCATTCGACAGTGTTTTGCAAGCATTGGAGAAGATGAATGTTGTTTGGTTGGTTAGCATAAGCCTTAGTTTCAATTGTTATTGTGAGTTGGCTACATATACATCATTCTACCTGCTCGAGGAAAGTGAGAGCATAATTTCAGTAAGTAGCCATATGCTAGATTGGTTACACTAGAAGGATCACTTCACATGATTGTACATATTTCTTTAGTAGGCTGGTGGTTGTCATCAGGATTTGAAGCCCTCAAATCTTGATGGTCTGCTACCATTAATAATTTTTGTGAGTACTTGTTTCAGTTGAGTAAGTCTTGAGTCATTTTTTCAGTCAATTTCAAGTCAGTTTCGAGTTAGTTTGTGTTATTTGAGTTGTCAGCGTTTAGTCATGCATTTCAGTTTACGTTTTTGACCGTATTGGCCCACATGGTTAGGCACTTGGTCTAGGTGTTCTTGACACCTCCAAGGAGCTACCATCCCCAATAAGGACAATGTTAGAGTCAGTATTTGCATACTGACATCAATGATCAAAACTCCTCTTTTATATCATATTAGGGTCCCATTCTGAAATTTTTGTCATTCTACCTAGGTCCTCGTTCAAAAATTTACTCACTGATGTTAGCCCTATGTCAAAAGCCCCACTCTACCTCAAAATCAATATTTGCTGGCCCACCTTATTGTGTCTTACTGGGCATACACTTATCATAAAAGCTTATTTCATCATGTTCTATGTCAGTCAAGTCCAGATGGGGTTTGGTCATTTAAGGTCCCATCAGGTCACTATGTTTCATTCTCCAAAGTCCAATAAAACACCATTTCACTGCATAAAGCCAGCAAAAAGTATGAGAGGGAGAAAAATAATATCCTTTTGTCATTTAAAGAGGATTGGTAAACATGTGACTATGTTTGCCCAAGTTCTAATTTTTATTCCAAGTATCAGTTCTATTTCAGATTGTAATTTTATTTCAAAAAACAGAGATGTAATATTTTTTCCAATTTATGTAATTTTATGTTCATTATATGTAATAAGTTACTATTCCTGAGCTGTCAACTAAGAAAAATATGTGCCAACTCCATCCAAAGCAAAATCAAATGTGAAGAGTGCCAACACTCTAGCATCATCCACTTGCAAAGAAGAAAGTCAGAAAGGAAATTAGCAACCATTTCAAAAAGGAGAAGAGAAACATTAGAAAGTGGGTTTTTAAAGCTAATGATCAATTTCACTCATGTATAAAGGCCTTCCTAGCATCTAACCCAACTCCATTTTCCTCCTATCATTGCTTGAGAAAACCCCAAAGCACCATTCCTCACGATTTTGGGCGAAATTAGCAAAATAGAGGCAGGTACTGTGCACAGGCTGAAGGCGCTGCGAACAAGCTTAAGGTGCTGTGCCTAGGGCAAAATTCCCTGATTTTTTCACTGTTTTGCTCTAGTTTTGTTTTTCACCTTTGGAAATCAATTTTCACTTATGTAATTGATGAAGTAAATGTAATCATCATGTTTTTACTGTTACCTAGAGTAAATACATTAGGTAAATGAACTCAATGAGGTGTAATGAATCAGGTCACTTAAGTTAGGGATGAGTCACTTTGACCACCCTACACTCTAGCTATCAGTTCAATTTTTGGTGGAACTGCCCCTCCTCTCATAGATTCGACCCCTGAGGCTGGGAGGAGTTTGTTTGAAGCCTATATCATGTACTTTTTCAGTCATTCTAGAGGTTGGACTCCATTGGATGTTGTACTAGTGATTCAAACTTTGGCATGGAGTATATTGGATGAGTTGCAACTATTTTGGTGGGATTCCTGTGGCATGGTATTTTGACATTGTTTCTTCTTCAATTACATTTGTGTGAATGTTTTTTATTTTTCTGTGATCCATTTCACTTCTAAATATGTTTGATTTTCAAGTGTGATAAGCAGAATTCATCTCTTATGCTCAGTTTTGGGAAAATCATCATAATTTGTTTCATTTCTTCAGTTTAAAAAGAATGCATGATTTCCATGCTCTTTTTAGCACCTCATTAGTCTAAACCATTCCATCAAGATACTACGAAGTGTTAAAGTACTTGCCTACCTTGCCCCATCAGATGTCTGCAATTTTGACTTTCTTTTTCCCTGACCTAATTCACTCTATGACCTAACTCACTCATCCAATGATTACCCCAATCAAATCAAATCAAAACCCTGAGCTACTATATATAGCCTAAGATCCTAATCAATCCAACCCTCTTGGTTGTGATCCTTTAGAGAGAGCCCTCTTCGGCTTGGTAGGGCTAGCTACCAAGTCAAAACATTGGTTTGTGGTTACCTCAGCTGGAATCTTCCTCTACCTTGGAGATCCGGAGGAGTGATAACAGTATGGGGGGAGCCTATGTCTTTGGTCAAAGGGTCAAGTTTGTCTCAAAATTGATCTAAATCTACTAGATAAATATTTGATTGGGTTTTCCCCTTCATAGGGGTTTTTCCTAGCCTTGTGCCTTCATCTTGTGTTCTTGTTGTGCTCGTGATCTCATTGTTTGGCATGTATCTTGATGATGAATATAATTTAATAATAATAACTAATAATTAATGTAGGGACCATCACAAGAACTTGTCAAAGAAAGAGAAATCTGTAATAAGATACTAAACAACTCTTTGCACTAGATTTTTGAACAATTCAGAGGGCCAAGGATTGAAGAACACTGAGTTGAAATCATGCCAAGTAGGTGTCATTACAGAGAGCATAGATTTAATTATTGAGTGTGGGATGGAGCATACAAAATAGGGATTTGGAGCTTCCATCTAGCGGGTGTTTGAGTAGAGTTTGGAGGTTGGTTACTCCTACAAGTGGGTGGTTCAATAAATCCATGAAGCTGCAAGTTGGTGCTTGCAACAAATGCAAGAAGTCAGTGCTTCTAGTAATCTGATTAGGTGTATACAGAAGAAGGGAGTTGGCGCTTCCTGTTAGTGGGTGCTAGCAAATAATCTAAGGGATTTGGTGCTTCCTATGAGTGGAGGCTCACAAAAAACTTGATGTAATAGAGTAGGAGATCATATTTATATCATAAAACAAAATCAGTGATTTTACCCTTTTGGATTTCCATGCTAAATCCTCTGTGTCCCACGTGTTTTCTACTTATGTCTTGTTGCTGCAACAAACAACCTCCAAAATTTTGCTTACACTTGAATTTTGGAGCCTACTAAGGATCTTGCGATCTATCATTCCATCGTCACTTCATGGTCATCTAATGTTTTGCAAAGTATTAAGTCTTCTTCTATGTTTCAAAGTCACTTGCTCACACATGTTCTGTCTTTGATGAATTCCCAAACACTTTTCTTTTGATGCAAGCTTAGATAGGCATTGCACAACTCTTGAAGGTAAGGCTTGCACAATCATTAATGAAAGTGAATGTGAAATCCATAAGCCTAGTGTACTGTACAATACATATTGACAGTTAGTTTTCACCCTCTATTGATAGTATTCCTCACTTCGATTGCAATTGTACTTCTATTTTGGTGACTTTTCTCAATTGTCACTCTAGCACACCTTTGTTTTAGCAAGTGTCGCTTTCACGTTCACACTTGTCATTTTTGCTTTCATTCACTTTAATAAGTGTCATTTTCATGTTATACTCACTCTAATGTGTGTCACTTTCACTTTCCTTAAGCTTTTGCAAGTGTCATTTTCACTTTTGTCTTACTTTCGTAAATGTCGTCTTTTGGCATGGAATGTGTCACACATTGCAAAAGTGGAGTTATGGTTCATTTCAAGAGGAAAATTTAATACCAATGGGTCCTATCTATAATGTAGACATGTATTAGGCTCATTCCAAAATTTTTATGCATTGTTGTACTAGTGTTGTCAAGTTCGTCGCAAAGCATATCTTGAGTGTCACACTTAGAGGAGAATGTTGCTTTGCCATCGCATTAAGGGGATCGTGTTGATTATGAGTGCGAAGTGTTTAATGTCATGTCATCGACTGTGCTGAGTGTGTCATCATGTCCAAATGTAATATTGGTTTCATATTTTCCTCACTGATCCCACACTTAGTCAAATTTTGGAAAGTTTCATGCCCGACCAACCTAAGCTCACTCTTCCCCCTTGCACTATGCATTGCACAGCTGCAAGCCTCAAGCATTCATCCCTACCTCCTATAACTATGCAATGCACAATTACTACCTCCAAGGACTACACATTGTGCAATCACAGTGCATAAGAACTGCTTACTAACCTCCAGAACTGCACAATCATGCCTCCAATCTAGTCTCCTTCTGCACATTACGCAATTGCAAGCAACAAATTTGTCTCCTTGCCTTCTTGAACTGCACAACTTAAAAATACTCTAGCCCTCTTTTTCTCCTAAAATGAACATTACAATGGGTAAGCCTGCCTCACTATGACCCTAAATTACACTGACTTTTCTCCTGGGACTCTAGCGTTGCGCATTACACAGTCACATGCATCACTCCCTCACTCCTGACCTCTAGAACTACACACTGCACAATCCCTAAAACTTCCTCCCTGTTTCATTTTAATTCCAGGTCACTCAATGCTTTTCATAAAGAAGGTTAGACTAGGATATTTGCAGGCTGATGTCATCTTATCATGAGTGAATTTCATCTGTAGGTACTTTACTTTGACATGTCAAGATGATGCTAAAAAATGAGGATAAAGAGACTATACTAGAAGACACTTGTGAAGTAGGAACCATGAAAAAGTCATCAAGCAAGAAGATGAAGGGACACTAGTTTACGATAGAAGACCAAATATCAATACCACATGAAGACTCCATATAATTCATCCCCTTGGAGGGTGAAGATGAAGAGAAAATAAAATCTTTCATGTAGATGAAATACCAGACAAACAAACCTCTCACAAAGATTAAATACAAAGAAACAAAAGAACAACTTGGCATTTCCATCTCATCATGAAGTCCATGTCATTATTGTCAAGTTGTGACTTATGTGAGTGTCATCACAATGTCATGTGTGTCCATGTGTCTTCCCATATCATTTGTGGATGTAATGATATAATTATCAAAAGGAAAGGATAAAATGTAATGTGTGGAAATCCAAGAGTCATATGTGGAATATGAAAAGTCACATAGTCATATATGGAAAAAAGAGTTTTTAGGAAAAGTTCAAAAGTCATATAGAAGTCCAAAGGTCACATTAGAATCCTAAGAGTCATGAGGGAATCTTGAGAGTCATGGGGATATTAAAGGTCATTCCTTTTGTTATAAATACACCCTCGTAACTCAAGATAAGGGATTTTTGGAGGCTTAACATTTAGAGAGCTAGCCTTGACTTATCTAGCTTGGAATAGGAGAGAAGATCACACCTTGGAGAAGCAAGAAATGACTTAATGTTCAACCATTGGAGCTAGTGTCTCACCATTGTAGTTGTGTACTTGGATCTTTTGCTCAGTAATCAAAAGCTCACTAAACCAACACATTTTCATGCATGTATCATGAATATTGTAAAACTATTATTTAGATGTTCGCAATATATATTTTGTTCACATATACTAAGGAAATTGAACTACTTCATTGGCTTTAGTACTTATCTTGTTGAATGTGTGTTTTATTTGCTTTAATGTTCATTTTGTATATGTGAACTATTTCGCTTGATAACTAACAAATCTTTTCTTGCTCTCATGTGCCTCTCTTAGGATAGTGATATTACTTTCCTTCTAGAGACTCACTCTTTACCTCCCTCTCGTGAAAGTCTCCTTTTACACATTGCAATTGGTTTTTCATAGTGTCAACTTGCTGATTTCAAAGGTTACGTGCATACTCTCTTACGTGATTCATTGCAGCCAAGGAAAATCTTAGAGTTATGGTGGCCGGGCCGATACTCCAAATGGGATCCTACTCCAAATGGTGTGAGGTCTAATTGGGACTTCACATCAGGGATACCCCCTTGGTTGACATATTTCCAAAACCGTCAACAATTGGTGCTAAAATGAGGGCCAGATGACAAGCTTTTCTAGATGAGCCTGTTTTGAATCTCGTATCTTAAATGTATCATCCCCAAATCATACTTCCTAGGTGTTTTTACAATAGATCCAATGGTAGACTTTTTATCCACGATGAACTTCTTTATGACTCAATTCAAGTTTGATGGTGAGGTTGATACATCCATAGCCGAGCATACATCTCTTTTTCTTAAGTTCTGTGAACATTATGAAATCGAGTGCAAATATGTGGCTTGTGTTATTTTCTTCCTCACGCTTGAAGGTCGAGTTAATTGATGGTGTCATACCCTACCGCCCACTTCCATTCATTCTTTTGAACACTTCATCAAGGAGCTTCATTTATCCTTTGACAAGTATGACTAATGGGATGTCCTTAAAAGGATTAATTAACTAAGAATGAACTCTGATGAATCAATTGAGGATTTTTCTAATCGATTCCTTCACCCATGTTATAAATTTCCTAAGGAAGGTACAGATTGGGATTTCTTTAAACAAAAGTTTGAACGTTTGCTTCATGTCTCTTTTCATGGTGAATCTAAACCCCCCGATCTTTTTTCTTCCGCAACTTTTGTAAATCATGAGACACCTCTAATTTCATAGGAGGAACCTACTATTCCTTTTGTTCATTTTCCTCCTCATTTTTTAGTCCGGATGTGGGTGGTTCTTTGTGATGATGTCAAAGTTGGGTAATCTGAAAATCAAACTATTGATCCATCTCTTCAATCTTCATCTACTTTCAATGAATAAGATCTGATGGAGGAAACCTTGGAATGGTTTATAAAGCCTAAGATGAAGATTAATATTTCCACTTTTCAAGAAGATGTTAACACTCATAACTTTAGTCCCGAATCTGATTTGAATACCTGTCATACTCTATCATATCTTTCTCATGATCCCTTGTCCCTTGATTTTCTTGATCAGTCTCTTCCAAATCCAGGAAGTGATTAAGTGCAAGGTAGTAACATTTCACAGATAAAGGAGTAGAAAGGTGAGTATTCTTTCGGCCTTTCTTTTCTTTTTTAAAGTCCTATATGTTAAGATAATGTTACTTCATTCTTGGCTAATTTAGAATCCACTAATATCATCAATAAATCAAATGAAATTATTTTTCCTAATCCATCTAAAGTCTTAGGCAACTAACATTCCGATAATGATGATCCCATTGATGCATATGATGATAAATTCCCTAGTGCATCAAATGATATTTCAGTTTCTCAAGAAGATTTTGTTTCGAAAGATGTAGATCTTGAATATGTTTTGGTTAAATAAGATTTTATTATGGAAACTTCTTCTTCAACTCATTGTTCCTTGTGTCCTGTGGCTTGTAAGGAAAATATGTCATGCTCGTTGAATCTACAACCTAATTTTCATAATTATGAATTGACACAAGGTAGCAAGGTTATCCATGATTAAGAAGAAAGCAATGAAATCATTGAGCTTCCATCCCATTCCTTTCAGTATTTTGTTTTGCGTGAGGGAAACTCTTCAAATAAGGTTTCACATGAGATTTCTCTGATTCATACATCTCTAGATTTACAATAAGAAGGATTTTATGACTTGGGTAACCAGTTTTTTGACGTTGTAGAATCTGATCAAACCAATGTTGTAGATAATTGTCATCCAAATAATAGCGATCCTATTAATTTAACTGATTGTAGCTATCTACATGAAATTTGCAATCTAACTTACTTATCAAAATGTAGTTATCCAAATTTTAAAAGTTCTAGAACTTGTCAGGAAGTCGAGGCAATTCAAGTTTTGTTGATGGTTATATCAGGATCTCACAATCCCGGTGAGATTCCGAAACAACGTCAGATATGTATTTCCTCGTAGAATTATTTCCTTCGTATTGTTTCGCTGGATACAAACTATTTATTGAAATATTTATATTATTTCAGATTATTTTTTCTAACTTTCAAGATTTGGTTTCTGATCAAATAAAATATTTTTCTTTAGTTGATACATTCCCATGCAAATCTCTTGTATCAAATTCAGGTTTGGAATGCATATCCTCTTTGCATGCTGAGAACTATGAAAGATCAACATTGGCAGAAGGATTCATATCTGTTAAGTTCTTTGGTAAACAATCAAATCCTAATCTTCATCATGAATGTTATTAAACTAATCATTATTTTCTATCCCAATCAATCCTTTTGAGAAACATTCAAATCTTGAATAATTTAGTGAATCAAAACCTCGTTGATGATATGAATTCTAGATTTTATTTGACATACCCTTCTAACCTTTTGTCATCATGTTATTACAATTGGCTTCCCAGATTTACAAGGCCAACAATTGTTTCTAATTCCTCAAGATTTTGTATTACTGGTATGGTATGGAATTGGACACAAAGGAAACCAATGGAGAATCAAGAATCTCATATGTTAATTCATCAATTCGGTCATAACATTGGTCCTAACAACTGTCAATCGATGAATCATTTTTCCATTAGTACACCTGATGGTAGTTGCTCTACATTAGTTGATCCTATCGATTCTCCTTATAATTTGAGTGCGCTAATTGAAATTTCATTCTCTTAAGAATTTCAAGGGTTTCAAAAGGATTTTTTTGAATTTCATGATTGAATCTATGACCAGCTGGAAACATCTTACTTAGCAAGTTCGTTTGCAAATAATAAGCTTCGATCTTTCTTGATGCTTGATAAGAAGGACAACACTAATGAAGAGACATTGACAAGAAGAATTAGAGGTTTGTATGACTGTTGTTCTCATAAAAAAGTTAAGGTCATAGGATGGTTAAGGTTAGTTGTTATGACACCTCTTTCTGCCTTTTTACAAGACATTCGATATTTTGTGCAAGATATTTAAGTTCTTATCTTCTCTTTTGAACATCATTATATGTCAGTTTAATTGTTGGTATCTTTGTGTTTGCAGGTTAGAAGCAATTACAATGGTTACATTGGAAATCTCATTACACTTAACCCTAACCTTCTAGTTGATTGGGTTAGGAGTAGGTCTAGTTGCATTCTAGTTCCCCATTTCGCACTCTTCCTGCATTTTCTCTCCATATAGTCTCTGTATTTCTTTTTTTTTTTCTTACTTATGTTTGTAGGTTGCTTTATGTTCAACCTCCATTTGCTTGTCTTTTGGGTTTTGTTTCTTTGTTTTTTCTTTCCTTTCATGTTTTTCTTAATAATACTTTGCATGAAATATGTCTCTTGTTGGTTCAAAATACGATGTGGCAAAGTTTGAAAAGGAAAATTGTGTTGATAGACAACTCTTTGCTAATGTGTTACCTTCTTCTCTATTTGGGTTTACACATATTTAAAATTCCTTGTTGTCTAAATGGGAAATATGATCCATTCGAACGGAAATCTTTGAGTGGAACCATGACACCCGTATCTATTATAGGATCTTCATTTCTTTACTCGATATTGTAATTAAACGGTGTTTTTCATGTTGATTCAATCGAGTGGAGAGGGGAAAGGGGAAATCAATAGCGAGCAAACCTATATCAGAGGTATATATATATATATATCCTTCTCTAAAGGAACAACCTCTTTGTTTATTTCTGGTAGCATCAGATGTGCTCTAAGTCTCAAATTTTGTAGGGAGGCTTGGGCACATGTATTCCAAAGAACCCAAAAAGTGTTATGGGATATTCCACCTAGATACAATTTTATTAAAATAATTAACTGTTTTTAAAGAGACCCTAAGTCTAAAAATAGGAAAATAAAATAATTAATGGGTATTAATCTAACTGTGGGTGTAATTTCTAGAAGAAGACAAGGATCAAGAATAAATGATCTTAGCCATTGATTAGCTTCTAATCTAGGCCGTTGAATGTCAATGAGGAGATTATTTAAGGAGGCTTGAGGGTCACTTGGAAAAACACAGAGAGAGTTCAAAGAATCGATTTTCTGAAGCAGAGTAGTTACCAGGAGAATTTCGATAGTGAGATGTTGCAGTGAGGGGCAGGGATATTTGGGTTGGAGTATCTTCTCCATAGCCTAGGATACACAACAGAGAGGTAGAGAGACATTAGGAGGAGGCAGCGCAGAACCAGGAGGGGTTGATGCTGGGCCAGAAGGGCCCACGCAGAGCTTGATGCTGAGCCAAGAGGGCTCACACAGAAGTTGTACAATCTTCAGCGCATAAGTCCGAGTTTATTGAGGAAGATGACATTTCTAACCTAGGAGGGTTGGAAACTGATCCAGAGGGCAAACATTTCCCAGTTTAACTAACGCAGGGTTAGCTGAGAAATAACCAGGGATAGTTGGTTCAGCTGTCAGATCAACCGGGACTTGCCAGGTAGAGTGAGATAATCCCACTAAGTTTTTTGCCAGTTTGTTCTATATAAATGGATTTCCAGAAGGGCATCTAGAGTTGTATTCAGAAACTACTACTAAATAATATAAAACCCTCAGAGTTGTTGCAACGGTTTTCCCACATTGGGTTTTTTCGAGGACATTTGTCCAAACAATACTGTGTTACTTGTGTGAATTATTCTCTATTGTTCTGTTCTTGTTTTGGGAAAATTAATTAATTAAGTGAAGGTTGCAGTTGTATTAGCTTCGATTTTTTTCTGTAGGAAGCAATAAATAATTTGTTTCAATAATTAACAAATGGGAGAAGTTTAATCAGTTGCTGCAGTAGTAGATTGGGGTGGGATTCTCGAATTTTCACATGGTATCAGAGGTAGTACAGGTAAAGAAAGAAGAATAGTACCAGAGAACCTAGTGTTGAGCAGAAGAGGGAGATCGAAAAAGCTACAGGAGGCAATAGTTCGAAACCCCAGAGGGTTTGTGCAGTCCTAGCCGGAGGGTTGATTTTGGAGGTAGTATTTTTCTGAGTGAGTCGACAGAGAGGAAGGACTCCTAGTTCAAAATTTTGTCAGGGCAAAGGGAGTAGTGTTTAAGCCTCAGCGTTAGGAGAAGCTGGTGGGACACAATCCTTTCTGCATGTCATTTTGCTAGGCAGAAAGACATCAAAAGAGAAGAGAAGCATTATGAGGGAACTTTTCCTTAGAAGACTTCATGTCAAGAAGTCTTTTTCCTCATTGGATGAGCAACAACAGTTAGAAGAAGAGAGGATATTTTCGACATTGTGGCAGAGATAGAAACCAGTGGCTTGAGGGATCGGGATAAATTGGATGAAGCATCCAACTATGTCATCTGGAAGGCAAGAATGGCATTCCTTCTAGATGAGCATGCCCTCAAGACATATGTCGATAGCATGGTGGTTGTTCCTGTAGATGAAGATCCATTGAAGAAGTACTGAACTAAAATGGAAAAGGCAAAAATAATGATCCTTGACAGAGTGAAGGATCATGTTGTCTGTCACATTTCTAGAAGAGGGATTGCTAAGGAGATGTGCGATGTGTTGTCTAAGCTATATCAGGGATCTTCTGAGCAACAAAAGATGTACTTGGAGCAGAAGCTAAGATCTGCTCAGATGCAAAAAGGGGAGCATGTGGATCCATTCCTCACAAAGCTTCAAGAGACCCGTGATGAGTTATTTGTTGTGGGGTCTACACCTCAAGACTCAGAGTTGGTTAGAATGGTCCTCAATTTTGTCTCAGATGAGTGGCAAGTCTTTGTCCAGAGTATCTTGGGTAGGGCGAATTTGCTGAATTCAGATGAGATGTGGGTAGCTCTCAAGCAAGAGGAGTTGAGGAGAGACTCGATTAAGTGTAAACTTGACGGAAGCAAAAACAGTGGGTCGAAGCCAAAAGAGGAGGAGGACATTGAAACCTTTGCATCATGTTGGATGGTGCCGAGGAGTGTCAGAGAGACAGTTGTAGTGATTAGGAGGGCCAGAGACTGAGTAGCGTAGAGCAGAGTTGGCAATAGTGCTAATGACACAGAGAAGTAGTCAACAACAACATAGTAGATTCAGAAGGTCATTGCAGAGACTAGCAACAGTCAGGTTCCAAAATTCACATGGTATCATACTGAACACAATTTGTTCATTAATATGGGATGTTTTTCTGCTGCTTATGGAGTAGCAGCAACAGTTTGCAATGCAGTGGCAGTTGGCAGTGATAGTTCCAACAACAACAAAGATGCATAATTTCAGAGGGAGTTGTAGTATGGATGTAGTGTTGACAATGGTAGGGTCAACAACAGTACAAATGCAACATTTGCACAGTGGTTGGTGGATAGCGTGTCAGACATCAACAATGCAAAGGGAGATGTTACAAAACAAAGTGATGCTCCAGCAGGGTGCATTATTAGAGCACATTCCTCGCTAAGAGGGAGTGTTGATTTTTCGTAGCATCTGATGTCCTCTAAGTCTCAAATTTTGCAGGGAGGCTTGGGCACATGTATTCAAAAGAACCCATAAATTATTTTAGGAAATTCCACCCAGAAACAACTTTATTAAAATAATTAATTATTTTTAAAGGGACCCTAAGTCTAAACTTAGGAAAGTAAAATAATTAATTGGTATTAATCTAACTGTGGGTGTAACTTATAGAAGAAGACGAGGATCAAGAAAAAAATATCTTAGCCATTGATTAGCTTCTAATCTAGTCCATTGAATGTCAACGGGGAGATTATTTAAGTAGGCTTGAGGGTCACTTGGAAAAACACACAGAGAGTTCAGAGAATCGATTTTTTGAAGCAAAGCAGCTGCCGAGAGATTTTCGATTGTGAGATGTTGCAGTAATGGGCAGGGATAGTTGGGTTGGAGTATCTTCTCCAGAGCCCAAGATACGCAGTAGAGAGCATAGAGACACCAGAAGGAGGTAGCGCAGACCCAGGAGGGGTTGATGCTGGGCTAGAAGGGTCCACGCAAAGCTTGATGCTAAGATAGGAGGGTTCACCTAGAAGTTGTGCAATCTTTAGTGCATAAGTGCGAGTTTTCTAAGGGAGATGAAATTTTTGAGCCGAGAGGGCTAGAAACTACTCTTGAGAGAAAACATTTCCCAGTTGAGTTGAGGCAGAGCCTTTGAGGTTGACGTAGGGCCAACACAGAGATAGCCGAGGACAGTTGGTTCAACTGCCGGATCTGCCAGGACTTGCCATGTAGAGCGAGATAATCCCAGTAAGTTTTTCTGCCGGTTTATTTATCTGTAACTGGATTTCCAGAAGGGCATCCGGAGTTGTATTCATAAACTACTACTTAATACTATAAAACCCTCAGAGTTGTTGCACCAGTTTTCCCGCATTGGGTTTTTCCGAGGACATTTGTCCAAAAAATACTGTCACTTGTGCGAATTTTTCTCTATTGTTCAGTTCTTGTTTTGGGAAAATTAATTAATTAAGTGAAGGCTGCAGTTGTATTAGCTTCAATATTTTCTGTTGGAAGTAGTAAATATTTTGTTTCAGTAATTAACAAATAGGAGAAGTTTAATTAGTTGTTGCAATAGTAGATTTGGGTGGGATTCTCGAATTTTCACACTCTTCTTCTCTCAATAAGTCAGGATCCCTCTCATTCCCCGATAAAACAAATAAGTGCATAAGCACAATTCTATAATAAAATAAAATAAGGGTGAAAGAAGAGAAAGGATTCCTGCACAGAGAGGTGAAGCAAGTAACTTTGTTAGGGTACTGTTCAGGCTCACTTGTAGCGAAGCAATGCTTGTGTTCCTGTAGTGACTCTGTAGAGGTTCCTATTTAGGCCTGCTAGTAGCAAAGCAACACCAGAGATGAAAACACATACTTTGATCATCTTAATCTTGCAACTATAGATTACCCTCTCCTAGATCAAAACAATTGTGATTTGGAAAGCTTTGTGGATGTGTTTAGCCAAGTAAAGGAATAGAGCAAACTACATCCATAACCGGGTCAAATGGGGAAGCCAACGTAATTCATACAATGAATCAATACTTCCTGAAATACTAATACCTCACACTTAAAGATAACACCTAAACAAAGAAGCTAGAGTTCTACTAGTGTGTCACCAAGAGTTTCGCTGTGACAAACACCCTACAAAATTTTGCTTACACTTGAATTTTGGAGCCTACTGAGGATCTTGAAATCTGTCGTTCCATGGTCACTTCATGGTCATCTAATTTTTTCAAAGTATTAAGTCTTCCTCTAAGTTTCAAATTCACTTTCTCACACATGCTCTATCTTCGATGAATTTATAAACACACTTCTTTCGATGCAAGCTTATATAGGCATTGTGCAACTCTTGAAGGTAAGGATTGCGTAATCACTATTGACAGTGATTTCACAATCCGTAAGCACAATGTACTATGAAATACATATAGAAAGTTAGTTTTCACTCTCCATTGATAGTATTCCTCACTTCGATTACAATTGTACTTCTATTTCGGTGATTTTTCTCAACTGTCACTTTGGCGCACCTTTGTTTTAGCAAGTGTCACTTTCATGTTCACAACTATTGTATTTTCTTGAATTCACTTTAATAAGTGTTTTTTTCATGTTATATTCACTCTGGCATGCGTCTCTTTCATTTTCTTTAAGCTTCTGCAAGTGTCTTTTTCACTTTTCTCTTACTTTTCCAAGTGTCGTCTTTTGGCATGGGAAGTTTCACACGTTGTAAAAGTGGTGTTATGGTTCATTTCAAGAGGAAAATTTGATACCAATGGGTCCTATATATCATGTAGACATGTATTAGACTCATTCCTAAAGTTTTATGCATTGTCATACTAGTGTCATCACTATCGTCACAAAGTATATCTTAAGTGTTGCACTTGGAGGAGAATGTTTCTTTACCGTCCCATTAAGGGGATCATGTTGATTTGAGTGATGAGTGTTTAATGTTGTGTCATTAAATGTGTTGAGTGTGTGATAATTTTCAAGTCCAACCTTGGTTTCATCTCTGACTCATTGATCCCACACTTAGTCAAATTCTTAAAAGTTTCATGCCTGGCCAACTTGAGCTCACTCTACCCCCTCGAACTGCACATTGTGTAGTTGCAAGCCTCAAGCATGCATCCGTACCTCTTGGAACTGTGCAATGCACAGTTATTGCCTCCAAGGACTACGCATTACACAATTAAAACACCCAATAACTACCTCCTAACCTTTAGAACTATGCAATCCTGCCTCCCATCTAGTCTCCTTCTGCACATTGCTTAGTTTTAGTCAACAATCTGTCTGCTTGCCTTCCTAAACTACACTACTGCACAATATTTTGGCCCTCTTTCTCTCCTGAACTATGCAATGCGTAGTTACAGTGGGAAATATTGCCTCATCGTGACCCTCAATTGCGCAGTTTTGTCCTGGGCCTCTAGTACTGTGCATGGAACAATCACAAGCATCACACCTTCACTCCTAACTTATGGAATTGGGCACTGTGCAATCCCAGAGCCTTCCTCCCTGTTCAATACTTAGTTCCAGGTCACTCAGTGGTTTTCATAAAGAAGGTTAGACTAGGATATTTCTAGGTTGATCTCATATTTTCATGAGTGAATTTCATCTGTAGGTATTGCACTTTGACATGACAGGATGATGCTCAGAAAGGAGGAGAAAGTGACTTTGAAAGAAGACACTTGTGAAGCATGAACCATGAAGAAGTCATAATGTGAGAAGATGAAGGGACACTATTGAGAAGACCAAAGATTAGAAGCACATGAAAACTCCATATCATTCAGCCCCTTGGAGTGAAGATAAAGCACTGAACAAACCTCTCACAAAGATTAAAGACAAAGCAACAAAAGAAAAATTTGGTATTTCCATCTCATCATGAAGTTCGTGTCATCATTGTCAAGTTGTGACTTATGCGAGTGTCATCACAATGTCATGTGTGTCCATGTGTCTTTCCACATAATTTATGGATGTAATGATCTAATTATCAAAGGGAAAGGACAAAATGTAATGTGTGGAAGTCCAAGAATCATATGTGGAATATGAAAAGTCACATAATCATATACGGAAAAAAGAGTTTTTAGGAAAAGTCTAAAAGCCATATAGAACTCCAAAGGTCATATTAGAAGTCTAAGAGTCATGAGGGAAGCTCAAGAGTCATGGGGATATGAAAGGTCATTCCTCTTGTTATAAATAAACTCTCATAACTCAAGCAAAGGGACTTTTGGAGGATTAGCCTGTGGAGAGCTAGCCTTGGCTTCTATATCTTGGAATAGGAGAGAATATCATTCTTTGGAGAAGCAAGAAGTGACTTAATGTTCCACTATTGGAGCTAGTGTCTCACCATTGTAATTGTGTAATCGCTCAATAATCAAAATCTCATTGAGCCAACACATTTTCATGCATGTGTCATTAATATTGTAAGACTATTCTTTAGATGTTTGCGGTATATGTTTTGTTCACATGTACTAAGTAAATTGAACTACTTCATTGGCTTTGGTACTTACTTTGACTTTGTTGAATGTGTATTGTATTTTCTTTAATGTTCATTGTGTCTATGTGAACTATTTCGCTATATATAACTAATGGATTTTTCCTTACTCTCGTCTTCCTCTCTTACGATAATACTATTACTTTCCTTATAGAGACTCAAACTTTACCTCCCTCTTGTGAAAGTATCCTTTTACACATTGCAATTTGTGTTTCACAATGTCAACTTACTTGTTGATTTCAAAGGTTATGTGCCTACTCTCTTATGTGATTCATTGCAACCAAGGAAAATATTAGAGTTATGGTGGCTGGGACAATACTTCGGATGGGGCTCCTACTCTAAACGGTGTGAGGTCTAATTGGGAATTTACATCAAGGAGACCCCCTTGGTTAATGGATTTCCAACACTGTCAACATTATCATATTGTGGTGTATGTATATATGAAATGATATAATTTGTTGCACATGATATGATGTTGGTTTCACACATAATGGTTGCCAAGTTTGAATGTGAAAATATAAATTGGCATTAAAAATTGAAATTAGCCTTAACACTGATTCACCCTTCCTCTCAGTGTTAAACATTGTTTCCAACAATAGGTATCAGAGTGGTTTCATTCAGGAATAACTTAACCGATTGAAGTCAGATCAAAAGGAAACATGGCTAATCAAGTTTGGATAACACCAAAAGGGGTCCCATTTTTTAATGGAGTAGACTATGTGTTATGGAATTTTAGGATGGAAAGCTATTTAGTGGTTGTTAATTTACAAACATGGTGCTTTATAATGAATGGAGTAAAGAATGAGAATGATAGTGAAGTAAGAAGGATTATCTTGAAGGGACTATTAGATTTAAACTCTAATAAAGTGAGCCATTTCAAGTCTACAAGAGAAATATGGGACAAGCTCCATTTTATATATGGAGGAGACAATCACGAGGCTGAAGGGAAAGTTGAAGAACCTTGCTACTCAAGTAGTTAATCAAGCCCTGCTATGAGAAATGATAAAGTGAAGAAGATAAGGAAGAAGAAGAAGAAGGAATCTCAGGGGAAAGATGCTACAAAGATTGAATACTTTTGTCCAAATGTGCAAGTTTTTTATCGTCATTGTCAAGACGATGATGAAAAATTAGAAGAGAGGGCAGTCTATTGCAAAGAAATGGGTCATTTTTCATCTAGATGTTCATATGCATCCTCTGTGGATAGGGATAGTCATACATCTAGTAGTTGTTATGGAGAAAGAACTACCTTTGTATCAATATCTAATGGAAGTACCCCTGGTAATGATGAAGAAAGAATACTCCTCAAGCCTATGGAAGAATCCCTAGATACATAAAGGGATCGATGATTTTAATAGCACATTTGATAGTGAAATAGATATTGGTTGTGGGTTGATCAATACTTATGTCATAGATGAAAAATATTTAGATCAAAATATCTATTTTAGAAAGAAGCTCATCTCTACTCTTAAAGAGATCAAGGAGTTTTCAGAAGAAAATCTCAAGAAAAAAGAGCAGTTACAAAATTATGAGCTTGAGAATGAAAATTTGAGCAAAAAAATAATTGATCTTAATGCTCAACAAGGAGAAGTCAACAGATTGAATGAGATATTGACAAATTGTATTCATGAGAAGAGGCCTTTTGTGAGAGACTACAAGTTAAAGTAGTATAATTGAGATAAGACTTAGAAAATTTCAATAAAGAGTTGTCTCAATATCGAAAAATCAAAGAGAGAACAATGTCCCTAGACGATAATATCAACAATCAAAGGTATCCTTTTGTTAAGGTTGGTTTGGGATTCAAAGAAGGACCGAGTCCCAAGAAAGCGAAGGTGAAAGAACTAACTTTCCACCCTAAGAAAACTAGAGGTACCAACAATAGTAAAGGGAAGGAAATTGTTGGACAACCAAAGCAACAATAGCATGTAAATGGAGTAAATCAGAAAAAGATGAAGGTAGAGGTAAGAAACAACCCTAGGAAGCAACAACTACAAAAGAGAGGAAAAGAGAGTAATAACAGGACGAGGCAACAACAACAAAGAATAGCTCAAGGCAACGGTTTAGATGAATACAGAGACAAAATGAAGAACCAAAAAAATTCCTTTCCTCCTCTAGGAAAAAGATCTCAAAGAAGAGGTATTTTCCATTATCAAAATCATTTTCATGGTTATTATTTTTCTTGCAAAAATTACGGGCTTAAATCCATAGTCTGTAGAAGGAACACAAGAAAGTAAAATGTGTTGGGTAATGATGACACAATAATGAAAAAGATGCAAAAGAGTGGGTATGATTATAACAAGAGAAGGTATAGTGGAAACATTGTAAGAAATCAAAATTCCTTTTTCTCATTCTTAAGTGAGGTTGAATGCTGCAATTGTGGAAAATTTGGGCACAAGGTCGCAAATTGTAGATATAGTAAGACAAAGCCCATTTCACAAAATATGAATGAAAAAGAGGAAACTAAGCCATTGAGGATGAGAAGAAATGTAGGAGCATAGGTAGATGATTTTGATTAGAGGAAATTTCATCCTAAAAGCAACCTCCTAAGGGAAAATAATAAAATAATAGTTAAAATAATAAAATAAGAGTTATGAATTTTGGAGGGAAAAGAAGAAAACTATTTTTTTTTTAATTGTATTTTTGGTTTATATCCCTATAGGTTTACTCAAATTTCAAGTGTGACACTCGTTGGATGCAGAATTAAATTCCATATCCAACGAGTACCCATTATGCATACTTTTGAGAAGACCCACATTGATAAAAATTGAAGATACATTTAAAAAGTGTGTTTTGAATGTGTATTCAATTTTTATCAACGTGGATCTTCTCAAAAGAATGCATAATGGATTATGTTTGGATGTAGAATTTAATTCCGCATCCAACGAGTGTCTACACTTGAAATTTGATTAAACCTATAAGGAGATATGCCAAAAATACAATTAAAAAAAGTAGTTTTCCTTCTTTCCATTCCAAAATATTTACATGTATCTCTTTTTAAATTTAAAATATTTTGATTGGTTTTCATATTATGACATGAAAATTTCATGGGCACTTTTAGGCTGAAATTTCCTCTAATGGTATTCAATGCGTTGTGTAAACTCGACACGCAGAAAGGAGAAGAGAGAAATAAGAAAAGGTTTGACTTTTCAATTAAGAAAAATAAGAGTAACAATTTATCTGTTTTAACCAAGGACTCCTGTGGAACTGCTAGTGGTAATAAATGTACACCTCGAGCCAACAAATAAATAGGAAACCCATTTAATTATTGTTTGCAAAGGAAGAAAAAAGGCATCAAGAAGATATGGGTGAAGAAAGGAGGAATTAAAGATGAGTGTCTTCTAGCTTTGCAGAATCAAGATAAAGCCCATGGAAAGGAAGCTAGAATATAATGTTCCTATCACGATTCAACCTTTGAAGGATTGGAAGAAGAATTAGGATGATCTACTCAAGGACACTAGGAAGAGATTAGCTTCAAGTGAAGCCAAAAGAGTCAGAAGTAGGCACCAAAAAAAGTTATAAATCGAGGTACATCCAAATGATGGAGGTGATACAAAGTTCCCTTCCTTATTTAAATAATGAATTAATCTATTTCGATGTATCAACATTGTAGGAGAAAGGGAAGTGCAACCAACATGGTTCAAGGAAGAGGTCTCAACACTTTATGTTGTGAGAAGAAGAGGAGCTGCAATAGAAGTATGGAGTGATAAGGAATCCATAGAAATATCAGGTCACAGGATCAGTCCCCGAGCAAAAGGAAGGAGGCAAATGCAGGAGAATAGTGAGCGTTGCTTAGGGGGAGTTTCTTTATTAACAATAGTAGGAAATTATCTTTATCCTTAGGTAGCATGATTGATCAAGAAATGAAAGGCTTACATCTTGTATGAAGTACTCTTACTTCATTTAAGTTGCAAGTTTGATTATTCGTAGCAATCTTGGGTTCATGAACACAATTGGTACAAGCTTTACATATTCCTTAACTGTCAATTTGTATCACTATGTCAATTGGTAGTCTTTGGTTGTTTAGTTGGAGTAACCTCTTGTATAAATGTACATCTCTCTTTTAGGAGAAGTCATGAAATCATGCATAGTGTGTTATTTTTAGCAGCAATCCCTATTTATAGAAGCACGATCTCAGGGGGAGAAGAGTTTAGCATGGTAAAGTAAAGTGAGCATGGTTTCTGAAGCAACAACAACAGTGAAGAGTAAGCCTAAATGCATCATTAACTATGGTATTTGTAGCATCAACAATACCATTTGCAGTTTTTTATATCAATTTTTAATTGGTACAAAAGATGCATTGGCAAAGAGAGTTTTCATCTAGCAGCCATAAGGTGTCTAGAATTGGATGATCATTCAAAAAAGATATGGTATATGGCCAGGGGGATCATATCATACATGTCCAGTTCGTAAAGTAGCATCATCTACATGAAGACACAGGGACGTGTTTTGCTAGTGCTTGGTTTGTAGGTGTCTTTGCCCATGATGGTGTAACTGAGTTTTGATGGCAGACTTCAAGTACCTCATCAAGGAGATTAAACTCTTGATAAAGAGAAGTTTGAAAAGGAGAATGCACATGAGCAGGATGACCCTCAGACATTATTTGAAAGGTTGGGGGGGGGGGGGGGGGGGGGAATCAGTTTGTAGCCCTTTTCCATTGATGTCAAAGGGGGAAAGAGAGCTATTGGCGGCTCATGTAGGGAGAAAAATCTCAAGGAAAGCCATTCAATGGATGACATTGTGTTTGTTGTATGTAGCATGAGGAGTGGCCATCAATAATGAGGTGTTGTTATCAATGCCAAAGGGGGATATTGTTGGATAGTTCACATTGTTAGGATAACAGGTGGCATCAATTGTATTGGAATTGATGTAAACTAGGCTAGCATTGATGTAAAATGCATAGTGTATTTTGCATTGATGTGCATGGAGTGAGTCTTCTAGTTGTAACTTGTAGTCTTTTACAGAGAATAATCATAGTAGTAGGTTTATTAAAGAATCTTTTAGTATCATAATTATGGAGGTTGGGAGTCCAAGGATTTTAAGGGATTTTTTCCTTAGGATATCAACTTAGATGCTCTTGGAAATGATATAGTTGGACAGTGCTCAGAAAGAGCTTTCCATTAGTATGTTGAAGTCCAAAAAAGGCCTTCAGGATCAAAATTTATGGCTTGTCAAAGTTATTATGCCAAAATTCAAACATAGTGATTTGGCCATTAGTCCCAAAAGTCTAGTCAGCATATAGGTGGTAGTGTGGGATTGGCCACTTTTAAGCTCAAGAGGAAGTGCGCGGGTCCAAGCCAAGATACGTAACCCCGGAGGGTCTACTTCGAATGTTACAAAGGCTAGCATAAGGTGTTTTTCTGGGGTGACTAAGCAGTGGGAGGACGTGGCATGTTGCAGTCTAATGGACACAAATTTGATTGGTGGGAGTCATCATAGGAATGGACCCAACTTAACACACAACTCCGAAGGACAAACCCTTAAAGTTACAAAGGTTGGCATAAGGTTGAATTGTCGGGGTGAGCTGGTAGAATAGGCTAATAAGCTTGTTGGGAATAATACTGAGAGGGGGGTGGGGTGAATCAATATTTACAAATCAATAACTTTTTCTTTTCATACTAAGATTTATATACGCTACTTCAATTAAGGGAACTCGCATGTGCACACACCTATCTTTAAGGCAACCAACGTATATCCAGTGAATTTATGATTCAGTTAATTCATCCTATGTTGATCTTTAATCAGTGCATGAATACTTCATTAACCATTTAAATAGTAACCATGGGTAGTAATAATAGAATAAACCATCACACATAAGCAACACACATGAACACCAATATTTAAGGTGGAAACCCAATGTAGGATAAAAACCACCTACAGAAGGCTACAACCTTCTCTCGTTTTCCAACTTCTACTGGAAGGGAGCTACAACCCCCTAGCTCTTGTACTAGCCAATACGTTTACTAGTACGTAGGTGCCGGTCTACAGAAGGCTCCAACCTTCACTCATTTTCCAGCTGCTATTGGAAGGGATCTCCAACCCCCTGGCTCTTGTATTGACCGATATGTTTACCAGTACGTAGGCGCTAGCCTACAAAAGGCTACTACCTTCTCTCTTCCTCCAGGGACCACGTTTCATAAATTTTCAGACTGGATACTCCTGGTACACAACAACACAATATGAAGGCCACGTTTCATCCAATTTTCATATTGGACCCATCAGCAACATTGAAGCTCAAAATCAATCACCACTGCAATACAATCAATCACTGAAAACCCATCATTACTGAAGCAAATCACATTCAATCAATCTAAAGATTCATAACATTGTCACCAGAACACAAAGCAGAACCTAGAACTCTGCATCAACAACCATAACCAACTATAATTTCAAACATCACGTGTCATAAGGTATACGTTACTTCGAAGACCCGAAACAACATGTATAGGCGCCTTCACTAAGGCGAACCAACGTATAGATCTACATATACTAACTTAAAAATTCACAGCTATTCCAGACTTCAGTCATACCCAGATCATAACATTTACAGAATAAAACATGCATTAGAATTCATATCTAGACTATCCATGGCCATACCACATAATGATAACTCAATTTCAGGTCTTATGATCTTGATCCATCATTAGATCTCATCCATCATCTACCACTTAGGTTCATCCTTAGTTCAGATCAAGCAAAGCACCAGAAACCCATAACATGCATATTTTCTTTTGATCTAACTCTTCATAAGATATTCATTTCTTGTCCTTAGCCCTTTGATCTTCTCCTCCTTATATACTTAGATCCCTTATTAATACCTCAGACCAAATCCTCGGACCAATACCTCGAACCAAAAACCTCAAACCAAAACCTTGGACCAATATCTCGGACCAAAACGTCAGACCAATACCTCGAACCAAAAACCTTGGACCAATACCTTGATTTTCCATCCCATACGCGCTTTTCCTTCTGTGAAAGTGCATGCATACGTATACGATCCTTCTGTTCCGTGAGCCCGCGTGTATACGATACTTGGACAAAGTGAACCAGTGTATACTTCTTAAACCATTCTCTGTATTCCATCTCTAGAGTCGGATCTATAATCCTTTGTTGTTAACCTGTTGCACTGTGAATTGTCATCTATGTGAGTTGCCATCAAGGACAACACCTATATCATAATGCCAACAAAGCTCATAAGGATGGAGGTTCCACTTTGACATGTCATAAAAACTAATGGTGTGCTCACAATGGAATAATGGCCAAATAGGTGGCAGGTGGAACAGGTCTTGATTTGTGCACATCAACAACAGAGTTTTGGCATAAAGACGACATGGCACATTCCAATTGAATGACGAAGATAGGTGGATGCATAAGTGGCAACGGTGATGGAAGATGACATAAGAAACTCAAAGGCTCGGGATGATGTCAACATGACATAAGACCAAAACATGTGATAGTCTAGGATAGTGACATGTGGCATGTATATTTTGAACTTTCAGGTACCTAAGTGGGCCTAAAATGGATGACATGTGGAACCAGTCAGAGCGTGACACATGGCGGTTGGCACATGTGGTAGATATGTCAACATGGTGGAAAATACACATCATCCTAGGTGATTTATGATTGGTCCATGTACACAGTGTGAGGTCCCACTTGGACACATAAGCCTGGAACGTTTACCCAAAACTAAAAAAAAGGCTCTCATGTTGTTTCCTTTAGGATGACGTAGCTCCGGGACATGGTGACAAGCACAAGGGGATTGACAACTGGCCTCGACAAGTTTCTCATTGGCACGAGTTTGGATAAGGGACCCTACTAGGCCACATCATCTTGGAGGTTACTCCCTGGGACTTTTCATTATGGTGCAGGTCAAATTGTTTGGAGTGACTCAGCGTCAGGACGTGGTGGTGCGAACAAGGCAGGGCCCAATTATGAGGTGGCAAGGCCATGTAACCTTGGAAGGCTTTAGATTGGCACAAGTGTGGAAAAAGGGGACCCATCGAGACATGTAAGCCCATAAGGCTTACCACAAAGGAAAGTGAAGGTGCACCATTGATTTCTATTGGGGGTTAAGGTAGATCTCTAGGACTTGGTTTCATGCGCTCGTTGTGACCATGGTCGCAAAAGGTTGGTGAACGTAGTTAAGCTGTCAGGGCTATAGTGCAAAGTGGCACCCAAGAGTTAGTTTTGTGACATATTTGTGTGTTAAGTGACTAAGGTCCTACATTATTATTACAATAAGAAAACAATGTGAGCTAAGGGCTTAGCGCTTGTTAACATGAACGGGTCAACAACTGTTTAAGAACTAAGGGCCTATCTTAAATAACTGCGGAAACACATTTAAAGGCTTGAATGGGTCAACAAGTTCTTGGCAGGGTCCCTCCATATTTGGTAGTTATGCCAAAATTGGCTATTCACCATAATTGGATCATGCAAACATTGAACGGGTCGTCAACTAAATTTGAAAGAATTTTTAGTAATGGCAGTATTGGTGTTAATGGATGATTTCAGAGACCAAAGAAATGAGAATAAGAGGACCATGATTTAAAGAGCTAAATAATTGTGCTTGGCTTTATCATAATGATCCATGCTTGAGTGTCCCTCACACTATGAATAATTCAATGGAAAAGAGCGTTGGGTGTTAGAGATTTGACCATAGCTCAATGAGCCATGACAGAGTACAATCTTAGCTCTGCGAGCCTCAATTAATAAGCATGGAGAAACATAGTGCGATATTAATATCACTAATAGTGTGTTCCAGTGGATAAAGATAGAATGGTAAGCTATGCTGGAGTAATCTCTTGAGTAGAGTGATGAGCTGACAAAGCCAATCTCGTTCCCTGCGTAGCAAAGGAACAAAACTCAAGAACATGGAGTTAGACTATGTGGAATGAAACATTGTTTAGAGTGGTGTAGATAGCTCCATGTGTTTGTAAGGGTTGTTGAGAGAGGATGAGAGAGCCTTAGGAATAGTCAAGTCTGAGAGTTGCTAATGATGTTGATTGAATGAGGATCAAGAGAAAAAATAGAGAGTTGTTGTAGAGTGGACAGAATGAGGAGAAGGCTAAGTGTATGCTGCTAAGAAATATAGAGGGCCGATAATTAGTGATGAGCGAAGTATGAAATTAGGAAAATTTAGTGTTGGTTTAGAGGGCCAAGGATTGAAGAACACAAAGCTAAAATCAGGCCAAGTGGGTGTCATTACAAAGAGCAAAGATTTCCTTATTGATTGTGGGTTGGAGCCGACAAAACAAAGAGTTGGAGCTTCCATCTAATGGGTGTGTGAGTAGATCTTGGAGGTCGGTGCCTCATGCAAGTTGGTGCTTATATAAATCCATGAAGTTGCAATTTGGTGCTTGCAACAAATCGAAGAAGTCGGTAATTCAATCGGTGCCTCTGGTAAGCTAATCAGGTGTCTACAAAAGAAGGGAGTTGGTGCTTCCTGTGAGTGGTGGCTCACAAAAAATTGATGTAATAGAGTAGGAGATCCTATTTACATCATAAAAAAAAGATTGGTGGTTTTTCCCTTTTGGGTTTCCATGTTAAATCCTCTGTGTCCCATGTGTTTGTTGCTTATGATATTGTGGTGTATGTATATATGAGATGATTTAATTTGCTGCACATGATATGATGGTGGTTGCACACATAATGGTTTACAAGTTTGAATATGAAAATATAAATTGAAAAATATCGTTGAAATTAGCCTTAATACCAATTCACCCCCCTCTCAATATTAAACATTGTTTCCAACAAAGAATAAATGAATCATATTTTATATTCATTTTGATACAGATTCTGAGGAATTCAACCAGTTAACTCAAATTGTTCATTTTTACCTCATAGGTCCTCCTCCTCCTCCTCCTACCACACATTCTTCTCAAAAGGTGCCTCTTCCTCATCTAAATATAGTGGAAATTCCTAAACCACATGCAACCCAATAAAAACTAGTTCATAATGATGGTTTGGAAACCAACCCGGTCAAGCTTGCATATGCACAATAGCCTACTAATTCTCATCATTCAGTCCACTCCATTATCATTCCTCCTCATATACCCATTTCGTGCTCAAGAACCCCCTGACTCTTCTGCACACCTAACATTGGGAAAATTTCATATTTTTTATGCCCAGGCACTCTCACTTTGAGGATACCTAATCTCGTAATCATTCTAAAATTCCCACAACTGAAGGAGGAGGAAGGAGAGAAATATCCTTTACTGACATGCACCCAAAGTTACAAGGAGAGAGGAAGGAGGAAAAAGAGGCATCTTACATGGCCAGCCTTAGCAAGCCATTACAACTAACTTGAGCTATTTTGATATCATGGGTTTTTTACTTCATTTTCTTTGTAGTTATTTCAAATTATGATATTGTCATATCTTTGGGACAACATATGATGTTGACTATGGTACATATTTTGATGATATAATGTTACATGGGTGAAACAAGGTGATTCCACATGCTTGATTATATACGTTTATGGATATTGGCTTGCTTCATACATGCAATTTTTATGATGGTGGTATTCTCGATGGTGCCATATTTTATGTGTTTTATTATCAGATTTAAAAGATTAATGGAAATATTTTATGGACATAGTGAGAGACCCAACGTGCTTTATAAAATTGATTAATTAAAAAGACTCCCTCTTAATTCCTTCTACCAAATTTAAAAGAAAAAGTTTACACATAAAATACATATATTAGTTACGAGACAATTTTTCGTCCAACTACCTAAGGGGAGTATAAAACTAAACAAAAGGCACAAAAGGGAGAATGAAAATTACTAATGAGGAGTGGTATGCATAAGTTTTGAAAGTTTACATTTTTCTTTTGATTTATTTATTCTAGAGTACTAGAGCTTACTTATTTTGGCAACAATAGAAATCATTTCAGGAGTGACAAGGAGAAAGTGAGCTCATCAAACTTATGGTTATTTATTAAGGTTGTCTTTTATTTCTTGCATTGATTAGTGTTGTTAGAAGGTTTGATATTTCTTCATATCAATGCTAACTAGTACATTGTTGCCCAATATTTTTCCTTACTTGTTACTTGACATTTTGAGTGTTTATGTATGAGTTTTGTTACATCTTAGACATTTTGAAGTTGATTCTTGGTCCTGATTTTTTGCAGAAATCGGCCAAAACAATATGATCTACTCACATTTTCCTAAACAAAATCAACATTTGACATGTGATATTTTACTGGCATATTTCTCCAATAATATTTTGTTTTTTAGAGCAGATTTCTCTAATATTAGTGGTTGAACTCATTGGTTAATTCATATCAAATTTCATAACATACCTGTGCAATCCTATGGATGGAAAGGTATGATCATAAGAATCTTCCTATAATTCTATTTACCATTTTTTCATTGGTTTATTTTAATTTCAGCAATGTATATGGTTGTTTAGAAGGTTCCCTTTTTGTTTGTTTCGTTAATGTAAACATTTTTTTCTTTGTTTCATTGTGCTTTCATTCTACAAATATGTTGTCAATAAGTATAATTTAATTATGGGCGTAAAGCCTTGACCTCGTCCCGTTATCTAGCCCATTGAGATTAGAGGGTGTTGGCAATTAAGCATAAGAAACTTATCTTGTCAACAAATCATAACTTCAAAAAACATGTCACAAAGCAATCATCATTAAGGAATTTTGTAATTCAATAATAATAGTGCACTAAATAGTATATCATCCTCAACTAATTACATGCAATTCTTTTAGTCTTGACATCAAAAGTGTAATTGTACTAGAGGAATGCCAATCTCATGATAATAGGTATCCTACGATGAACACATAGGAAACTTGTGCATATACCATTTTTCTCTTCACTTAACTAAGCTCATTTCCATTTCTTAATAACTAATAAGTGCTTTCAAGGAAACTATAAAATAAATATAGCATATTCTAAAAGGTGAAGATTCTTTACTCATGTTAGACAATGAAAGGAAATAAAAAAAATCTTTCCTTGAATAATCAAATATATAAAGAAAATAATAACGATTATGGAAAACACATTGAATTCCCGGAGAATAAGTATAGTGATATATTAAGCCTAATACCATATCTTTCTCAAATAAACATGAAAAAATATGAGAAAAATGTTTTTTACTCAACGAAGCTCCTTAACATTAATTTAAACCCTTAAATCAATAGAAATTAGATGAAACCAATCATACCACAACAAAAGGTTCAATTAAACATCAAATGAGAATAATAAGCATTCAAGAGATTAACATAATTTTTAACCAAAATAAAGCCAAAAATTTCAAACTTGGAAAAATGCTCCAAATGAAACAAATGAGAAAATCATTAAGATTGACCAATATATATTTTTTCATTGTTACAACACCCTCCGAAATTTCACTACATTTGAATTTTGGAGCCTACCTCATTGTCGTATCGAGTGTCACCTTGGTTTATCAAGTGTCGTTTTGTGTCGATTCATATGTTTTGAGTGTTCTTAAGTGTTGTCACATTGATTTGAATACCCTTATATGCATTTCATGGTCACAACACCTTTCTTGTTGTAAAACAAAACTTTTGGGTCATAGCTGCAACCACTTCATTGTTTATATTTGGGGAATGTGCATAAAGTGGCATTTTGATCTATATTCATTGTTGGTTACATTTTTATATTTTTTCTTGATGAGTTAGTATGATTCACACATGGTTTTATTTCTAGAACTCATCTTGTCCATTCCTTGATCAATCATCCACACTTGGACAAATTTCGGTTGAAACGTGAGCCCATTAAGGCCAAGAGTGCATGAGTGCACTCCAAAGCCTTGATGAGAGACCCTTCATTTTTCAAAAGTGTGCCCTACACCCTACTTGAGAGCTGGGAACACTTTGAAAGAATGAATCCCATTTTTTGTTCTAAACTGCGTCTTCGAATAGTGACAAATTATTCCTAGAGCGCAGTGTAGGTTTTAACCCCGTACAGAAATTACCTGCATACGAATTCTAAAACATAGAAAAATAAACAGTGCGAGAGCATAACACATAAAACACATATACACAGAGATTTTCCCACTGGATCCCAAAACTGGGACTACTAGCTTGATTTTTCATTATGTTCCTTCCAATGTTATAATACATATTTATACACGCTAAAGCATCCAATACCATGGACCGAAAACCATCGCGTCGAATACCATGGAACAAAAACCATCGCGTCCAAAAAATATGTGCAAAAATCATGCACAAAACCATAGGTGGGTCCGCCCAACCTAACATAGGGTCCAAAACCAAAATTTTTTGGGGCGCTGCCCCGGACCCCATAAAGTGGGGTTACGGGTGCCCCTCAAACCCCCTGTTAACTACGTGGAAAGAATATAACACAACCCAACATTCTCCCACTTGTTGTTTTCTTTCCACGAGGGCCACAAGAGAGCTTAGTCATTTTTACAGCCCTGCAATGCCCATTGTCTCTCTACACCAAGGGAACTTCTTAGAGCTCATAGATTTTGTTAATGCATCTGCAGTATTCTTCAAAGTGTCCACCTTTACCAGCAACATCTTTTTTTCTTCTATCATATCCCTCACAAAGTGATACTGAACATCAATGTGCTTTGTCTTTGAATGATATGCGGGGTTCTTTGCCAAGAAAATTGCACTTTGGCTGTCACAGTCTATCCTTATAGCTTCCTGTACTAACCCCATACTTGAACACAATCTCTACAACCAAACTGCTTCCTTTCTTGCATGAGTGGCTGCCATGTATTCTGCCTCTGTAGTTGACAGTGCCACTAGAGATTGTTTCTTATCATCCAACTGACTACACCTCCAAATAGGTTAAACACATACCCACTTGTAGATCTTCTCTGATCCAGATCTCCAACCCAGTCTGCATCAACAAAGCCATGAATATCAAACACTCTGTCCAATATTGGTCTTCCTTGGTAGCACAAACCATAATCACTAGTGCCACGCAAATACCTGAAAACTCGCTTCACTGCTTTCCAGTGCTCCTTCCCTGGTTTTGACATAAACCTGCTCAATACTCCCATTGCATGTGCAATGTCTGGTCTAGTACAGACCATTGCATACATTAGGCTACCGATTGCACTTGCATATGGAACACGAGACATGTCCTCTTCCTCTTCTTGTGTCTTGGGACACTGTTCAGCAGATAACCTCACACCTACAGGAATAGGAACCTTCATCGGTTTACTATCCTGCATATTAAACCTCTACAATATTGTCTCTACATACTTCCTCTGGTTTAACCAGAGCTTCCTCTTTGCCCGATCTCTTTTAATTTCCATGCCCAAAATATAGTTTGCAGCACCAAGATCTTTCATGTCGAATTTGGAGGACAATTGGGTCTTCAAATCCTGGATAACTTCTTTGTCATTTCCAACCAACAACATATCATCCACATACAAGACCAGATAAATAACATGGTCACCAATTAATTTTAAATACACACAGTGATCTGCTTTGCTTCTGGTGAAACCAAGTCCCCGTATAAATGTATCAAATTTCTGATACCACATCCTTGGCGATTATTTTAACCCATATAGAGACTTCTTTAACTTACATACCAGTTCTTTCTTAGCCTTCACCGCAAAGCCTTTAGGTTGCTTCATGTAGATCTCCTCTTCTAGATCCCCATGAAGAAATGTTGTCTTCACATCCATTTTTTCTACCTCAAAATCAAAAGTAGCAGCAACAGATAAAAGTAAACTATAGAAGTTACCTTGGCAACAGGGAAAAAATATCACCAAAATCAATTCCTGGCACTTGGGAATAACCTTTTGCTACCAACCGAGCTTTGTATTTCTCCACTTTTCCTTTTGCGTTTGTATTCTTTTTGAACACCAATTTGCTGCTAATGGGTTTCCTTCCAGCCGACAACTCCACCAGATCCCAAGCCTCATTTTTGTGCAAAGATGCCATTTCATCAACCATGGCCTCTTTCCAGAGTTTTCCATCCTCTGAATCCACTGCTTCCTTCACAGTTCTGGGATCATCATCAGTAACAGACAAAGAAAAATTTGAACAGAACGCAGATGGACTATACCTTTTTGGCTACCTTCTTCTCGAACTGATCTTCTCATAGCTGGAGTTTGTGGTTCTTCATCTTCTGATTCCCCCTCTGCTGTAGAGTCTGATTCTTCCTCCTTTAGCTCAAACTCTATCTTCTCAGGTTCCTTTGGTTGGACTTCATGTTTAATAACATATTTCACCTCTCTGAACACCACATCTCGGCTGTACATAACCTTCCTTGTTACTAGGTTCCAAAGCTTATAACACTTTAAACCATCCTTATACCCAATAAAGATGCACTTTTCAGATTTACTATCCAACTTTGTTCTTTTCTCCTTTGGAACATGTACATATGCATCACATCCAAATACCCTCAGATGTGAAAGAGAGGGTTTCTTACTAGTCCATATCTCTTGTGGAGTCTTATCCTCCAACGCTGATGAAGGTGACCTGTTGACCAGGTAACATGTAGTATCCACCGCCTCTGCCCAGAAGTCTTATCCTAACCCGGCACCACTGAGCATGCTTCTTGCCCTTTCCATCAATGTCTTGTTCATTCTTTCTGCAACTCCATTTTGCTGAGGTGTATATGGAGTAGTCTTCTGCCATGCTATACCACACTTCTTGTAGAATTATTCAAATTCCTTACTATAAACTCTCCACCATTATCTTTCCTGAGCACCTTTATCTTCTTCCCTGTCTGGTTTTCCACTAGACCCTTAAATTCTTTAAACCTATCAAAGACTTCAGATTTCTTCTTAAGGAAATATATCCATGTATTCCTTGAGAAGTCATCAATAAATGATACATAGTACACAGACTTACCTAGTGATGGAACCTTCACAGGTCCAAACACATCACTATGCACAAGCTCTAATATATGTTTCGCCCTCTTACCACCAGAGGGGAAACTCACCCAATTCTGCTTCCCGTATACACAATTTTCATAGAAATCAAAATCCAGAAAGCTATTACTCATACCTTCTACCATACCTTTACCATGACTTATTCGAAGGCCCTTCTCTCCAATATGTCCAAGCCTTTGATGCCACAACATGGTCTTCTCTCTAGAGACCACTAGATTTTCTGCTCCACTTTCAGGAACCACAGAACTGTTGCACCCATCAACAACAGTGCTACCTTGCAACTTGTATAGAGTTCCAATCCGAACTCCCCGCATCAATACCAGTGCTCCCCGAACCATCTTGCAGTTATCCTTCTCAAACACTGTTTTTACACTTGCATCATCTAGCTTGCTTACATAAATCAGATTTTTGGCTAATGCAGGAATATGCAGAACTCTTGGAAGTGTTCTAACCCTTCCACCTTGCAGCTTCAACTTTACTTTTCCACGACCAATGATTCTAGCCTTCCTGTCGTCCCCCAAGAAGACATCACCACCTCATATTTCTCATACTCACAGAACCACTCTCTATGGGGAGTGAAGTGAAAGGATGCACCTAAGTCAATCAACCATGCCTGATGATCTACTTGTGTACTTGAAGAAGCCAAGTACATATCCCCACCTTCATCTAAGGTGGTTTTTGCCTCTGTAGAAGGAGCCTCATCAGATACCTTTCCTTTGTCAGGAGCTTTAGATTTATAGTCCCTTTTGAAGTGGCCTTCCTTTCCGCATTTCCAGCACACCACCTTTATAGGTTTTCCTGGAGATTTAGATCTCCCTCTAGATTTAGATCTCCCACTTGATGACTTATTTTTGTTTCTATTCTGGGACCGTCCTCGTACAGACAGGGCATCACCATTTTGGATCTCCATATTTTTCCGTCTCATCTCCTCTGTCAGCAAGGCTGAGACTATTTCATCAAACTGCAAGGTAGTTGTATTGCTACCTATTGCAATAACCAAACTATCCCACGAATCTGGTAGAGAACACAACAAACTGATGCACTTATCTTCATCTAAAAGTTTAATATCAACAGACGCTAACTGACTTACCACAGTATTAAATGCATTCAGATGCTTTGTCACCGAGTCTCCATCTTTCATCCTCAGGTTATACAGCTTTTTCCGTAGGAATAGTTTAGTCACCAGAGACTTAGATTGGTACAAAGTCCCTAACTTGTCCCACAAAGCATTCGTCGTAGCTTCCCCTGATACATTCAACAATACTGAATCTGAGACACACAATCATATTGTGCTCTTTGCCTTCAGATCCAACTTCTTCCATTCTTCATCGGACACTCCCGTTGGTTTAGTACCCAGATCTATCGTGATCCACTGATCTTTATCCACCAACAGATCCTCCATCTTGAGTTTCCACAACTCAAAAATCTGACCATTAAATTTCTCGATCTCTATCTTTCCACTGCTCACCATCTTCTTTCACCACCAAAACCGATCTTGTAGATCTCCCACTGAATAGGGTCTACCACAGGCCCGAGCAAAACCCCTTAGCAGCAAAGGCCTCCCCTTGAAGCCAAATCTGCTCTGATACCGAATGTAGGTTTTAACCCCATACAGAAATTACCTGCATACGAATTCTAAAACACAGAAAAATAAACAGTGTGAGAGCATAACACATAAAACACATATACACAGAGATTTTCCCATTGGATCCCAAAACCGAGACTACCAACTTGATTTTTTCATTATGTTCCTTACAATGTTATAATATATGTTTATACATGCTGAAGCATCCAATACCATGGACCGAAAACCATCGCATCCAAAAAACATGTGCGAAAATCATGCACAAAACCATAGGTGGGTCTGCCTAACATAACATATGGTCCAAAACCAAAATTTTCCGGGGTGCTACCCTGGACCCCATAAAGTGGGGCTACGGGTGCCCCTCAAACCCCCTATTAACTACATGGAAAGAATATAACACAACCCAACACGCAGTGCTTCGACTCAAAGAAGTGTGCCCTCCTTGAGTGTACTATCACACCCTGAAGGCACGAAGCCCCAACCTTCAGCCTTCAAGAGTGTGCACTGTGCCCTCCTTGAGCCATCTTGAGTAGATGATCACACCCCAAAGGTATAAAGCTTCAGCCTCTAGCCTTTAGGAGTGCGCCATGTGCCCTCCCTCTCTCCCTTTAGCGCATAGCACACTTGGGAAGCCTGAAATTTTCCCTTCGTCCTTTGGTCTTGCGACATGCACCCTGCCTTGAATGTATTATTTTTTAGGGTGCATGAGTGCATCCCGAAGACTCGAAGCTCCTCCTCCTCCATCCTTCAGCCTTTAAGAGTGCGCCTTATATCTCCCTTGACTGTTTTAGGTGCATCAAAAAGGCATGAAGAGTAAAATCTACATAAAACATAGTACAATAGCATATTTTCAAATTGATGGTTGCTCATCATGAGTGATTGCAAAAATAGGTTTTCCAAGGACCTCATGGAAAGCACACATAAGAAGATCAGGCAAAGAGGATAACAAAGGAAGCACGAGAAGAACCAAGAATGCACCTGAACTTGATGATAAAAGTACCATGAAGACTCCAAAAATTAAGACCCTTCTGAGGGTGGAAGCAACATAAGTAGATGTAGATAAAGAACGGACACAGTGGCATCCATGTCACCATTAAAGCAAGTTCATGTCATCATTCACTATCAGCCCCAGTCATCCCAGATAGTGACATGTCAAGTCTCATCATATGATGATATGGAAGAAAAAATATATTATTGTAATTATTGTAAAAGACAAGCAAGTAGAAGTCGAAGAGTCATGTATAAGTCGAAGAGTCATACGTAAACTCAAGAGTCATGGAATTCTAAAGGACATGTAATACCAAAACTCATTTGAAACTTCGAAGGTTGTAGATGTCCAAAGGTCAGTAGAACTTAGAAATTCAAGAGTCATGAGGATATGAAAGGCACTACTCAAGTTGTAAAGAGATACTCATTCCTCATGTAAATGAATTTTGACCTTGGGTTCTCCCATAAGGCATAAGAGAGTTTAGTTAGTACTTTTGGGAAGCAAGTAGTGGCTCCAACGCTCCACTATTGGAGCAAGTGATGTTCATTGCATTCATGCATCTTGGGATTTTTACTTAATATTTGAAGCCTTGATGGCCAACACATTTTCATACATAGATTATGGATGTTTGTAAGAATATTCTATGAATGTTCATGGTTCATATTTAATTTCACCAATACTAAGGTAGTTGAATTATTTTAGTTATTTTAGTGCTTATTCTATTGAGAATGTGTTGTAATGGTTGGAACGTTCGTCGCATTCATGTGGACTATTTTGCTGGATGTTAGATGAAACATTCATGTTTGTGTGCATATTTATTAGGGTGGTATTATCACCTCTCTCCTAGAGGCTCACTTTCTTTCCCATTTGTTGTAGAAGAAACTTGATGCACTTGCAACTTAACATTCACTAGGCACACTAGCTTGCCTTTCGAAGGCATATATGTGATTTTGTCTCTTGTTGATAGCTAAAACCAAGGAAGAGATTTAAGTATACGTCAGTCGGTCCACATTCCAGATGGGGCTTCTATACAAAATGGTGTGATGTGTAGTTGGGACAAAATATCAAGGAGAACCCCTTGAATGTTGGCAGATCTAGCATTGTCAACATTTTTGACGCTAAAAGGAGGGAAGCAAGATTTTTATGGCTGATAACTCCACCCACTCACATCATACTTCCTCTGGACAAGGTAACAACATTCCCAACACTTCTCCAACTCATATTACTGAAGTAGACGAATCTTCTCAGCTCGTCCTTGAACAAAGTTGTGATATTTCTTACGATCACATTTGGGGTATTCGACCCATAACCCGTCAGTTTGGAAAGGCTATCATATTGATTCCTAGAGCACATAATATTACTTATTTTCCAAAGAATAAATAAACCACTCCCACCGGGATAATGGTTTCTACAATAGAATATTTGGTTTTCGCTACTCTCGAAGAGTTGGCAAAATTTCTAGAAAATACAGAAAAACCAGAGCAACCTCCATATTTTAATGGGGGCGACAGGGACAATGTTGTGGTTTAAGATGACACTTTCCACGTGTTAGGAAGACATGAATAAGAGGAAGAAGATCCCTCAGATTCTAAAGAAGAGGAGGAGGATACAAATGAAGACATGGTAGACTCAGGTCTGGATTGGATGACTCAGGGTCCACTTTCCCTTTCAGGCATTTTACATAAGATGCCAAGACACCCATAAAAGTTGTTAACAAAATTTGAACCTGACAAGGCGCTCAAAGAGGAAGACCATTTGGATAATTTCTACCTACAATTTTAGACGCTCAAGGTACGTTATGACGATGTTGCATGTAGACTATTTCCTTGTACCTTAGATGGTAGAGCAATTACTTGGTACAATAGTCTTCATGTGAATTCAATTCAGAATTGGAGGGGGTTTAAAAAGTTGTTCCTTGAAAATTTCGCTGATGAAAAAACCCCAGCCATGTTATTAAAAGAGTTAGCGAATCTAAAGATGGGTGTGAAAAAAAGGGTGAAGGAATTTAATCATAGGTTCAATCATATATTGAACCAATTCCCTCCAGATATGACACCTCATGCCTCCATCACAATTTATTACTACACTTCTACCTTGTGAGTAAGCATTTCACAAATTGTAAAGAGAACAACAAAGGAAAATTTGGCCCAAAATTTTGAAGAATCCATTGTTGTTGAGAAGGACTTGCATTAATCAGAGTCATCATTGATGATGAGTCATCCAAAAAATCCAAGGATACAGGCAAAAGGTCTCAGGCTTCTTTGAACAAGGCCAAAGATAAAGAAGTTACTGATATAGAAAGATTGACCTGCACTATCAAGAATCTATCCAATGAATTAGCAGAATTGAAACAAAGGAAAAGTGAGACCACCATTAGCAACAAGCCCCAAGTTTAAATTCTTGAAGAAGCTCAATAACAACAACAACAATAATAGTCATCCTACTAAGTCTAGATAGAGCTCAAATGTTGTGTTGAATGTCGATAGTATGGGCATGGACCAATATTGTTCTTTTCGCAAAGAATATCATTCAGAAAAGACATGCCCATAGTGGAATCACAACATGAACACTCTAGATGTGCATATTATTGAATCAATGCTTGTAGATGAGTAGACTGAACAAACAAAAGAAAAGGAAGAATTTGAGGAAGCTGAAGAGACTGCAAGTGTCAGACACCTAATTAATACTTTTGGTTGTGTGTTTAATGCTAAGAAGAAAAGCATTGAAGAACCACTACCGAATGAGGCCTTGACTCAGAAGAAAAATAACTAATATAAATTGAGAAGTCAAGGGCCTATACCTAAACAAGAGTTGACGAGGAAAATTTTGAAAGAACACCTGTTAAGAAAACTTCTGCTTGTCAGCCAAGCTCCGAGCACGTCTGGAGATTCTACCACAATAAAGAACACTTCTGCCAACACTAAAAGCAAGACCATCATGCCAGAAGTGCCAGGAAAAGTCACTCCTCCAGACACTTCAAGAATTCATGCTACACTTGACTACAACGTAGTCGGGGATATGACGAAATAACGTGTAAATATTTCGATATTTGACCTCACAAGAATAGCAAACCAACAAGAACTGCTTGTCCGAGCCCTTGATCAGGCCTCATCAGATAATAATGCTTCTTCTCCCAAAAAGGCATCTGGTAAGTTTTCTAGTCCCCTAGTGTCGGTCCTTAACGCTAGAATATTAGAAGCTAATACTCTTTGCCTTTCGTTTTTATTGACTTTTGAAATTTTCAATTAAAATGATAACAATTTTTTACTGGACTCTGGTGCATCTGTAAATGTAATGCCATTAACTGTTGCAAAGAAAATAAATTCCAAATGGGATAAAATCAATGCAAAGATCATTCAAATGGATAGATCTTTGGTCCAGGCTATTGGTGAACTTAGAAATGTGATTATCATATTATATAAAGATGAACGAGTCCATCAATGTATAAATATCATAATTATGGAAATACCAAAAGCATATGGTTTACTCCTTAGTAGAGATTGATCAAGAAAATTACAAGGGTATTTTGCAACCAACTGGTCACATTTGTGGCTTCTGTATAGGGGCAAGAATAATCAGATCTGGGTGGAAACAAAACCTTACATGAAATACATGGTTACATCCTTTGAAGGGAAAAATGAGCCAGCCACCTTCACCGATCTAATTTTTGGTAATTTCTTTTTGGAAACTGAACTTGGGTGGTATCTTACACATCCATCACCGATTCCACCAAATACACATTTGCAGCTCCTTCCTTGTTCTCTAGCTCGTGCAAATAATTTATGTAATACATATGTACATATCATTATTAGTAATAATAGTAGCAATTGTACAAGAAATAGCTTGGTGGCTTGTAAATTTTGGACTCTTTACTCTTATGGTTCTAAGACGTAGGACGTTCTGGATCTAGTTGTGTCCTTACAGACCCGAAAAACAAGAAACATGTACTTTCATGACATTTGGAGTTCAAGTGCACTAATAAAACTATAGAATATGAAGCACTTGTACTTGGATTAAAGAAAATTATAAACCTGAAGGTAGAGTTTCTGAAGGTAATCAATGACTCAAAGGTAGTACTCATCAGGTACGAGATACTATACACTATGTTTTGTATCATCTAAAAAATTACCAACATGAGGTATGGATTTTGATAAATAATTTAGATACTATACACTAGTTTTGTATCATCTAAAAAATTACCAACATGAGGTATGGATTTTGATAAATAATTTTAAAGCTTTCAATATTATTTCTATTCCAAGAGTTAGAAACACAAATAGATACATTAGCAAATTCTATTGTTAGGATGTTGTCAATGCAAAATTGTTTTTATATTGAAATTCTATATAAACCATCTTTATTTGACAATGTGACTAACTTACACGTTTTCAATGACAACCAACATATACTACACTTTATGGTGAATGCTTGTGTATTTAAAGACGCCACCATAGAGGAGGATGAACACAAGCAGGCTCTGCAAGAAGCATCTCAAGCATCAGAAGGGAACACTATGCCAAAAGGCGTAGTGTCCTTGGAGAAACTATCTGACTTGCATAATTGGTTTAGAGTACCAATAAACATAAAGACTCAGAGTTCAAAGCTCACATCTAAACAAGTCAATTTAGGAACCCCACAAGGTTCAAAGTATGTCAATCTCGGTACCTGTTGTTCCCCATAGAAGCGACAAGCATTTATTCATCTATTCAAGAAATATCGAGATGTGTTCTCTTGGACATATGATGATTTAAATACTTGCGATACCCACATCATCTAACATCATATAAAAGAAGGGGTGAAACTGTTCCAATAGAAACTATGAAAAGTTCATCTGACATTGGAGCCCCTTATTCAGAAGGAATTGAGAAAGCTACTGGATGCCTGGATCATTTTCAAATTCAAACATTCCACATGGGTTTCTGTTGACGGTGCTTGACCTGCCAACATTCAGGGGATATCCCCGGTATGAAGTCCCAACTAGACCTTAAACCGTTTGGTGTAGGAGTCCCATCCAGTACGATGGCCCGATTTCCTTTATCTTAGAGATTTTCCTTAGCTCTTGTTGTTCAGCATATGAGAGTGTTATGCTTGTAACTTCAAGACAGCGAGGTGAGTATGCGAAGTGAGTGCTTAATGTAACTCTATGTCTGAGTTCTCTTACTTCCAAAAGGGATAGATGAAGTGAGCCTCTTGGTGAGAGGAAATAGTCCCAACCCAAGAAGAAACACACGTGAACAACAACAAGGGTTTGTCCAACATCCAGCGAAATAGTCCACAACGGATGCGGTTGTCGTGAAAACCAAAGTTCAAGGGAAAACACATACATTGTCCAATGGAATAGTCCATACGGGGGTGACAGTCATTAAAACCAAGAAAAAACAAATATGGTATATCTAATGTCCAACGGAGTAGTCCACACAGATGGGACACAAGTGATAAACAATACAACACATCTTCAATAATATGAGTACTAAAATAACCAAAGTAGTTCAACTATCTTAGTATAGGTTAAGTAAACATGCATTACAAACGTTTAAATAATAGTCTTACAAACGGATACAAAACATGTGTGAAAACGTGATAGCCTGAGACAGGTTTCTGAATTAAGCAAAAGATCCAAGACACATTTGTACACCATACATCACTAGTCTCAGTAGTGGGACATTGGAGCCACTCCTTGCTCCTCAAAGAACAGACTACAAACTCTCAAGGCTATGTGGGAGGAGCCAAGGTGAAAAGTCCTTTGCTCATAAAATGAGGGGGTATATATAGCTAAGGGGGAATAACTAACCCTTGTGACTCTTCGACTTCCCTCATGACCATTTGACTTCATGTGAATTTTTGACTTACATGACTCTTTAACTTCATATGTGCATCTCTTGGACTTTCACGTTACATTACATTTGATTACAACAAGTGTGGCCCACAGTAGTGATGTGGCCTCGACAACTCATGACACAACTCGACATGACATTGCTAACATGTACTGGCTGACTTTGGTGTCCGTGTCGAGCTATTGTGCTGATGAGTGATGGTGCTCTCTCGGTGTAACATGTCTTCACCTCCGCATGGAAAAGTATGTGGGGTCTTTGATGGTCTTGGTCTTCGCTTGATGGGGCATGTGTATGTGTCCTCGTCTCTTGTTGCTCGATGTGCTTCATGTGTTCGTTCAACCGCAAGAAATTCTTCTAGCATGCGCTCCTTCTTCATCCCGTTCATCGTCGTGCCATGTTCTATCCATGTACCTATTTCTGCAATCACTCATGATGAGACGACATCAAATCCATGAATAGCCTAGTCTAACATGATGCATTATTTTCCATTTAGATGTAGGTGATCGGGAGAGGGATAAGGCACTGAAATTGTGCAGAGCACAACTCAGGCCAGGATGGGAGGCTCTAGAGCACTGTCAGGAAAAACTGCGCAAATGTCATTAGGAGGCAGATTTTTGCAATCCGGGACAACAGTGAATGCTGCGGGGAAAAACCCATTTGGGAGGCAGAATTACGCAGTTTTCGGGAGGAAGACCAGGCAGGGTGTCGGGAAATTGATGGGCCAATATGCACAATTTTCAAGGGGATCACTGGGCAGGTCATCCATTTGGGATCTACACAGTTTCTCTAAGGAAGACAGAGTGAGCAGCAGGAGGTGCTGGCAAAAAAATTTGCATAGTTTTCCAAAGGAGGACAAGATCGGGCTGCAAGAGCTGCTGATCAACATTGCACAATTATGGGAGATAGTCCAAGCCCGAACATAACTTTGCAATTTATGGGCTAATTGCAGAGCGAGGCAGAAGGGAAGGTGATAGAAAAATCTGCACAATTTTCTGAGGGAGAATAGAGCATGCCAACAGGGAAGCCTGCCTGTTAGATCTATGCAATTTCCCGGGACAGTGCAGTGACAGGAAACAAAGGCCTGTCCCACATGTATGGGTAGTTTCTGCACATAGTGCAAGGCAGTTAGGCTGGACAAGTTCTGTGAAGTTTTGGAGATCAGTGTAGCCCTAGGTCATACCTCAAGTCCCTTTTTTCGGTTGAACACTGGGAGGCTTGATGGGTGATATTGCGGGAAGCGCAGACTGGATCAGCTTCTGGGACCACTTCTGTGTAGTTCTGGGAGACAATCAACTGGCTTATTTATGGAATTCGTAGTGTAGGTTGCCCAAAGGACAAATTCAAGCTATGTGTAGTTCTAGGTGGCAGTGCAAGGTCACTAAGATTGTGGTTTGGTTGAAGGAGGGTTATCTGGTCAACAAATTTTTAGGAAAAATGACTAAGTATGATAGCAAGTGTACTTGTGCATACATGACATTGTGATCATACACTTAGCATGACTCGATGACAAGACACCTCAAACCAACAAGACAAGCATGTGCTAAGTGGGACTAGCTCAGAGGTTAAGAGCGACAAGTGCGACACTTGATATATTTCTTCGAACGACGGTGACGAAACTTGCATGACAACACATGCAACATTGTGTGTGAGTGTGATGAGTGTTCGCATAGCTAAGATAACCCAAACACACAAAGATAAACCTTTGAAATTACCAAAACTGGGTCACAAGCATGACATAGCAATCAATATGCTAAAGAAGACAGTTTGTGCTTGCAAACATGCATGTTATCAAAGACAAAATGATATCACAATGACAAGTAATCCTTCAAGCTACACTAAGAGATGTACTTCAAAATATATTCTTTACTTACCATACTTACCCTCGAGATGATCATGCATTTGACGAAGATTGCATGAGATCCCAATCTTTTATCATAACCTGGTTCCTTGTTCCTTCTCCTAAAATCCTTGAGAGTGATCTATGCAATTTCAACGGACAGTGACTGCTGCCGGGATGATCTGCACAGTTTTCCAGAGCAAGGTTGGTTGCCTGCATTGCACAATTTCTAAGTGCAAGGCAAATTGGATAGCTAAGACAACACTGCAAAATTTTTAGATGCGAGACACTACTGTAGGATGGGCTCTGGGAGGACACCTTTGTGTAGTTTCTGAATGCAGGGAAGTCAGATTGATCTGCGCATTTCTGGAGAGCAATGTTGGCTTCCTGAATACTTTGCACATTTCTGGAGAGAAATGATGGCTTCCTAACTGTTCTAATAATTTTTGGAGCGCAGTGTTGGCTGGGCAGCTAAGGGACAACACTGCGCAGTTTCTGAAGACAGTTGCTTCCGGCTGGGCAGCTAAGGGTTCTGGCTGGGGAAGGACACTAGAGGAAACCACTGCATAGTTTTGGATGCCAAGGGAGGCTGGAGTCTTTGTGCATTGCAGAGTTCCAATAGGCAAGGCAAAATATTGACGGTTATAGAAGCAAAGTGTGCAATTCTAGAAATGTTGGAAATAATACTAAGAGGGGGGGTGAATCAGTATTGGTCAAATCAATAACTTTTTCTTTTCATACTCAAATTTATATAAGTGAAGATAACTCGTGTGTACATGCAACTGTCTTTAAAGCAATCAACTTATATCCAACAAACTTATAATTTAGTTAATTCATCATATGTTGATCTTTAATCAGTGCATCAGTACTTTATTAGCCATATAAACAGTAACCATGTGCAGTAATAACATAATAAACCATCACACATAAGCAACACATGAACACCAAGATTTAAGGTGGAAACCCAATGTGGGACAAAAACCACCTACTGTTGTCTTCTTTTAATATAATAAAAACCTGTTTACAATATTGTACTGGTGCATACTCATACCAGTACGTAGGCACCCACCTACAGAAGGCTACAAGCTTCTCTTGTTTTGCAACTTCTACTAGAAGGGAGCTACAACCCCCTAGCTCTTGTACTAGCTGATCCATTTACTAGTACGTAGGATCCGGCCTATAGAAGGCTCCAACCTTCACTCATTTTCCAGCTTCTACTGGAAAGGAGCTCCAACCCCCTAGATCTTGTACTAGCTGATCCATTTACTAGTATGTAGGTGACGACCTATAGAAGGCTCCAACCTTCACTCGTTTTCCAGCTGCTACTAGAAAGGAGCTCGAACCCCCTGGCTCTTGTACTAGCTGATATGTTTACTAGTACGTAGGCACCAACCTATAGAAGGCTACGACCTTCTCTCTTCCTCTAGGGATCACACTTCATAAATTTTCAGACTGGATACTCCTAGAACACAACACCACAATATGAAGGCCTTGTTTCATCAAATTTTCATACTGGACTCATCAGCAACATTGACGCTCAAGATTAATCACCACTGAAATACAACCAATCACTGAAAACCCATCATCACTGAAGCAAATCACAATCAATCAATCTGAACATTCAAAACACTGTCACCAGAACACAGAGCAGAACCTAGAACTCTACATCAACAACCAGAACCAACTGCAACTTCAAACATCATACCTCATATTGTATACACTACTTTGATGTGTCGAACCAGGCTCCAGCGTATAGATCTGCAAATACTAACTTAAAACTTCACAACCATTCCAGACTTCATTGATACCCAAATCAGAACATTTACAGAATAAAACATGTGTTAGCAGTTATATCTAGACTATCCATGATCAGGCCACATAATGATAATTCATTTCAGGTCTTATGATCCTGATCCATCATTATATCTCATCCCTCATCATGTTAGGTTGTGTTATATTCTTTCCATGACTAACCTACGTAGTGAACCGGGGGGTTAGAGGGGGCAGAGCCCCCCCTTCTTTGCGCCGATTGCGCAACAGGGGGTTTGAGGGGGGCGGGTAGCCCCCCTCTATGGGGTCTGGGGCAGCGCCCCGCGACATTTTTTTTTGGACCCTATATTAGGTTGGCGAAACTACCTATGGTTTTTGGTCCATGGTTTTGGATGTGATGGTTTTCGATCCATGGTATTGGATGCTTTGGCATGTATAAATATGTATTGTAACATTGAAAGGAATATAAGGAAAAATCAAGCTGGTAGTCCCGGTTTTGGGATCCAGGGGAAATCTCTGTGTATATGTGTTTTATGTGTTATGCTCTCGCATTGTTATTTTCTGTGTTTTAGAATTCATATGCAGGTAATTTATGTACAAGGTTAAAACCTACATTTGGTATCAGAGCTGTTTTGGCTTCAAGGGGACACCTTTGTTGCTGAGGGGTTTCGCTCGGGCCTATGGTAGACCCTGTTTAGTGGGAGATCTGCGAGATCGATTCTGGTGGTGAAAGAAGATGGCGAGCAGTGGAAAGATAGAGATAAAGAAATTTAATGGTCAGAGTTTTGAGTTGTGGAAACTCAAGATGGAGGATCTGTTGGTGGATAAAGATCAGTGGATCACGGTAGATCTGGGTACTAAACCAACCGGAGTGTCTGATGAAGAATGGAAGAAGTTGGATCAGAAGGCAAAGAGCACAATACGATTGTGTGTCTCAGATTCAGTATTACTAAATGTATCAGGGAAGCTACGACGAAGGCTTTGTGGGACAAGTTAGGGACTTTGTACCAATTTAAGTCTCTGGTGAATAAACTGTTCCTACAGAAAAATATGTATAACCTGAGGATGAAAGATGGAGACTCGGTGACAGAGCATCTGAACGCATTTAATACTATGGTAAGTCAGTTAGCGTCTGTTGATATTAAAATTTTAGATGAAGATAAGTGCATCAATTTGTTGTGTTCTCTACCAGATTCGTGGGATAGTCTAGTTATTGCAACAGGTAGCAATGCAACTGCCATGTAGTTTGATGAAAGAGTCTCATCCTTGCTGACGGAGGAGATGAGACGGAAAAATATGGAGAGCCATAATGGTGATGCCTTGTCTGTACGAGGACGGCCCCAGAACAGAAACAAAAATAAGTCATCAAGTGGGCTATCTAAATCTAGGGGGAGATCTAAATCTCCAGGAAAACCTGTAAAGGTGGTGTGCTGGAAATGTGGAAACGAAGGGCACTAAAAAAGGGATTGTAAATCTAGAGCTCCTAACAAAGGAAATGGATCTGATGATGCTTCTTCTGTAGAGGTGAAAACCACCTCAGATGAAGGTGGGGATGTGTACTTGGCTTTTTCAAGTACACATGTAGATCATGAGGAATGGTTGATTGACTCAGGTGCATCCTTTCACTTCACTCCCGATAGAGAGTGGTTCGGCGAGTATGATAAATATGATGGTGGTGATGTCTTCTTAGGGGATGATAGGAAGGCTAGAATCGTTGGTCGCAGAAAAGTAAAGTTGAAGTTGCAAGGTGGAAGGGTTAGAACACTTTCGGGTGTTCTGCATATTCCTGCATTAGCTAGAAATATGATTTCTATAAGCAAGTTGGATGATGCAGGTGTAAAAATAGTGTTTGAGAAGGATATCTACAAGATGGTTCGAGGAGCACTAGTATTGATGCAAGGAGTTCGGACTGGAACTCTATACAAGCTGCAAGGTAGCACTATTGTTGATGGGTGCAACGGTTCTGTGGTTCCTGAAAGTGGAGCAGAAAATCTAGTGGTCTCTGGAGAGAAGACCATGCTGTGGCATCAAAGGCTTGGACATATTGGAGAGAAGGGCCTTCAAATACTTCATGGTAAAGGTATGGTAGAAGGTATGAGTAATAGCTCTCTAGATTTTGATTTCTGTGAAAATTGTGTATATGGGAAGCAGAATCGGGTGATTTTCGTCTCTAGTGGTAAGAGGGAGAAACATATATTAGAGCTTGTGCATTGTGATGTGTTTGGACCTGTGAAGATTCCATCACTGGGTAAGTCTGTGTACTATGTATCATTTATAGATGACTTCTCAAGGAAAAAATGGATATATTTCCTTAAGAAGAAATCTGAAGTCTTTGACAGGTTTAAAGAATTTAAGGCTTTGGTGGAAAACTAGATAAAGAAGAAGATAAAGGTGTTGAGGACAGATAACGATGGAGAGTTTTGCAGTAAGGAATTTGAAGAATTCTGTAAGAAGTGGGGTATAGCACGACAGAAGACTACTCCATATACACCTCAGCAAAATGGAGTTGTAGAAAGAATGAACAAGACGTTGATGGAAAGGGCAAGAAGTATGCTCAGTGGTGCCAGGTTAGGACAAGAATTCTGGGCAGAGGTGGTGGAGATAGCATGTTACCTGGTCAACAGATCACCTTCATCAGCGTTGGAGGATAAAGCTCCACAAGAGGTATGGACTGGCAAGAAGCCCTCTCTTTCACATCTGAGGGTATTTGGATGTGATGCATATGTACATGTTCCAAAGGCGAAACGAACCAAGCTAGATAGTAAATCTGAAAAGTGCATCTTTATTGGGTATAAGGATGGTTTAAAGGGTTATAAGCTTTGCAACCCAACAACAAGGAAGGTTGTGTACAGCCGAGATGTGGTGTTCATAGAGGTGAATGATGTTATCAAACATGAAGTCCAACCAAAGGAACTTGAGAAGATAGAGTTTGAGTTAAAGGAGGAAGAATCAGACTCTATAGTAGAGGAAGAATTAGAAGATGAAGAGCCACAAACTCCTGGTTTGAGAAGATCAGTTCGAGAAAGAAGGCAGCCAGAAAGGTATAGTCCATCTACTTTCTATTCAAATATTGCTTTAGTTATTACTGATGATGATCCTAGAACTGTGAAGGAAGTAGTAGATTCAAGGGATGGAAAACTCTGGAAAGAGGCCATGGTTGATGAAATGGCATCTTTGCACAAAAATAAGGCTTGGGATATGGTGGAGTTGCTGGCCGGAAGGAAACCCATTGGCAGCAAATGGGTGTTCAAGAAGAAGACAAATGCAGAAGGAAAGGTGGAGAAATACAAAGCTCGGTTGGTAGCAAAAGGTTATTCCCAGGTGTCGGGAATTGATTTTGGTGATATTTTTTCTCCTGTTGCCAAGGTAACTTCTATTAGGTTACTTTTATCTGTTGTTGTTGCTTTTGATTTTGAGGTAGAAAATATGGATGTGAAGACAACATTTCTTCATGGGGATTTGGAAGAGGAGATCTACATGAAGCAACCTAAAGGCTTTGCGGTGAAGGGTAAGAAAGAACTTGTATGCAAGTTGAAGAAGTCTCTATTAAAACAATCACCAAGGATGTGGTATCAGAAATTTGATACATTTATACGGGGACTTTGCTTCACCAGAAGCAAAGCAGATCACTATGTGTATTTTAAATTAATTGGTGACCATGTTATTTATCTGGTCTTGTATGTGGATGATATGTTGTTGGTTGGAAATGACAAAGAAGTTATCCAGGATTTGAAGACCCAATTTTCCTCCAAATTCGACATGAAAGATCTTGGTGTTGTAAACTATATTTTGGGCATTGAAATTAAAAGATATCGAGCAAAGAGGAAGATCTGGTTAAACCAGAGGAAGTATGTCGTGACAATACTGTAGAGGTTTAATATGCTGGATAGTAAACCGGTGAAGGTTCCTATTACTGTAGGTGTAAAGTTATCTGCTGAACAGTGTCCCAAGACATAAGAAGAGGAAGAGGACATGTCCCGTGTTCCATATACAAGTGCAGTTGGTAGCCTGATGTATACAATGGTCTATACTAGACCAGACATTGCACATGCAGCGGGAGTATTGAGCAGGTTTATGTCAAAACCAAGGAAGGAGCATTAGACAACAGTGAGGCGGGTTTTCAGGTATTTGCATGGCACTAGTGATTATGGTTTGTGCTACCAAGGAAGACCGGGATTGGACAGAATTTTGGATATCCATGGCCTTGTTGATGCAGACTGGGCTAGAGATTTGGATCAGACAAGATCTACAAGTGGGTATGTGTTTAAACTATTTGGAGGTGCACTCAGTTGGATGAGTAAGAAACAATTTGTAGTGGCACTATCAACTACAGAGGCAGAATACATGGCAGCCACTCATGCAAGCAAGGAAGCAGTTTGGTTGTAGAGATTGTGTTCAAGTATGGGGTTAGTACAGGGAGCTATAAGGATATACTATGATATCCAAAGTGCAATTTTCTTGGCAAAGAACCCTGCTTACCATTCAAATACAAGGCATATTGATGTTCAGTATCACTTTGTGAGGGATATGATAGAAGACAAAAAGTTGTTGTTGGTAAAGGTGGATACTTTGAAGAATACTGTAGATGCATTGACAAAATCTGTAAGCTCTAAGAAGTTCTCTTGGTGTAGAGAAACAATGGGTGTTTCAGGGCTGGAAAAATGACTAAGCTCTCCTGTGGGCCCCTTGTCAAAAGAAAACAACAAGTGGGAGAATGTTGGGTTGTGTTATATTCTTTTCATGACTAATATTAGGTTGGGCGAACCTACCTATGGTTTTCAGTCCATGGTATTGGATGCTTCGACATATATAAATATGTATTGTAACATTGAAAGGAATATAATGAAAAATCAAGCTGGTAGTCCCGGTTTTGGGATCCAGGGGAAAATATCTGTGTATATGTGTTTTATGTGTTATGCTCTCGCATTGTTTATTTTCTATGTTTTAGAATTCGTATGCAGGTAATTTCTATACAGGGTTAAAACCTACACATCAACCACTAAGGTTCATCCTTAGTTCAGATCAAGCAAAGCATCAGAAACCCATAACCTGCATATTTGATCTAACACTTCATAAGATATTCAATAATTGCACCCTTATCCCTTTGATCTTCTCCTCCTTATATAGTTTTAGGCATTTCTCAATACCTCGGACCAAAACCACTTAGGACAAATACCTGGGACCAAATGAACCAACATATACCTCTCTTTCTTCAATCTCTAGAGTCTGATCTATAATCCTTTGTTGTTAACCTGTTGCAACGTGAACTGTCATCTATGTGAGTTGCCATCAAGGAGAACATTTGTATCATAATGCCAACAATCTCCCCCTTTGGACTTGATGGCAACAACAACACCAAGACACTCTCCCCCTTTGACATCAAGGGAAAATGGCGGGCCAAGGTATTCTCCCCCTTTGATATACATTATGATGTCCATGCTCCTCCTGAGTACATGCAGAGTCTATAGAGATATGATTCAAAATAATAACATGACTCTATAACTCAACTAAGTGAGTATGACCTCCCTAAGACCAATGACTCATACATACATCAATCTCCCAACCAAGTGGGGATACACCAAATTTGACACATCCACCCAACCAAGTGGGGATATACCAAATGTTTATACATGACTGAAATAGAAATTATAACATCATCCTTTGCATGTATTGTGGGGTTACAAATTAGGTATATCATCAAAAGATTCACCTAAATCAAACAACTATGTGGATCAAGCAATATAAGTATCATCATGTACCAAAGTATTCTAATATAATTCCAACAATGCATTATTATAAACATATGCTCCCCCTGAACCTGTGCCAACTGTTCCCTCTCAGATCTGATTATTGCAAATATCAGTAAGAATCATCAAGGCATCATCATCAATTAGATATACATCAACTTTTTAACAACTTATGAGGACCAAAACACTTCCACATATCATCAGCAGACTGTAATCATCATCAATCAGAATAGAAAAGGTAATTGATAATTGACTGAACCATATCAGACCCCTTTTCCTGAGTCTGTCCCACTGCATTTTTCTTCAAAACACCATATACGCGACTGTGTAGCGTCTAACTCGCGTATATATGCGACTTGTCTTCATGATAACTATGTATGGGATTTAGAATACTGAAGTTTCATACATTCAGCTCCCCCTGAGTCTGTTATGTCTGTATACTGTGCTATGCCACATATTTCTAGCTATACTTCCTTCTTCTTCCATACCTTTGAGTGTGATGATGTTTTCGCCTTTTAGTATGTTGGCCGAAATTTTCTCCTGCATTCTTTTGCTATGCGCCCAAACTTGTTACAAGCATAACATCTTATATGTTTCATATTCCCTCTATAACAGTCAATGGCTTTGTGACCAAACATATTGCAAGAAAAACGATATTCCTTAAATTACCTTGAAGCTGAAGATATTTATGTGTGATAGTATTGAACCATTCTACTTCTGCATCTCACTGCAACATGTCCAAAATTATGACATATAAAAAATTCAACATTATTCATCAGAGGAAATAACCGACTATCACTTCCATAGTTAGGACTAAAATATTTTCTTTGAAGACTTTCTTTCCTTGGTTGTTGATGGGGTCGACTTCTCATCTCCTTATTGAGAATTTCAAATTTTGTATTAGAGTTCCTTGCCTCATCTTGAGAGCTAGATTCACCTTCAACAGATTCATGAAAACCAAGAATAGTTTTGATGGTAGGAGACCTTTGACTACTAAGAATATTATCCAAAAACTTAGTATTATCTTGAAATCCTAACAGTTTATCCTTTTATTCTAATTTACCTTTTAAGATATTTATCTCAACCTAATATTGTTATTCCTTTTCAAGATATTTCTTCTTCATGATTTCTTCAACCTTTCTTCCTTCTTCCACTTGTTGTCTTACTTTGAGAATCTCATTTTCTTTTTCTTTATCTGCTTGAGGTAGTTCTTTAAGTCCCTTGATTGTTGTGCTCTTTTCATTCACTTCATTTCTTAATGATGTCACTTCATCTTGCAGCTTTTGACATTGATCTCCCTTTTCCTTGTACTTCTTCCTTACTTTGTTTCCTTCCTCCAACTGAGCTTTTAATCTGGTAACTTCTTCTTTGAAGGCACACTCCCTTTTGTTAAATAGATCTTGTTGATCTCTAATTTTATCTGTGAGTCTTTTAACTTCTGCCTCTATATTTCTTTCACTATCATTTTCAATATCTTCAACATTGCATGAACAGAGAAAAGTATCACCAGAAGACCAAAAATTTGTACCTTATACTTCTTTTGCTTGTTCATCTTCAATATGAGGTGATCCTGAATTTGAATACTTGCTCCCACCTAACGGCCAATTGTCTCTTCTGCTGTCATTGTTCCTTTGAGTTGTCTTCTTCTTCTGAGGCGCTTTCTTCTTTAGCTTCTTTCCCATTGTTTCTACGGATCTCCTTCAAGCGATCAAGCTTCTGCAAAAGGTTCTGCTCTAATACCAATTGTTGAAAATAATACTGAGAGGGGGGGGGGGTGAATCAGTATTAGTCAAATCAATAACTTTTTCTTTTCATACTCAAATTTATATACGCTACTTCAATGAAGATAACTCGCGTGTACATGCAACTATCTTTAAAGCAACCAACGTATATCCAAAAAACTTATGATTCAGTTAATTCATCATATGTTGATCTTTAATCAGTGCATCAATACTTTATTAACCATATAAGCAGTAACCATGTGCAGTAATAACATAATAAACCATCACACATAAGCAACACACATGAACACCAAGATTTAAGGTGGAAACCCAATGTGGGACAAAAACCATCTGTTGCTATCTTCTTTTAATATAAGAACAACATGTTTAAAATCTTGTACTGATGAAGAATCATAACAGTACACAGGCACCCACTTGCAGAAGGCTACAACCTTCTCTTTTTTTCCAGCTTCTACTGGAAGGGAGCTACAACCCCCTAGCACTTGTACTAGCTAATCTATTTACTAGTACGTAGGCACTGACCTATAGAAGGCTCCAACCTTCACTCATTTTCCAGTTTCTATTGCAAGGGAGCTCCAACCCCCTGGCTCTTGTACTGGCTGATATTTTTACCAGTACGTAGGCACCAACCTACAAAATGCTATGACCTTATCTCTTTCTCCAGAGACCACGTTTCATAAATTTTCAGACTGGATACTCCTAGAACACAACACCACAATCTGAAGGCCTCGTTTCATCAGATTTTCATACTGGACCCATCAACAACATTGATGCTCAAAATTAATCACCACTAAAATACAACCAATCACTGAAAACCCATCATCACTGAAGCAAATCACAATCAATCAATCTGAACATTTAGAACACTATCACCATAACATAGTCACTAGAATACAAAGTAGAACCCTGAACTCTGCATCAACAACCATAACCAACTGCAACTTCAAACATCATACTTCATATTGTATACGCTACTTTGATGTGACAAACCAACGTGTATACACGCTTTTACCAAAGCGAACCAGCGTATAGATCTGCAAATACTAACTTAAAACTTCACAACTATTCTAGACTTCAGTCATACCTAGATTAGAAAATTTACAGAAAAAACATGTGTTAGCATTCAGATCTAGACTATGTATGATCAAACCACATAATGATAATTCATTTTAGGTCTTATGATCCTGATTCATCATTATATCTCATCCCTCATCAACTACTAAGGTTCATCCTTAGTTAAGATCAAGCAAAGCATCAAAAACCCATAACCTGCATATTTTATCTAACATTTCATAAGATATTCAATACTTGCACCCTTTTCCCTTTGATCTTCTCCTCCTTATATAGTTTTATGCCTTTCTCAATACCTTGGACCAAAACCACTTAGGACCAATACCTCAGACCAAATACCTCGGACCAAATACCTCGGACCAATACCTCAGACCAAATACCTTGGACCAAAAACTTGATTTCCCATCCCATACACGCTTTTCCTTCTGTGAAAGTGCGTGCATACCTATGCAATCCTTTTGTTTTGTGGACCTGCGTGTATACGTATACTTCTCTTTCTTCAATCTATGGAGTTTGATCTGTAATCCTTTGTTGTTAACCTGTTTCACTGTGAACTATCATCTATGTGAGTTGCCACCAAGGACAACATCTATATCATAATGCCAACAGGAAATATGGATAGGATAGGTTTCTCGAGAAACTGGGCAAAGTGTGAGATCAATGAGACTGATGCAAACCGTGATAAAACCTGACTATGATCACACACAAACACTTAGTGATACAACATAGACCATCCAAAACATAAAAGACATACTCTACTTGATGCAACAACCTTTGTAACAAGAGTGCGTGAAGTTAGTATGAAACATGTCTATGTAATGAGAACAACCCATATTCACAAGATTCCCCCTTGAAGCAAAACGACATTCCCTTTGCATGACAAACAATAGTCTCGATGCCCGAAGATGACACATACTGCATAAAGATGAGAACATGGACAAATATTAAGATCATGGAGGTTGCTTGAGATCATCAACTTACCAACAAGTTACCAAGGAATGAACAATCACAGGATCCAAGGTAGGCTCTGAAATTTGCATGCGAGCCAAAATTTTGGAGGGTGGTTGTAGTGATACAACAGTTTCCAACTTCGTCCCGATCCATAAGTAGTCTGGTGAAATATGCCTATGTGTTGATTTCTAAAAGCTTAACCGAGCTTATGATAAAGATAACTATCCAGTGCCATACATGGAGCAGATACTCCAAATAGTGCCTGGGTCTAAAAAATTTTCTCTACTAGATGGATTTTCATGTTATAATCAAGAGCTAGTAGGAGAACCTGATAGATTGAAAACTACATTCCAAACTAATGGGGAATGTTTGCTTTCAAAAGAATGTCATTTGGGCTAATCAACGTTGGTGCAATATTTCAAAGAGCAACAGGCATCGCCTTTCAAGGCCTTACAGGTTAGAGTGTTGTTGTCTACTTAGATGATGTCACAAAAATTTTCCAGGAAAAGGTCAGATCATGTACATCATCTAAAGAAAATATTTGAAAGGTGTTGAAGTATGGAATTTCTTTGAATCCCAAGAAGAGTGTCTTTGGTGTGTCTGAAGGGATCCTACTAGGGCACATAATAGCAAAGAGTGATATCAAGATTGACCCTGAGAGGGTCAAGGCTATCACTCAGATCATGTTCCCAGTGAATAAGAAAGGCATGCAGTCTTTCTTAGGGAAAATCAATTTCCTCATAACATTCATTTTTCATTACACACAAATAGTCAAACCTATACAGGAGATGTTTAAGAAAGATTCAATATATAAATGGGACAAACGAGAGAAAGAAGCTTTTGGTTGGATTAAACAGACTATTGCTGATGCACCCACACTTTTCAGTCCAGATTATAGTATGGATTTCCTGCTCTATACATTTGCTTTGGATTTATCGATTACTGCTGTATTAACTTAGAAGGAAAATGAAGGAAATGAGCAGACTATCTCTTTTATGAGCACTAGTCTACAAGGACCATAATTAAATTACCTTGCAATTGATAAACAAGCATATGCAGTATATAAGGTAGTGAAGTATTTCAGGCCCTACTTATTGAAATCTCACACCACTGTATTCGTACCTCACCCAACAGTAAGAACACTACTTGTGCAACAATAGAAAGGTGAGAAGAGGGCTAATTGGGTGACCTGTATTCAAGAATATGATCTAGAGTTCAAACCAATTCATACTATAAAGGGTCACGACCTATGCATATTAGCTTCTAAAGCAAAGGATTCTCCTGAACAAGATCTCTCATGATGGGAGAAGGAAATTGAAATGTACATTATTGATTGCGTTCCTCAGAACATGTCCACAATGCCCTATTATGCAAAGTTACAATTTTTTTTGGAATATGGCACCTTTCCCTCGCAGTTATCAAGTAAACAAAAAAGGGTAATTCACTTAAAGGTTCTATCATACCAACTAGTCCATGGAGTTCTTTTCTGGAATCACCATAATGGAGTTCTATTAAAGGTGCCTTGAGTTGCAAGATATGAAGAAGGTTGTGAAGGATCTACATGATGGACCGGTAGGTGGCCACTATGCAGGCAACACCACAACGCACAAAGTCATGAGAGCTAGTTATTAGTGGCACACTCTTTTTAAGGTTGCTCACGCCTATGGCCGTAAGTGCCAATCTTGTCAGAAATGCGTCGATCATGATCAAAGGTTAGCTTCCCCACTTCTCCCAATAGAAATCGAAGAACCATTCCAATAGTGGGGCCTTGATGTTATTAGAGAAATTATTCCACACTCGTCAAAGAAACACCAGTATATCCTCATAGCTACATATTATTTCACCTAGTGGTTGGAAGCTGTTCCACTCAGACAAGTAAATGACTAGGAAGTCATTCATTTTGTACAACAAAACATCATCACTAGTTTTAACATTCCTACATCACTTGTCTTTGATAATGCAACCTAATTCTCATCATAAAAAAAATTACGAGTTTGCGTTTGAAACAATATTTTTCTCAAGCATGCATATAATTATTATCCCCGGGGAATAGTTTGGCTGAATCCACAAATAAAAATCTTATTCACATCATTAAGAAGACCATTTTCTTTGAAAAGAAGAGTTGGTATATTGCTTTGACTAATGCCCTTTGGGCCAACCGTGTTACCCCATAAGCCTTCTCTGAGAACCTCACCATACTTTTTGGTGTATGGTAAATAAGTTATTTTATCTCTGAACCTGTACCTCCCAACCTTATAACTCTCTTAAGAGTCACAAGGTAAACCTTTCCTACTAGATCAAAACATGATAGAAACTTAAATTTGAGAAAGAGCGACTCAAAGCCAAGGACTGATTTGTTGTGCATCAAAATTGTATAAAGTCCTGATTTGATAGAAAATATGCAAGAGTTAAGAGATTTGATGTGGGATACCTAGTTTTGAGATGGGATCAATCCCATGAAGACAAAGGTAAACATACAAAGTTTCAGCCATTGTGGATTGGCCCATTCACAATTGAAGAGAAACTCATCCACAATGCTTTCAAGCTCAAATATTTGGATGAGAGGCTTGACCCCCTACCTGTGAAAGACTAATATCTAAAGAATTATTTTTAGTAGTAGCTACAGGATGCAGTTCCTGTATATATTATTTTGCATCTTTTCTTTGTTTGTTTGTTCTGTGTTGTCAGTTTTAAGTGTTGTTGGCTTGTGGGGGCCTGACCCAGGTTCAGTGTTAGTTAGCCAAACAAATCCCTACACTACTGGCCCTTTCGGCATCAGCTTGTGGAGCGCGGACCAAAGTCTCACCCGAAGCAGTATGGGGGGATGCTGGAACCAAGTTTCCGCACCCTGAGATGGTTGTGATGTCGTTTTATTCCTTCTATTCCTGCCTTCACGCAGGTCACTTAGTTCTAGGGCTTTGTCTACCTTATCCTCCCTTCGATAACTCCGCGAAAGGGTGCGACTGACCTTCGCACAACCCTGACCTTCGATTCATTTACTTTCACTCTGCTAAGGCAGCATATTACTCAGACTGTCAAGTTATCTTAAGAATCTTACTTATATTATTAGATATTCACAGTTAGCACCGCATAGACAGATATTATTATTTGCGTTTAGTTATCCAACATAATTACATTCATTTGCACACCATATAAGCATTATAAAGGAAATTCATGCATAAACTAACAAGATGCATTAATCGGAACAACGACACAGAAATTACATAATACTTCTCTTTATTGATATCTTCAAGTGATTACAAACTCTATCTGCCCTGCGCACACAGTTGCAGGGGTCCGCGTACTCAACTGCAAACTTCCACCCTAGGCCTCTGCGCACTCAGCTGCAAAGCCTCTACCTACGCTATGACCCGAAACTTAGACTTCTTATTTCATAGCTATGACTCTCTTACGTTATATGACTCTCAAACTACTTAGAGCTTAGCTCTTTTTATACAGTCCCATGGTCCGCGGACCATGGGTAGATCTTTTACAGCCGACTTTACTTTACAAAACTAAGGGCGAACAACCCTTTATGACTTAAGACACCTTCGCGATCTGCGACCACAAAATGCGGAGTCTTTACAAGTTTATTACAAAATTTGACCAAAACATGGGATTTTAGCCCCAAAACTATCCTCTGGGGGATCTCGTTCCCAATAGGCCCCCAACACAAACATCATGAATCACCCTCAAGTCACTCGGTAGGCACGGAGATCTTTGCACGAAGCCCTTCCAGCTCGACTCGTATGACTGCAACCTCTGTAGCACCTAGTGCGACACCCAGAGCAGGCTGAGAAACCCTGCCTTTTCTACTCCCTTGAGCCACCTCTGCGGCTCCAATGCGGTCATTCCCATATTCGTATCAATGATGCGGCACATCAGCTGCTCGATCGCCAGGTGTGGGAACTTATCGTGATCGGCCAAGTCCCAATCTTCAAGTTTTAGTGGCGGCACTCGTGCCAAGCGTGGTCCGTCAAAAACAATTTCGTCCGGCAGCAAAGGGGTTTGCAGGGGAGTCTTGCTCTCATCGATGTCCTTTGGTACCTTGGTCTTAGGCTTGCACAGAGGGACATACTCCGGCAACCGAGTAATAGGGTTTGCACCCTGGGCTTCAACCTCCTCCACTTCAACTTCCACATCCTCATCGTCCATCAGGATGTCTTCAATGTCTTCCTCCTCCGGCTCCAAATTTATGGCCTTGCCTTTCTCCTGTGTGGTGGGTTTTGGTGGGTTTCTCCTTGGTGATGTGTGCACTGGTATGGCAGGTTGCTTGCCCTTCTTGTCCTTCACAGTTTCCTTGGTTGGTGTCGGCTTTGGTCTCGGCGTCCTTAGTGATTTAGGGACCTCTGCCAATACTTCGGCCACTGTTGGTGCAGCTTCCTTTGCCTCTATCTCCATTTCTGACGTCGACTCCTCTGTTATTTCTTCGGTATTTATAGTTTCTGTGGGTGTCGACATAACGCTTTCCTACTAGAGTCCCTTTCAAAGCCTCGAAGAATTCTCAGTACATGAGTGCCTAAAATCTCAACAACTCAATTCTCAAAATGCCAAGTGTTTTTCACTGGACAACCACTTGTAATTTATAAAGCATTTTGAATTCAAATCCGACTGTTCCCCCCAAGTTTGGTTCATTAATGTCGGATTGGCAGCATATTTTCAAGGATATGAGCCATAAATTTCGTCTTAAATGTCGGGCGTGTTAGAGCCTAGAATTGCCTCAGGCTGGAAAGACAAGGTTCTAGGTCCACTTCAAACCACGCTTAGCCTCGTAGCTAGCCCTACGAGGATAGGAGAGGGCTCTCTCCGGGTCAATCTCAGCGAAAGATAATCAATGGGGCTGGAGATGACTAAAAAACAAACTAATTTTAGGCTAGGTATGAAGTGCAAAGGATTTGATTTAAGTTTTTGGGGGTTTTGTGCTGGAAACAGGGAAAGGCAAATTGGGCTCAAGGATGAGGCACAGTTTCTGCAGAGTTCTGATTGGGGCAAGGAAGGCAATCATTTTGATGCTTTAAATTGAGTGAATGGATAGATCAGACTGGTGAGGAGCTAAGGAGAGCAAGAGAGTCTCAAGAATTCTCCTTAAATAGGTGAAAACATGAAAATTTAAACAAATTCAAAGGCAGAGCAGAGCAGTTAATGGATTCTACCTTAATCACTCATTTGTTCAAATTCAGAAGAAGAGACAAGAAAATGATACACATAACACTAATGAACTTAAAATTACTTAGAGAAGAAAACCATCAAAACATAAAGCCACATGGATCCCAAACAGTGCTGCAAAACCCTGGTGTTTCCTTAGCCAAAAATGCAGAGATAGATTGTACAATGATATGCCAAAGAAATCCCTAGTGTCCAACCCTGAAAATGATTTAGGAATTACATGATATAGACTAGCCCAACCCATTCCCTTGCCTCTAGGGGTTGAGCTCATTATTCTAGGAGCTATTTCAACCAATTCTAAACAAAGCACTAAAATCTAGGCAATCAAAACAACTTGCCTCTATAAGGTAGGAAACTGATTCATTCATTAAATTTTCATTTTTTAGTGAATGAATCCTATAGAACAAGTAAATAAGTGCCAAAATTACATCATGTTTATCCAATTACATCAAGATAGATCAAAAATTACATCAAAAAGCAAAACTAGTCAAACTGGCGAAATTTCTGAGCTGGAAGGTGAAAAATTGAGCAAACATCCTCTATGCGCGACGCCAAATCCTCTATGCACCGTGCCACTTTGAGGCTGAGTTTTAGGCACTTCCTGAAGTCCAAATTGAGCCCAAGATAGCTCATTGGAAAGCCCGGCATGTATACTTTGCAACCTAAGTGGAATTTTTCAATTTGGATGTCATTTTCCCCTCCAAAACTGCAATCTCCCAGGACTGCCTCCTCTGTGTCAAAATAGGGACAGAGAGGTCATTTTGTGAGTGTTTTTGACCTCCTGAGGACTCAAAACTTGCCCAAAATTCTTGGCCATGCACCAGAAGTCATGATTTTTCATTCCAAATCCAATGATGTAAACTTTTTGCAATTTGGAGTTCCCTAGCAAAAGCGCGCGCCACGTGGCACGACGCATAGGGAGAAAAACCTTGTTTTTTGTGCCAAAATTTGTCAAAATGTCAAAAATGCCCCAAATTTCTTGAAATTTTGGCTAGAGATTCTTCATGAAGTGTCATGTTAGGCTAAAGAGGCTTCAGCCAATATCTGAAGACGATCAATCTCCCTTTGCCTCTTTTGCTTCCTTATTACCTTCCTCAATTTTGCCTTTAAATTCCTTATTCATGCCTTGCAGACCTTGTTCCGTGCCATGTAGTGGAAAGCCATGTGTCTCAGTAATGCATGGTCCTTATCGGCCTTGTCCAATAGTCTCTCTAAGTGAATGTTGACTCTCTTGATATTAGACTCCCGATCATCATTAATCTCTTGCTCCAATGAATTGAGCTCAACCCTTCTCCTTTGTGCGGCTTGGCGATTCTCGCAGATGTTTTGTAACTCCATGATAGCTTATTGATCTTCAAGCTGTTTGTTCCTCTGCTCCAAGTATTTCATAGTCCACTTAGCCCTTTCGAAGTCAAGGGATAAGGCTTGGATCTTTTTTTGCTACTCCTGGATGATCTCCCTAAGTTTGGCACTTTGTGGGCCCGTATCTGTATCATCATCATGAATGAGAATGAAGTCGGTCTCTCTTTCACTTGAAGGCCCCTCATCTTGCATTGGCCTCTTGCCTTTTTCCTGTACCTGTGGTGCTGATGTCAGAAGCGAGGCCCCTTCCACACCAGGTGGAGATAGCACTCGCTTTGCTGCTGCAAACAAATTTCTGGTGCCCCTCTTATATGTGATGAATACTGGCACACTAGCGGTCTCATGGTGCTCATATTGATGAGAAGGTCCACCTGTCTCATGCTTGACCTCTGATAATCCCTGTGAAGCTCTGAAGAAGTCACGAGAGATGAAATCATCCCAAGTGATGCCCTTTAATCCAAGCTGATGAACCACCAAAATCTTAATAAGAGCAAAATGATAAACACTGTTAAGTTGCTGCTGAGGGGTTTTATGCTGCACAAGTGTGGTCATCCTCTCTATATTCCGGCAAATGAAATACAGAATTTTCATCATTCGTACCCTGGTGAAATGCATGAGCAACCTCATGTGATAAGCATATAGCCAAGAGAACCGTCCCCCACAGCTGAAATATTTCATGATCAATCTCATTAGTGGAGCATATTCATCTTTCAGATATCGGAATGGAAACACTCTCTTGAGTTGCCTCAAGAAACCGGTTTTAATGTATGGCTCATAATGCTGCCGGTCAATCTTCTTCCTCTTGGTCCATGGTTCCCCAATGTTTGGTATGCCGATTGCTAGTGAGACAGATTCTGGTGTGAGTGTGAAGGTGACACCGGCTAAGGTAGCTTGATCTCCATGTAAATGTAGCACAAATAGATGAGCCAACTCATGATGAAATCGAACACTAGCCACCTTTTGACAAAACTCATAGCATCACTGATGGTGAAAACAAAATATAGCAAGAGGGCAGGCCTGTAATTCAGTGAGGGTGACTGGTTCTTCTCGGATATGTCTACCTCCTCTATGAGGCCTCCGAGGTGCATGTTCGTCCATGGGGGAGTCACTTTGGGTTTCCATTTCATAATCCGATGAATGCTCAGATGCCATGACTGTTGTTTTTCAAACTGCCTTGGAGAAAAAGATGTTGGTGTAGGAAAACTATGTTGAACTGCTCTTTTAGTGATGTGTTCAAATTCTGCCACCAAGGGGAAACAAATAAAACAAGGGATTGTTAGGAATAGGGAAAGTAGTAAGGGATTAGGGACTATTGGGACTATAGGGATTAGGGAAATGTAGGAAAGTTTTGAGGGATTTGATGTATAGGGTTAGGAATTGTTGTGTAGGGTTTGATGTGTGAGATTGGAGAATTTGGGACAGAGCATTTAGGAGAAGGAATTAATGAGCTTAGGGGGGTAGGAAATTAGGGAATGATAAATACAAGGGAGAAATGGGAAGGAGGAGTGACAACCTTGGTAGCAAAACAGTGAATTGTGGAAACCACAACAATTTCTTTTGAGGCACATTGAAGTAGGGTTTGGATTTTTGTTTCAATCATTAGCATCCATAAACCACTATCACTCAGCACAAAAATGTATGAAACATTAGGATGTCGACCCTACCTAGCAAATCCACGCAAATAAATGGCAATTTGGAGAAATTTCAAACATTTTCGGGCTTTGGACTGTATGTGCCGCGCCACATACCCAACAAACCGTGCCATCCCAGTGCGCCGCGCCTGAGGAAATTTACACTAGGTTTCTCCTCCCAGTGCGCTGCACCTCTCCGGTGCGCCGCGTCACCTGCTCTATGCGTCGCGCCGACCAAGTTTCCTCCAACTTCACCCAAATCGCACACTAACTCAACCAATTTTCTTTGAGTGGCTTCTCTTTGGTCTTGGCATGCAAATGACATTGATCTTCATGAAAATATCTTTATAAAGAGATGGATTTGATTTTTGACTCTCCAAGACCCATCTTTGTAATGGTTTGGCATTGGCGCTTTTTCCATTTGAATACAACTCTGTTTTTAAATTTCCTTTTTGATTTTTTGACTGAAATGATGAAATTCTTGGCAATTTTGCAGGGATAGCTAATATGAAATTTGGCAAAGGAGACCAGCGCTGCGCCTGAAGAAATCAACTGAAAAACTTTTGAAAATGTTACAAAAGACAAAATGTTGACTTTTCTTCAAAACATAGTTTTGAAGAACAGTCATAATCCATCAATATAACGATGAAAATCTTTGAAATAACAACTTATTAATAACCTCCCTCATGAGTCTGCTGGCATTAGTAGACATTGTTGAAGACCAAATTGACTAACCCTAGACCTAGTGACTGAAATGACTCTTGTGATCTAGAAACTGAAACAGGACTGTAAGTGACTTTAAAACTTGATTTTGATGAACATACCTGAGCCAGCAATGCAAAGCATGAGGGGTGATGAATGACCAAACCCTTTCGTCAGATTATGGCATGCCCCTAGTGGAATGCAACTGAGTGAATCGAGCGAGACACCTAAAAATGAAATGCAATAAGAGAAATGATCTCTGACGGAGGGATGTAAAGACCGACTCTAATAGGCTGCCCACACCATTTGGCTGCATTTCTACCATGAAATCATGAACAGTGACTTTAACGGTCACTTTTCGGCCGACCTGCATGATTTCTCCTAGGGTAGTGCAACTCCCTTCGCGCTGTCGCGAACCCTGTGACACTTCCTTGCTTCGCACAACTCCCCAACCTGGGCAGTGTATTTTATAGTCTCGTGCCTCCTTTCAGTTGCCTGGAGTCTTAAGAATGTGCTACCTTCATCTAGTCACATGGTCGGACCGCCGGTGTATGGCTTCAATCAACTGCCATTCACCTTTCCTGAGAAGGGATCTCCATTCAATTTGACCAGTTGTACCTCTCCTCCATCAGTAATCTCCTTAATGACATAGGGCCCTAACCAGTGCATCCCGAATTTCCCTGGAAATTTATCAAACTTACTATCATATAACAAAACCAGGTCAGTTACCTTAAAGCTGTGCAGCTTGATGTGTCGATCATGCCATGATTTTTCGCGCTGCTTTTGGACCTGTTGGTGAAATCCAACTAGAAATCTTTCTTCCTCAAGCTCATCCAATTGTGCGAGCCTTTCCTCTAGGGCTCCACGATCGGTCATACCCATGGGCGCCACTATGCGTAGACTAGGCACAATATATTCCATAGGCATTACTGTTTCAACCCCATAGATAATCCTAAAGGGGGTTTGTCCAGTCAAATTCTTTCATGTCGTTCGATAAGCCGATAGTATTGTAGGTATGCATAAGTCCCAATCACTTTTATGAGCTTTACAAACCTTCGTCAGTGTGTTCTCCAGCACTTTATTGAATGCTTCCACCGTCCCATTAGCCTGTGGGTGATAAGGCACGCTCTTCTGGTGATATACCTGAAATTCCTCCGTTAGTGCGCTAATCGTCTCATTCAGAAAGTGCGTACCGCAATCACTCATTAAGATCTTTGGACAGCCAAATTGCGTTAGTACATACTCAAAGAGGAACTTTTCAGGAATCATGCCTGTGCAATCCTTCACAGGCTGTGCCTCTGCCCAACAAGTCAAATACTCTGTTGCGGTGATAATGTACCTCGCTCTTGTTTTTCCTTGGGGCTGAATGGGTCCCACAAAATCTATCACCCATTTCTCAAAGGGTTGTAATGTCATCTGTGGATTCAAAGGCATCTCATCCCTCCGTGATGGCTTGCCAGCCCTTTGACACACATCACATGCCTTGCAATACGCTTTTTAGCCCTGATGGAGGGTTGGCCACCACAACCCTGTGCGTAGAATCTTCTGCCTGGTCGCTCTTCCTGCGTAATGTCCTCCCACAACGCCCCCATGAGAATCTGCGAGGATGCTTCTTCTTTCAAACTCAGGTACATATCGTCATAACATCTCATCAAACCCCATTTTGTACAGATGCCCAACAATGACAGAGAAATCTACCGCGCGCACCACTAATTCCTTCTTCTACTGGACAGTGTATCCTTTAGGGGTAGTTCTTGTCGTTAGGAAGTGTATTATATCCTCAAAATGGCCATCTGCGATGCACACTACAAATAGTTGCCTGTCAGGCAATCCCTCCTCCAAATTAGTGGGCTCTTCCCTTGTTTCAATGCGCGATAGATGGTCTGGTCGTGCATTTAGTCATCCAGGATTCACAATAACCTCAAAATCATATTCCTGTAACAATAACAGCCACCTGTAGATTCTCCCCCCCAAAACAGGCTAATTGATTAGGTACTTCAGCGCAGAGTGATCTGTATAGATCTTAAAATGACCTCCCAGCAAGTAGTGTCTAAACTTCTGGAGTGCATACACCATGGCTAACCCTTCATGCTCGGTGGTAAAATAGTTATTTTCTACCTTGGATAACCGTCTACTTGTAAACGCGATAGGATGGTACAAGTCTTCTCCTCCAGCCTCTGTCAGTACTACTCCCAGCACTATACACGACGCATCGACATGTACATGAAACTCCTTCTTCCAATCCGTGAAGACTAGGATCGGTGCAATGACCATCTTTTCTTTCAATACATCTAGGCTCTTCTTACAGTGCTCGTTCCAGCAGAACATGACATCCTTCTTCAACAACTTTTCCATAGGTGCGGTGATCTGGGCATAGCCTTTGGTAAACTTTCTATAATATCTTGTATGTCCTAATGTAGCATGCAACTACTTCACACTCCTCATACTTCGAAGTTCAGTATCACCACGATCTTCGCGAGATCTACCACCAGTCCCGTCTGCAAACCACATGACCCAACAGGGTCCCAAAAGGAACACAAAACAAACACTTCTTTAGATTGAGCGCGATCTGGTATCTTCGATAGGTATCCAGCATCAGGCACAAGCTTGCTACATGGCATTTTACCAGCCCAAACACAGTCCAGTCATCAAAGTATACCTCTAGGAACTTATGAATAAATTCCTTGAACGCAGCAACGACTACGCGCGAGAAGATCGTAGGTGAATTCTTCAATCCAAACGACATTATAATGTACTGAAAACAACCCCACTCAGTCACGAAGGTTGTTTTGCTCCTATCCTCCGGTGCGATTTTGATTTGGTGGTACCTAGAGAACCCATCAGTGAAGGAATATGCTTCCTGGCCACCTACATTGTCCAACACTTCATCAGTGAATGGAGTCGGGAAAGGATCATGTACACAAGCATCATTCAGCTTTCTGAGATCCATGCATATCCTTATTTCATCCTTCTGCTTCTTCTCCTGTACCACCATTGGGCTTACCCAGTCAAATTCTTCCATAGGCTCAATGATGCCTGCCGCGAGCATCTTGTCTAGCTCTAAGCAGACCTTCTCCTTATACTTCGGATTGAGACGGTAAGGTCTTTGCTTAACTAGCTTTGCGTCGGGCTTCAATGTGATCTTCATCACACCTAGGTCCCCGATTATCCCCTTCAGATCCGTAAATTTGGTAGGGAATAAATCCTGGTACTCGCGGAGCAATTAAACGATCTTATCCATCGTCACGTCATCCCAGTAGTCTCCAATCTTCGTGAATTTGGGCTCTGCCTCCGTACCAATGTTTACTTGTTTCGTTTTCAACAACGTAGTTATATCAGGATTCTCAATCTGCGGTCCTTCAACCTCGCGGTGACCCGCTGTTTCCGAAATGTTAATCTTTCGCAGATCCTCATCTTCTTCTGCAGCGGTTACATTATAGCATTCCAGCGCGACACAGCTAAGTAGCCCACTCAGGCTGAATCATGTCTAAAGGATCCTGCGGTATCCTAAAGATTGTTGCTTTCACCTCTTGTAGTGCCTCATCAATATTGTCAAACCCGTCTTCAAAATTGAATGTCATTATGAATCCTTTGTACAGAATATCCCATTCACTTGTACCATGGCGAAGCTCTGTTTCTACATACCAGTTCATCGGGATGACATCCAGGGTGTGATAGAGCAAGTGCACCCATTCAGGTTGGGGCTTCTCTCCATAAGGCTGAGCCCATTTGGCCAAATGCGTGCATGGATCATCCTGCCCATCATACTTGTCTGTCATTCGCATCCTCAGCTTCCCAAAGCGTGTTCTCATCATCCTCGTACATTCGCACCAATCATCAAATATTTCCTTGTGCGTAACCCACCATCTTGCAGGCGTAGCACGCAGTGCCCAATCCAACGCTTGGAAGCGCTACTTTTCTGGTACCTCCCTCTCAAATGCATCAAAAAAGATATCTACATCATTTAGGCCATCATATGTGGGCAGATTCCTTACCTCCGACGACACACGGCGCAGTGACCGGGTCATCATGTTACAACTCAGTGTAGTTACCTCATGTAACCGATTTTTCCAGTGCTCCAACTCTTCATCAAAGTCTGAGGTACAAGAAATCTCGCGATACCACGTAATTCATCCATCATTTGTTGGATTCACCCAGTCTTGGTCTCGCGTTGTTACCTTATAGATACAGTCCAAATCGTCATCACTTTCATAATCGCGGACTGGTTCAGTATAGCGTGATCCTTCAGCAGGATCTGGGGGCAATATTATGCATAGCGATTTCTTCTCGAATATCATCTTTCGCTTCATTAAGTTGATTACCCCGTTCATATCAGTAGCCCAATCAATTCCTAGGAGCGCAGGATAGGGGTTGCTGTCATCCACAATTTCTATTACTTCAAAATCAGCCAGCGCTTGCACCTTCAATATCCACAGTCACCCCCTACAGCCACCCCATGGGGATGATCTTCTGTTGATTCCCCATCCTTAGGTGAATTGACGACCATTGTAGCATAGGTCTCCCCATTCGTTCCCAAGTCTGCTTCGGTAGGATGTTCACATTTGACCCTAGGTCCAAAATAACCTGATCCATTTCATACTCTCCTGTCTGTGTGGTTAGCCTCATCTCCCGTCCTGTTCTTGTTTTATGCTTGCCAATCTTTCATAGTACGCGCAGCTCACTCGGAGCATTTCTGGCACATCTATTTATAAGCTCTTGTAACCCCTTCATAGCCTTACTATCGTTCACTAACTTCATACAAGTCTCCAGGAAGGTTGGCTGCATAGAAAGGTCCATCTCCTGATCAAGCTTATCCTTGCTCCCTGAGGTGGAGGCCTCAACAAAGCTCTTCTTCGCTTCCATGAAGGTTTCACGTACGTGCTCCAAATCGAACTCAGCCTCCTTCACCGGAGCTTTGCGAACCCATGTATTGTCTTCTCGCTGTTTCCCCTTGTTATCTCCTGTTGTGATTCCACTTTGGAGCACTATATTCACATTTGGATCCTCTTCACGTGGCTCAAACCTCATCATCTACAGGTTCTCAGTCGGTGGAGGTGGTAGCGCCCCTTTGTCATGTATCCTTTCTATCAGCATAGGACCATCTTCCGTTTCATGATCAAACAACGTGCAATACTTGCATGACAGACGTGTTGGGTTAGTGCAATCATGGGCATAGTGTCCTAGTCCTCCGCAACTGTAGCGGATCAACTGTCCCTGACCTCTGCTAGGTCCTCCTCCCCCTTGGCCTCGGTCACGCCCATGAAAGCTTGTTTGCGCCATCCTCGCGCTCTGGTCAGGGGATTGTGTTTCTACTTGAACCCTATAGGCAGGTGTTGTATCCATCATCAACTCATAGCTTCTACAGTTGTGCTCATCATGCCCTACCGACCTACAAAAGTTGCATAATAGTTGTTGCGGTGTCTGTACAAACTTCTGCAGCAAATGACAATTATTTGTGGCATGTTTTCCTGCTACTTGACAGATAGCACACCACAATGTAGGCCCCACGCTCGGTCCTGCTTGAGCTTCCGGCCTCAAAGACATTGGTCCTCCTATTGCAATATAGTTCACAAAGACCAAACAATGGTCTTTGTCATGCCCTTGACTCTTTCATTTCAGACACCATACCTCTTTGCGCATCTCTGGTCGCACTGTTCTGTCCTACTTCAAATTCTGCATCTCAAGGAAAAGATTTTTCAATTGCGCATGTATCTGCTGAACCGCTAGATTTGGATCTTGCATCGGGGTTTCATGTAGTCTCATTTCAATCTCTAAGGCCTCCGCCTGAGTTGTTATCTTCTGTTGTGATAGCGCAACCCTTAAGTGTGGCAGTAGCAAAGCCAAAAACCACTCGCGATGTTGCCCATCCATCAAGTTCATATTAGCTTCACAAATTTTACACTTCAATCTCTAATCTAATTACCAAGGTGTCTCATCTGGTTGCATCACGATTTCCTTGAATCCCACAATCGACTGTGCCTCAGATTTAGGCCAACTGAATTCTCTATTCAGTGTTGTATGGATGTCTGCTACTCTAGCATTCAGGTTATCATTAGAGTAATTAATGTACCAGGTTAGCACACGATCCTACAGAGAACTAACCAGTGTTTCCTTCTTTATGTGATCATCAGTAACGCCCTGAGATTCCCATACAACTTTCACGATGAACCAGAACTAGTCCGGGTCCTCATTTCCCAAGCCTTTAATTAAAGGCAGCTTCACTGAATTTGCCATACTGAACTGCATGGAGGTGGAGGTGGTACAGGTGAAGTCGCAGGTAATGGTGATGAAGTTGGAGGTGGTGTGGGTGGAGGTGGCAGTCACGTGAATCCTTGTCTTATTAACTGAATAACACTTTGCAGAGAAACCTGCGCTATCCCTTCTTCGTCACCTTGCGAAGGTGAAATAAATGGACTATATTCAGGACCCTATTTTCCTTTGTTTCTGTAAGTTTTTCTGCTTCACGTAGTCTCGAACATCAAGGTAGCTGCATAACCCGCTTTTCGCACAATAACATTTTAATCCAAGTATTCAAAGATTTCACGTACTTACCTCACATTCCTTTGAAAAAATTCCGCTCCGCCTCGTTGTAGCTAACTGAGGTGTCGACCACGAATTCAGTCACAAATCCTCCTATGACGTGATTGAGCCAATGATCAACAGCGCGGGCGATCTTGTCCTCAGATGCTTCCAATTTCTGTACTACCTTCGGGTCCAAACAATAGGACCGTCAAGTTTCCACTTTCCTTGGCTGTCTGTGAGCTTCACGATCCACTCTTATAGCTCAATTGGAAAGGAGAAGAAAAATATTTTGTGGATCTCTGTATATAGGTATCTGTCCAACCACTGTTCCTTTGTCAGTCACAAGTTTCTGTTCTCCTGCGCCATGAATTCATGGATCTTCCTATCCAACCAGTCTCCGATCTCTTTCTTAGTTGGATTCCAATGACATGACATCACACATCTCTTATGCAGATTCCAGTCCCGGCAACGGAACCATTTGTTGGCTTGTGGGGGCCTGACCCAGGTTCAGCATTAGTTAGCCAAACAAATCCCTACACTATTGGCACTTTCGGCATCAGCCTGCGGAGAGCGGACCGAAGTCACATCCGAAGCAGTATGGGGGGATGCTGGAACCAAGTTTCCACACCCTGAGATGGTCGTGATGTTGTTTTATTCCTTCTATTCTTGCCTTCACGCACGTCACTTAGTTCTAGGGCTTTGCCTACCTAACACCTTATTCCTCCCTTCGATACCTCCGCGAAAGGGTACGGCTGACCTTCATGTAGCCCTGACCTTCAATTCAGATACTTTTGCATTGCTAAGGCAACGTATTTCTCAGATTGTCAAGGTATCTTAAGAATATTACTATCTTATTAGATACTCACAGTTAGCACCACGTAGAAAAATATTCTTATTTGCATTCAGTTATCCAACATAATTACATTCATTCACGCACCATATAAGCATTATAAAGGAAATTCATAAATAAATTGACAAGATGCATTAATCAGAACAAGGACACAAATATTGTAGAATACTTCTCTTTATTGATATCTTCAAGCGATTACAGATTCTATCCGTCCTGTACACATAGCTGTAGGGGTCCACCTATCATAAAAACAATAAGTGCCAATGAAAATTTCTACTAAATAAATAAATAAAGGGTGAAATAAGAGAAAGGATTCTTGCGCAAGGAGGTGAAGCAAGTGACTTCATCGAGGAACTATCCATGCTCGCTGGAAGTGAAGCAAAATTTGTGTCTCTGAAGTGACTCAGTCGGGATAGTGTCGAGGCCTGCTGGCAATGGAGAAACACCAGAGATAAATACTCAATACTTTGAATATCATAAACTCATTGCACACATTACCATTCCCAGATCGAAACGGTTGTGGTACGATGTATCTTTATGCGTGTTCAATAAAGTAGAGAAAAGTAAGATGCTATGTGTAAAGACAAGTCAAAAAGGGGAACTTGGTGCAATCAATACTTCCCAAAGGTATAACGCTTAGCTGAAATCCATTCTCGAATAGAGAAGATGAAGTTTGTCCAGTGTGTCGCCAAGTGTTGTTGTTGTTACAACACCGTCCTAAATTTTGCTACATTTTAATTTTGGCGCCTACCTCATTGTCATATCGAATGTCTCCTTGGTCGTCAAGCATCATTTTGTGTCAATTCATATGTTTTGAGTGTTCTTAAGTGTCTTCACATTTATTTGAATACCCTTATATTCATGGTCACAACACCTTTCTTGTTGTAAAACGACACTTTTTGGTCACATTCGCACACACTTCACTGTTTATATTTGGGGAATGTGCATAAAGTGGCGTTTTGATGTATATTCATAGTTGGTTACGTTTTTCTAAGTTTTCTTGATGATTTATTATGAGTCACACATGGTTATGTCTAGAACTCATATTTTCCATTCCTTGACCAATCATCCTCACTTGGAAAATTTTCGGTTGAAAAGTGAGCCCATTAAGGCCAAGAGCACATGAGCACACTCCAAAGCCTTGATGGGAGAACCTTCATTGTTTAGAATTGCATTATTGCACCCTGTGCCCTCCCTGAGATCTAGGTGCACTTCGAAAGATCGAATCCCCTTTGTTTTTCTGAAATGCACCCTCCAAGAATGACTAGGTCTTCCTAGATCACATTCCTTCAACTCAAAAAGGTATGTCCTCATTGAGTGCATTGTTGCACCCTGAAGGCATGAAGCCCCAACCTTTAGCCTTCAAGAGTGCACTTGCTCCCTCCTTGAGCCCTCTTGAAAGCATGAGCACACCCCAAAGGCACAAAGCTTCAGCATTTAACCTTCGGGAGCGTGCCCTGCGCCCTCCCTCTCTCCCTTGAGCGCATAGTGCACTTGAGAAGCCCGAAGCTTTTCCATTCAATCTTCGATCTTGTGACATGTACCCTACCTTGACTGCCTTGTTTTTTATGGTGGATGAGTGCATCTCAAAGCCTCAAAGGTCCTTCTCCTTCGTCCTTTGGACTTTCAAAGTGCACCCTTGCGCCTTGTAGATCATTTGACTATTTCAGGCGCACTGAAAAGGCATGAAGAGTAAAATTTGCATAAAGCATCGTAAAGTAGGATATTTTCAAACTGATGGTTGCTCATCATGAGTGATTGTAGAAAAAAGTATTCCAGGGACCTCATGGAAAAAACACACAAGGAATATCGAGTAAAGAGGATAAATAAAGCAAGCACGAGAAGAACCAAGAACACACATGAAACTTGATGATAAAAGTACCATGAAGAGTCCAAGATTGAAGACCCTTCAGAGGGTGGAAGCACCATGAGAAGATGATGATAAGGAACAGACACGGTGTCAACCATGTCACCACTAAAGTAAGTCCATGTCATCAGTCACTGTCAGTCCCAATCATCCCAGATAGTGACGTGTCAAGTTTCATCATATGATGATATGGAAGAAAAAATATATTATTGTAATTATTGTAAAATACAAGCAAGTATAAGTCCAAGAATCATATGTAAACTCAAGAGTCACGGAAGTTGAAAGGACATGTAATACCAAAAGTCATATGTAATTGCAAAAGTCATTTGGAACTTCAAAGGTTGTAGAAGTCCAAAGGTCACTAGAAGTTAGAAATTCAAGGGTAGTGAGGATATGTGAGATCACTCCTCAAGTTATAAATAGATCCTCATTCCTCATGTAAAGGACTTTTAACCTTGGCTTCTCCCATAAGGAATAATAGAGATAAGTTAGTACTTTTGGGGAGAAAGTAGTGGTTCCAATGCTCCACTATTGGAGAAAGTGATGTTCGTTCTATTCATGTATCTTGGGACTTTTACTTAATATTTGAAGCCTTGACGACCAAAGCTATTTCATACGTGGATTACAGATGTTTGTAATACTATTCTGTGAATGTTCACGACTTATGTTTTCTTTCACCAATGCTAAGGTAGTTGAACTATTTCGGTTATTTTAGTGCTTAATCTATTGAGAATGTGTTGTAATGGTTATAACATTCGTCACATTTGTGTCGACTATTATGTTGGATGTTATCCGAAATATTCCTTTTTGTGTGCTTCTTTATTAGGGTGGTACTATTACCTCTCTCCTAGAGGCTCACTTTCTTTCCCCTCTGTGGTAGAAGAACCTTGATGCACTTGCAACTGAACATTCACTAGGAACACTAGCTTGCTTTTCGAAGGCACATATGTGATTCTCTCTCTTGCTGATAGCTAAAGCCAAAGCAAATATTTAAGTAGACAGAAGCCAGACCGTATTCTAGATGGGTATCTTGTCCCAAACGGTGTGAGGTCTAGTTGGGACCGCATATCAGTCAGACCCCCTTGAATGTTGGTAAGTCCAACATTGTCAACAATATCTGAGCTAGATATTAAAAAACTTCATCTGATTGAAATGAGACCATTATTTCTTAGTAGATGTCTTGTTAAATTAGTTATTTATCCTTTAGTACCAGGGAATTATTTGTATGAAGAGATAGATCCTGACATCATCAAGTTCTAGCTTCATTCTCTATCACAAATAAGAAAGAGATAAAGTAACATTTAATTATGAAGACATCAATCTTAAAATAATTTTCATCAAGGAAATGTGGCTTCAATGTTAAAATGAAAAATACAAACTATAGAACATATTCTTACCTCAAATCCATTGTCAAATTGGAATATAATAATCTTGTTGTGATAAAGAATTTCGAACCTACACCAAAAATAGAGGAGAAACAAATTCAATAAAATAAAAATAATCACACCGTCTGTACTATACCCTTCACTACTTCTTACACTACCAATGGAACATGTATACCAAAATAAGTGTCCTTTGGGCCTTCATATATATTGGACTAGATAAAATCTTGCAATTTATAAATTTCCCAATTCTCATTTTGGTCTTCATTTTCTTCATTCTAAACACATTATTCTGCACGTGGAATATCATTATGAGCCTTCAAACTATTATGTTCCATATCAAGTTCATTAGAGAAGTCTGTTATATTATTTCACCCCTCCTATCACAATTTGATCGCCAAAGGGCTAACGCTATTTCATATGGAAAATTGATAATGTCATACTTTGTTACATATGATATTAAACATATATCCATATGTTTATTATGTTTGTTACTAAAATTTGAATTAAAAAAAGATAGTGCACTTAACATCCTCTCATCCTCTACTAATCCCAAAATCATTGTTTGACACACATATGCTAATTTGAAATATTTTGATAAATTTTTTTGTAAGTTGGCTAGCACCTAAAATAGTCCATAATATTGTTATTGCACCATATTCTAGAGGATTTTCCGAAACATTAAATTGCTTCCACAATGTTTTAGTAAAGCATGTGGCTTCTTGAAATATTTTTAATGAATCAAAAATACCTTGAATTTATTCTCCATGTATTTGGACCTTATGGAAAAAGTGGTGCACCAAAATTTTTAATTTAGACACAAAGTCATCTTTTAAAGTGTTTTGACATTGTTGATTATTCCAATATTAAGGATACACCATAAACATGGCCTCTAATAATTCATCTTGAGGAAATCATTATCTTATCTTTAATGCTAGTGATTGTGCAATTTTTGTTAAGCTTCATCTTATTGAAAATGATAACATCATCAAATAAGTCTCTTGACATGGGACACTTTTTGATGAATTTCCCTGTATTATCAATATAATGAAAGAGAACCATATACCCATGCATTGCCATACATAATATCACTTTTTCATCAAAATTCATTTTCTTTTTAGAATTTTCTATATTCATGATCATATTTTAATTTCTGAACTATGGACTTGTAAAAGATTCCAACATTGTATACAAATTATCCAATGAAAGGCATGCTAATTTTAAGTTGAATTTATGTAATATGTAATGTGCGTTGTGTGAATTTGGGACATTTTCACAAGAACGTTCATTTCATATAGCATAGTAACAATTCCACTCAATGTTAGTAACGTCTCTATATAAGTTAATTGAAAGAGAATATCTTGAGCATTGTCTACACTGAAGCGATGTTCATATATCACCCCTACCAACAATTGATACTCACTACATAGTCTTTGGGCTAGTCCATTCAATGAGGTACATCTTGTATCAACATGTTTTAATAATTTGTTTCCATTCATAACACTATTAGTAAATTTTTAAAACTCTAAAAATCATTCGGAACAATGATAAAAGTATGCATAGGCCTCTCACACAATATCTTCAACTTTTGACATCGATGAAAACATGCTTACTATTTTAAATGCAATATTCATCCTATGAGACATACGACGGATAATCAACATATACAATGAGTCTATTGGTATTCTAACACAAAGGTTATTTCTCTATCGTTGCAATATTGATGCTCCATTTTCTACAACACATACCTGTTTATTCTTGTAGCATCTGATGTGCTCTAGCCTCGAGATTCTGCAGAGAGGCCAGGACACATGCATTCTCAAAGACCCAAAAATAATTTGGGAAAATTCCACCTAGAGATTTTTTAATTAAAATAATTAATCATTTTTAACGTATTCCTAAGTCTAAACTTAGGAAATCCGATTAATTAGAGGGTATTAATTAAATATGGTACGAATCTTCTAGATAAAGACAAGGATCAACTCCCAGTTAATATTAGCCCTTGATTATGTTTTAATCATGGTTGTTGTTGCTCCAACGAGAGATTATAAGAAGGAGCTTGATGGGCACTTGGAGAACACACCGAGATAGTGAGATCTAGAGATCGAATTCTCAAGAGTAGTAGCGTTGAGTTGCTGGATATTGCATGATCTTCTTGTAGTGAGGGACAAGGATAGTAGACTGGAGAGGATTTTTACAATCCTGGTGAGTGCAAGGAAGAGAAGGCATCGAGAGGTCTAGAGAGGCAACACAATTCCACACAAAGGCCGTGCAGTGCTTCAGAGGGAGCCCACAATTTTTCTAGGGAGAAGTTGAGATCCAGAGCCAGAAGCCGAGGTGTGAGTTCAGAAGGCTAGGGAGTTGATATTCCAGTGGGTAGAAGATCAGAAGGAGAGGGTGACACAGTCCCTTGAGCTATGACACAGTGACTGCATGATTCCACACAAATAATACGTAGAGATAACGTAGGGAAGCTCATCCAGAGCCCGAATTAGTGTTGGATCTTCAGTGAAAGTGTGATATATTTTCTACCTACCTCTTTGCCAGTTTATTCTGTGTATCAGATAGCTAGATTCGGCATCCAATGATTTTTACTCAGATTACTACTGCATAATAATCAAACCCTCAGCTGTTGCACTAGTTTTCCCACATTGGGTTTTTCCAGGGACGTTTGTCCAAAAACAATGGTGTAATTGTGTGTGTTTATTTCTCTCTTGTGAAATATTTTGTTTCCACGATATTTTATGTTGTGAAGGCTGCAATAGATTTTATTTCGATGTTTACTGTGTAACAATGTAAATAAATTGATTCAAAAATTAACAAGTAGGAGAAATTTAATTAGTTGTTGTAGTAGGGTTTCGGGTCACTGAATTTTCACAATACCAACTTTTTTGCAATCATTAAATTATCCATACAACCCAATTCCTTCAAAATATTAATAACAAGTTTATAAATATTTTCATTTGTAGAATTCTCCCTCATTTTATGAATCCAAAGTAGATGAAAAAGCCTAATATTGTCATTAACCATATACATACTCATGCAGATCCATGAAGTATTATCAATAGTTGTAACCTCATTCAATGACATTAAAATAAACCTTGCATTTGAAATCTTTTGTTTCATGTCATCATTTTCTAATTTAGCTAGATATCTTACCCAAATTCAATTGCTTACTATAGACCAATGAGGAGATGGAAATTTGACAGTTTAAGAAAAGATTGACATTTCATGTATTCTAGATAATCTATCATTGGATGACCTATAGATAAGATGATAAATTCAATGCTTAATTGTGTCATCTTGGATAAAAAAATACTTTTCATTATCTTTCCAAATAGAGATGTTATGGTTTGTCTACTTGCCTCAAGTTTTCCCTTACTTTTTTTTTGGCTTGACCCACAGGGGATTTGAACCTTGGAGGTCATGTTTTACATAATACTTCATAACATGGTTGTTATATGGAAAATTCACTTATGCGGACAAAAAGGAACTGCCTAGATCTAGTGGCATGATCTAGAAACAACAAGGGCGAAAAGAGCTATGTTTTCCTTAAAGATATTAGAATATGTAAAAGAGAACTACCCGGAATCTATAGTAAGTCCTCCTCTTCTCCTTGCTTGTAAGCTCCAAATCTAGCTCCGAGTTATATAAATGGAACCTGCAAAATGACTAAAACAGGCAAGAGAACTACAATATCCACATAGCATAAACTAATGTCTCTAATAAATGAGTCAAATAGCATTAAAATACATAAGCATCAACATGACACAAGCATAGGAAAACATAATGGTTTTTGTACTAATAAATGAAGGATAGAGTTACAACCATTTATAGATGCTTGACTTTGTAGATGTCTCCCCAGTTACCTTGTCCTTCCTTGCCACAAAGAAAACCTTCAAACTCAACCCTAATGCATTAATGGAGGATTATTCTTTAAGCTCAAAGCAACAGCATGAGGGCACTAGTAATCTCTAAAATCCAACCCAGACTCCAATGATGGGAGACAATGAATTTATAGGGTAAAAGTGGTAGTTTAGGATTTACCAGTTTATTCTTGAGATCCACTATGTAGGAGGATAAGCTCTAAGGATAAGAGGTAATACCTCTAGAGTAGGAATTCAAGATCTCTATCCATGGTAAATGGTTAAAATCACCTTAGAAGATTTTGGAAGGAGAATATTCGTCAATATTTTTCTTTTCCCGAAATTCTAGATCGCATCTGTAAAGTATAGCAACCTACATTGGTTAATGTAGGTGCTCAATTATGCAACTTGCAACCATTGCAGGTGGATTGAAGAGTAGGGTGCATTGAGGGCTAAAAACATTGTTTTTGAGCTAATTGACCCAGAAACTCAGACTTTTTGGAGAGGAGATGCTTAGGGCTTTGCAACGGGACAATGAAAAAGTGTTTAAGGATGTTTATTGATCCGATTTTCAAGCCTTTTGAGTGAATGCGAAAAAATGACCTATAACAATAGCGATCACCAATTGAGTTGCCTCCCCGTGATTTATTTCCATATTAAATATTTCTTATATTCATATTCATAATTGACATGTCAACATTCCTTAGAATATTTCCATATGAGAATACATTTCTCCTCACCATTTACAATTTTCTTCTCCTACACCTTTCCTATATGCTTCTCTAGTATCTAATTTACTTTGAGATTTCTCTTCCTTTCTAGTTTTCTAACTACATAAATTGCATCTAAATTCTCGTGAACTCTCATACTCATTTTTTGGAGGTACTTTTTGAATATATGTAAATCTTGAGACCCAATCTTCTTGGAAGCTTCTCCCTATGTTCTATTCGCCTTTTTTTCTTTTTTGTGAATGTGTTGTATCCTATCCCAAGGAAAAACCTTCAACGTATTCATTGTTAATTTCTAGTGAAGATGCATTTATATCACTATGATAACTAGTAGAATTTATTCTCTCATCTATTATTTGGATATTAGACACATTCTCACAAGAGTTGAAATCTCCTTCAGTGATAGGTTGTTCAAATGACCTTGAAGCATAAAGAGAATGTGGATAGTTGGATTGAGGATTTTGAAAGTATAATAATACATCTTTTTGTCATAATGTTTTCTACCCAAAATTGATGTCTGGTATCTCACGGAATATTCCACAATTGAAATTTCAATTAATTTATAAATTAAAAGTGAAACATGCATAAGAAAAATAATATAAAATTAATATAATTCCTACCAAGTATGAAATCTTTGTATCTATTTATATTTACTATATTTTTCATGCCAAAAAATTTTATGAGGAAACATACGCTAAAAAATAAAATCCATAAAGCATAAGTTTACATCAAGGAAAATCATTAAAACAAAGGATTGATGGTTGATGAATCATGAGTTAGAAGATCGGTATACAGATTAGTGCACTAGTCTTCCCTTAGAGTGGCAAGGAATCACGCGGCTCATTGCTATGGTCGGTGAGGCAATACGAGACCAACATGCTGGTGGGATGGAGCGAAAGGCTCGGGAGCCTCTAGATGATAGTGATTACGCATAGGTACATGTGGGTCACCATTTTTGTTTTGTGATAACATGTGAATTAGCATGTCATATGTATTTAGAGTAGTGGACTCGAAACACTATATGTTGGATATTATGATACATAATTATGGTTATGAATCTTTTTCTGACGATTGTGGTTCACCATTTATTTACGTTATGGGTGTCTTCTTGTATATACATGTGATAAATGCCAATCTAGAATATTATTTGCAATGGTATCTACATAGTGATTTTGGGCTCTAGGAACATGATTGAATGTAATGGATTCAAATTAATGTGAAAAAATCTTAACTCGTAGATATTTTCTAAATAGGACATGATTATGCACATGATAAACATCATTCAATTGCATGAAAAATAGAAAGGAATCAAGGCAAACATGAAGTTCAAGGATGCGACGATTAAGGGCATCGGATAACAAACCTATCACAACATCATATTCGGCCTAGTTATTGGTGGTAGATCCAATGTAGAGGTCGTTGGAGTGAACTAACAAACGCAAGGAGGTGAAAATAGCCCAAGCTACTGAGGCAAGATTCCTAGAAAAGTGACTCGCACCATCGACATAACTAATATGAAGTGTGGATGATGGATCCTTATAAAAAACACAAGAAGACAATGAATAATATGGTGGGGGATGAAAACTACCTAGATGCAAGAAAAATAAAAATATACACGCATTTCAATGGGAAATACTATGGGTAAAATTTCTTGAGGTAGAGTACATTGTGAGGGTTAGGAAGGTTTTCTCCTTCTGGACCCTCTAAAATGTATGCCCCTTTTCCCAAAGACTTACAGATGATGTAAGGTCATAGCCATAATGGTTCAAACTTTCCACGCCCCATTACATCATGAGCTTGGTCATAAACGAGAACAAGGTCACCTTCATGGAAGGTATGAGGGTGGAAGTTTCAGTCATATTGAGCTTTGGTGCATTTTTTCGCTGCTTCAATGGTTTGCAATGCAACACAGTGGTCTTCATTGGCATGCTCAAGCATGATAAGTCATTTTCCTAGAGGTTGGGTGTCTAGGAGGAGTTTGACGATAAGGTGGAGGGAGGGGATTTCACACTTGATTGGTAAGACTACCTCCTCTCCGAAAACAAGGTGGAAATGAGTGAACCCAGTGGCAGTTTTTACAGAAGTTCTATAGGCCCACAAAGTAGGGAAGAGCATAAGATGCCAGTTGGTCTTGTGTTTATTCACTATCCATTGAAGCATGGTTTTAGGATTTTGTTGACAGCTTCAACTTAGCCATTACCTTGGGGATAGTAAGTCGATGAATATTGGTGTTTGAAACCCAACAGAGAGCATATCTCACACCATATCTCATCTTGAAAGTGTCGGCCATGGTTGGAGACCGATTATTTCGGAACCCTAAATTGAGAGATAACATGGTTAAAGAAAAAGAGGGATGCAGTAGCCGCAATGTTATTGAACGTTGGCATGCCTTCAGCCCATTTGATGAAATAGTTGACATCCACGGTAATATACCTTTCGTTACTATCATATGGGGGTCAACACTACATAAAGTCAATATCCCATTTACAGAAAGGATCAGCTGCAATGATCGGATGAAGGGGAGTAGGTGGAGCTCGCGCCTTAGGGGTGTATAACTGGCAATTGGAACAATGTTTGACTGCCTCAATGCAATCGCTAAAGAGAAAGGCCAAAAATAACTAACACACATGATTTTCCGGGATGTGGCCATTCCAGAGAGATGGCCACCACAAGTGCCACCGTGGCAGGAATTGAGAACTTGCTCAGCTTCAGCATGGGTGACACAACGATGGAGGATAGTGTCAACACCGCGATGATATAGATCGTCACCAATGAGGAGGTAGCAATGGGATTGATGTTGAATGCATCGTCAATCAACACGATTGAGTTGGGGGGAGAATTTATGGGTTCACAAATAAGTAAGGATGTCGCCATACAAAGGATCATCTGAGGTAATGACGAACAAATGCTCATTTGGAAGATCATTTACCAGCAAATCAAGCGTACCAGTGGGAAATGCATAAGTGAATTCAACATGGGCTAACCCTTCTTACTCTTGTGTGTGACAAATTCGAGATCAAATTCTTGAAGGATAACAATCCAACATGCATACTTCCCATTAATGAATTGTCGACTCAACAAGAAGGCCATGGAGTTGGAATTGGTCACAACTTTGGTGCTACATGTAAGGAAAACAATACTCACATAAGCGAAAACAAAAAAAAACAACAGAAATGTAACACAAGGCATGGAAATCAGGCTCACCCCAAAAGAACTGAGCTAAATGTGCCGACTGCTCCTAGATGTGATGTGGGATATCAGATCTGCCAAGTTGATGAGTTTTGAGAACATCGAGGTTGTGACGCGCATGCCACAAATCTAGGGAAAGCGACACCTGGTGGGAGGTTTCTGAAATGATCCTTGAATGTAACCTCTAATTGCTAAACATAGATCCTTGAAACAAGGGATTCCTTTGCATGTTGGCTTGGGAGAAGTAGCCCATGCATGCAAGCCTGTTTTGCTCTGTCCTGGAGGGAACCGGTCAACTCAGCTACACATGCAAGAGACTGCTCGACTTCTTGAAGGAAATGTGCAATTTTGGCTAGGAGCTGGGATGACTGTCCAAGAGATTTACGTGATTTCTGGGCTGACCAGGTGACTACCACCCAGATTTCAAATTTTGGATTGACCAGCCCTGTTGGGGAAAATTGCAAAATTCCTGTTGGGAGTGTTCACTGGCAGAATTGCACAATCTTGGAGCCCAGCAGGCTGCCGGACAGGATTGAAAATTTATGGAGGGAAGGTTGGTTTCCCTCTAGAAATGCGCAATTTTCTTGGGGAAGTTGCTCATCCTGTAGCTGGACCAAGTCCGAGTGAACAGCCTATGAGGGGAATGGATCAAGTTGTGATCAATAGGTTGCCTTTGTGCAAGAAAAACACTGAAGTTTGTGAACTTGACAAAGCAAGGCAAGCTACTGTGAAGGCTAGAAGGGAGGATCCAAAACAAAGCTAAGGAAAAATTTTGGAGGGTGGTTGTAGCTGCTACAACACTTGGCGACACAATGGTCGAACTCCAGAACTCTGAATGGATCTTGTTAGTGAAAAGCACGTCTAACACCTCCGGAAGTATTGTTTAGCTCTTATCTCATCTTGGTTTCACACTAGCTTGATTGCAAGATGTAGCATCTGCCAAGATCTTGGTTGATTGACACACATTACAAGACAAGGTAGTACAGCGGTTTCGATTGGGGTTGAGGGGTAGATTGGTGCAAAAGTAATATAGTTGTCAGAGTCTTAGTTTCATCTTTGGTGTTGCATCGCTGCCAGCAGGCCTGGACAGTACCCTAGCGGAGTCACATAGGAACACAAGCATGGCTCTGCTACGAGCGAGCCTGGTCAGTACCCCGATGGAGTTACTTGCATCACCTCCCTGCATAGGAAGCCTTTCTCTTCTTTCGCCTTATTCATTTTTCATTTTTCAAACTTTTTTCACTTTTTCAACTGTGCATAGCACTTATTCATTTCAGGGGTGGAAGAGGGATCCCGACTTATTAAGAGCAGAAGAGGTTGCTCCAGCAGATAAGTAGTTTATTATATCTATAACATGCCTGTTTAGGTTTTCCCCTCACTTTACTCTACTTGACTAAGCTGACAAGAGTTAACCCAAAAACAACCGACTAGAGTAGGTGACACCAGTTAGCATGCAAACATTTGTGTTTTCGCCAAGTTTCACTTCGAACAGTACGTATTTTCCATTGCTGTATCATGGCTTGAAAGTAACAAGTTCTTCATACAGAGGCAAGATGAAAAATATGTTGGGTTGTGTTATATTCTTTCCACGACTAGCCCACGTAGTTAACCGGGGGGTGAAGCCCCCCCTTCTTTTTGCTGATTGCGTAGCGGGGCGAGTCACAAGGGGTTTGAGAGGTGCAGGTAACCCCACTCTATGGGGTCCGGGGCAGCGCCCTGAAAAATTTTGGTTTTGGACCTATATTAGGTTGGGCAGACCTACCTATGGTTTTGTGCATGTTTTTCGCACATGGTTTTGGACGCGATGGTTTTCGGCCCATGGGTTTCGACGCAATGGTTTTCGGTCCATGGTATTGGATGCTTCGACATGTATAAATATGTATTGTATCATTGAAAGAAACATAATGAAAAATCAAGCTGGTAGTCCCGGTTTTGCGATCCAGGGGAAAATATCTATGTATATGTGTTTTATGTGTTATGCTCTCGCATTGTTTATTTTATGTGTTTTAGAATTCGTATGTAGGTAATTTATGTACGGGGTTAAAACCTACATTTGGTATCAGAGCTATTTTGGCTTCAAGGGGATGCCTTTGTTATTGAGGGGTTTCGCTCGAGCCTGTGGTAGACCCCATTCAATGGGAGATCTGCAGGATCGATTCTAGTGGTGAAAGAAGATGGCAAGCAGTGGAAATATAGAGATCGAGAAATTTAATGATCATAGTTTTGTGTTGTGGAAACTCAAGATGGAGGATATGTTGGTGGATAAAGATCAGTGGATCGCGGTAGATCCGGGTACTAAACTAATGGGAGTGTTTGATGTAGAATGGAAGAAGTCGGATCAGAGGGAAAAGAGCACAATATGATTGTGTGTCTCAGATTCAGTATTGCTGAATGTATCAGGGGAAGCTATGGCGAAGGTTTTGTGGGACAAGTTAGGGACTTTGTACAAATCTAAGTCTCCGGTGAATAAATTGTTCCTATAGAAAAAGCTGTATAACCTGAGGATGAAATATGGAGACTCAATGATAGAGCATTTGAATGCATTTAATCATCTGTTGATATTAAAATTTCAGATGAAGATAAGTGCATCAGTTTGTTGTGTTCTCTACCAGATTCGTGGGAAGTCAGCTATCATCTGTTGATATTAAAATTTCAGATGAAGATAAGTGCATCAGTTTGTTGTGTTCTCTACCAGATTCGTGGGATAGTCTGGTTATTTCAATAGGTAGCAATGCAACTGCCTTGCAGTTTGATGAAATAGTCTCATCCCTGCTGACAAAGGAAATGAGAAGGAAAAATATGGAGAGCCAGAATGGTGATGCCTTGTATGTACGAGGATGGTCCCAGAACAGAAACAAAAATAAGTCATCGAGTGGGAGATCTAAATCTAGAGGGAGATCTAAATCTCCAGGAAAACATGTAAAGGTGGTGAGCTGGAAATGTGGAAAGGAAGGGCACTACAAAAGGGACTGTAAATCTAAAGCTCCTGATAAAGGAAAGGGATCTTATGATGCTCATTTTGCAGAGGCGAAAACCACCTCAATTGAAGGTGGGGATGTGTACTTGGCTTCTTCAAGTACACATGTAGATAATGAGGCAAGGTTGATTGACTCAGCTGCATCTTTTCATTTCACTCCCCATAGAGAGTGGTTCTGCGAATATGAGAAAATGGTGGTGATTTCTTCTTAGGGGATGATAGGAAGGCTAGAATCGTTGGTCGCAGAAAAGTAAAGTTGAAGTTGCAAGGTGGAAGGGTTAGAACACTTTCGGGTGTTCTGCATATTCCCGCATTAGCCAGAAATCTGATTTTTGTAAGCAAGCTAGATGATGTAGGTGTAAAAACAGTGTTTGAGAAGGATACCTGCAAGATGGTTCGGGGGGCACTGGTATTGATGCGGGGAGTTTGAATTGGAACTTTGTACAAGCTTCAAGATAGCACTATTGTTGATGGGTGCAACAGTTCCATGGTTCCTAAAAGTGGAGCAGAAAATCTAGTGGTCTCTGGAGAGAAGACCATGCTGTGGCATAAAAGACTTGGACATATTGGAGAGAAGGGCATTAGAATACTTCATGGTAAAGGTATGGTAGAAGGTATGAGTAATAGCTCTCTGGATTTTGATTTCTATGAAAATTATGTATATGGGAAGCAGAATCGTGTGAGTTTCCCCTCTGGTGATAAGAGGGTGAAACATATATTAGAGCTTTTGCATAGTGATGTGTTTGGACCTGTGAAGGTTCCATCACTGGGTAATTCTGTGTACTATGTATCATTTATAGATGACTTCTCAAGGAATACATGGATATATTTCCTTAAGAAGAAATCTGAAGTTTTTGATAGGTTTAAAGAATTTAAGGCTCTGGTGGAAAACCAAACAGAGAAGAAGATAAAGGTGCCGAGGACAGATAACGGTGGAGAATTTTGCAGTAAGGAATTTGAAGAATTCTGTAAGAAGTGTGGTATAGCACGGTAGAAGACTACTCCATATACACCTCTGAAAAATGGAGTTGCAAAAAGAATTAACAAGACGTTGATGGAAAGGGAAAGAAGCATGCTCAGTGGTGTCGGGGTAGGATAGGAATTCTGGGCAGAGGCGGTGGAGACATCATGTTACCTGGTAAATAGATCACCTTCATCAGCGTTGGAGGATAGGACTCCACAAGAGGTATGGACTGGTAAGAAACCCTCTCTTTCACATCTATGGGTATTTGGATGTGATGCATATGTACATGTTCCAAAGGAGAAACAAACCAAGTTGGATAGTAAATCTGAAAAGTGCATCTTTATTGGGTATAAGGATGGTTTAAATGGTTATAAGCTTTGGAACCCAGGAAAAAGGAAGGTTGTGTACAGCCGAGATGTGGTGTTTAGAGAGGTGAAATATGTTATTAAACATGAATTCCAACCAAAGGAACCCGAGAAGATAGAGTTTGAGCTAAAGGAGGAAGAATCAGACTCTACAGCAGAAGAGGAATCAGAAGATGAAGAGCCACAAACTTCGGGTGTGAGAAGATCAATTCAAGAAAGAAGATAGCCAAAAAGGTATAGTCCATCTGCTTTCTGTTCAAATTTTGCTTTATCTATTACTGATGATCATCCCAGAACTGTGAAGGAAGCCATAGATTCAGAGGATGAAAAAATTTGGAAAGAGGCCATGGTTGATGAAATGGCATCTTTGCAAAAAAATGAGGCTTGGGATCTGGTGGAGTTGCCGGCTGGAAGGAAACCCATTGGCAGAAAATGGGTGTTCAAGAAGAAGACAAATGCAAAAGGAAAGGTGGAGAAATACAAAGCTCGGTTGGTAGCAAAAGGTTATTCCCAGGTGCCAGGAATTGATTTTGGTGATATTTTTTCTCCTGTTGCCAAGGTAACTTCTATTAGATTACTTTTATCTGTTGCTGCTACTTTTGATTTTGAGGTAGAATAGATGGATGTGAAGACAACATTTCTTCACGAGGATCTGGAAGAGGAGATCTACATGAAGCAACCTGAAGGCTTTGCGGTGAAGGGTAAGAAAGAACTAGTATGCAAGTTAAAAAAGTCTTCGTATGGGTTAAAACAGTCACCAAGGATGTGGTATCAGAAATTTGATACATTTATATGGGGACTTGGCTTCACCAGAAGCAAAGCAGATCACTGTGTGTATTTTAAATTAATTGGTAACCGTGTTATTTATCTGGTCTTGTATGTGGATGATATGTTGCTGGTTGGAAATGACAAAGAAATTATCTAGGATTTGAAGACCCATTTGTCCTCCAAATTCGACATGAAAGATATTGGTGCTGCAAACTATATTTTGGGCATGGAAATTAAAAGAGATTGGACAAAGAGGAAGCTCTGGTTAAACCAGAGGAAATATGTCGAGACAATGTTGCAGAGGTTTAATATGCAGGATAGTAAACCGGTGAAGGTTCCTATTCCTATAGGTGTAAAGTTATCTGCTAAACAGTGTCCCAAGACATAAGAAGAGGAAGAGGACATGTCCCGTGTTCCATATGCAAGTGCAGTCGATAGCCTGATGTATGTGATGGTCTATACTAGATCATACATTGCACATACAGTGGGAGTATTGAGCAGGTTTATGTCAAAACCAGGGAAGGAGCACTGAATAACAGTGAAGCGGGTTTTCAGGTATTTGCGTGGCACTAGTAATTATCGTTTGTGCTACCAAGGAAGACCAGGATTGGACAGAGTGTTGGATATTCGTGGCTTTGTTGATGCAACCTAGGCTAGAGATCTGGATCAGAGAAGATCTACAAGTGGGTATGTGTTTAACCTATCTGGAGGTGCAGTCAGTTGGATGAGTAAGAAACAATCTGTAGTGGCACTATCAAATATAGAGACATAATACATGGCAGTCAATCATGCAAGCAAGGAAGTAGTTTGGTTGCATAGATTGTGTTCAAGTATGGGGTCAGTACAGGGAGCTATAAGGATAGACTGTGATAGCCAAAGTGCAATATTCTTGGAAAAGAACCCTGCATATCATTCAAAGACAAAGCACATTGATGTTCAGTATCACTTTATGAGGGATATGATAGAAGAAAAAAAGGTGTTGCTGGTAAAGGTGGACACTTTGAAGAATACTGCAGATGCATTGACAAAATCTGTGACCTTTGAGAAGTTCTCTTGGTGTAGAGAAACAATGGGCGTTGCAAGGCTGGATAAATGAATAAGCTCTCTTGTGTCCCCCTGTGGAAAGAAAACAACATGTGGGAGAATGTTGGGTTGTGTTATATTCTTTCCACGACTAACCCACGTAGTTAACCGAGGTTTTAGAAGGGGGACAGTGCCCCCCCTTCGTTGCGCCAATTGCGTAGCGGGGGTAGTCATAGCACATTTGAGGGGTGTAGGTAACCCCAATCTATGAGGTCCGGGGTGTTAGCGCCTAAATCTACCTCAAGCTGAGAAAGGAAGGATCTAGGGTAACATCAAACCACGCTTAACCTGGTGGCTAGCCCTACCAGGTCGGGAGAGGGCTCTCTCCTCGTCAATATCAATGAAAATTTATCAAGGAAGGCTTGAGATGACTAATGTAAAGACTAATTTTAGGCTAGGTATATGTTCAAAAGGGTTTTGATTGAATTTGATGATGTTTTGTTGGCTCAAATCTGAAAGGCAGATTTGGGTCTGGGGAATGAGTCTCAGTTTTGTAGAGATCTCTATGGGGCGAGGTAGGCAAATGGTTTGGTACTTCAAATTGAGTGAGATGGATAGATTTTAGATTGGTGAGGAGTTGAAGAGGGCATGAAAGTCTCAGGGATCCTCTTCAAACAGTTGAAAACATAAATAACTAAATAAAGCCTAGGTAGAGCACTGCAAATCAATGAATCCTACCTTTATCCTTGTTTGATTTAGTTAAGATGAAGCAAAGAGAGATGATGGCATACATAAAACACATGTAAACTTACAATTATAGAAGGAGACACAATACCAAAGCAAGATTCCACAAGAATCCCATAAAGTGCTGCAAACCCTGGTCTATTCCTTTGCTAAACTGTTGAAATGAGTATACAATGAAGCTCCAAGCTTTCCCAAAAGTCCAGCCCTTGCCAATAACTGAAAAATTACAAGATATAGGCAACCAACAACTCATCCTAGCCTCTAGGGGTTGAGCTCATAAGTTTAGGAGTTGTTCCAACAAAATCTAAACTGAGAACTAAAAAGTAGGCAGTGGAATAGCTTACCTCTAAAAACTAGGGAACTGATTCATTCAGTTGCAAACTACCTTTTGATGGATGAATCTACCTCTATGAGTGAAAATTTAGCATAATTACATCAAAATCCATAAAGTCACATTAAATTACATCATGAGTTTGACTATTAGAAAGAGAAAATTAAAACTGTGAAGAAACTAGGCGAAAAATAGAGGTTTTTGGCCAAAATGAGCAAATTTCCTCCTATGCATCGCGTTGATTTCCCTATGCGTAGTGCCTTTTTGTAGCTGATTTGGGAGGCCTTCCCAGTGTCAAAATTTGCTCCAAGTGGTCTTGTTGGAAAGGTATGCCTGTCTACTTTCCAGAACAAGTGGAAGTTCTGAATTTCGCCTCCATTTTCCCCTCCAAAACTGAGTTCTCCCAACACTGCTTCCTGTGTGTCCAAAAAGGGGCAGAAAGGTCATTTTTGAGGTGTTTTTGACCTTTTTGGAAGCTCAAAACCTGTCAAAATTTCTTGGCCATTTGTGGGAATTCATATTTTTCCATGAAAAATATAGAAATGCTGATTTTTCCTCAAAAGGAGGTCCCTAGCAAAAGCGCGCACCAAGTGGTGCAACGCATCAGGCAGAAAAACCTATTTTTTAGGCCAAAAATTTCAAAATTGCAAAAGTGTCCCAAATTTCTTGAAATTTGGGCTGAGTGTCCTTCATCAAGTGTTTTGTTGGGCCAAGGAAGCCTCAGCCAAGATCTGAAGTCTATCTTGCTCTTTTCACTTCCTCGATGCCTTCTTCAACTTGGCCTTCAATATCCTGATTCTTGCTTTGCACACCTTGTTTCTCCCCAAGTAATGATGGGCCATGTGCCTCAACATAGTTTTATCTCTATTAGCCTTCTCTAGAATCTTTTTCAAGTGGATATTTTCCCTTTCAAGCCAGGATTCACGATCAGCATTGATTTCTTGTTCAAGTGATGTGAGCTTGACTTTCCTCCTTTTGGCAGCTTGCTAGTTTTCTCGTATATTTTGTAGCCCCATAATGGTTTTCTGATCCTCTATATGTTTTTTTCTTTTCTCCAGATAATTAATTATCCACTTGGCTCTATCCAGGTTGAGAGACAAATGTTGAATGTCATCTTTCTGCTCTTGAATAATCTCTCTAAGTTTTGAGCTTTGTGAGCCCAAATCGGTGTCGTCATCTTGAATAAGAATGAAATTTGTCTCCTGCCCTCCTAAAGGCCCCTCATCATGTAATGGTTTCTTGCCCTTTTCCTGTACTTGCTCTGTTGATGGAGGAAACGAGACCCATTCCACCCAGAGTGGAGATAATACTCATTTTTCCGCTGCAAACAACCTTCTAGTGCCCTTTTGATAAGTGACAAACACTGGCACACTAGTGATTTGTGTCTCATGAATCTCCTGCTGATGTGAAGGTCCTTCTATCTCATGAAAAACTACTGGAGGTACTTGAGGACCTGTGAAGACCTTATGTGAAATGAAATCCTCCCATGAGATTTTCTGTAAACCAAGTTGATGCAAGACCACAATTTTGATTAGTGCAAAATGATATATACTGTTATACTGCTGCTTAGGAGGCTTCCTATCCACTAAGGTGGTCATCTTCTCAATGTTTCGGCAAATAAAATAGGGGATATTCATCATTCTCACCCTAGTGAAGTGCATCAACAATCTGATGTGATAGGCATATAGGCGAGAAAACCGGCCTTCACAACTAAAGTATTTAATTATGAGTTTCATCAAGGGAGCATATGTGTCCTTCAGATATCTGAAGGGAAAAACTCTACTGAGATGCCTTTGATAACCAGCCTTGATGTAAGGCTCATAATGCTCTCTATCAATCTACTACCTTTTATTCCACTGCTCACCAACATTTGGAATGCCAATTTCTTGAGAAATAGTCTCGGGTGTCAAGGTGAATGTCACACCTGCCAAAGTGACTTGAACATAATGAAAATGGAGCACAAACAATCTAGCCAACTCATGATGGCACTGGACTCTCTCTGCCATCTCACAGAACTGATAATAATATTGTTGTTGAAAGCATGTGATAGCAAGAGGACAGGCCGACAGCTCGGCAAGTGAAGTAGGCTCTTCTCGTATATGTTTACCATCCTTGTGATGTCTCCTTGGTGCATGCATTTCTCTAGAAGAATCACTGAGTGTCTCCTCATTTCAATCATAGGAAGGATCTGACTCCATGTTTGCCAATGTTTGAGTTTTCTTTGATGAGTATGAAGAGATTTATGGTGTCTTTAGGTTTCTGCTGTCAAGGATGAGAATGTATGAGGGACTGTGGAGGGAAAGTGTATGAGGGGTTTTGGGAATGTTGTTAACAGGATTTTGGGGAATAGAAGGGTTTAGGGAAAAGTATTTAAGCTTTGGGGAAGCAGTTAGGGTTTGGGAATTTTTAACTAGGGTTTGGGATAGTGGGATTAGGGATTTAGAATTAGTAAACCTAGGGATATGGGGATTGGGGGAATGGGTTGATGAAAATGTAATGAGAGGGAGAAAATGAATGAGGGAATGGAAGAGTGAGGGAGTGAGAAATTTTGTGCAGTTAGCAGCAAAAAACACAAGTTGTAAACCCTATGCAATTATTTTTGACAAAAATTGCAAGGAGGTAGGGTTTCACGTTTTTCTCATTAAATCACCATAAACACCAAGAGAAACTCATTCAATGATCATGGAGGAATGTTTGACTTACTTGAACAACTGAAGATTGAACAAATTTGGCAGTTTGGGAGGTGGGTTTGTGCGCCGCGCCACAAACCCAGTGCATCGCGCCACATCAATGCACCGCGCCTATGTAATTTTTACACTGAAGAGTGCGGCCCAATGCGTCCCAATGCGCCGCGCCCCTGAAATTTGCCAAAGTTGCTGCGATTTTGCTCTTTGGCTTCAACATGACCTTTCTCTTGTTCACTCTTTCTCCTTTAGATGCAAATGAACTCTTTAAACATAACAAATGGTTTATATACAAAGGATTTTAATATTTCACTCATAAAAACCCACTTTGTAATGTTTGCCTTTGACTTGCTTTTAAAACTCTGTTTTTGGGCAGTTTGTTTTATTTTATCCTTTGATGAACTGAATGCTTTGACTTTTTGTTTGCCTTGCAGGTGATGGAGTTGTAGAGGCTTGGCAAGGTGACCAGGGTTGCCACTGAGGTTATTACATATGAAAAAAGATGAAATTACATCAAATTTATACATAAAAACATAAAAAAACTCTGTTTTTCCTCAAAACAGAGTTTTGAGGAAAAATCAATCACTGAGCATGTGATTATGGAAATTATTGTTGCTGAAACTTTATTTGACCTCTTCATGTGCCTGCTGACCATTATTGATCATTTTGAAGACCTTATTGACGAAACCCTAGACCTAATGAGACCTAAAACCCTAAAAATGACTTTTGCAGATTTAAAGACAAAAATTGATTGCAGATGATCTAGATGAATGAAAATGGGCCAGCACATGAGGGAAAATGTATAATAAGCCACTACCGTCAGATGATCCATAACCCTAATGGAATGCAGCTGATTGGGTGAGACACCTAACATACAATGCAACAAGAGAATTTGATCACTGACGGAGGGATGAATATACCGACACTAACATGGGGCAGCGCCTCGGAAAATTTTGGTTTTGGACCCTATATTAGGTTGGGTGGACCTACCTATGGTTTTGTGCATGTTTTTCTCACATAGTTTTGGACGCGATGGTTTTTGGTCCATGATTTTTGACGCGATGGTTTTCAGTCCATGGTATTCGATGCTTCGACATGTATAAATATGTATTATAACATTGAAAGGAACATAATGAAAAATCAAGCTGGTAGTCCCGATTTTTGGATCCAGGGGAAGATCTCTGTGTATATGTGTTTTATGTGTTATGCTCTCGCATTGTTTATTTTATGTGTTTTAGAATTCGTATGCAGGTAATTTCTGTACGGGATTAAAACCTACAAAATAACCAAGTAATGATAGCAGCACAAGGCCTCTTGTACTTTACCCAACTCGTTTCAAGATTCATACATGGTTTCATGTGAAATTATCCTATGAACTGAAACAAGCGAACTAACAAACAACAAAGTGAAGCAAGAGCAGAAGCAAAAGAGAAAGCAAAGCAAGTAAGAAAAAAAGCAAGCACACAAACAAACAAACAAAGCAAGTAATCAAACAAGCATGCAAGCAAACCACTCAAAAGAAAACACTACTCCTACTCCTCAGCTAACAATTCATGGGTCATCTCACGTGAGGTGATACTTCCAATGCAGTCATTGGCGCATTGGTTGACCCATGTTGGTGAAGGCATGGTTCACGAATAAGATAGTTATGCGAACTAGTAAATAAGAAATATGTAACAGTGAAGACAAACACACTCCAAGCTTACAAGTGACCACAAAACAAAGATGAGTGAAAGTGCATGACATGTATTCTGTGGTGCTGCCATGATGTTGTGCTACACTGCGTGCAGATGTTGAGTATATTCATCTCTTAACTATGACATGCAAGCAAACGTGAGAAAGGTAGACCACTTGTGTTGTGCGTGTGTGCTTGCTATGTAATATTCCTCTAATGCATGAGCAATGGGATCATGTAGTCCGAGTGGAGGAAGCGAAATTTGTGTGTTTGGTTCATCTTCTATGCAAAGCAGAGAGTGATGAGGAGCCTTGAGTGTTTCAACAATTTCCTGACCAGAAGTGAAACCAACCTGAGGACAGTGAGGGCCTGACATAACCATCAACTCGGGCTGAAGTGCCTTGATAGTCTGGGGGGTTTCGACTTTGTTGATAGATATATCACTGTAGACCAGTGTCTTGGATAGATTAATAACGGTTGAATCAACAACTTGATCGGATGAGGAAGTGAATAGATCACGACAACCAAGATCAAAAAATATGAGATGTTCGTTGGCATCCTCATGATTTGATGAATTGGGTAAATGGGTAGACGAGAAGCAAAGATGTTCACCCTCTATGTTTTCAAGAAAGATAGATGACAGATTGGATGGATGTTCTGAGGAAGATGTGTCCTCTCCGCACTGTAATGATAGACTGACATCCAACGTATCTTGTGAATGATCGGAAGTAGAAGCATCCGGAAATGAGTTTTCATAGCGGAAATCAGCAGTGGCAGAATCACATGGGATGTCAGGATGAAGTGGATGAGGCGCGGCTGGAAGGGAGTCATCCTTCACCGCAAGTTCTTCTTTAGATTCCCACACACACTCATCATAATGATGGCATAGGTTGGCTGCATAACACCAACTCCGTTGATAGCTTGATCCTCATCCACAATAGGTGAGGAGTCTGGAATGGGAGAACACAAGATAGTAAAATCTGGAGGATCAAAAGAACGCGAGGATGGAGATCGAGGGAAAGAGTCCACATGACAACCAACAGGATTGCTAGCCAAATCTGCACAAATGTCAAGAGCAGGTGGGGTGGAAGAGTGTGACAGTTCAACAGAGGCGTGTGCATGATATCCCACATCACTCCGCGGTGGTGGAGCTGTTTGATGAGGTGAAGGTAGACAGTCACTTGTGACAGCAGTTGTGCTTGACTGTGATTGCGCAGCTCCATCACCAAAGTGTGATGAGTGAGGTTCAAATATGTAAAGAAGATACTCAAATCTTCCATAAAGAAATTCCCAATCAATTTCATCTTCAGGAAATTGGTATGCAAGATTACAAAAGCGTGTGCAAAACTGATCAACGGATTCATCGGGTGCTTTCCATACTTTCAAAATTTCTTGATCAAGCGCTTCATGGTCAAAATGATTGAAAGCATGGTCTATCTCTCTAACTAGATGAACAAGAGAATGAATAGATTTTTCGGGTAGTGTGGCATGCCAGTGCATTAGGTGCCCTTGAAGTGTGTAGATGAACAACACGCAGCTCATGTATTCCTCAAAGAGTCCATGTCTTTTGCATGAGCCTATAACACTAACTAGGAGCCTAACCAAGGCTCCGTAGCCTGCACCATCATATTTTTTATGAGACAAGTTATCGGAGAGATTTTTTGAGATAATGAAGTCATTTCCATAGGACATGCACTCCAGAAGAGCAACTCGGTATGTAGTCATGATAGATGTGTAGAGATTCAAAACATATGCGAGGACTCAGCTTGTCATCTGGCCCTCCTTCTAGCGCCAAAATGTTGATGATTTTGGACCCGCCAACATGTAAGGGGATCTCCTTGGTAAGAAGTCCCAATTAAACCTCAGACCATTTTGTGTAGGAGTCCCAGCAGTGGGTCGTAAGGTAATGCCTTGACCGCTATATTGCATAGAGGCAAGTAAGATAACTTTGTCAGTAGCAAGGGTGTGACCACTGCAGTGAGTCAAGGAAGGTGTATGAGAGGTTCTAACACAAGTGGGTTGAGATGAGGGTGAAGGTGAGTTCCAGGTTGAAAGGGATCAGTCCCACCTCGGCTAGGAACACACAACACACAAGACATAGACAACTTCTGACAGAGAAGTCCACCTGGATGCGGTAGTCACAAAATACAAGGTAAGATAACACGTACAACACTCAAGGATCAACCTAAATGAGTGCAACGATTGTTACAAAAAGGTTCATGTTAAAGGTATGTCTGATGTCCGGCAGAGCAATCGACACGGACATGATAGCATTAACAACATATACAACACATTTCCATTAATAGATTATGCATTAAAAAAATGAATTAGTTCAGATGTAGAACAAAGTTTAAAGCAACATGCATTACAAGTGTTAAAGATCAGTCTTACAACAGATACAATACGTGTGTGAAAACGTGTTGGCTCTTATTATATAAAGATGTGTAAGTTCCAATCATACAATGCATCCATGTAAACCTGCTAGCCCCAATAGTGGAACGTTACAACCACATCTGCCTACTCGTCCAAAGAGATGAACTAGCTCCATGCAGTGGAGAAGCCAAGGCATGTTACAATACTATCCAAGCTCTTTCCAAGAATAGTCTTATCAGAAGCTTGGCTGACCAAAAGCCCTTATAATGAATTATGAGGGACTATTTATAAAATAGGGTGGGGTGACCCTTGACATTCCCCTTCATGACCATTCAACTACCCTCATGACTCTTCGCCTACTCTATGGCTGTTACGTCCAACTATGTTGAAAATAATAGTGAGAGGGGGGGGGGGGGTGAATCAGTATTATCAGATCAATACTCATAACATTTATAGAACATTACTTGCGTCAGTATGCAGATCTAGAATAAGCATAATCAACCATATAAAGATAGTTCATTTCAAACCATTTGATCTCGATCTATCCTTAGATCTTGTTCTCCATCAACCGGTGAGATCCCTCCTTAGCTCAAATCAAGCAATGCATCATCAACCCATAACCTGCATACTGGATCTCATCCTTCCTCAGATATTCAAGACTTTTCGGATACCTTTGCCTAATGATCTTCCTCTCCTTTTATAGTCTTAGGCCTTGCTCAATACCACAGACCAAAACCATAATAAAACAATACCATCGACCCAATACTTGGGATCAACACTTATGGGTGCAATACCACGGACCAAAACCATAGGTCTAAATACCACGGACCCAAAAATAAGCTTTCCGACATGTACACGCTTTTCTGTGCATGAAACTGTGTGTATACCCTACTTGGTATATAGTGAACCTGCGTATACGCGACTTGGTATATAGTGAAACTGCGTGTATACCCTACTTGGTATATATCGAACCTACGTATACGCGACTTAGTATATAGTGAACCTGCGTGTATACCCTACTTGGTATATAGTGAACCTGCGTATATACTCTTCTTTCTTCATTCTTTGTAGTCTGATCATCAATTCTTTGCTACTGACCTGCTGCACTATAATCTGTCATTTTGCCATCAAGGACAACACTTGTATCATAATGCCAACAATCTCCCCCTTTGGACTTGATGGCAAAGCTAACTTGTCATACTAAGAACTGTCATCTGATTCCTTTGAGTTGTCCTACATCCCATGTATTTTGTCACATCTGATATCTCTTCTGTAGATTCATCTAGTTATATATAAGTGAGTTGTTCTTCTACGAGTGGGTTTCCATCAAGTACAACAAATGCATCATGATGCCAACAATCTCCCCCTTTGGACTTGATGACAACAACACCAAATCACTCTCCCCCTTTGACATCAAGGGCAAAGGGCGGACCAAGATATTTTCTTTCCTTAATAAACATTCCGCTATCCATACTCCCCCTGAGTATCTGCTAAAATCTCTGAATGAGCTCCCCCTTTGTATATGCCAGGGTGTACCAATCTGTCCATGCTCCCCCTAAGTACATGTTGAATCTCTACTCTCCTGAAGTGTGCTAATCATGCTCCCCCTGACTGTAGGAAAGATCTGCAAAAGATGTTCTTCAAGAAGAACCATGACTTAAGCATCATAAAAGACCTTCCTATCACCAAAAGACTCAATACATACATCCATCACCCAACCAAGTGGGGATACATCAGAAATTTACATATGACAACCAAGTTCATTACATGTTCATCCCAGGCATAGTGGGGAAACCAAAATAGGTAGTTACATGACCTTGACATGACATAGAGACGAAATATCTAGAGCAAGACAATATCTAGAGCAAGACTTATGAAAGTCACCAATAACTGATAGCAACAGCATCTGTCAAACACTTTTCAGATCAGCAACCATGATCTCCTTCTATTCTCCATCTGCCTCTGTTCCACCTGAAACCAACAGCAACTGTGAACTAGAACCAAAAGCTTCTAAGGTAATGCCAACAATGCATTATTGGAAGTTTATCTGCTCCCCTTGAACCTGTGCCAGATGGTCTCTGTCAGACCCATATCATACTCTTCTCACCCAGAGTCTGGCCCACATATACGCGACTGTATCCACAGAAAATGGCGTATATACGCGGATACTCCTTGTGAAACTCGCGTACAACCAATTCTTCTTTGAAACAGACAAGCTTCAACAACAGGATGAAGCATCAACTACTCCCAGCTTCTGTCTAAGGTATTCAAAAGTTTCCCTGGGCAGTGGTTTGGTGAGTATATCAGCAACTTGTTCCTTAGAAGGAACATACTCCAACTTGACCTTTCGCTCAAGCACTTGTTCCCGAAGAAAGTGATATTTGATAGGTATGTGCTTGGTCTTTGAATGCATGACAGGATTCTTTGAAATGCTTATTGCACTTGTATTATCACATAAGATAGAGACAGGTGGAGTACAAGTGATTTGAAAATCCTGCAAGGTTTGCATCATCTAAAGAAGTTGAGTGCAACAAGATGCAGCAGCCACATATTCCGCTTCAGCTGTAGATAAAGAAATCGAACTCTGTTTCTTGCTGAACCAAGATACTAATATAGAACTCATAAAGAATGCACCACCACTTGTGCTCTTCCTGTCATCCACGCTTCCGGCCCAATCTGCATCTGTGTAAGCATGAAGTGTGAGATCTGTATCTCTAGGATACCATAAGCCATAGTTTTGAGTTCCTTGAAGGTACTTGAAGATTCTCTTGTCTACCTAAAGATGAGTTTCCTTTGGATTTTCCTGAAATCTTCCAACTATTCCCACTGCATGCATGATGTCTGGTCGGGTACCTGTCAAATAAAGTAGACTTCCAATAATAGATCTATAGGTTGGTTGATGTACTGCTGCTGATTCATCATTTGCACTGAGACTGCATCCTGTAACCATAGGGGTACATACTGGTTTCAAATCTTCCATGCCATATTTCTTCAGAATCTGCTTGAGGTACTTGGTTTGAGACAAGAAGATACCGCCCTCATTTTGTTGGATTTGCAATCCAAGAAAGTATGTCAGTTCTCCAAGAAAAGACATTTCAAATTCTTTCTGTATCACCAAGGCAAAGCTTTGACTCATATCTTCTTCGTTTCTGCCAGAGATAATATCATCTACATACACAACAAGTATTAGAAATTTGTCATTTTCAAATTTTATATAAATATTTCTATCTGCTGATCCTTTTGAAAAACCTTTTTGATGAAGGTATTTGTCCAAGCGGTAGTACCAAGCCCTTGGAGATTGTTTAAGCCCATAGAGAGCCTTTTTAAGTCTGCATACAAGATTTGGATCATTCCCAAGGATAAAGCCATCTGGTTGCTCTATGTACACTTCTTCTTCTAAGTCTCCATTCAGAAAGGATGATTTTACGTCCATTTGAAATACTCTGAACTTCTGGAAGCTAGAGAGAGCAAGGAACATTTTGATGGCCTCAAGTCTAGCAACGGGAGCAAAAGTTTCTTCAAAGTCTATTCCTTCCTGTTGAGCATACCCTTTACAAACAAGTTTGGCCTTGTTTCTAATCACTTCCCCATTTTCATTCAACTTATTTTTGAAGATCCATTTTGTTCCTATGACATTTTTGTCTTTTGGTGTAGGAACAAACTCCCAAGTGTTATTCTTTTCGATCTGCTCAAGCTCTTCATCCATTGCCTTAACCCAACACTCATCTTTGCATGCTTCTTTTACATTTTGCGGTTCAGTGGAAGAGAGCAATGCCAAATAGCTTGAAGATTCTGCTATTGTTATTCTTGTTTGTATACCTGCTTCTTTCTACCCCAAAATTTGAGATTCTGGATGATTCTTCTGAACATACCTAGATGGAGTCTTCTCTTCTATCCTTATCTGTTCCTCTGGTGCCTCTTGGGGTTCTTCTTCATCATCTGTCTGATTTGGAGAGTAGTCTTCATCCTCATCGATATTTTCATGATTCACTTGCCTAGGGATGTATCCTTTTTCATCAACCACTACATCAATGCTGTCAACAATTCTTCCAAGTCTTTTATTGTAACACTTATATTCTTTGCTGTAGGGAGAATAACCAAGGAGAATGCCTTCATCTGCTCTAGGTTCAAGTTTGCCAAGCTGCTCATCAGTATTTTTAATATAGCATTTGCTCCCAAAAATTTTGAAATGCTTTACGGAAGGAGTCTCACCATACCAGAGCTCATGAGGAGTTTGAGTGTTGTTCACTCGGACATTTTTTTTGTTGAGAATAACAACCGCAGCATATGCAGCTTCACCCCAGAAGGTTTCGGGAGTTCGAGACTCATCAAGCATAGCACGAGCCATTTGTTGGACTATTCTGTTCATCCTTTCTGCCACTCCATTTTGTTGAGGAGTCCTAGCTGTAGAGAATTCCCTTCTTATTCCATGTTCTTCACAGAAATCAAAAAATTCATTTGAGGTAAATTCCCCACCTCTGTCGGACCTGAGGCACTTAATTTTGTAATCTGATTCATTTTCAGCCAAGGCTTTGAAGGATTTGAATTTTTCGAATGCTTCGTCTTTGTGCTTCATAAGTCCTAACCAAACAAACCTGGAGAAGTCGTCAATGAATAATATAAGGTATTCTTCTCCTCTAGGTGACCTTGTCCTAAATGGACCACATACATCTGTATGGACTAGCTCAAGAGGCCTGCTAGCTGATCCTTCCTTCTCAAGAAAGTTAGTTCTGGTTTGCTTACCAAACTGACATGATTTGCATATGGTGTTGTCTGGAATTTTGATATCTGGAAGACCACGAACTGCCTGGTATTTGCATGCTTTCCTTATTTGTGAAAAGCTTAGATGCCCCAACCTCCGGTGCCATAACCAGTGTTCATCATCCTTGCTTAAATAGCATTGTTGTTGTCCTTCTTCAAATATGTATAGATTATTTAGAGTTCTTCTGCCTTGGATCACTGTTTCTCCTGTATCAAGATCACGAACACTACATCCAGTTGATCGAAATATTAACTCAGTTCCTTGATCGCACATCTGACTAAGACTCAATAGATTATGCTTCAAGCCATCAACATACAAAACATTTCCAGCCTTGACCTTTTCTTTCGACTGAGCAATGCCTTTTCCTTTTATGGCTGCAAGGGTATCGTTTCCAAAAGAAACCTTCTTTCCCTTTTCTAATGAAGTATATGATTCAAGTTTTTCTTTATCACCTGTCATATGCTTCGAACATCCGCTGTTGATATACCATAGATTTTCTTGTCCTTCTGCATAAAAGGCTATCCCACATCTTTCTAGATGTGGTTCCTTCATTCTCCATGTTCTGGCACTTGAGGTTTGTTCCTTCTGAGTTGTCTTCCAAAACCTGCTCCTGCATTCAGAATCTTCATGACCAAAGTTATTACAAATAGAACATTCAACTTCATTTCAAGGGCTGAAATTTTGTTATAAGTCCTTTTCGTGATCCCAGTCATATTCCTTTGTTTTTGAGCTTCTCTAGTCATGATTGTTTTGTAGGCAACACATTGGGCTGCTTTGTGACCAAAGTTATGGCAAGAGAAGCATTGGCCATTGAAGAAACTCCTGCGATTATTAAATCTATCATCCAACCGATTGTAGTTTCTACTGACATCCATTCTTGAGGCAAATTGGGAAGATTTTACCTGAGGCTAATTGTAGCTTCTATTTGTCCTTAAGGTAGCTTGCCCCCGATTTTTTTGATAGTCTTTGTTCGTTCTTGAGGTAAACTGTCCCTGATATACCTGATGATTTCTATTAGGCCTTTGCTCGCTCCTCCTTGCTGCATCAAGATAACTTTTCGAGGTGGATGCTTGAGATGTTTCTTCATTATATCCCAGACCCGTCTTAATTAGTGGAGAATGCTACACATTGATAATCTCATCCAGAGTTTCAGATCCTTTAACAAATTTAAGATTAATAGCTTTTGTTTTCTCAATCTCCTTTCTAAGACCAACAATTTCACATTCCAAATTTTCAAGATGTTTTTCCCTTTCAGCCAGTTGACATTGTAGAGAATCAATAATCACATTTTTCTCTTCTAAGCAAATTTTGAGATTAGATATCTCTTTATAAAAACCTTCTACATCTATAGCATCCATGTATTCATCATCTTCAAAAGCCATTAAAAGTTTATACTTATTACCTCGTTCATCTTCGTCACTATTTGAAAGTCCATCACTATCTTCATGAGTGTAATAGCTTTTCTTATTTGCATTATGTTTCTTGTTCCATCTAACAGGTTCCTTCCCTTTGTCAATCTTATCCTTGTGAGGACATTTGGCAGCATAGTGACCGACTCTTCCACAAGCAAAGCATTTGAAAGATAACTTACCTCGGAACCGCCCAGTACCCCGTTGAAGATTTCTGACAAAATTTGATTCTTCTTCTTCTTCTGACACGTGTCCTGACTCATAGTACTTGCCTTTTCTTGAAGCCTTGAAGGCATCTTCTCTCCTGTCTGATGGACCTCCTTTCCTCATTTCATAAGGAGTTAGAATTCCGTGCAGCTGTGACATTTTAAGGCTTTGTAGATTCTCTTTTTCTTCTATTGTAGAAACTTTAGATTCAAACCTAGGGGACAAAGATCTTAGAACCAATTGTTGGAAATAATACTGAGAGGGGGGGGGGGGGTGAATCAGTATTATAAGTCAAATATTCCTTTTTTTTCAAATTCAAATGCTATACGCTACTTCAGTTAATTAAACCCGCGTATATATGCAACTATGCAGAAGAAAACCCGCTTATATAATGCAAACTTTTAATTTACTTTATCTTTTTGATGTTGATTGTTAATCTGTGATTCATAAGCAAATAACCAGTAACCGGAAACAGTAAAACAGAGCAGAAAGAAAATCGCACACAAGAACACAAGATATAAGGTGGAAACCCAATGTGGGTGAAAACCACCTGCTGCAATTTGTCTCTATCTTTTCTTTAATTAGAAACTTCTTTTTACAATTGTACTGGTGCAGTCCTTTACCAGTATGCAGGCTGCAACCTGCAGAGAGCTACAACCCTCTCTCGTTTTCCAACTTCTCTTGGAAGGGAGCTCCAACCCCCTTAGTTCTTGTACTAGCTTGAGATACTAGTACACAGGCTTCTACCTGCAGAAGGTTGCAACCTTCTCTTTGCTTTCAGAGACCTCGTTTCATTAATTTTCAGACTGGATCCACAGATAGCATCAATCAAACATCAAGAATTTCTGCATCAACCAAACTTCTTTTCACCAATCAAAACTGAATCAAATAGACACTTCTCTGACTGCTGTACCCAGAACACAGTAACTGTAATCAAACACCAATTCTGAACCCAGAACACTGCAGCAATAAAACAGAAGCAGCTAGAACATAAATCAAGATATGTACGCTACTTCACTATTCAGCAACGTGTGTGTATACGCTTTTGTACCACAACCAACCTGCGTATACGCTTCTTTCATTCACAGAAAAAGCGTGTATACGCACCTGCACTTCACTGAACCTGCGTACAGATCTATAAAGGATAATTTATTCTTTTAAAACATTCAGTCATCAGTTAACCCAGATTATCAGATTTATAGATCAAGAGAGCGCCACATATAACAGATCAAAATCATACAGAGATACCAATGTTCAAGTCTTGAGATTTTGATCCATCAATAGTCCTTATCCTTCTTGCGCTCAGGTTCCTCCTTCATTCAGATCTAGGTCTGCACCATAACCCAATCACCAGTATTCCAGATCTAGCACGATATCAGATATTCAATAAATAAGATGATCCTTTGCCACACTTTCATCATTATACATCCTGAGATTTTCATACTGAATCCTGAGTATTTGAAGTTTTGCTCGTTTTACCTGATCATATCCTTCATAGCTCAGAAAAATCTTGTCCCATATCTATTTTGCGGATTTAAACTGCATTACCTTGACAAATTCTGATTGAGATAGGCATCCTAGTAGAGTATTGACCTCCTTTGCATTTGTTTCATATTTCTTCTTTTCAGCCGGATCTGTAGGAGTTGCTGATGGAAAAGTATACCCTGTATCTATGATATCCCAGAATTCTGTACCAAGAGATTGAAGATAGGCTATAACTCTTACCTTCCAATAAACGAAGTTTGTCCCATCAAAAATCGGTGGCCTGATTGATGCTTCCCTCTCGTAGTTGCTCATGATGAATGATCTTCCTTCAAGCGATCAAGCTTCTTCTGAAGGACCTGCTCTGATACCAATTGTTGGAAATAATACTGAGAGGGGGGGGGGTGAATCAGTATTATCAGATCAATACTCATAACATTTATAGAACATTACTTGCATCAGTATGCAGATCTAGAATAAGCATAATCAACCATATAAAGATAGTTCATTTCAAACCATTTGATCCCGATCTATCCTTAGATCTTGTTCTCCATCAACCGGTGAGATCCCTCCTTAGCTCAGATCAAGCAATGCATCATCAACCCATAACCTGCATACTGGATCTCATCCTTCCTCAGATATTCAAGACTTTTCGGATACCTTTGCCTAATGATCTTCCTCTCCTTTTATAGTCTTAGGCCTTGCTCAATACCACAGACCAAAACCATAATAAAACAATACCATCGACCCAATACTTGGGATCAACACTTATGGGTGCAATACCACGGACCAAAACCATAGGTCTAAATACCACGGACCCAAAAATAAGCTTTCTGACATGTACACGCTTTTCCGTGCATGAAACTGCGTGTATACCCTACTTGGTATATAGCGAACCTGTGTATACGCGACTTGGTATATAGTGAACCTGCGTGTATACCCTACTTGGTATATATCGAACCTGCGTATACGCGACTTGGTATATAGTGAACCTGCGTGTATACCCTACTTGGTATATAGTGAACCTGCGTATATACTCTTCTTTCTTCATTCTTTGTAGTCTGATCATCAATTCTTTGCTACCGACCTGCTACACTATAATCTGTCATTTTTCCATCAAGGTCAACACTTGTATCATAATGCCAACAAACTATTGACACTTGACTTACACTTGACATGACTCAACATTACAATGCACATGTACTCATGTGAGACAACATGGCTCGAGAAATCCATGCAAGACATCACTGACACTCGGTTCGTTGTGATAAGAGCAACTCTTTAACATGCTTGTGATGGTGAAGGTGGTGAGCTGATGCCAAGCTTGGTCGTCTATGATGGTGTGCATGCGCCTTATGGTGACATCTTACTGAAGCGAACTCTTACCTCCATTGCAACAGGTGCATTGGTTTGGCCCCTTCATCCAACTCGTCTGCTAACATGCGCATCGTCTCCTTGGGTGCGAATGAACTGGAAACACACTGATGCATAATGTCCATGGTGATCTTCAAGTGTGTGATGGTGGTCATGCACATCAACTTACCGAAGTAAATGTTCAGCGCCAGTTGGACTTGCTTCTTGTCTTCGCCTCAGTGAGTGTGCTAAATGGGTTGGATTGCATGCATGCACATAATGACATGCATGATGTTGAATCCCTTGCATGCGATCAACAACAATTCTCACCATTTCTGCTCCATGCCAGTTGCTGGGATGAGTCTTTAACTTGTATGGGTGTAGTTTCATCCGTGAGTGCATGTTGCGCCCACTGTTGTTCCTATTCCTGCTGCAACTCATTTGTTTGTCTGTGCAACTTCATCTTCTTCCTTGAGTTGCTACTTTAGCACATGAAACTCCTTCTTTGTTCCATTCCATGTCTTCACGTGATCTTCGTGGCATGTCGTCACCTCATATCCTGAGTCTCCAAAGTTGCTTTCATCATTAGTGGATGAGCTTGAGCTCTCAACTTTGTTCCGCCTTCAGCTGATGTTCATGACGTTGCTCGCTATGATGTTGTTGTTGTCATATTTTGATGTCCTTTCCTATGAACAACTTGATGTCTTCGTGAGTAGGCAACCTCATAGAAACTTGATCGACTGCATCCCCAAGTGTGCTCTAAACATTGTCCTTGACTCTGCTCTCCTGGAAACATTGTACCTGTACTGCTGAGAGGCAGATGAACACCTGTGATACTTGGAGACATGGCAACACTCATGGAAAGAAACCTGTCAGTCGAAAGCCAAAATGAACTTGAGCACTAACTTGCAACATACCTGTATGACTGATCATGAAGGTTGCGCAATTTCCACCGGGAGGTCGGGAGACTGACTGCCAAGACTGCGTAATGCACAGTCCAGTTTGACTACTAACTGCTGGAATTGCGCAATGTGCAATTTCAGCTGGCAATGACTGTAGGCTCAGTGACTGCATTGCGCGATTTTCTGGGCCAACAGTCATTGTCCATCAAGATTGCGCAAAGCAGACCTGGGGAATAGTTGTTGGGTAGAAATGTGCATTTATGGAGAGAAAGGCAGATCCTTCCCTCTCAGGATTGCGCAATGTTGTCTTGGTGAGGTAGAGTTCAGGCCAAGGCTGCCAGACTCACCGACGAGAAACTGAAAGTGAATGTGAGTGCGAATTCATGGTGATACTAAGTGTAAGCATGAGTGAATGATCATGCAAGCACACGGCGAATGACAGATTCAGAAAATGGAACAACGTGCATGTGGGTGAGGTGATTCGTTGAATCGATGACCATTCGTGAAAGACAGTTTCATGCATGCGACAACAATGAGATAGCAATGAAAACTGAAACAATGCTAGGACAAGCTAGTATACATGTAAACGAAAACAAGCATTCAAAGAAATCAAGCAAACAATACTCACAAAAGCGAAAACACAAAAAGCGACAGAAATGCAACACAAGACATGGAAAGCGGGCTCACCCCAAAACAGCTGAGTTGAATGTGCTGACTACTCCTAGATGTGATGTGGGATGTCAGAGCTGCCAGGTTGATGTGAGGAATGAGCTCTGTAGCATCCAGTTGATGAGTTTTGATAACATCGAGGTTGTGACGCGCATGCCGCAAATCTAGGGAAAGTGGAACTTAGTGGGAGGTTTCTGAAATGATCCTTGCATGTAACCTCCAACTGCTAAACATAGATCCCTAAAAAAAGGGATGCCTTTGCATGCTGCCTTGGGAGAAGCAGCCCATGCATGCAAGTATGTTTTGCGTAGTCCCAGAGGGAACCAGTCAACTCAGCTGCACATGCAAGAGAATGATCGACTGCTTGAAGGAAATGTGCATTTCTTGCTGGGAGCTAGGCTGACTACCCAGGAGATTAGCACAATTTTGGGCAGAGCAGCTGACTGCTGCCCAAATTTGTGCAAATTCTAGGCTGAGAAGCCCTGTTGGGGAAAATTACGCAATTCCTGTTGGGAGTGTTGACTAGTAGAATTGCACAATCTTGGAGCCCAACAGGCTGCCAGACAAGATTGCGCAATTTCTGGAGGGAAGGCTGATTGCCCTCCAGAAATGTGCAATTTTCTTGGGGAATATGCTAAACCTGCAACTGGACCAAGTCCAAGTGAACAACCAGTGAGGGGAATGGATCAAGCTGTGATCGGCAAGCTTCCTTTGTACAAGAAAAACGCTGAATCTTGTGAACTTGACGAAGCAAGGCAAGCTGCTCTGAAGGTTGGAAGGTAGGCTCCAAAACGAAGTTAAGGTAAAATTTTGGAGGGTGGTTGTAGCCGCTACAACAGAACAATAGGTTGAACCAGGGTCAAAATAGTGTAATGTTTGAGTTGATCAGGGGGAGTGTTTGCGGGAGGATCAATGTACTAGACTGTGATCCCGAAGGTAATGTTAGGTAAACTCAATGTAGCTATAACAGGTGTAGAATAAACTCTTGGGGTGGAAATAAGAATAGCATCTGACGAGAAGGGTAATGACCTGAGGGAACTGGTCCAAGATGGTTAAGACCTAGGGGAATAGTTTCGGGCTGAAAAGGACTAGGAGAGATACCAACAAAAGGAAGGGGGCCTTGTGGAGTGATACAGAAAGGTTGGGTTGAGTTGGGAAAAGCCTGTTGCAGAGGTTTTGGATGTTGGGAAGGCATACCATAATGCTTATGGGTAGCCCGTGATGCTTGAAGCATGCAAACAATGGATGAGCTAGGCTGAGAAGGAGTAGGTAGTGGACCATAATAAGCACCAAGCAAGGTGGACTCTTTATAGACTCTAGGAGAGACATTGGTGAGGGACGAGACAATTATATTGCTAGTCATCGATGAGATAGTGGACTGAGGTGAAGTCTGTTACTTAGGATCATAGTACGTCAGCTGGTCGATAGTGACGATTTTTCCATTATGAGGGAAGCACATCTTACGAAAAAATGCAGCTGCGACAACTGACATAGCATAGGTATAACTATGAACCAAAAGGATGTTGTAATATAATGGGGCATCAATGACCTTGATGTTAATAGTGACAGTCTTGACGACAACAGTGATAGGATGATTGTGATATATGCCAAGGGGCTGAGAGGCATTACCATCCCAAGCACGGAGAGTGATGGTGGAAGGAGACAGGTCAGGTGAACATGGTTTCTTTTAAACACTAGCAACCATCACACAGGTGGAGGTGCCTTCATCTATGATACACTGCTAAACAATTACATTTCTTATGTGCAACAAATGAAGGTAGGGGAGGATGTTATGACTTGTCAACGTCAGAAAATCATATGATCGTCATGGAGATCCACAACACCCAAAGTAGAGATTAGATATTTCCGTTGGGATGGGAATGTCTGGAGGAATTCCAACGTTGACATGGCAGCAAGAAACTACGGCAAGTCAACTACTACACTATAGGTATGGGTGACTTTAGCAAAAGAAGTATTTCGATTTAATGGACCTTTGGGGATCTTGGGGATAACCTCTACCTTAGGCAGAGGGATCTGTAAGGTACCTTTGGATGAAGACAAAGGCTCAGTTGTAACTTGGGGTTAGGACTCAATCACTGAATTAACGGGTGGCTTGTCATATTAGTGCAGGCGAGTTTGAAGGTTGACTTGTTCGGTATTCACCTCATTAGAATTCATCATAAGAATCTGATAATCATTGTGACTAGATGGTGGAGGTGGGGGAGTTGCATGACCTTGTGTAGGTTGAGCAGCTAGTTATCCTTAGTAAGGAAAAGGATTGGTAAGCACAACTGGTTAAGATAAAGCAGCAGGAGGAGGAGGAGGAGGAGCGATGGTTTGCAGTCCTCTAGAAGAAGCTGCTTGAGATTCCCATGCTTGACACATCTGAGGTAAAAGGGAACATTCATGAGTATAATGGCCATATATGCCACAACAAGCACAAGATTTATTTGTACAAAGACCCTTTTTTTTCTTGGGCTTGCCACCCTATTGCTAGGGTTGTGGTATTAGACTGGTTTCCTTGAGGTGAATTAGGTGGTGGACCCTAGCTACCTTGATTACCTTGATATTGTTGGTTCTGGTTACCTTTCCCATTGTTCCTTTTCTTGGGTTTTGGGGGATTGGTTGTGCTCTGATGAGCATACAGTTGACCTTGTGGAGGAGGTTTTTGTTGTGGCATAGGTGTAGGAGGCATGGGGGGCTAGTGCCAGCAGGGCTGGAGTGCTAGGCAGTGCATACAGATAATAAGGACATGGGGCAACATTAGGGTAAACAAGTGGAGCAATAGTTAGCCCTGGCATCTTTTGATGTAGATGGGGATATGGATATGATATGCTAGGACATGGATAAGAGGTTCCATGTGGAAGATTGGGGGATGGATAGGTGTAAGAGGAATTGGTCCCTCCCTGGGGTTGACCATAACTCATCATAGGTGGATCATATGGTTGAATTTGAGGGTGTGAAATGGTTCCAACGATACCATCAGTGACATGAGATTTCCCTGGTGCATTAGCAGAACTAGGTTGAGGTAGATCAGGAATGAAAGTATAAACATAACCTGATTGGACGTAGATCAGATCAAATTCAAGTCTACTTGGAGCACATCTTCCTCAGATTGTGGGAAGTGAGAAGAGACATCTTTAGAAATGGGGGCCAAAAGCAATCTAAGGAACCAATCCATATAGATACGGCTTTCGAATTCAAGAGCTTTACATATGCTCCTCCTTCTATGCCATTCTTGAACATGGCCGGATACACGAGTGGAAGAAGTTTTATGGAAAGAAGTCAATAGTTCAGTACCAGTGTCATAATGGAGGGGTAACTAGAAATAGGCTAGAAAATATTTGTAAAGAGTCGCAAAAGTGGGATGTTTGGCTCTGGTTTGATCAACATACCACTTAACTGTAGCTCCAGTAAGAGTGAGTTGGAATAGACAGAGATGGATGGAGTCTTCAGTGATAGAATTGGATGAAAAACACATATGGAATGAGAAAACATGATTTGTGGGATCTTCTCCAGGATTACCTTTAAACTTTGGAATGTCGGAAGGAATTTTAGTAAGCATAGCTAGCTAATTAGGATCATGGAGAACAAGATTTTTGATGAGCTAAATAAAATCAAGGAGGCTTAAACTAGCCATAAAAGGAAGCAATGGACTAGCAGTGACCATACCAGTGGATGTTCCGCATGTGGGGTTACCCTGGTTAGTACCTGGGTTACCATCTTGGTTTCCTACACTTGCATTGGTGCCTGACATGGTGACGGTATGGGGTTGAGAAGACGTAGAATGAAAGGAAGAATTGGAAGAATAAGTAGAACTAGAGTCAGAATGAGGACTCGATGGAGGACTCGGAGGATGTACTCTAACTCAATGGGGAGGAGTAATATGTCCTAATAGAAACTAAGGACGAAGGCCTCGAATTCTCCGTGACAAATGCCTAGGGGGCACAATGATGTCAAGACAATGATGAATCTAAGGACTAAAGGGTGACAATATGAGTAAAAGAGCAACAAACAACAAGAAAACACCTAGTGCAATGGTGCCAAGTGTAAACTAACTATATTAATAATGCTACTCTAATACAAGAAAACACATCCTATTAAAGAAAAGGACCTCTATCCTATAGGACTTCTAAATCCTCAAACAATCCTAAATCTATTGTTTCATGTGTCCTTTCAAAGAACTTCTTACTCGATGGAATCTTATCCCCAAAAGAGGAGTTGTCCAAAGAAAGGTAGGGTTGAGAACCAACTGCTTCCCACAGTCAGTCCTATAGGGTGTTTTCTTAAGATTGGTCACTATGGTTACCTTCGTCCCACGAGGTCAGTCGAGTCTTGAGCTTCTTGGTGATCAACCAACACACAAAATTCCCTACCACAGGTTGGGTAGCCCCAAGGAGAATCGCTCGCATAATGACCTGGCGTAACCCCCTCTTAATTAGATTTTTGACGCACTCCGACTTTGCACCATGGGATGGTGAAGGATTTTAAGCTCCCTAATATATCAAATTATATTTCTCAATGTAAGTGATTGATGGGTGTTATTTGAAGCCTATACCACCAATCCTACACCTAAAATACAAAGATTATTTGGCCCTAGTGCTCAAGTGGGCTTAATCTATGTATGTTGAATTGTTAAGGTGTAGTGTTTTGAGTCTTAGCTTGGCGGTGTTAACCAAGTTCACGTTCGCTTAGGGTGTGAATGTGTGAAAATGATGTGTCAAGTGGATGAGTTAATTAAGGATGTTTTATGATGCCATGTGCTGCTAAAGATAAAGTGTTGACATACTGTAAATAATGCTAAAATTACAGAAAAATAAACAACCAATCGAGCACGCAAAACCCCACCCAAAAAGGCTATCAAGAAGCGAAGCAAGAGAAGGTAAACAAGTTACTCAAAGACAAAAAGAAAAATCCTAAAAACCTAATGTCAAAGGGACTGAGATCTAGAGGCACTAATCTGTTGTAAATGGTGCAGAGACATAATAAAAATCAAAGGTGAAAAATGTTGCAAAGGATAGGTATGAAGCTCTAAAACCTAGGATGCTCAAGAGGATCCTAAGGAGGAAAGAAAAACCCAAACTCTAAAGGGAGAAAATGCCAAATAAAGCTATCCAAAATTGTGGTAAAGTAATGGATCAAAATCTAAAAATCGGTGGTTAAAAATGTTAAAACCCTAGACTCCTCACCCAACCAATCTCTTCCTAAAAATGTGGAGGTGTACTCTAAACCCTAGGGGGTTTTTTCCTCCCTCAAAGAGAAAAACCAAAAGAATGTAGGCCTAGGGGAGACTGAAACAAAGATATAAAACCCTTCCCAGTCTACACACAACACTCTCGGCAAGTCTGAAAATTTATCGGAAAATTTTCAAAACACAGGTAGTGACCTAGAAACAGTGGAAAACATAGTTATTGGGCCAAAAAGTGCGCTCTGGAACGTAGATCTGGGGTTGAAAAGTGCATTTTTCTCCCGAGACTCTTAGTCGATAGATATCACACAAATTTTGTTGTCTCCTTCTCGGCTGGTACCTGTGACCTACGGAAAGAACCAAAAAACCACCAAAATCGGAAAATTTGACAAAAGAGGAAAGAAAAATAGAAATAGAAATTGAGAGGCTATAAATAGTTGTAGAAAACGCTGAAATTTACTAAAAATTTAGTCACCCAAGAACTAAATTACTACACCAATGGAGTCGCCATTTGTTAGTATGAATTTTCTTGGAAGGTGTACCAAAACATTCCACTTAAGTCACTGGTGACACGTGATCCTAACAACAACTTGTAGCTGCTTATGCTTAAGATATGCAATAATAAAACTAGAAAAACCTACAACAAAATGACATATGCGATCCAAAACAACAAACAACAATATATATCCAATGTAATGACCCAAATGGAAATAATTTTTAAAATGAATAATAAATCTTTATTGATAACACCCGGTGAAGGAGATCTACAAAAGGGTCTGCAAATCCCCCTCCGAGGGACGGGTCCTTTGATGTCCTCGATGCTTTAGTAATCGATTCTCTCTCTCAATGTGTGAAAAACCGAAAACAATGTATAGAACTCGAAAATGGAGAATAATAAAACAATATTGACCAAATCAAGATCTAATCGTTAGGAATACTTTATTATATTTTTTGGAGAGGGAAAAGATATTCAAAATGGTCAAATATCTTTATTTAGAAATAATTAACAAATAAAATGATTTATTAATTATTTCGCGATGATTAAGAATGGTGTGAAATTGAAATAATTATTAAATAGTGATTTAACAGTTATTCCAATAATAGAATTAAGGAATAATAAATAAATAATGATTTATTTAATTATTCATGGGGGATTTAGTAAAATGTGACAAGGAATAATTATCAAACAATGATTTAATAATTATTCCTAGATAAAATTAAAGAAATAATGATTTATTCAATTATTCTCATGGGGTTTTTTAATTTTAATCAGAGAATAATTTAATAAAAATGGTTTACTAAATAATTTTCATGGTGAAAGTGATTTTACTGTGGTAAAATTAATCCTACATGGTGTATTTCGATCCACCTAGTTATAAGTGGCTAGGTGATCATTTTTTGGTGATAATACCTCCTCCATGTCTTGGATCTCAATCAACGCCTCAATCTCTTGAGAGAGCTCCTTGTTCTGCATCTGCTTGCCCTCCTCCTCTGGTCATCGATTATGTTCTCATTCTATGGCTTGTCTTCGTGTGACTTCTTCTTCTTCTACTCTTCACATTTTGTCTTCTTCCCGCTTCTACCTTTCTTCCTCCAATCTCTTTTGCTCTCGCTCTTCCCTCTATTTCTGTTCTACTTCCTGCATCCTTTGTTTCCTCTTCTTCTCTTCTGTTATGGCCACTTTAAGTATGACTAGATATGCCTTCATCTTGAAGCTTCACTCTCCCCTTGGATTGTGCACAACTTTCCTCTTTCCCTTCTCGCGCATTGGGTTGTGCCCTTCCACTGGCACTACCTCTGGAGTGACTTCTTTCTGTGGAGAAACCTGCGATGTTCTAGCAAAGTTGACTGGTTCGCAGTACTTGGAGGCATTATAACAATTCTTCCATGCTTCCTCCTCTGGTTTGTGACTCAGGTCCCGCTTAGCCACTGATAGTGAATTCTTGCATAGTGGTCTTTGTAAATATTATGGGGATTGTACAGATTGAAGTCTAGTGTACCGAATGCCATTTTTTCTATCACCTTTCCTTCGGTATATGTGACTTTCAAATTCTTGATCTTGTACAATTTGATTTGCATAGGAAGAGTTTGCCAAAGTGATTTCTTCTTCCTGTGCAAAGCTACTAAAAACCCAGTGGAGAGACGATACAAAACTTCTTGCATGACTAACTTATCGTGGCATACCTAGGTAAAATATGTGGCGACTTTTTTCCACCGAATACTCTGAGGAAAGTGCCATTGGATGAGGCAAACTAATCTACTACCTATGACACTGCTTATATTTCCCCACGTGATATGAAAGGTGGTTCTTCCTCAAGGATCAGCTTATACAATGGAATGAGGAAGTGATCGGTCAACTTTTCCATTACTCTTCTATGGTTGCCCTCCAAAATTAGTTTGTAGTATATGTGCACGACAGGCTCCCTTGGTTTCTAAGTCCAATTCATGCCAGGAAATGAATTGTGTGTGCAGATTGCATCCAATATGCAGACATGTAAAATCTAGATTGCTTTCCCTGTGCAGGATTGAGGGCATTACCTACATGGATTCACAGTCGTTGAACCAACAAGTCTGACCAGTTGAATGGATTTCCTTCGTTCAGAAGTTGGTTCAGTAAGAATTCCCACCCTTCAGGGAAGGTGTCAGTGCTCTATTGAACATAGATTCTGCAACATAGAACTATCAAGGGCCGATAGGCCCTCTTGAGATATTTTGTCTTGTAGGTGTTGGTGGGTGTTTGACAGAACTTTGTCGGCTCTTTTGCCCAAATTTTAACAATATCCTTTGTGCTCAAGCATTTTGTGGTAGCATAAAAGTAAGAATCCATGATCTGTTCTGTCTCCGACAAATGGTACATGAGATGATAATCAGGTACCAAAAAATAAGCAAGCCTTTGTCTGTTGGTATTGTTCAAAGTCATAGTCTTTGGATCTATATGAGAAAATATCCAGCTAACAATGTATGCACATGGGAAAGTCGTATACCTGCATGCAACATTATGTAAACCTGACTTCTAGACATTGATATAAACTTGCCAGTCTTCAAGGTCTACTTTGAAGCTTCTTGCTGAGAACGCTTCATTCAATTTCTACCATGTGATATTTGATTCCTTTTCTATGAACAATTTAGTATCTACGTAACTGGAAAGTTCATTGGCGTACTCTCAACTACCTCCTCGGGGTTGCTTTCTATGGTGTCCTTTAAAGCATATCTCTTTGGTCCCATGATATTAGTGATTGGTGAAGAGAAGTTCTCAACAACTGCAATACCTGTAGGAGGAAAAGGCACTCATGGAAAAGACAAATTAGCTTGAGAAAATTGACTGTCAAAGCAAGATCATAGTAGAAAACAGTGGAATGACTAGGAGAATTGCATAATTCTTGAGGTGAAGGAGGGACACTGGCTGCCTAAGTTGTGCATTGCACAGAATCAGTAACCAGTGATGTAGCTTGAGGATAGAGACTACGCAATGCGCAGTCTCAACCTGGCAAACTCAGGTGGAGACTGCACATTGCGCAGTCTCAATTGCCCAAGGGATGGGATTAAGCCCTGGAAGTATGTAATGTGTAGTTGGGTCATCTAGGTAATGCACATTGCATAGTCTCATAGGCCAAGCTGACATCTTGATCCTTGGACTTGTGCAATGCCCAACTAGACAAGGCAAATATTAACCAATGGATGAGCAAACCTTCCCGGTAAGAGTGTGGGAAACTAGAAGATGTTGTAACATGATTAGTTTTAATCATTTAAATTTGCTGATATAATAGGTTTTAGTATTTTAGAAATAATAAATGGGTCTGCAAGAGTAAATGCACCCTCAAAATGTAAATTTAAGTTTCATTAGCTGGTTGATTTAGTTAATCATGCATTTAAACATGATTAAATGATGTAATAAAGTAAATTCAAACATGGTTGAAAAAAATTTGAGAACGAATTTTCAAAATTTGAAAGAGGTTTTGTTGCTAACATCCTCATGTACAAAAACCTCTCTTAGTTTTGTAACAGCTATTATGGATTGGGAGATGGAAATGCATCTTTGAAGGAATGTTTTCCAGAAATTTTCTGTTTTAGTCACCTTTTTGCAGAGGATAGTGTGACTAAAAAAAGATGAATATTTGGAAATTGTAAGAGGTTTTGGTTAATAATATTCCAAAGTAAAAAATTGTATTTCAATTTTCACACAGGTTCCAGGGGTTGGTATATACACTCTCATCATGTTTAGGTTATTTTCGAACTATGCAATGTCATGTTTAAGCCACCTTTTTGCAGAAACTATTGTGGATAATCAGAGATGATTCTTGAGAAACTGAAGGAGTTTTGTGTTCCTAAGATTCTAAAGTACAATAACCTACTTCAGATTTTACTCAGATATTACATAATAAGAGATACAAGTACATCTTCACAGCTTATTGTTTGGACTGTGTAAATTCCTTTCTAGACATCTTTTTGCAGAAAGTATTGTGAACAGCAGGAGCTGAATTTTGGGAAACTGAGAGAGGTGTATCTCAAGAACATATTCATATACAATAAGCTCTCTCAATTTTTATAGAAATATCTCAGATTGATATATACAAATGCATGAATGGACCCTATGTTGCAGTATTTCGGGAGGAAAATGCTCAAAGACAGTTAGGCCACCTCATCAACTAAGAGTTGCAATTCAATTCGAAATTTTCTTTTTTGTAAACATAAATGCATAATGATAGTGCCAAGTAAATACATTAGTTTTTAATGTCCTATATTTCAGTTCTATTTGTGTAAAACAGTTTAAGATATTTGTAAACAAATCTTGATATTTTTTCAAGATATTTTAGTTTAGAATTTGTATAAATACTTCATCAATTGAAGTAATTGGTGTGGGCTTTTGATGCCAAAACTCTTAACTATGTAATAAAGCTTCTGTTGTAGTTTTTCTAATGAAATTCTTATGGTTCTAGCTTTGACAAAATTTTGTGCTTCGAGTATGTTTTTCTAGTTTTTCATATCTTATTTCTACACATGATAAAAGTGTTTATAGGAAGGTCTGCAAAATCATTATCTTTAGAAAGAGATTTGTTTATTAGACTGTTTGTTCATCATAACTCCTATTTAACTGGCTTTTGTTTTGTGCTTTCTAACAACCATTAAAAGAGATTAACTTATTAGGCTATTTGTCTGAAATAGCTCCTCTTAGAATTGGTTTCAGTCTGCCAACCATTCTGTTTCCCTTTAAATCTGTTTTGTTGGGTTGTAGAAATATTCTACACACATCCAAATATTCCTAATGGTCAAGTAATTAGTTTGGCTACTCAATTATTAGGAATCTCCTTACATTCTTCTGCCAAATTCTTATACAAATCAAGTCATTCTGTCAGGATGGAAGCTGACACTTTCAAAAGGAACCCTGTGAGAGAGCCTTTAAATCATGAGTAGGGATTATCATTGATCACCAACCACCCCCAATTAAAACCATAAATCTGGCCATTGTGCTTCAAATGTTGTTGTTTAGTGATAGGTGAACAGTGTTAAACAAAGCCTCATAACAACTAAGGGAGCCCCCTCTAGTTCAAGGGTCAGTTTGAACCTAAAGGCTGGTTGAGTTGGTTTCCTGGCATAGTTTTTGTAGCCAAGGACTGCCTATGGGAAACAGGTACGACATTTGGCGCCACTGCCGAGGAGAAAAGTAAATATCTTTCTCTGAGGAATGATAAAGTTTAGATCTATTTCTTGCTGGTGAACAAGGAATAAGCATTTGTATTAGTTGCATTATTTTCACTTGGCGACTCCACTTTGTAGAATGGTGATTCCACTGGATTACTGATCCCACTCTTGTTTTAAATTTCAGCTACCTTTACTACTATGGAAGGTTCATTGATACTTGCAATCAGCAATATATGTCTCTCCCTCTCATCTATGGTAAGAAATCTAAAATTTCTACAAAGGATGCAGCTTTTAAAGTACACCTGTGAGTATAAGTTTTACATGGGATTTCATGTTCATATTGTATATATTCTTCATGTTTTCAGTTGCTCGCAACTTGGTTTGTCAATAAATCCACTCTGCACTTGGTTACATTGGAAAGAATATTACACCTAACAATGTAAAGTTTTTCAGTTCATTTAGATAGAGGCGTGGGATTGATTAGCTACTTTCAGATTCAGGGTGCAGTAGATCTACAATTGTTTCAGTTATATTTCAAGGTTGCAGTATTAAGTTTGGTTTGGTTGAGTGCAATGACTTCCAAGGGATTAGCTGATTAAATCCATAGCCCATGAATTAGGCACTCTTATGCTTATTTCCACTTACATTGTCAGTTGTTTCACTTCAACAGTTTTCAAGTTTCAGATTTCAGTGTGAAAAAGTATCTGAATTAGTGCAGGCATATGGTTGCATTTTATAGTTGTAGGTTGCAGTGTGCAGTAGCAGAGTATTCAAATAACAACATTGATCCATGGGGATTGTTTATATTTATACATAAGATGGAAAATCAATGGTTGGCGGTTTTATGGTATGACTCCATGCCCAACACTAAAGGCAACTGGTCTACTAGTCTCTGCATCCCACAGGGGGAAGGAGATCCCATTGGAGCCGATGTTGTAACATGATTAGTTTTGATAATTTAAATTTGTTGATATAATAGGTTTTAATAGTTTATAAATAATAAATGGGTATGCAAGAGTAAATGCGCCCTCAAAATGTAAATTTAAGTTTCATTAGCTGGTTGATTTAGTTAATCATGCATTTAAACATGATTAAATGATGTAATAAAGTAAATTCAAACATGGTTGACAAACCTCTGAGAACGAATTTTCAAAAATTGAAAGAGGTTTTTGTTGCTAACATCCTCATGTACAAAAAACTCTCTCAGTTTTGTAACAACTATTATGGATTGGGAGATGCAAATGCATCTTTGAAGGAATGTTTTCCAGAAATTTTTTGTTTTAGTCACCTTTTTACAGAGGATAGTGTGACTAAACAAAGATGAATATTTGGAAATTGGAAGAGGTTTTGGTTCATAAGATTCCAGAATACAAAAGCCTATTGCAATTTTCACACAAGTGTCAGGGGTTGGTATATACACTCTCATCATGTTTAGCCTATTTTTCTGACTGTGCAATGTCCTGTTTAAGCCACCTTTTTGCAGAAACTATTGTGGATAATAAGAGATGATTCTTGAGAAACTGAAGGAGGTTTGTGTTCCTAAGATGCTAAAGTACAATAAACTACTTCAGATTTTACTCAGATATTACATAATCATAGATACAAGTACATCTTCACAACCTATTTTTCGGACTGTGTAAATTCCTTTTTAGACATCTTTTTGCAGAAAGTATTGTGAACAGCTGGAGCCGAATTTTGGGAAACTGAGAGAGGTTTATCTCAAGAACATATTCATCTACAATAACCTCTCTCAATTTTTATAGAACTATCTCGGATTGAGATATAAAAAGGCATGAATGGACCCTATGTTGCAGTATTTCGGGGGAAAATGCTCAAACACAGTTAGGCCACCTCATCAACTAAGAGTTGCAATTCAATTTGAAATTTTGTTTTTTGTAAACAGAAATGCATAATGATAGTTCCAAGTAGATACATTAGTTTTTAATGTCCTATATTTCAGTTCTATTTGTGTAAAACAATTTAAGATATTTGTAAACAAATCTTGATATTTTTTCAAGATATTTTAGTTTAGAATTTGTATAAATACTTCATCAATTGAAGTAATTGGTGTGGGCTTTTGATGCCAAAACTCTTAACTCTGTAATAAAGCTTTTGTTGTATTTTTTCTAATGAAAGCCTTACGGCTCTAGTTTTGATAGAATTTTGTGCTTCGAGTATGTTTTTCTAGTTTTTCTTATCTTAATTCTACACACGATAAAAGAGTTTATAGGAAGGTCTGCAAAATCATCATCTTTAGAAAGAGATTTGTTTATTGGAATGTTTGTTCATCATAACTCCTCTTTAACTAGTTTTTGGTTTGTGCTTTCTGACAACCATTAAAAGAGATAAGCTTATTAGGCTATTTGTCTGAAATAGATCCTCTTAGAATTGGTTTCAGTCTGGCCATTCTATTTCCCTTTAAATCTATTTTGTTGGGCTGTATAAATCTTCTACATGCATCCAAATCTTCCTAGTGGTCAAGTAATCAGTCTGGCTACTCAATTATTAGGAATCTCCTTACATTCTTCTGCCAAATTCTTATACAAATCAAGTCGTTCTGTCAGGTTGGAAGCTGACACTTTCAAAAGGAACCCTGTGAGAGAGCCTTTAAATCATGAGTAGGGATTATCATTGATCGCCAACCACCCCCAATTAAAACCATAAATATGGCCATTGTGCTTCAAAGGTTGTTGTTCAGTGATAGGTGAATAGTGTTAAACAAAGCCTCGTAACAACTGAGGGAGCCCCCTCTGGTTCAAGGGCCAGCTTGAACCTAAAGGCTGGTTGACTTGGTTTCCTGGCGTAGTTTTGCAGTCAAGGACTACTTACGAGAAACAGGTACAACAGAAGATATGAGTGACGGTGCAAGTTTAAAGTGTAGATCTAACTAAGGATAGATGGATCAGTGCAAATCAAGTGCAGAATATCAACATACAAAAGGAAAAAACAAATAAGCATGGAGAGTCGCTAAAACAGTGATCACTAATGGGAAAAAACAAGAAAACTGACATGACGCTTATAAAAGGAAAATGACGGACTGAATCAATACTTGTACAAGCTAATATAGGGTAAAGCACCAACAACCATGAAAATAAATAAGCAAAACAACACTCACAAAAGCCAAACGACAAAAAGTGATAGAAAAAGCGACAAAATATGACAAAAGCAAAACTCACCCGAGAAAGCACCGCAAACTCCACCTAAGGCTCCTTGATCTCCTTGGGAATGCTAGAGCTCTAAGATCTAATGTACAAATTAGATATAGGGGTTTCCATTATATAGATCTAGATTGATTAGGGTTTATGGAGTGCATGCCTAAAATCAAGGAAAAAGTGACACTTAGCGGAAAGTTCCAAAAATAATAAGTGTTCATCCTTCGAGAAACTAAGTAATGACTCCCTATTTTCTAGGGATGCTTTTTTCTTTTTTTTTTGTCTTTAATTTTTTGGGAATTGGGCATGCACACTACCAAGAAGGATTGCCAAATTCCCAAGGACTAGGCAACTTCTTAACTCAGTGCAGCGCACAATTTCTGACATAAATGCAAGCTTGCATAGTTTATGGGCTTAAGGATGTGCTACCATCAAGTATTGTGCAATTTCTAACCTTAAGGCAAGCCTGTCATCCTAGATTGCACAATTCCAATCATCAAGGTTGGCTTTCCTTCCAAGATTGTGCAATTTCTAGAGGCAAGACTAGCAATGCTGCAAGGTCAAGTCAGAAGCTTTCTTGTGAGTGAAAGATATCAAACGGGGATCAATATATCAAAGCAAAGCATGAAAATGTAAGAATTTATCACAACATGAATACTTGACGACAATAGAAGATAAGCTCTTGTGGACAGAAGGAAGGATCCAAAATCAAAGCATGGGAAAAATTTTGGAGGGTCGTTGTAGCAGCTACAACACAACCAGAAAGATCTTGCTCGAGAGCATCTCTTGCTTCAACTGCTAGTTGACAGAGGCCATGACCCTTTATGGTATGATCTGTTTTAAAATCCATATGATATTCTTGTAAGCAGGTCATCTAATTTTCCGTCTTCTCACACATCTCTTACTACACAAAGCGTGTTCTTACTGCTAGGTGAGGAACACATATGATCATGTGAGATTTTAGAAGATAGGGCATGAAGTATTTGACTACCTTATATACAATAAACACTTATTTTTTTATGGCAAGATAGTTTAGTTCTGACCCCTGTAAGCTAGCACTCATGAAAGATATAGGGTTTTCATTTCCTTCAGTATCCTTTTGAGTTAGTATGACCGCGATAGATGAATTCAAAGTAAAGGTTTAAAGCAGGAAATATTTGCCATAGTCATGACTGAATAGTACAAGTGCATCATCAACAGCCTGTTTAATTTGAGTGAAAGCATCCCTTTCCCTCATGTCCCATTTATAAGTTGCTTCTTTCTTAATCATCTCCTATAATGGCTTAACTATTTGAGCACAATCAATGATGAATTTTCACAAGAAATTAATCTTCCCTAAGAAATATTGCATAGCTTTATTATTCACTGGGAATAGGATCTGTGTAATAGATTTTACCATCTCAGGATAAACTTTAATTCCAATCTTTGCAATTATGTGCCCTAAGAGAGTCCATTCTGACACACCAAAGATGCTTTTCTTGTGATTGAGATAAATCCCATATTTGCAACACCACTCAAATATTTGTTTCAAATGACATACATGATCTGATCTTATTTTGGAAAACACAGTAACATCATCCAAATAAACAATGACACGTTAACAAACAAATCCACTAAAAGTGATGTACATCACTCTTTGAAAGGTAGATCCAACATTAATAAGCTCGAATGTAATTAGTTAAAAGTGAATGTTCCCCATTTGGTGCTAAAGGTATTTTTCAAACGATCTAGTTCTGCAACTAGAACTTGATTGTAATTAGAAAAACCATCTAGTAGTGAGAACATCTCAGACCCACATATTGTTTGGAGGATTTGTTCCATGGATGGCACTGGGTAATTATCTTTATTAGATGCCTGGTTGAGGTTGCAGAAATTGATTCATAACCTTATCTCACCAGACTTCTTTCTAACTAAGGCGAAATTTGAAACCCAAGTGAAATGTCTAACTTTGAAAATGCTTTGAGCATCTACCATCTTTCTCAATTATTTTTGGATGAGGGGCTTTAGTGTGGGATGAACTTTCCTTAGTTTCTACTGGAAATGTTTTGCCCCTTCTTTGATGGGAATGGCATGATGGATAATATGATTATCATATGTCCATGCAAACCCATCATGATATTGTTTAGATAAGTAGATGAATGCTTGTAATTCTTGTGGAGAACAACATGTACCGAGGTTTGCGTATTTCATATCTTCTTGAGTTCCCAAATTCACTTGTTCAAATGATAACTTTGAGCTCCGAGTCTTGGTATTGACTAGTCCTCTAAACCAATTTTGCAGGTCATACAATTTTTCCTGGGACACCACACCTTTAGGCATAGTGTTACCTTTCATTACATTAGATTCCTCTTGCAAATCCTTGTCATGCTCATCCTCTCCTATGGCAACATCTTTAAACACGTTCGCATTAGCCATACAATGCAATATTTTTGTTGAAAATGTGAAAGTTAGTGACATTGTCAGGCACATATGTTTTATATATAATTTTAATAGAAAAACCGTTTCTCGATGGCGACATCCTAGCGGATGCATTAGCTAATGCATCTATTGCAACATTTCTAAGCCTAGGAACATAAATATTATTAAAATATTTTAAAATAATTAATTAATCGCCATACCTCATGCTGGTAGTTTTTAAGATTCATTGAAACATAGTGGATAATATCTCGTACCTAACGAGTGACCACCTCTGAATCACCAATTACCTTGAGAAACTCTACCTTCAGATCGATGGCTTTCTTTAGTCCAAGTACGAGTGCTTCATATTCAGAAATATTATTTGTACACTTGAACTCCAAACATCATAAAAGGATATACTTCTTATTACGTGGGTCTATAAGTACGCAACTAGATCCAGAGCAATCCTGCATCTTTGAACCATCAAAGTATAAAGTTTGAATATTATTAGCTACCGTTAGGGTCCTATAATTTTTATAGGATTTCTTGATTATAGCTGATAATTATTATGTTTGATATGTTGGAAATAATATTTCCTCCTGCAAATTATTTCCAAAGCAACACCAAGTACTAAGAGTTAGGGAGATTTTTGCATATAAATGTTTGGATCAAATCAGATTGCAGTTATTTTCATCGGAAAGAGATCAGAAGCAGCTTTCTAAAGGTATATTATTCACTCAAATCCAATTCTTGGATCAAAGGAAATAGCAAGTTGAAGTCTGCACCAGAAAGCACATAAGAAGGCATAAGTGACAAATAATTTATTTTGAAGTATTAAAATAAATTCTAAAATAAACGAATAAATATAAATTCTAAAAAACTTGAAAATCCCTTTATCCTGAGGAGTTGTCTATAATGCGACTTTTTGGAGATTCCGGTGACGGAATCCAGCGGAAGAAATTGAGGCTAAATCTTGATTTGTTGCAGTTAAAATGGTTTTTTAACTGCATATTTGGATTCAGCACCCTGGAAAACCCTTGGGACGCTTTCATTGTGCAAAAACTAGTTATTCCTGCCGGATTTCAACCGGAAAAACCCGCCGGAAAGGCTTTCAAAAAGTCGCGTTATAGACAACTGCTTATCCTGAAATTCAAGGGGCCCACCCGACACTCATGCATTAATTCCCCATCATTAAAACCCCCATCGTTAAAGGCATAGGGATGTGTGCATATTATAAATCCACGGTTATGAATATGTTTCGGATCCCCCAGCCCCTCCACATTTAACCAAAGGGGGGTCCGAAAAGTGGTTTCCACTTTTACTGTACTTCATAGCTGACAACCTCATGTAATTTTGGACCCCCCTCCCCCTAAACCTCTTACTGCCCACCTCATGTAATTTAGACCCCCCTCCCCCTAAACCTCTTTCTGCCCACCTCATGTAATTTCGGACCCCCCTCCCCCTTTCGGACCCCCTCCCCCTAAACCTCTTACTACCCACCCCCCTCCGAAACCCATAAATTGTTTCGGTTTGAATTTTATAAATATGGTGGGAATGGATTTCATGCGATTATGAAACAAATACAGTGTGGATGGGAAGCTAAGAAATGTTGTGTGGATGGCAACGCTAAGTAAATTCTATGTGGATGGAAGGCTAATTTAAAGAGATAACGTGAGACCAAGGATGGAAGGTTACTAAGTGGGTGAAATAATTTTACAGGCAAAGGAGTTAAACAATTTTACATGCACAAGGAGTAAGATAATTTACAAGGAAATTCATGGGTGTGGGAAAATAAATTCATGGGAGACAATAAGAGGGAGATCTTGCAATAGTATGTTCATCAAAGTAATGTACAGGTGAGGAAAAATAGAGCACTTCATGTAAACGAGTTTTACACATAAGAGGACAAGTCAAAATGAGTTTTTACATACAAGTAATATATTTTTGTTTTTACAAGGATAAAAGTCAAAACACAAATATTTTACGAGCCATGGATTTACAAAAAACAACACATGGTTTTGGAAATCCATCCAAAAATTTATAGGAGTAAAAGGAAATTTACGGGGAAAGTAAAAGGAAATACAGGACATGGTTTTCGAAAAAAACCCATGGATTTTTGAAACAATATATGGATTTGAAAACATGATGGATTTATACATCATCCTATTAAATATTTTGAATTATGAATTTCATTTAAATATTTGGAACTATTAATTTAAATATATTATTTAAATCCAAATATTTTGTGACAAAACAAAGTATTTAAAAGATGATGGGTAAGACAATGCACATGACAGCAAGATAAACAGGGACAACAATTCATATCCAACACAACATTTCATAACAAAATGCAGTAGAAAGAGGGACAACAGTGCTTATCAGCACAACATTTCACAACATAATGTAGTAGAAAGAGGGACAACACAAACATCTGCCCAAAATACAAACAACATTTCTCATTCAAAGGTCCAGTCACCACCAAAATGCCCAAAAACAACATATTTCCAGCCGTCAGTAAACCAATTCCAAATTTGAATGCACAATACTTGTAGGCAGTTTAGAATTTCTACCAGGAAAATTAGAGATGTTATCTTATCTTTAGTTTATTATGGAGGATTTCTCCAAAAATAGCCACAGTTAGCAACAATTCACTTTAAAGGCTGAACATAAGATCAGAAAACAATTCACTTTAAAGGCTGAACATAAGATCAAAAATAGTATAGACTTCGTATTACTTAGTTGTATTTTGGGAAATATCTACATGTTTTTGGTAGATATTGTTTGTGATAATTTTTATGCATATTTTTCATGAGATTATTAGAAAATATTATGTAAATCAATTCATTTTTGGGATTTGATATGAGTTTAGCAAAAGATCTCAGGATTTGGGATTTGATATGAGTTTAGTAGAAGATCTCGGGATATTTTGTAAATTAATTTATAAATACTTCATCTTCGGAAGTATTACAAGTTGTATTTTGGGAAATATCTACATGTTTTTGGTAGATATTGTTTGTGATAATTTTTATGCATATTTTTCATGAGATTATTAGAAAATATTATGTAAATCAATTCATTTTTGGGATTTGATATGAGTTTAGCAGAAGATCTCAGGATTTGGGATTTGATATGAGTTTAGTAGAAGATCTCGGGATATTTTGTAAATTAATTTATAAATACTTCATCTTCGGAAGTATTACAAGTTGATTTCCGAATGTAATTTCTTCTGCATATTGTATTTTTCAAAGCATTGGAGCATAAATAATACAAGGACCTTTCAGAGGATTCATGTGGTGTACTAAATGGTGATGTGTTTCTTTTGTTTATTTGTTTAAACATTGTTTTTCCTTTCTTTGTTATTCTAAATTTCTGAATTAATCAACAAAAACTGTGATAAATAGGATTGGTTACTTAGAGCACCCTATTTTGGCTGTTGATAATTTTAATATTCCACTGAAGTTAGATCAAGGAATTCTTAATTACTCCTTGGTTTCTACCAAACCTTACACTTCTGCTATTCCACAATTCATTTAACTTTTGAAAAGATCCACTTTGTGCAACCTAGCTTGCCTTGTGAGAACTCCTCTAAAAATTGATGCAAAACTCCAGTTTAGTTTACAAACTCCATAGCCCAATGGAATTATAACACTCAAATCAACCAAATCAATCAAATCAAAACAAACAAGTACAATCATAACTAGCCTAAAATTTACATAAAAGCAAAGCTACATTAAACAGAGAGATCCCTCTCTGAAGCTGGCAGGGCTAGCTCCCAACTTCCAAAGTGGTTTTGATGGATGACTCATATCATAAATTGTATGATGATATAAAAATCATATGTGGAATACCCAATCATGATCATAAATTTGTAAAATATTTTGAACATCAAGTAATAGGTCATGTCTTTCATGATGTTCTAGTTATCTATATGGAGAAGTTTTTCACTTCAAAGTCCCAATCAATTTCTAGTGCCTCCCTTGTTTTTCATGATTCCATAGCTCTTTGTCATGAAGATCAAGCTGATAATCCATTTCTAGTGCCCTTACAAGCTCTAGTTTTGATTCTTCTTAAGGACATTGAATGATCCAAGGTATTGGATCAAATTTTTGATTGGCTATATTAGATATTTTACATTGCATAAAGTCAAGCATTTGGTGTTAGAATAGGATTGTATATACATCAATAAGCTTATCAGGTAAGCATCTTTTCAGCATTCAAATTTTCAGTGTGCAACAGTGATTTCAGTGATTAGTTTGTAGTTTTACAGTTTGCAGTACAGAGTTCAGTTTGTAGTTTCAGTTCAGATTTCAGTACACAAATCAGATTTATGTTTAACATTTAGAATGGATGACTGAGGTTTTCAGTTGCAAAGGTTTTTATTGACAGAGCAAGTTGCAGATTTGGGATCGACCCAATGGATCAGGCTACTAGTCTACGGTGTTCTTGACACTTCACCATGAATTTCCATCCCTAGGTGGAGCCACTATTAGGGTCCTATAATTTTTATAGGATTTCTTGATTATAGCTTATCATTATTATGTTTGAGATGTTGGAAATAATATTTCCTCCTGCAAATTATTTCCAAAGCAACACCAAGTACTAAGAGTTAGCAAGATTTTTGTACATAAATGTTTGGATCAGATTAGACAACAGGTATTTTCATCAGAAAGAGCTCAGAAGCAGCTTTCCAATGATATATTATTCACTCAAATCCAATTCCTGGATCAAAGGAAAGAGCAAGTCACCAGAAAGCACATAAGAAGGCATAAGTGAGAAATAAATTATTTTGAAGTATTAAAATAAATGAATAAATATAAATTCTAAAAAACCTAAAAATCCCCTTATTCCAAAAGTCAAAGGGCCCACCCTGCACTCATGCATTAATTCCCCATCATTAAAACCCCATCGCTAAAGGCATAGGGATGTGTGCATATTCCAAAAGTCAAAGGGCCCAACCCACACTCATGCATTAATTCCCCATCATTAAAACCCCCATTGTTAAAGGCATAGGGATGTGTGCATATTATAAATCCATGGTTATGAATATGTTTCGGATCCCCCAGCCCCTCCAACATTTAACCAAGGGGGTGTCCAAAAAGTGGTTTCCACTTTTACTCTACTTCATAGTTGTCAACCTCATGTAATTTCGGACCCCCCTCCCCCTAATCCTCTTATTGCCCACCCCGAAGGGGTGTCCAAAAAGTGGTTTCCACTTTCACTATACTTCACAGTTGTCAACCTCATGTAATTTCAGACCCCTAAACCTCTTACTGCCCACCCCCCCCCTAAACCTCTTACTGCCCACCCCCCCCTAAACCTCTTACTGCCCACCATCCCTCCAAAATCCATTAATTGTTTTGGTTTGAATTTTATAAATATGGCGGGAATGGATTTCATGCGATTATGAAACAAATACCGTGTGGATGGGAGGCTAAGTAAATTTTGTGTGGATGGCAAGGCTAAGTAAATTCTATGTGGATGGGAGGATAACTTAAAGAGATCAGGCGAGACGAGGGATGGAAGGTTACTAAGTGGGTAAAAATAATTTTATAGGTAAAGGAGTTAAAGGTTACTAAGTGGGTAAAAATAATTTTATAGGTAAAGGAGTTAAATCATTTTAAAGGAGTAAGATAATTTTACAGGAAAAAGAAATTCATGGGTGCAGGAAAATAAATTCATGGGAGACAATAAGAGGGAGATTTACACATAAGAGGACAAGTAAAAATGATTTTTTGAGAGAAGCAATATATTTTTGTTTTTACAGGGATGAAAGTCAAAACACAAATGTTTTACTAGCTATGGAAAAAAAAGAAACACATGGTTTTGGAAATCCATCCAAAGATTTATAGGAGTAAAAGGAAATTTAGAGGGGAAGGTAAAAGGAGAAATAGGACATGGTTTTCAAAAACAACCCATAGATTTTTGAAACAGTATATGGATTCGAAAACATGATGGATTTATAAATAATTCTAATAAATATTTTGAATTATGAATTTCATTTAAATACTTGGAAATATTAATTTAAATATATTATTTAAATCCAAATATTTTGTGACAAAACAAAGTATTTAAAAGATGATGGATAATAAAATGCACATGACAACAAGATAAACAGGGACAGGATTGCATATCCAGCACAACATTTCAGAACATAATGCAGTAAAAAGAGGGACAACAGTGTATATCCAACACAACATTTCAGAACAGAATGAAGTAAAAAGAGGGACAACACAAACATTTGCCAGCAAGAGAAAGATCATTGCTCATTCAAAGGTCCAGTCACCACCAGAAATTTCTCCAGAAATAGCCACAGTCAGCCACAATTCACTTTGAATGCACAATACTTGCAAGCAGTTTCTAGTGGGCAAATTAGAGATGTTGTCTTATCTTTAGTTTATTATGTAGGATTTCTCCAGAAATAGCCACAGTCAGCAAAAATTCACTTTAAAGGCTGAACATAAGATCAGAAATAGTATAGACTTCCTATTACTTAGTTGTATTTTGGGAAATATCTACATGTTTTTGGTAGATATTGTTTGTAAGAATTTTTATTCAAATTTTTCTTAAGATTATTAGAAAATATTTTGTAAATCAATTCCTTTTTGGTTTTTGATATTAGTTTAGCAGAAGATCTCAAGATATTTTTTACATTTATTTATAAATACTTCATCTTCAGAAGTATCACAGGTTGATTTTCGAATGTAATTTCTTCTGCATATTGTATTGTTCAAAGCACTGGAGCTTCAATAATACAAGGACCTTTCACAAGATTATGTGGTGTACTAAATGGTTATGTGTTTATTTTGTTTATTTGTTTAAACATTGTTTTTCCTTTCTTTGTTATTCTAAATTTCTGAATTAATCAACAGAAACTGTGATAAATAGGATTTGTTACTGTGATCAAGGAATTATTAATTTCTCCTTGGTTTGTACTAAACCTTACACTTCTAATATCCCACAATTCATTTAATTTCTGAAAAGATCCACTTAGTGCAACCTAGCTTGCCGTGTGAGAACTCCTCTAAAATTGATGCAAAACTCCAGTTTAGTTTACAGACTCCATAGCCCAATGGAATTATAACACTCAAATCAACCAAACCAATCAAATCAAAACAAAAAAGTACAATCATAACTAGCCTAAAATTTACATAAAAACAAAGCTAAATTAAACAGAGAGATCCCTCTCTGAAACTGGCAAGGCTAGATCCCAACTTCCAAAGTGGTTTTGATGTTGTCCATTGTGTTTACTCCCTCAACCTCAAAAATATAGAACGAGAATAGCTACTAAACAACTTCCTATACTATTATTACTATTACTATGTACATTTATATTACAAGATTCATTTGCACCAACTAGAGAACAAGGAAGGAGATCCAACTGTGTATCAGGTGGGATGGGTGATGGTTGTGCTTGATAACACCTATGGTAAATTTCCAAGAAACAATTTCCAAATATTAGATCAGTAAAGGCAATAGGCTCATTATGGCCCTCAAGTGGTGTCACAATATATTTAATGTATTCTTCACTTTCCACTCGAATTTGGTTGTTTTTTCCCATATATGGAAGCCATAAATGTGACCAATTTGTAGCAAAATACCCTTGTAGTTTACTAGACTAGTCTCTACTCAAGAGTATGCCATAGGCTTCAGGGATGTCCACAATTACAATATTTATACATTGGTGAACTCGATGATCAAATGATAATCAGATAAGAACATTCTTGAGTTCACCAATAGCTTGGACAAGAGATATGTCCAGCTGAATGATTTGTGCATTAGTTTTATCCCATTTTGTGTATATTTTCTTAGCAATAGATAATGGTGTTACATTCATGAATTAACCAGAATTAACTAAACAATTATGGACATTGCAATTAAAAATTTGAAAAGTCAACAAAAATGGAGGGAAGAGAGTGTTAGCATCTAATGTTATAGTGTTAACCACAAATTCAAGGGAACTAGAAGATTTACCAGACACCTTTTGAGAGGAAGAAGCTTTGTCACCTCGCGAAGGTTGTGAAAAGGATTGAATGAGTAGTTCACGTTGTCATGCTATCTTAGCAAGCTCAAAGATAGAAATATTGGCTCAAGCTCTCTTCAAATCTTCAACTATGTTATAATCAATTGTTTCACTTTCAGGGAGTGCTAAAGTGTATGGAGGAGTAGCTATATTTGACCCTTATGGATTGATGGAATTACTTTTGTTACTGGAGGAAGTTTTCTTAGAAGAAATTGCATTTACAAACTTACTTTGTGTAATCTAAGTAGGATTAACCAGTGGTGAGATCCTTCTTAATAGTTGCTCCAATTTTTTCTTGTCACTTCCTGTTAAGAAATGGGCCCTTGGCTCCTCAAGTTATATTGACCATTTTGTTTCTGAGGGGGGCCTCACTTTGAGGTGGTACTTGAACACTCTTCCTGTCAGCATTAAAAATCCAATCAAAAGCATTCACTACATAACCAATACCTGTGATTTCTTCGGCTGTTGCAAGTTCCTTTGTTTCTTCTATTTTCTTGGAATTCTCATCTACTAGTAAGGAATCAATAATGTGTGTGGCTAGAGCATTCATGTTGTGGTTCCACTGCGGGCATGTCTTTTCTGAATGATATTCCTGTTGGAAAGAGAAATAATTATCCATGCCCATACTTTCAATATTCGATACAACATTTGAACTGTGGGCAGATTTAGCGGGTTGATTGTTGTTGTTGTTATTATTCGTTCAAAATGGAAAATACTTGGGAGGCTTGCTATTGGTGGAAGTCTCGCTTGACCTTCTTTCTAATTCTAAAACTTCATTGATGAGTGCTTTTAAAGTCTTGGCCAAGCTTTCAATATCTACGGAATCATTTTATTTAGCCTTACTTGAAGAAGGTTGAGACTTCCTGCCAATCTCCTTGGAGTCTTTAGATTCATCGTCATCATAAATAACTCCAATAGCATGCAAGTCTTTCTCCACGACTTTTGCTTCTGCAAATTTTAGAGATAGTGTCTCCTCTGCAACTCTTTTAACAAAAGAGGAAATGTTTGTGGGAAAGATAGTTGTCTAATAATCAATAGTGATAGAGTCATGAGGTTGCGTGCCCAAGGGAAACTTGTTCAATATGTGATTGAAATTTTGATTAAATTCTTTTACTTTCTCCTTTCCCCCCATCTTATTGTTTCTGATATATTTTAATAACATGGTGGGAGTCTTGTCATCAACGAATTTATCCAAAAATAATTTTTTAAACTCCCTCCAACCATGGACTGAATTGACAGGTAAACTATGGTACCATGTTGTTTCTCTACCTTCTAGTGTAAAAGGAAAAATCCTACAAGCAACATCATCAAATAATGCCTCTAACATCCATAGATGCATGTAGAAATCATCGATATAATATTTTTGCTTTGTCTTCTTGTCTAGATCAAAATTTGATAACATATTTTTTTTTTATGTTTGGGCATTTTATGAAGGTTATGTGGAAGAGAAAGAGGCCCTTGGGCCATCCAATCCACGTTCTGGACAACCATGTCTTCGTCTCTTGTTTCCTCCTCCTTTTCAGAATTAGATGAGCCTTCTACTACACCATCTAAACCATAGTTTAACTCAAAATCAGTTCTCAAATGTTCTTCGGCAGAAAGAACGATGTCTTCCTTGTACCGTTCATTAATGGGTGCAAGTGGATCTTTCTTAACTATGTCTTCACATGACTCTTCTAACTATTCGAGAGTGGAAAAAACCAAATCTTCCATTCACACAACTAGTACACTGGTACAAGTTGTTTCTTTCTTCTTAGGATGATGTGGGAGATTATGAGTGACATGGAGTAAACCGATAGCTTTTGCAAACTGATGGGTTATAGGTCGAATCGCTCGAAGTTGTTCATAGGTGACCTCGTAAGAAAACTTCAGACCAAGCTAAGAAGACCCCCCTACTTCAAAAATAGGAGTTGGAATGGAGGTCAGAATATTGATACCTTGTCCAGAAGATGAATTATTAGGATGTGTGGAGTTATGAGCCATAAAAAATTGGTTTCCCTCCTTCTAGCGCCAAAATGTTTACAGTGATGGATACCGCCAACATATAGGGGATCTCCTTGATATAAGGTCCAAATTAGACCTCACACTATTTCGTATAGGAGTCCCGTCTGGAATATGGCCCGACTATTGTTTACTTAAAGATATGCCTTGGCTTTAGCAGTGAACATAAGAGAGAAGTGCACATGTTCTTTTGAATGACCAAGAGAGTGTGCCTTGTGAATGTTAGATTGTAGATGTATCACGGTTCTTTCACTTCATAGGGGAAGTAAAGTGATCCTCTAAAAGAGAAGTAATAGTACTACCCTAATGGAGACATGCACAAATGAGAAAGGCTTTCCTAACATCAAGCAAAATAGTTCACATAGATGCAATGATCATTACAATCATTACAGCACATTACCAATAAGTTAAGCACCAAAGTCATTGAAATAGTTCAATTACTTCAGTACATGTGAAAGTAAACATGAACCATAAACATTCAAAGAGTAGTCTTAAAAGATCCATAATCCATGTATGAAAATGAGCTAGCCGAAAGGCTTCAAGTATTAAGAAAAATTTTCCAAGATACATAAGTACAATAAACATCACTAGCTCCAATAGTGGAGTGTTAGAGCCACTACTTTCTCCCCAAAAGTATTAACTCTCTCTCTAATGACTTGTGGGAGGATCCAAGGTTAAATTTCCTTTGCATGAGTAATGAGGATTATTTTATAACTCTGGACATGACCTTTCACATCCTCATGACTCTGGACTTTCCAATTCATAATGACCTTTGGACTTCTACAACCTTTTGACTTCCAAATGACCTTTGGAATTACATATGACTCTTGGTATTACATGTCTTTTGGACTTCCATGGCTCTTTTGTCCATACATGACTCTTGGACTTCCAGTTATTTGTCTTTACAATGGCTACATTATTACATCATAACTTCTACGTCATCATGTGATGGGACAAGACAAGTCACTATTATTGATGACTCAGACTTATAGTGACTGATGACATGGACTTTCTTCAATTGGTGACATGGTTGCCACTCATGTCTTTATTCTGCATACAACTTCCAATCGTTGATGTCTTCACCCTCCAAAGGGTATTTGATCTTATGGAGTATTCAAGGTGCTTCGATCGTCAAGATTTCAATATATTCTGTGTTTTACATGCTTCCTTTGGATGCCTTCTTTGCTCGATCTTCTTCATGCATGCTTCCCATGCTGTTCTTGGAATACCTGTAACTACAATCACTCATGACAAGCAACCATTAGCCTGAAAATATCCTAGTCTAACATGTTTCATGCAAATTTTATGTTCATGACTTAATCATGAGCTTGGGAGAGCAAGGAGAGCATCTGGGCACAAGGGCGCACTTTGAAAGGCTGAAGGGATGAAGGGAAGGAGCTTTAGGGCTTTGGGATGTGCCCATGCAATAAAGGGAGAGATACACTCAAGGGAGGGTGTAGGGCATATGTCTGAAGGATGAAGGAGGAGGCTTTTGGATCCCAAGTGCATTGTGCACTCAAGGGAGGCAAGGAGCGTGTATTGCGTAAAGCTAAAGGTTGAAGGGAGAGGCTTCAAGGCTTCGGGGTGCACTCATGCATTGAAGAAATCAAAGGAGGGTGTAGGGCACAAAGTTGAAGGACGAAGGATGGGGCCTCAGGGCTTCAGAGTGCACTCATGCACTCAAAGGTCCAAGGAGGATGCAAGGTGCATTGATGGAGACTGAAGGATTTGAGCTTTAGGTATTTGTGGTTTTCTCCTGCGCTCAAGGAGGACGCACTTCTTCGAGTCGAAGGAGAGGGCTCAAAGGAAGACTCGATTTTTCAATAGGTGCAGTTTAGAACAAGGAAGGGGAAAGATACTTAGGAGTGCACCATGCACTCTTGGAGGGTGCTAGGCACACTTTTGAACAATCAGGGATTCCCGATCAAGAATTAAGAGTGCACTTATGTGCTTCTTGCCTTAATGGGTTCACTTTACAACAGAAATTTGTCTAAGTCTGGAGGATCGAACAAGGGGCGAACACAATGAGTTTTGACATAAGATCATGTGTGACACATACCAAATCATCAAGAGAACTTAGGAAAGCTTGAACAAAGATAAATAAACATCAAATTTCCACTTTACATACATTCCCCAAGTCCAATGAATGAAGTGTGTGCGACTGCGACAAAAAATTGTCATTTTATAAAAACAAAGGTTTTAAGACCATGAAATACACTAAAAATGTTTTAATCAATGTGATGACACATAAGGATGATAAAGAACACTTGAAACACATATATTTACTTTAAACAACACTTGACGACTAAGGCAACACTAGATATGACAGTGAAGTAGGCTCTAAAATTCGAATGTAGTGAAATTTTTTAAGGGTGTTGTAGTAGCGACAACAAGAACCTATTCACTAGATAACTCTAAATGATAGGAGTGTTACAAATCCTCCCATAAAGCCCTTCAAATGGGCTCATTCTTAGCGATTCTTGATACCCATTATTGTACGAAAATTCCACAAGTGGAAGGTATTCTTCCCACTTCTTAGCTTGGTGCATTACATACATTCTTAGCATGTTTTCCAAAGTTTTATTTGTTCTCTCTATTTTCCCATCGGTCCGGTGATGATATGATGTGCTAAATGCTTGTTTTATTCCCAGGCATACAAATAATTCTCTCAATTTTTTTGAAGTGAATTTGGCATCTCTATCTCAGATATTTTTCTTGGAAACTCAATGCAATCTCACAAACTCCTCTATGAAATGTTGAGCCACCTCACTAGTTGATTTTGTAGATTTATCAACCACGAAGTGAGCCACCTTTCTCAACTTGTCAATGACTACCATGATTGAATCATGTTGTTTCAGATTCTTTGGAAGCCGTGTAATAAAATCCATAGAAATCACATCCCACTTCCATGCCGGAACAAAAATAGGTTGCAGTAAACTAGATGGGTGCTTGCACTCAAATTTTACTTGTTGGCACTCTATGCACTTGGAGATCAATTTTTCCACCTCCCTTTTTAATTCAGGCAAAAAATAAAATTTATTGATGGTTATCAATGTCTTTTGACAGCCTGGGTGGCCAAAGTATGACTTGGCATGAAACTCCTTTAATATGAGTTTCTTCAAGTTGTTGTTGTTTGGAACATAAATTTTGCTTTTGAAGTTAATCAACCCTTTTTGTGTAAGGCAATAGTTTTTACCCTCATTTCCTTGAGGGCCTTTTTGTAGCTTCTCTTTTAATTGTTGATACTTTTCGTCTTATCATTTAGCAGTTTTAATATTTTCTTCAAGATAAATTTTGTAGGAACTTATATATGATATATGATGTAGTTGCACTCTCCTGCTAAGTGCATCAACCACTTTTTTATCCTTTCCTTTTATATATTTGATTTCAAAGTCAAATTCACTAATTGTCACCAACCATCTGCCTTGCCTTGCATTTAACTTGGGTTGTTCAAACAAATACTTTATCTCTCCATGATCAATCATTAGAGTGAATTTTCTACTAGGAAGATAGTGTCTCCACATTTTCAGTGCATGGATGATGGAAGCCAATTCCAAATCATGAGTTACATAATTCTATTCATGCTCATTGAGATTTCGTGATTCATAACAAACCACTTGGTCTTCCTATATCAAAACTCCACCAAGTCGCTCTTGCAAGCATCCATGCATACGATGAAATCCTTTTTAGGATCTGTTATCCTTAATACTGGTGTATCCATTAACAATTACTTAAGCTGATTTAAGATTGCAACACAATCAATTGTCCATTCAAAACTATTTCCTTTCTTTTGCAAAGCAATGATTGGACAACCAATATTGGAGAAATTCTTAATAAATCTACTATAATAGACTGCCAGTGCCATGAAGGACCTAACTTCAGCCACATTTCTAGGTGTTTGCCATTGCATGATAGCCTCAATTTTTTCTGAATCAATTTTTACTCCCTCCCTTGAGATGATGTGTCCCAAGTAATGAATTTGTGACTGATAGAATTTTCACTTGCTAAGATTTGCATAAAAATTATGCTCTCTTAGAAATTGTAGTGTTGTGGCCATATGTTCTTTATGCTCCTCCTTGGTCTTTGAATATACCAAAATGTCATCAACAAAGGCTGTGATGAACTTATTTACATAGGGGCATAGCATGTTGTTCATGAGGCACATAAAAGTTGTAGGTGCATTGGTAAAGCCCAAAGAGAACTACCACAAATTCATAATGGAAATATCTTGTTCTGCAAGTTTTTTCATGGACATCCTCATCCTTTATATGCACCTAATGATAGTCTGGTCTCAAATCAATCTTGGAGAATATTGCTACTCCTCGCAACTGGTCAAATTAATCATTAATTCACAACAATGGATACATGTTCTTGATGGCCACCTTGTTCAATTTTTGGTAATTAATGCACAACTTGAGTGTGTCATCCTTCTTAATAAATAGAACTGGTTCTCCCCATGGAGAGACACTTGGCCTTATGTAGCCCTTGCCCAACATCTCCTTGAGTTGTAGCTTTAGCTCTACTAATTCTAAAGTGCTCATTCTACAAAAAGCTTTGGATGTTAGAGTTTTCCTTGGCACTAATTCGAAGGAAAAGTAGACTCCTCAATGAGGAGGCAAATGAAGAATCTCTTCAGGGAAAACATATAAAAACTATTTTAAAATAGGGTATTTCCTTAGGATATCATTGTCATCATTCTCAACACTGTAATTAGCTTCAGCGCTATTGGATATTTACACTGCAAACCAAAGGCATCCTTTTCTATGGATTCTTTTGTCTTGCACAACTTCAATTTATCTCACCGAAGTGGAGTTTTTCTTTCGACACAATATTCTATGCTTTCTAGCTTCATTCAGGCATTCTATGGTCTTCTCAAAGCATTCGACCTTAGTTCAGTGCTCATATAACCAATCCATTGTTGAATTTTTAACTATAGTCGGTCTTCATAATGTACATTGGGTCACTTGATGTAATTGTATTTATCATTGTAAAGCATATTTACAAATGCTTGAGTCAAAGGAAACTTTATGTTGAGTCAAAGTCCCATTGTGAGCTTTAAAAGATGAAAATTTGAATTTTTTCAATGTAAATTTTGGCTCCAAAAGTGGCAATTTCGCTTCCCTCCAAGCCAAGTTAGCCTTGGCCAAGAGATAGGACCATTCACCTAAGATAAACTACTATATAAAGGCATATCGACCTCCTCCATTGACATATTCACATTCTCACACGCAACACAATTTTAAGGAAAGTGAGCAAAGGACAAGAAGGATGAATAAGGACAAAAAATAAGGCCAAGCTTTTCTGTCTTCTCTCTCTCTATCAACTCACACATGTGGAGTAATCTCTTTCTCTATGGTCTGCATTTTTCTAGGGAAATTATTGCATGGGGGTGAAATTCTGGGGCAACTAGCTATTGCACGAGGGCCACAATTATGGAAGTCTAGGATCACAAGAAAAGTGCAATATCATATTCGGTGACATGACTTGGAGGAGAATACCAGGTTTAACACAGGGTCTAGGTGTGTCTCTCATTGAATAAGAAGAATTTATCTATTGAAAGGGTTCTTGGGTTTTTGGGTTTTTCCCCATAGTGGGTTTTCCCAAGGTAAATCTTATGTGTTGTGATCTCCATTGTTCTATTTTTATTTATGGTTGAATTTATGAAGTATAATTGTTGAATGATATATTTGAATAAGCTAAAAAAATATTTGCATCAAAATTAATTATCAAAATCTCAGAAATATTGTGCTAGCCCTAATTACACTAATAAAATCAACATGCATGCCCAATAATATGTTATATGCTCCCAATGGTAGCACACTGAGGTTTTCCACCATTGGAATCCAATTTAATTCGATTGGGTAAGACTTCACCCAATATTGAACCCTTATTTTCATCCCCATGGCTAGTTTAACTTGCCAAGGCTCATCGTGTGCTTCCTTCTGTAATGCACATTTATCAACAACAACGGGATTGATGTAACTAAAATTTGAACCAAGGTCAATAAAAATCAAAATGATTTGGTCATGGAGCATACCTTCCATCTATATAATAATTTATTGATGATCAACTTGGAGATTATCCACTGTTGTGTAAATTCTAGGTATACTTTGAGTTATGTCCTTGATTGTCTCTGCCTCTTCTGCATTGCACAGTCTCGGGCCAACATGCTTGCACTGTGGGAAATATTTCCTTAGGTGATTTTCTCCACAATTATAGTACTTATATGGACCCTTCCCATAACTTTTGGCTTCATCTTCGGTAGAATGGCCTCTGTTGGTAGCGTTGGACTTATGTTGGCTTTCTTGGTTAACAGGGGTCACACTTCCTCCCTTGGTTTCCTTTTTACTTTTCCCTTCCTGGAAAATATTCATGGAACAATTTTACACAAGATTCACATTCCTTATTGTCAATAGGTGTCAGTAAATAACACAAAGACCAAATATTCCAACAATTCTGCACAACAAAATTATCCATTTATAGAGATTTCAATCACTTCATGCGCATGTAGGCTTAAGATATTTCAAGATTAGTACATCCACAAGTAATGGACCATATCACAAGATATTTACACAATCATTTACATTCTTCATTTATGTAGGAACAACACTCCGTGAGATTGGCATGACATTATTTCCATGCAAATAACAGAAACATAGTAACAAACTCAAGAACAAAATAGAAGAGTGAACTTATCTTATAAGAGATCTAAAAAATGAGAGTGGGACTCTAACTCTCCACCAAACCATAACCAAGCTAAAACCATAGTTATTTTTAGTTTTCACCCCCGATTCAGATTCCAGTGCTTGAGGTGGAGTAATTCTGAGGAATTTTAACCAACAAAACAATTGAAATAGGATACCACATTACCTTCATCCACCAGCTACACATGTTATCATTCATTATTTTCAAGCATAATCACATCCATACCAGGGTATCATAGTGTGGAGAGTTTTTAGCTCACATTCAGGAGAAGGGAGTCCACATTAAGGAAGATTCATTAGTGGATAAGTTATTGTAGGAGCATAGAAGCCATTTTTACCAGATAATTCATTAGTGAGAGCATGCACCACTACTATCAACACCCAGTGGTTCATCAACTCCCCAAGTACCTAGGTGCTTCTCTCCTAGGCATTGGTTCATCAATTCAAAAGCTTTGAGTGGTTCTTCAGCCTTCAGGAAAGCCACTGCTCTTCATGTTGTTTTTCACCCACAAGCCTCTTTGAAGGTTCCTCCACTAGTTCAATTACTACAAAGCTTTATCACTGTGTGTTTTGATCATTGCTTTGTTGACTCTCTTACTTTACATAGGCATGAGAGTGAGTTCTATGCCTCTCCACTGCATAGACGTGAATTCTTGGTTCTCCCTCCCACCAACCTATTTTTTTGTGCCTCCCCACAAACCAATCCTTTGTCTCTTTCCAATGATCCACACACTCAAACTTCCTTGGAAATCATAGCCCATGTTGTCTCCAATATGTTTGTCCTATTATTGCTTTCTATTGGGGCTTATAGGACACCTGGGCCTATCCTTGTCTTTTCAGATAAACTTAATGCACAATTAGCTCATTTAAACCTATCAACCAACCCATTGTTGATGTATTTTTATTTATTTTTAATTCCTCGAGCGATCTCCCTCCCTAAGAAATTGGAATTTGTGTTCCTTCTCTTAGCCTTTAATTTAATTACAATTGACCAGGGGATGTCACAAGTTTAGTCACACGTAGTAAAATGAAGAATGTGTAGATTCATACCCATTATTTGAGATAGATGATACATGATGTTGTTGTGTCTCTTATGTATTATAATATCACTAATTAGGTTGTTGGTATCTTTACAATGCCTCACACTAAAGCTATGTTTGTGAAACAATGAATTATTTTTGGGCTTCAAGAAGCTAGAATTGTGGGGGCTGTGTAATGAAGATAATTTCACCCTCTTAAATATTTAAAGCATTATGTTGTGGGGTAGTGTTGGAATAATAATATAATCAGGTTCACCACACCTTTGGGTTTTGTAGAGATAGTCAATTGATAGTCAATAATTTAATAGGAAAGTTGAATGAACATTTGGCTTTTCAGTTAGATCAACCATGGACATTGACTAATCAATAGGTTATTGAAGAATTCAAGGAGTTCAATATGTGACTTAACCAATCAAAGTGGACCATGTTCTCCTTGCTTAAAGGGAGTTATTTACACTTTTGTATTGTATATAGACGATCTTATGGATTGATATCATGAAAGTTCTTTGGTTCTTTGTGTCTCCAATTATATGTTGACTGCCTCTTCTTTGATTGTACAACTCATTTTATCTATTAATTCGTTGATTCAACAACAAAAGAATGATAGAAAAATGGAGAGTAAAGTTAGTAGATATGCTTATGAAGCAACAAAAAAAAAGGTGGTGCCTTGATTGAAGTCATAAGAAACGATATGTTAGATATATGTTAGAAAATGTAAAGCGGTGGATATCATATCTTATTTTCCTTAACCTTGATAATGCTTGTGAATCTTTAGTTATCTTCTTTAGTTAGATACTTCATCAAACAATATTAAGAACAGTAACAATAAAAAAATAGGACACAAATATAGAATCTCAGCCAAGGCAAACCCCCTCCAAGGGAAAAACCCAAAAACTCTTCTCTTCTTAGAATATACTTCAAATGAGATACAAAGACCCAATCCCTAAACCAATTCCTTCTCCCAGCATCAAGTCACCCTTCTTCAAGACCTTTCTTGAATCTACACCAAACTGCTACACACTACAACTTCGACCTTGTAACAACCTCCTCCCACATCTACCCAAGTAACTGACGAACGGGGGTAAATATATGATGAAGAGTTACTATGATATGATTCAACTCCCTATGTGTTAGTTAAGGAAGTGGAACCGACGGAACAAAACAACACATACCTTCCAGACCTATTGCAGAAACACCAGGAGCCATCCAAACCTTCCAGGTGACTAGCCTCTAAGACAAACTAACTCTTTGCTGCATTAATCCCCCATTCAATCCCATCAACTGGGCATGAGTGCCACTGGGACCCTCCAGTACCTCCCAAAACATGGGTATGCCTGCGATTGGGATTTTTTGAAGCAGTTATGTGCCTGTGACTCCGACTTTTGTGCCACTTTTTCAAGCTCAGGGCACTACTTAGAAATCCATGACACTTCCAGAAGTGAAATATAACAACAGAATAATGATACATATGTAATTACTTGAACAAGGACTTAACTTGACCCCTACTAGCCATGACAAGCATTTTGTCAAACATGTCACAAATATGCATTCTATAGGTTTAAACAACAAATCTGAGCATAGGGGTCTCATTACATTATAATCACTAAGAAGCAATGATGCCTCATCACAATAACTAAATTACCATCTATTAAGTTACATATTCATTGTACATTCAGTCATTAACCAAAACATGATGAGATCCATACATTTTCACTGTCATAAAAATCATTCATAACCAACAGAAATATCAGGGATATAACAACCATATAAGCCACATATAAATAAGAATATTTACCCATAAAATAACATGGAGAAAGAGAGCTCTTATTGATGATTTCATAATTTTACCATCTATGGGACTTACACGAACCACCCAACCCTAGACTAGGTTGAACCAAATCTTTCTTTCATCTAGTTGTTGGTGCACTAAGATGTCTTTTTACAGGCAATCTTAATTCCTACATTAATTGTCATCCCAAGGTAAGTATTTTTATCTCAAGAGTGTCAGCACAATCTATGCAATGAATTCAGAGATCAGCTAAAGGTAAATCGTTGCAATCACTAATAACTATCTCTTCAACTTAAGTCACACAACTCTTAAAGAAATAACTATGGGAGAAATGACTATGAAATAACTCTTAACACACTCTGCAATTTCGTTTACCTATTTCAAAATTAAATGAATCTAAATGCAAATGCAAAGAATCACTCTTGGCAATCTTCAAATAGAATTAAAGCTAACTCACTAGATCAAGAAAAAAAACTGTAACAACTGAACAACAATGTTAATCTATCACAAATCAGAATTGAATGGAAAAACCTAATTGAACAGCAATCTCGATTGAACGACAATTCTCAATTGAACAACAATCTCGATTGAACGACAATGCTTAATTGAACCGCAATCAAGCAAATATGATAAATGACTTCTAAACAACAACTATTTTCTGTCAGCGGACTATGGAAATTAATTAACACTATCTCTAAGATATATGGTATCATAACTTAGAAGGAACAACAATCTACTCTGAAACTAATATAACCAATCAAATCAAAGCATTATTCAAATACATCACACGACTAAGTATGAATCGAAATGAACAACAACATGAATTGGAATAATCAATCCTCATGATAAGCAAAATAATATTAACTGAACATTAGCAATCAATAAAGATTCAAATGGAAAGATTATAACACAAGAAAGCAGTAGAATTTCTCTTGACCGGGCCCAGAGTCACCAAAAGTCTCCGCTAAGGAATACTCATAATATAAGTGAAGATCAAACACAATCTTTCATTAATATGAGTAACCAGATTACAACGTCACTGAGATAACAGTAGGATATGTCTCAAAAATAATGATTATACATTACATAAGTTTGAACTGAACTTCGTTTGCCTTTCGGCCTTATATATAATAGTAAAAGAGAAAACTAGATAAAAGTGAATCCTCGGGATCATGGGATCTTGAGGATTTCACTATACATAATCTGATTCGTTCATGAAATAGTATTGGTCTATCTATTCTCTCGCTGCCTTGCCTGAATCGGACACTGTCTTTCCCTTTTATGGCCTAGTGCTGCTCTATCAAATGAACGGCTATTGACCAATCCGCGTCTTCTGCACACAAGGATACTAAAAAGTCAGTTTCCAGTGCTATATTTATCTAATTTGTTACCAAGTGCTTTCATCCAACTTTAGCTATAATTTCCTTTATTTCAGTTCATAAGCAGAGATAATCGTGCAAGGATAAATACGAAATAAAGCAATTACTGAGGAGAAACCTTTTTTTTAACCAACATACTCCCCAACTTACCTTGTTGCATGTCCTCTTGCAATTAAATAGTTGATGTGTAGCTGAGTTAGGGACTAGGAAGAATATACCTCCTCCTTATAATGTCTGAAGCCATTTTTCTTCTTTAATATAAAAAAGCCTAGGTAACATCTTGATCCTTCAAGGTGTAATCACAACGATACTTATCTAGAGGATACCATATGATTGGAGTCCTATATCAACATCCTATCCATTCAGGTCCCATAGTCAAAATCATATTACTGTATTTATAGAAATGAGAGGAGGTGGATTTAAAGTTCCGATATCCAAATGGTTCTTGATTTCTAACAGTAATGCTGGAGGCTTCCCACCTTTGTCTAGCTGCAGACAAGGCTTCCTCCTTAATCTCTTGGAAGTACTCCTTTCCAGCTTGTATAACATCTATATGGAATGGCCCCAGTTGGCCTATAACACCAGCTCGTTTCATGAATTTCTTGTGTTTACTCAAGAGCTACAGGGGTTTGGTTGGTTCTCCTCTCACCCATAGGTCAATTCCTTCTTCACGCCTCCTAAAAGTATTGTGGGCCTTGGCCCACTTGAGTTGATTAGTAGCGAAAGAGAGAAATTCCTGGAGTTGTACATCCCCTATAAAGGGGCCAGGGTTACTATCCCTATCGTCTTCTAGAAAGAAATTGTGCATATACAACTCACAAAGGAGGTGTTGTACTTGCTCGTTCTGTTCTCTAAAACATTTGACAAAATCTGGGGTGGTTTTGATTTCCACAGGCTTACCCGCCTTAGCAGCTTTTCTTTTCAGCAGGAGGAAACTTTCTAGGAGGTATAAGGCATAATTTTTAGTAGGGGCTCTACATGAAAATGTGTTTGAATAGAGAGACCAGACAATTTCCAACTACTCTTTAGCCTTCTGTAATTTCTCCCGTGCTTTCTCAACCCTTTCTGTTTAGCCCTGAACTGAGCAAAGGTTTCATCTTCAGTTATGGTTAGTGCGACATACTTTTTCTTTAATTCTTGATGTATATTCAGGGGCACTACCTCATCCTTGTACTGGGCTGATTCCTGTTGTGCCTTTAGTAATTCATTCTGTAGTCTGCTAATAAATGCTTCCCTAATTATATAGGCAGGTGTTTCTTCAGTTTGTGTTTCTACTTCCTGGGTCTCCATGGGATCGGTATGAACAATGGCTTCAACTGCCTCTCGAATCATGCAATGGCCAATTGGAATTTCCTCTTCAGCATCTATTTGAACAACAGTATCCATGGTAGGGTGGTCCGTTTGGGTCTCCCGTGAGAAAACACAGGGTCCTCAGTTTGCATTTCAGTGTCTTCTACAAGGCACGACTCTATTTGAGTTTCCTTTGGACAGGCCAAAAGATCCTCAGTTTGGGTCTCAGCGTTCCTTCCAGAACAATGTTCTGTCTATGTGCCTGTGGTCTCTTTTTCTACTTTCAAATTCTTGGCTCTAATGGCCTCCTTTAACCACTGCCTTAGTTTCCCAATTATTCACTTCTGTTTCCTATACTTCTTAAGTACTTTTCTGAGCCTATCCCTATAGGACTTCTTTATCCTGGGACTTCCAACCGGTGATGGGTTAACTGCATTATCCTCTAGTTCCTGTATAGGTGGTAATGTGTCGGCATCAGGGAGGGTTCCATCTGGAACTGTATCTCTCGAGGGAGCTTCATCTTCTAACTCTACCTTATCATGGATTTCTCTTTCAGGAGATCCCAATACAATGGTGTCTCTTGAACAATTGTCATTCTCCGGGTTTTCTTTTGGGTAGGCCTCATCCTCAGGGGACTTAGAAAAAATAGTGTTACCTGGTTGATTTTCATCTACCAGGGTTTCATTTACAGGGTTTTCTTTAGCTGGGGGGTCCACTGGACTGGTGTCTACTGCCCAATTTCCTCCTTTAGTGACATCTTCTTCATGTATCTCCGCTTCAAGGGGTTTTTCCATAGAAGGAATTGGTTCCCTCTGTTCTTCCATGAAATCAGTGCATGGCAAAGTTTTCACATGACCAGGGCTGTCAGTAGGGGTAGACAGGTTAGGGGTGTCATTTTGTTCCTCAGTATTCCCGGATTACCTTCTCCAAATATCCCCATGTCTTCCAATATCCTAGCCACTTCCTCCTCATATTCTTGCAAAGGAGAATTTTGCAAACTTGCAGGTGGTGTGTGGGATGGTCTAGCCTCATCTACTTGAATTTGGATGCTTTGTTGGGCTCTCACTCTCACGAAGCACCTACATTTTCCTGGGTTCAGGGGCACAGAGGAATTCTTTCTTTTTAGTGTCTTTCTCAGACCTGGGGTTCTTGGCCCTTACTGCTTTGTTATCGTGTTTTCTGGGGGTGGAGCCAAAGTAGGATTTATAACATTATCCCAATTTAATTGCTGATGGGCTAGTTCGTTCATAATAATTAATTTAATCAGTCAATGATGACTAATTACTTTGTGTGGGTCCTTGGTTGTCCTAACTCGACAGGTGACATCATGTAATAGGGAATTCAAGTAAAACAACAAATTAACTTAAATTTTCTCTTTTAAAATGGCTAGAATTTTCAGTTGGCGGGACTTTCCACATCGTGTCGACTGTCATGGGTAATGTATCTTTGCACGATGACAGCTAATTCTTGCCACGACTGCCTTAATGTCGAAGGATGGATCCCTTTTCCTACTTGCACCAGTTGCTCTCTTGGATCCTAGAATACTTCAATCGCATTGTGTAGAAGGACATGTTTTTATGTCCATTTGGTTCCTTCAGCCGGAAGTCCAGTGACTTCGGCTATGACTGCTTCGAAAATTTTTATACTTCTGCCTCTGACTGTGGTGCTACCATTCTGCAAATTCTACAGAAATTCCAACGTCAACCCCTCATGAAAATCCTGCAACCTATTCAGATATTGCAGCCATCATACGTGCTCGAGAATTGCACAAGCTTGATCTGATACCATAAGTATTGGCGGTTCATTCTTAATAGCTCTTCCTCCCATGGTTGTTGTACCCATAACCGGTTCGCTTGTATGCAATTGTTTTACACTTTCACAACTCAGAACAACAACAAAAAATGTTACAGCAATTAACAGAGAAATGACAATACTTATATCATATTTAGTTAAGGCATTGGTCCCGTCAACCATACTTAATGCAGGATCCTGAGTCTCCATGCCAGCCATAATGGTTGTCGTCCTTACCCCAATAAAAAATACTTGCTAATTATTACTCATTCATAATCATCATTCAGTCTTTCCCCGGAAGTTGATTCAAATCATTATCACACAATTGTTCTTAACTATCAAACATGCCATGCGTACGCGGGCCATCCCCCTTCTGACTAGAAAATGGCGTCCACGTCCTTTCAGCATGTGAAAAGCAAGCGAAAGCATTAACAAGACATAAATGTCGACAACCAATTCTAAAAATAGTGTGTTAATCAATAAAGTAATTAAAGCAATACACGTCATTGGATGTGAAATGGCCGAAAAGAAAGTAAAACAGAGATTTTAATCAATTATGTCAAAAGATTTTCGTTGTAATTGGTATTAATGACAAAGGCATAATCGACAGTATATATTAATGACGGACATAAAATGATTGGATAATTTGGAATATAATGAATATATGATATAAGTTTACCATGCAAATCGGCTTGTAAGAGTGTTGTTCAAATGGAAAATTCTCTTTAGAAACAAATCCATAGGTGATAAGAGCTTAAAGAACATTTGGCAACGTAAGATGATACCTCAATACCATAACCAAAGTCGTTGCTTCCAGCAGGCGTTCATAGCCTCGACAGGGTTGCTTTTTAACCCCACAAATGAGCCAGAGTCCTCCTTTTAGAATGTAGATGGTTCTTCTTTTTCTTGTCGTAAAGAGACCACTATGTTGGCATGGTGACTAGATGACCATAGTGCCATTCACTAGGATATAACAAAGTGATCGGATTGGCTCGTGATGAGACCCCCTGCCCTTCTGATAGTTTTAAGCATCAAGAAGGTCATTACCTTAGTTTGGTAGCCAAATTGGAATGTCACTTGTTAGATCCTAATGATCATGGTAGGTTGGCTCGTGATGAGACCCCCTATCCTTTTTAAGACAATGTTTGATTCTTTTTCACATCTCATTATGTCCATTTTTCTAGTGGAATTTTTATTTATTAAAGAGAGGGAGGCCCATTTGCTCCTTAAGAGTCAGGGATGGTGTAAGAAGTAAGAAGATGCCAATGAAAGTTTATACTCTTACCCCCATATCATCATGTTAATGAGATTTATCCAATTGATAGTGTAAAAACATAAGCCAGCATGGTTTGAAAATAATGAATCATTTTATGATGTGTCCAAAGAAGAGATGTTTAGTCAGTCATTATAAAGATACACCGTATCAACTTTGGAACAAAGATAACCATCAAACGACTGCATGAGTCATAATGATATTGTTATTACTATTTTTTTTCTTACATCAAGCACAAATCCATTCAAATGGTGTTTATTCACAATACAAAGGAGAAAGAAAGAAAAGATGACATCATGATCGTTAAGAAAAATTCACAATTTATTCTATTAAAAAGACAAAAAGTGTTGTTCAATTGATTGAACAACAATTGTTCAATCGTTTGAACAACAAAAATTGCAAACAAAGTGTTATTCAATCAATTAAACAACAATCATTCAATCGTTTGAACAGTAAAAATCGCAAAAAAAAAAGTGTTGTTTAATCGATTGAACAACAATCGTTCAATCGTTTGAACAACAAAATGAAATAACAAAAATGTGATGTTCAATTGATTGAATGCCAATCATTCAATCGTTTGAACAACAAAATCAAAAAACAAAAATGTGTTTTTCAATCGATTGAACGACAATCGTTCAATTTGTTTGAACAACAAAATCAAAAAACAAAAATGTGTTATTCAATCGATTGAACGACAATCGTTCAATTCGTTTGAACAACAAAATCAAAAAACAAAAATGTGATGTTCAATCGATTGAACGACAATAGTTCAATCGTTTGAACGGAAAAATCAAAACAAAAATGTGTTGTTCAATCAATTGAATGACAATCGTTCAATCATTTGAACAAAACTTATCAAGCAATAAAAATTCTCATATTTACATGGTAATGTCTACTCTTAATTGCAATCAATCGAAAACAGTATATACATTATTTACAATTTCTAATGAGATCTCAATTTTTTGAAATAAAAGTTGTTGGGTCATCACTTCCCGCAACTAAAATTTGCATGGAGGGGTCCTCGTGTACCTACTCACAGAAAGACTCCTTGGTGAGCGGTTTGTGATAGAGGTGTACTCGATGTCTGTTCACCTTAAAAGAATGGCCAGATCCGTCAATGGTAACCAAGGTAAGAGTACCATTGTTATGCACTTCTTGAATCTCATAAGGGCTGAGCCATCTTGTTTGCAACTTGCCCGAGAAATCTTGGAATCTGGAATCGTAAAGCAGTGCCCAATCCCCTTTTTGAAATGTTTTCTTCTTGATAAGGCTGTCATGCCATTTTTCCCTTTGTTGTTGAATAATTGCAGTCGTTGCAAAGCAAGCAGTCGAGCCTCATCTAGTTCGTTAATCTGTTGGAGTCACTTGGTCTGGGCTTCTGTTAGATCCATCCCTACTTCCTGGGCTGTCCTTAGAGTCTTTATTTCGAATTCAATTGGAAAAATAGGTTCTTTTCCGAACACGAGCTGGTATGGAAAGTATCCAGTGGTATTCCTCTAAGTTGTGTGATAGGCCCACAAGACCTTTGGCAGTGTAGTAGCCCAGTCTTGTTGGTATGTTGACACTGTCTTGGTAAGAATTGCTTCAATGGCCTTATTGGTGCTTTCGACTTGCCCGTTCGCCTGCGGGTGATATGGGGAAGTGATCTTGTGCATAATATGATGATTCCTGAGAGTGGCAATAATCTTATGTCCTATGAATTGCCCTCCCCATTTGTGATCACTTCGCACAATAACCCATATCGCACAAACAGTCCAAAAAGGAAGTTAATCACAGCTTTGTCTGTGGCTCTTGGTAAATCTACTGTTTCCACCCATTTTGTCACATAATTTGCGGCAACCAATATGTAGGCCTTATGATTGGATGGCGGATGGAATGGGCCAACGAAGTCTAAAGCCCACCTTTCGAAGGGTTCTATGACTAACTGAGGTTGCAGAGGAATTTCATCATATTGGCTAGGCCTGCCCATCCTTTGATAGCTATCGCAAGCCTGGGCATATTTCTTAGCATCCTTAAAAATAGTGGGCCAATAATAGCCCATCTATAATACCTTATTCCATGTCCTTTGATCTGCAAAATGTCCCCCGTAGGGCTTGTCATGGCAAGCTTTCAGTATGTCATGAATCTCATCCTCGCGAATGCATCTATGTATACACATGTCAGGCCCTATATGAAAAATATATCCACGTATCCAATAGAATCAGGCGTTGCACTGAACGATCAACTTCCTCTCTCTTGTTGTCAAATGCTTGGGTAGCTTCCCGATTTCCAGATAATTCACCACATCTACATACCATGGTGTTTTGACTGCCATGACAAATATATGTTCATCTGGAAATTGGTCATCTACGCCAATGAGTCATTCACCTTCAAAATCCGTGATAAAAAGTCAGCAACCGGGTTTTCCTTCTCCGGACAATCTTTGATAGTAATATTGAACTCTTGTATAAGTAATAGCCATCATGTTACTCGACCATTTGTGATAGGTTTATTAGCTAGATACCGAATGGCAGAGTGATCAGTGTACAAAAAGACTGGCTAGCTAGTTATATAGTGTCTAAATTTGTTTATTGCATAGATAACAGCTAAAAATTATTTCTCTGTCACTGTATAATTAAGTTCTGCAAAAGTGAGATTTTTGCTAATATAATATATAGCATAAGGTTTCTTTTCCTCCTCCTAGCCAAGGACAAAACCTATAGCTACATCTGATGAGTCCATGGATATGTGAAAAGGAAACTCCTAGATTGGTCCACACAATACTAGTGCTATTGAGACTAGTTTCTTTAAACCTGTAAAAGTTGTGTCACATTTGTCAAACCAACTGAAATCAACATTTCCAGTCAAAGCATATAGAGGCACAAAAATTTGTGAAAAGTTTTTAATAAACCTACGATAATAGCATGCATATCCTAGGAATCTACGTACCTCTGTCTGAGTGCAGGGGGTAGGCAGTAAAAGAATTACCTAAATTTTTGTTGGGTCTACGTGTATTCCTGCTGCAGAGATATAGTATCCCAATATTACGCCCTCGGTCATCATCATGTGGCACTTGACATTGCTTAAACATAGCCTGGTAGCAATGCACCATTCTAAGACTTTTCTAATGTTTGCAATGCTTGATCGAAGTCATCCCCATATGGAGTAAAATCATCCATATACACCTTGAGTCCTTCATTTATTAAATCAACAAAGATGTTGAGTATAGCTCTCTGGAATGTAGTTGGGGTATTACACAAGCCAAATGGTAATACTCTGTACGCGAATGTACCCTAGGGATAGTGAAGGTTTTTTTGTCTTGGTCTTCAGGGGCGATCTGATTGTAGCCACTGAAACCATCTAAAAAGGAAAATAATTTCTTCCCTGCCAAAGTATCAACGACTTGGTCGATGAATGGGAGGGGGAAATGATCTTTTTATGTTGCCTTGTTCAACTCCCTATAGTCTACACAAATACGCCACTTCCCATTTTTCTTAGGGACGACCACCAATGGAGAGACCCATTTACTGTCTAAGATAGGAGAAATAAAGTTTACATCTAACAGCTTCTGTAACTCTTCTTTCACAACGTCCTTGAGATGTGGATTCAATCTCCGTTGAGGCTGCCAGATGGGTCGAGCATCCTTCTCAGTATAGATGTGGTGTGTACATAGTCGTGGGTCTATTCGTTTCATATCAGGATAATCCCATGCAAAAGCCCCTTTATATTTATGTAGGACCTGTATGAGCTTTTGATGTTGATTTCTATCCAGACCATCATTAATATTTAGAATTTTGTCGGGTTCGATCTCTACGGTTTTGCTGTTATGAACATCAGTCATCTGAATATGCTGATTGTCGGTATCCTTCAGAGGATCCTCCATGGATTCATTATCCAAGATTTCTTTCATCATTTGACACTTTACATTGCTCACATTAGTAGGTTGATTCATAAAGTTATTAATAATGTCGTCTTCAGTCTGATCTTTAAATTATAGTGCCTCTGCTACTGTGAGTGGTGAACGAATGCTTTCCTCCAAGTACGTTGGTGGTTGTTTACATATTTTTACAATGGGAAAACTTGGCTTGGCAGGAGGATATAAAACAAGATTTTTTACAACATCCCCCTTTGCAATAGTCATCCTACCTTCTCGGTAGCCAATATAAGCATCAGCTGTTACAAGCCAAGGTCAGCCCAGAATCAGAGGGTACCCGTCTAATCTACTTTTTGGGTTTATGACAAGAAAATCTACTAGATATTCCCACGAATCAACAGAAACTGTGATATCCTGTAAGGTTCCTTCTGGCCTTACCATTGAATGATCAACAAGTTTTAATAGAGTGGTGGTTAGTTCCAGGGCTATAATACCAAGTTCTTGACAGGTTTCTGTTGTTAAAATATTAATGGTTACACTCAGATCAACTAAAGTATTAGGAAAGGAGTGGCCATATATCTGAACTGTCACTATAGGGTTTCCAGGACCTTCATACTTTATTAGAGTTTCCCCTCCCAACAGTAAATCAGATAAGGTCCCTACAACGTGAATGGTGGGTGAGGTTTTTGATTTCCTCACAGGCTTCTTTACACATGGCTTTTTAATTGTTTTAGCATAGATGGGTATGTATTGAATGGCCCGAAGGAGAGGGATTTTAATACAAAGATTTTTCAATTCCCCTACAAGATCGAAATCTGGATAAACAATAGATTTGGGTATCATTAACCTTTTGGGGAATGGGGGAGAAGTGACTGTAAGTTTTTCAGGATCTTCATGCTGATCTGTCTCTTCTCCTTGTTTTAGTTCGGTATTAATTACAGGTGGTGGTATATGTATAGGTGGGGTTTCAATTTCGATTGAAGGTTGATCCCTGTTTTCCTCAGGGGTGATGATACGAACTAACCTCAATCTGATTTCATTACATTCTTTCTGCTCAACCTCATAATCTGAGCTTTCAATAATCTGCACCAACTGGACCGGTCTATTATTAGGATTTGGATTCGGTTGAGCTAGCAATTGAGGCCGCAGAAGAGGTTGGGGATTTTGTTGTAATGTATAAGGTGTTGATAGTGCAAGTTGAGGCTGAGGACCTACCCCCATAGGTGCGTTAGATATCCTCAAAATTCGTTGCCAATTTGTAGACTAATTCGGATTTTGAGAGGTAGAGGCAGGCCATTGGGATTGATAGGGATTTCCCTGCCAAACAGGAGTAAAAGGAGAATTTGGCCAGCCATTACCCGAAAAAGATTGCGTTGGCCAGGATGTCATAGGGAATGGTTGGGTTTGCCAACTTGGGTAGGGTGATTGGCCTTGCCATGTTATCCCAAGGTTTTGTTGTTGATTAAACTGTGAAGAAGGAAAGAAATGGGATGCATCTTGTGTCATACCTGTAGGTATATCCTGCCACTGATGACGCTGGTTCATCTGATATACCGGATCTGTTTCTTCTTCTTCTTCCTTGAATACTGCTTTCAGCCTCGGTAATGATGGACATTGTTCAGTGGTGTGCTCTTTGGTACTTATAGCGCATGTCTACACCATGTCTAATGGGCATTCCCATTGGTTGTGCTTCTTTCGACAACGTGGATAGAAGATGGCCAAGTTTTGTTCTGATAAGGCTTGTTTTTGTTTAGCCTGTAAGACGTCCAGCTGCGTTGTGAGAGTGCCCAAGATGTCCGTCTTAAAATCTTCCAGGAGGTTATCGATTTCCATCCACGTTACGCCTCCACTGTGTGGTTTGCTTCCCCTACTCATGGGATCTCGGCTTCCTGTTCCTGTATGTGTGCTTCCTCGCGAACACCTGATACACAAGTGAATGATTTCATCATAATCTTCCTAAGAAATATCTCCTTTTCCCATTAAGTTTAGAGTTTCTACCCATTCCTCTTTCATTCCTTTAATTAAGATAACTCTTAGGACTTCTTTTGGTAAGGCAGTGTGTGGAGACCTCTGCAAATTATAATTAAATTGTTCTACATATTCTTCTAGTGTTTCATTATCTTTTGCAGTCATACTAAAAATTTCGTCTTTCAGTCCCCTAGTCTTACAAAAGTCTTGGTATCTTTTGAGGAAGGAGGTTTTCATCTCATCCCAAGAATTAATAGTTCGCCCACCTAGACCCATAAACCATCTTAAGGTTGCTCCTTTCAGAGTGGAAGGGAACAATTTTAGCTTTTGGGGGTCAGTGGTGTAGTCATACCCTCTACAGAGGACATCAAACTCAAACAGGAAAGCATCGAGATCCTCTGTGATCATCCCATGGAAAGTTGGGATGCTCTGTAAAGGAATAGCCTTCATGGGGGCATTGGCCACTTGGTCGACTATGGGGTACTCTAATGTTGAGGTTTGACCTTGAGGTGGTTGATCTGCCATTTGGTCAAAGATGTGCCAATAACCTTCGGGGATTTCAAGGGGTGATTTTTTAGTAAGCGAAGGATTAGCAACCCGAGTTGGCTTTGCAGCACTACCTAGATCTGGGATCATAGGAGATCCCTGTTCAGACAGTTGTGGTTCTGCCTTAGTAGTCCCACTGGTTTCTCCTTCTCCTTCTCTTAAGTTACAAGATTTTCCCTCTTGTAGAGGATCAAAATGTAAACTTATTGTAGCTTGAAGACTATGTTCTGATCCTCTAACTTGGCTTTAAATCTTAGCGTAAGCTGCAGATGGTGAGCCTGCTACTTGAGAGATAATAGTAGAACATTTTCCAGGTATTGCCTAGAATCGAATTGACGCTTGAGACTCTACTTTTCTTACAATTTCATCTATAAAGGTTGTTCTCCCAAGGTGCAACGATCCTTTGAGTTTTGAGGATTTAGGTGGGGGGTTATGCTCTTTTTCTATCTTTCTATTCCTAGTCATTCATAAAAACCAATTCCTATTTAAACCTCTAAGCCTTTGTTGAAAGCTGGCTAGTAAGCAAGCAATTTACTTGCTAGGTACGCAGGTTCTTACCTTCCGTTTTTAAAACCCAATTCTTTCACAACAAGATAAAAGGAAATCACTTGAAACACTCTCCCTGGAAACTAAGGTGTCTTTTTACAGGAAATCTTAATTCCTACATTAATTGTCAACCCAAGGTAAGTCTTTTTATCTCAAGAGTGTCAACACAATCTATGCAGTGAATTTAGAGGTTAGCTAAAGGTAAATCGTTGCAATCACAAATAAATATCTCCTCAACTGAAGTCACACAACTCTTAAAGAAATAACTAAGGGAGAAATGACTCTGAAAGAACTCTTAACACACTCTGAAATTTCGTATACCTATTCCAAAATTAAATGAATCTAAATGCGAATGTAAAGAATCACTCTTGGCAATCTTCAAATAGAATTAAAGCTAACTCACCAGATCAAGAAAGAGAACTGTAACAACTGAACAACAATGTTAATCTATCGCAAATCAGAATTGAATGGAAAATCCTAATTGAACATCAATCTTGATTGAATGACACTTCTCAATTGAACAACAATCTTGATTGAACGACATTTCTTAATTGAAAAATCAAGCAAATACGATAAATGACTTCTAAACAACAATTGTTTTCTGTTAGCAGACTATGGAAATTAATTGACACTATCTCTAAGATCTATGGTATCATAACTCAGAAGGAACAACAATCTACTCTGAAACTAATATAACCAATCAAATCAAAGCATTATTCAGATACATTACACCACTAAGTATGAATCGAAATGGACAGCAATATGAATTGGAATCGTCAATCCTCATGATAAGAGAAATAATATTAACTGAACACTAACAATCAATAAAGATTCAAATGGAAATATTATAACACAAGAAAGAAGTAGAAATTCTCTTGACTGGGCCCAGAGTCACCAGAAGTCTCTGCTTGTTGGAAATAATACTGAGGGGGGGGTGAATCAGTATTATCAAATTCTTTTCAATATGCCTTCCAGATTTATACTTTAATTTATTCTTCAGATATTGATCATTAATTTGTATGTCAGTGCCATATAATAATGAACAAGAACCAAAAAGGATAAGCACACCAAAGAACACCAGATATAAGGTGGAAACCCAATGTGGGTGAAAACCACCTGCTGCAATATGTCTCTATCTTCTTTCAATTAGAAACTTCTTTTACAAGGATTTTGTACTGGTGCAGTCCTTTACCAGTACGCAAGCTGCAACCTGCAGAGAGGTACAACTCTCTCTCGTTTTTCTAGTCTCTCCTGGAAGGGAGCTACAACCCCCTTTGCTCTTCTACTTCTTTAAGGACCATGTTTCATTAATTTTCAGACTGGATCCAAGAAGATCAAATAATCATCAAGTACATGCAAATCACCCAATCTCCTTATACAATCAATCAATGAATCACCCAACTTCTCAGAATGTTGTAAACAGAAAAGTAATACCAGAAATCTAAACCCAGAACTCTACAACAATAGATAAAAGATAGCCAACAAATGTTTCAAGACAGGTCCGCAACTTCACCAATATAACCTTGCGGATACCCGCAGTTTTTCTGTGCCTGAACCGCGCAGGTCCGCACAGTATTCTCTGCGTACCACTGCACCTTCCCCTTCTGCTGAACTGCGTACCTCAACTCAGATACGCACTGCACTGTCTGTCTGACCGCGTACCTCCGCACTGTTCCTTCTGTGCCTCTGCGTATCTCCGCACTTTGCTTTCTTCTGCGCTGCGTACCTCGCACTGCGCCTTCAGTTGCGCTGCGTACCCCCGCACTGTGTCTTCGCCTGCACTGCGTACCTCCGCACCTACGCCGTGGATCGCCTGCAAACCTCTGATTAGGGCCAAATTAATAGTCCTCCTATGTGCCACAATCAGTCAGATCCATAGATCTGATCATGCGCCCGAGAGTTCACGACTTATCAATAGATTCGCCTTAAGATTTCTCCTTGATTTAGATCTAGCTTTGTAAAACCAAACACCCAAAATTTCAGATCTTAAGATATTCAATTTCCACAAGTGTCTAGCCTAGTGATCTCCTTCCCCTTTTTTATAGTCAAACCCTTATCCACACCATGGGACAAAACCATCAAAAATCAAAACAAGGGATCCAAACTGGGGTTCAATAAATTAGATCCTATACCACGAGCCAAAACCATAGGATCGTAAAAGACGGGCTAAATACCAAGGGCCAAACATAGGATACCCCTCGTGAGCGCGCTTCTCTGCATTGGAGTGAGTGAACTGGGGGACCGCGCCTTATGAACGGTGAACCTGCGGGTATGTCCGCACTCCTTGGATGGCGAACCTGCGGGTCCGCACCTTTTAAACGATGCACCTGCGAACCTCTTATTTTCCATCATTTTAAGAGCCTGAATAGAGATTTGCCACTTGAATGAGTTGCCATCAAGTACAACACCTGTACTATAGAGCCAAACCAGAATCATAATGCCAACAATCTCCCCCTTTGGACTTGATGGCAACCTCAAGATCCTCAACGTCATTCTCCCCCTTTGACATCAAGGGCAAAGGGTTATGCTCCCCCTGAGAACATGCTCCCCCTGACTATAAACCAGATCTGCAAAAGGAAAGAAAGTTCTTCAAGAAGAACCATAATCCACCAAACACCATAATTGACCATGAAAGAGATAGAGACATATTGCAGCACTATTCAGATCAGCATCCATGATCTCCTTTTGTACTTCCTCCAAGATCTGCTACCATCATGCCAACAATGCTACCATAATGCCAATAGTGCATTATATGCTCCCCCTGAACCTGTGCCATTCGATCTTCGACCATTCCGCAACCCAGCAAATGTACGCGTATACCCCATATAAAACTTGCGTACGGCCAACAATCTTTGAAACAGATGAGATTCAACAACAAGATGATACATCAACAACCCCCAGCTTTTGCCTGAGGTATTCAAAGGTCTCCCTGGGCAATGGTTTGGTGAGTATATCAGCAACTTGTTCCTTAGAAGGAACATACTCCAACTTGACCTTTTGTTCAAGCACTTGTTCCCTGAGAAAGTGATACTTGATTGGTATGTTCTTGGTCTTTGAATGCATAACTGGGTTCTTTGAAATGCTGATTGCACTTGTATTATCACATAAGATGGAGATAGGTGGAGTACAAGTGATTTGAAAATCCTGCAAGGTCTGCATCATCCAAAGGAGTTGAGTGCAACAAGATGCAGCAGCCACATATTCCGCTTCAGCTGTAGATAAAGCAATCGAACTCTGTTTCTTGCTGAACCAAGATACTAATCTGGAACCCATAAAGAATGCACCACCACTTGTGCTCTTCCTATCATCCATGCTTCTGGCCCAATCTGCATCTGTATAAGCATGAAGTGTGAGATCTGTATCTCTAGGATACCATAAGCCATAGTTTTGAGTTCCTTGAAGGTACTTAAAAATTCTCTTCACTGCCTGAAGATGAGTTTCCTTTGGATTTGCCTGAAATCTTCCAACTATTCCCACTGCATGCATGATGTCTGGTCAGGTACCTGTTAAATAAAGTAAACTTCCAATCATAGATCTGTAGGTTGGTTGGTGCACTGCTGCTGATTCATCATTTGCACTGAGGCTACATCTTGTGACCATGGGGGTACATACTGGTTTTGCATCTTCCATGCCATATTTCTTCAAAATCTGCTTAAGATACTTGGTTTGAGACAAGAAAATCCCGCCTTCATTTTGTTGGATTTGCAATCCAAGAAAATATGTCAGTTCTCCAAGCAAAGACATTTCAAATTCTTTCTGGATTACCAAGGCAAAGCTTTGACTCATAGCTTCTTCATTGCTACCAAAGATAATATCATCTACATACACAACAAGTATTAGTAATTTGTCATTTTCAATTTTTATGTAAAGATTGTTATCTGTTGATCCCTTTGAAAAACCTTGTTGATGAAGATATTTGTCCAAATGGTAGTACCAAGCCCTTGGAGCCTGTTTAAGACCATAGAGAGCCTTCTTTAGTCTGCATACGAGATTTTGATCATTCCCAAGGATGAACCCATCTGGTTGCTCAATGTACACTTCTTCTTCTAAGTCCCCATTCAGAAAGGCTGATTTCACATCCATTTGAAAAACTTTGAACTTCTGAAAGCTTGAGAGAGCAAGGAACATTCGGATGGCCTCAAGTCTAGCAACGGGAGCAAAAGTTTCTTCGAAGTCTATTCCTTCTTGTTGAGAATACCCTTTACACACAAGTCTGGCCTTGTTTCTAATTACTTCTCCATTTTCATTCAACTTATTTTTGAAGATCCATTTTGTCCCTATGACATTCTTATCTTTTGGTCTAGGAACCAATTCCCAAGTGTTGTTCTTTTCGATCTGCTCAAGTTCTTCATCCATCGCCTTGACCCAGTATTCATCTTTGCATGCCTCTCTTACATTTTGTAGTTCAATGGAGGAGAGCAATGCCAAATAGCTTGAGGCTTCTGCAATTGTTCTTCTTGTTTGTACACCTGTTTCTTTCTGCCCCAAAATCTGAGATTCTGGATGATTCTTTTGAACGTACCTGGATGGAGTCTTCTCTTCTATCCTTATTTGCTCCTCAGGTGCCTCTTGAGGTTCTTCTTCATCATTTGTCTGATTTGGAGAGTAGTCTTCATCCTCTTCAATATTTTCATGATTTACTTGCCTAGAGATGTATCCTTTTTCATCAACCACTACATCAATGCTGTCAACAATTCTTCCAAGTCTTTTATTGTAACACTTATATGCTTTGCTGTGGGGAGAATAACCAAGGAGAATGCCTTCATCTGCTCTAGGTTCAAGTTTGCCAAGCTGTTCATCAGTGTTCTTGATATAGCATTTGCTCCCAAAAATTTTGAAATGCTTTACCGAAGGAGTCTCACCATACCAGAGCTCATGAGGAGTTTGAGTGTTGTTCACTCGGACATTTGTTTTGTTGAGGATAACAACTGCAGCAAATGCCGCTTCACCCCAGAAGGTTGCGGGAGTCCCAGACTCATCAAGCATAGCACGAGCCATTTGTTGGACCGTTCTGTTCATCCTTTCTACCACTCCATTTTGCTGAGGATTCCTAGCTGTAGAGAATTCCCTTCTTATTCCATGTTCTTCACAGAAATCGAAAAATTCATTTAAGGTAAACTCCCCACCTCTGTCGGACCTGAGGCACTTAATTTTGTGATCTGATTCGTTTTCAGCCAAGGCTTTCAAAGATTTGAATTTTTCGAATGCTTCGTCCTTGTGTTTCATAAGTCCCAACCAAACCATCCTGGAGAAGTTGTTAATGAATAATATAAAGTATTCTTCTCCTCAAGGTGACCTTGTCCTAAATGGGCCACATACATCTGTATGGACTAGTTCAAGAGGCCTACTGGCTGATCCTTCCTTCTCAGGGAAGTTAGTTCTGGTTTGCTTACCAAACTGACATGATTTACATATGGTGTTGTCTGGAATTTTGATATCTGGAAGACCACGAACAACCTGGTATTTGCATGCTTTCCTTATTTGAGAAAAGCTTAGATGCCCCAACCTCCAGAGCCATAACCAATGTTCATCATCCTTACTCAAATAGCATTGTTGTTGTCCTTCTTCAAATATGTATAGATTATTTGCAGTTCTTCTGCCTTTGATCACTGTTTTTCCTGTATCAAGGTCACGAACGCTACATCCATTTGATCGAAATATTACCTCGCTTCCTTGATCGCACATCTGACTGACACTCAGTAGATTATGCTTCAAGCCATCAACATACAAAACATTTCCAGCTTTGACCTTTTCTTTCAAATGAGCAGTGCCTTTTCCTTTTATGGCTGCAGGGGTATCATTTCCAAAAGAAACTTTCTTACCCTTTTCTAAAGCAGTATATGATTCAAGTTTTTCTTTATCACCTGTCATATGCTTCGAACATCCACTGTCGATGTACCATAGATTTTCCTGTCCTTCTGCATAAAAAGCTATCCCACATCTTTCTGGTTGCGGTTCCTTTATTCTCCATGTTCGAGTGCTTGAGGCTTGTTCCTTTGTCTGCCGAAACCTGCTCCTGCATTCAGAATCTTCATGACCGAAGTTATTACAAATAGAACATTCAATTTCATTTTCAAGGGCCGAAAAGTTATTATAGGTCCTTTTCGTAATCCCGGTCATACTTCTTTGTTTTTGAGCTTCTCTAGTCATGATTGTCTTATAGGCAACACATTGAGCTGCTTTGTGACCAAAGTTATGGCAAGAGAAGCATTGGCCATTGAAGAAACTTCTGCGATGATTGTAATTTCTATTGTCATCCATTCTTGAAGCAAATTGAGAAGTTTTTACCTGTGGCTGGTTGTAGCTTTTGTTCACCCTTAAGATGGATTGCCCCTGGTTTACCTGGTAATCTCTGTTTGTAATTTGTCCCTGCTTTACCTGATGATCTCCATCGGGCTTTTGTTAATTCCTCCTTGCTGCATCAAGATAACTCTTTGAGGTGGATGCTTGAGATGTTTCTCCATTATAACCCAGACCTGTCTTAATTAGAGGAGAACGTTGTACATTGATAATCTCATCCAGAGTTTCAGATCCTTTAACAAACTTAAGATTTAGAACCTTTGTTTTCTCAATTTCTTTTCTAAGGCCAACAATTTCACATTCTAACTTCTCAAGAGATTTTTCTTTTTCATCAAGTTGAAATTGCAGAGTATCAATGATCACATTCTTTTCTTCTAAACATGTCTTGAGTCTAGAAATCTCTTCATAAAAGTCATCCACATCTATAGCATCCATGTAATCATCATCTTCAAAAGCCATTAAGAGTTTATAATCATTACCTCGTTCATCTTCGTCACTATTTGATAGGCCATCACTGTCTTCATGAGTGTAGTAACTTTTCTTAGTTGCATTTTGTTTCTTGTTCCATCTAACAGGTTCCTTCCCTTTGTCAATCTTATCCTTGTGAGGACATTTGGTAGCATAGTGACCGACTCTTCCACAAGCAAAGCATTTGAAAGGTAACTTACCTCGGAACCGTCCAATACCCCGTTGAAGATTTCTGACAAAATTTGATTCTTCTTCTTCTTCTGACACGTGTCCTGACTCGTAGTACTCGCCTTTGCCTGAAGCCTTGAAGGCAGCTTCTCTCCTGTCTGATGGACCTCCTTTCCTCATTTCATAAGCAATTAGAATTCTGTGCAACTGTGACATTTTAAGGCTTTGTAGATTCTCTTTTTCTTCTATAGCAGAAACTTTAGATTCAAACCTAGGGGACAAAGATCTTAGAACTTTTTCAACCACAACAGCCTCTTTTATTTCTTCACCCAAATTTTTCATACAATTAATAATCTCATCTACACAAAGAAAATATTTAGCCACACATTCATCATTATACATCCTGAGATTTTCATACTGAATCCTGAGGGTTTGAAGTTTTGCTCTTTTTACCTGATCATCTCCTTCATAGCTCAGAACAATCTTGTCCCATGTCTCTTTTGCAGATTTAAACTGCATTACCTTGACAAATTCTGATTGAGATAGGCATCCTAATAGAGTATTGACCGCCTTTGCATTTGTTTCATATTTCTTCTTCTCAGCCGGATCTGTAGGAGTTGCTGATGGAAAAGTATACCCTGTATCTATGATATCCCAGACTTCTGTACCAAGAGATTGAAGATAGGCAGTAACTCTTACCTTCCAATTAACGAAGTTTGTCCCATCAAAAATCGGTGGCCTGATTGATGCTTCCCTCTCGTAGTTGCTCATGATGCAAGATCTTCCTTCAAGCGATCAAGCTTCTTCTGAAGAACCTGGCTCTGATACCAATTGTTGGAAATAATACTAAGAGGGGGGGGTGAATCAGTATTATCAAATTCTTTTCAATATGCCTTCCAGATTTATACTTTAATTTATTCTTCAGATATTGATCATTAATTTGTATGTCAGTGCCATATAATAATGAACAAGAACCAAAAAGGATAAGCACACCAAAGAACACCAGATATAAGGTGGAAACCCAATGTCGGTGAAAACCACCTGCTGCAATATGTCTCTATCTTCTTTCAATTAGAAACTTCTTTTACAAGGATTTTATACTGGTGCAGTCCTTTACCAATACGCAGGCTGCAACCTGCAGAGAGCTACAACTCTCTCTCATGTTTCCAGTCTCTCCTGGAAGGGAGCTACAACCCCCTTTGCTCTTCTACTTCTTTAAGGACTACGTTTCATTAATTTTCAGACTAGATCCAAGAAGATCAAATAATCATCAAGTACATGCAAATCACCCAATCTCCTTATACAATCAATCAATGAATCACCCAACTTCTCAGAATGCTGTAAACAGAAAAGTAATACCAGAACTCTGCAGCAATAGATAAAAGACAGCCAACCAATGTTTCAAGACAGGTCCGCAACTTCACCAATATAACCTTGCGGATACCCGCAGTCTTTCTGTGCCTGAACTGCGCAGGTCCGCACTGTATCCTTCTGCTTCTCTGCGTACCACCGCACCTTCCCCTTCTGCTGAACTACGTACCTCAACTCAGATACGCACTGCACTGTTTGTCTGACCGTGTACCTCCACACTGTTCCTTCTGTGCCTCTACGTATCTCCGCACTTTGCTTTCTTCTGCGCTGCGTACCTCGCACTGCGCCTTCAGTTGCGCTGCGTACCCCCACACTACGTCTTCGCCTGCACTGCGTACCTCCGCACCTACACCGTGGATCGCCTGCGAACCTTTGATTAGGGCCAAATTAACAGTCCTCCTATGTGCCACAGTCAGTCAGATCCACATATCTGATCATGCGCCCGAGATTTCACGACTTATCAATAGATTCGCCTTAAGATTTCTCCTTGATTTAGATCTAGCTTTGTAAAACCAAACACCCAAAATTTCAGATCTTAAGATATTCAATTTCCATGAGTGTCTAGCCAAGTGATCTCCTTCCCCTTTTTTATAGTCAAACCCTTATCCACACCATGGGACAAAACCATCAAAAATCAAAACAAGGGATCCAAACCGGGGTTCAATAAATTAGATCCTATACCACGGGCCAAAACCATAGGATCGTAAAAGACGGGCTAAATACCAAGGGCCAAACATAGGATACCCCTCGTGAGCGCGCTTCTCTGCATTGGAGTGAGTGAACTGGGGGACCGCACCTTATGAACGGTGAATCTGCGGGTATGTCCGCACTCCTTGGACGACGAACCTGCGGGTCCGCACCTTTTGAACGATGCACCTGCGAACCTCTTATTTTCCATCATTTTAAGAGCCTGAATAGAGATTTGCCACTTGAGTGAGTTGCCATCAAGTACAACACTTGTACCATAGATCCAAACCAGAATCATAATGCCAACACTGCTAAGGAATACTCAAAATATAAGTGAAGATCAAACACAGTCTTTCATTAATATGACTAACCAGATTATAGCATCACTGAGATAACAGTAGGATACGTCTCAAAAATAATGATTATACATTACATAAGTTTTAACTGAACTTCGTTTGCCTTTCGGCCTTATATATAATAGTAAAAGAGAAAACTAGATAAAAGCAAATCCTTAGGATCAAGGGATCCTGAGGATTTCGCAATACATAATCTGATTCTGTCATGAAATAGTATTGGTCTACCTAGTCTCTCGCTGCCTTGCCTGCGTCGGACGTTGTCTTTCCCTTTTACGGCTTGGTGCTGCTCTGTCAAATGAACGACTATTAACCAATCCACGTCTTCTGCACACAAGGATAGAAAAAAGTCAGTTTCCAGTGCTAGATTTATCCAATTTGTTACCAAGTGATTTCATCCAACTTTAGCTATAATTTCCTTTATTTTAGTTCATAAACAAAGATAATCGTGCAAGGATAATTATGAAATAAAGCAATTACTGAGGAGAAAATATACCTTTTTATTGACCCAACACCAGTCACCCTCGTGTCATATTCCAAGCATGAATGTGGGATATCATAAAACAAGTCAATCAAAACCATCTAGGGATTCTAGAGGCCAAACCACCTCAACCCTCAACCAGTGATTCCACCTCACGGCCAGACATCACTAACCATCACCAAATTGGTCTCTACCCAAGTTGTTTAGGGCTCTAGGACTAGTAACTCAACCCATAGTTGTTGTCGGGTTCCAGAGCGTTTGTCCAAACAAGGCTCTAGGACTAGTAACTTAACCCACCAAGGGCTCCAGAGTGTTTGTCTACCAAGGCTCTAGGACTAATAACTCAACCCAAGTTGTTACAGGGCTCCAGAATTTTTTTCCAATAAGGGGTCCAATAACTAGTATCTCAACCCACAACTAAAGGAACATGAGAGCCAGCCAGAAAACAAAAGGAAATGAACCCACCACACCATGGCTATCCAGTAAATGGCAAGGCTAGGAAAATCCACTGTCAATCCAGGCAATCCTCCATGCCAATGACAGATCATAACTAAGAAACCACATGCATATTCCATGCAAGCCAAAACTAGTGACGAAAACATACATGCAACTCGATACCTACAAGAAAAAATCATTGTAGTTGTTAATCCCAATGTCCTATTCCACTTTCCTACTCTTTCTTTTCCTTCTTTGTCTAAAACTCCAAGTATGCCACACTCCTCCAAAATTTCTCTAAGAAAATCTAAATGTCCAAGAGTATGAGAGAGAGAGAATAGAGGGAGAGCTCCAAAACTGAACTGATAAAATCCTTTCAATTGATCCTCAAAAGCCTTTTTATTAATGAGGCCTTTATTTTCTTCATTTTCCATTATTTTCCTTATTTTCCTCCTCACATGCAACCTGTGACCTTTCACCTCTGTTTTCTCCTAATTTCCATTATTTTCATAAATAAAATGCCAATAAATGTCTCATGTCTTTCCAAAGCCTATGCCATTTCCTTAGCCATTAATTAACCACAACTGATCCCAGTCACTATGTTTTTTCCCAACATTCATCTTGGAATATGTGTCCTATGACCGAGGTCTTATTTTACCTTTATTAATTTTACATGGATTTTTGTAACCAGGGTTGTTACAGAACTCTCCCCCTTGGGGGAACACCATCCTTAGTGTTCAACGACACCTACCACCACAATACTGTTGTAAGCAAAACATATTGCCCATGGAGCTTTATAACTTAGCTCATTGTAGTATTTACAATGATCAACCTGCTAAGAATAAAACCAACATGACAACCATAATGACATGAAACCCATACCACTTATTGGAGCTTTATAACATATATCATGGTTGTATTTGCATCCATATAGATATGTACATATACCAAAACATCATACCGAAACATATATCAAAAAAATCACTCAACCAGCGAATAAAGGAGGATACATAGCCCACACCTGATCCATCATCTCCCATGTAGCTTCATCAGGCCCAAAACGCTTCCACTACACTTTAACCTGCTCGATTGCTTGGTTCTGGAGCATGAGCATCTTTCTCTGCAAAATGCACTGAGGTTCTGACTGGAATTTTCCTTCGGGATCCACCAGCAATATAGACCAGTCAATCACATGATCAACATATTCAACATACTTCTTAAGCAATAACACATGGAAAACATCATGGACTTTCAGTGTCAGAGGCAGATCGTCGATAGGCTAATGGCCTAATCCTCTCAAGAATCCTGAAAGGCCCGCAAAACTGAGGTCCCATCTTGGCACATGATTCAATCCTCAAGGAGCTCTTCTTTGGTTTGATATGTAAGTACACCTTCTCCCAAACCTAAAACTCCTTAAACAACCTTTTCTTATCTGCATATCTCTTCTGCCTATCCTATGTTGCTTTCATATTCTTCTTGATTACCTGCATTTCCTGTTCCATTTCTACCAACATATCTGGACCTATCAACACCCTGTTAACTGGATCAGTCCAATTGATGGGAGTATTCTAACTCTGCCCATACAATGCCATAAACAGACTCATCCTCAAAGATTCCTGATACCCATTGTTGTAAGAGAAATCTACCAGTGGAAGTTACTCTTCCTACTTTAGCTGCTAATGCATCACGTACATCCTCAACATGTCCTCTAATATCCTACTGACCCTCTCGGTATGTCCATCTATCTGTGGATGATAAGTTGTACTAAAGGCAAACTATGTACCTAACCCTGCAAACAACTCCTTCCAAAACTTGGAAGTGAACTTTTCATCCTTGTATGACACAATCTTCCATGGAATACCATGCAATCTCACCACATCTCTGATGAAGACCTGTGCTACATCATTCGTTGAGTATGTAGACTTCATTGAATGAAGTGCTCTACCTTCGTCAACTTGTTCACCACAACCATGATGGAATCGTGCTGCTTAGATGTCCTTGAAAAACCTATGATAAATTCCATGGAAATGACCTCCCATTTCCACTCTGGAATCAGAATTGGTTGTAGTAGTCCACCTAGATGCTTACACTCTGCCTTCACTTGCTGACAATCCAAGCACCTATCCACGAACTCTGCTACGTCTCTCTTCAATTTCGACCAATAGTAAAACTTCTTTACTGATGTTAGTGTCGTATGATAGCCTGGGTAACCTGAATATGGTTTCTTATGAAACTCCCTTGATCCAAATGGAAAATGGCATCCACGCATGGAATTTACCCATTGTACTGTAAGTGGCAACCACCCATGGTAGTCATCCACCCATGGTAGTCATCCACCCATGGTATTTATCCACCCATGGAATTTACCCATGATATTGTAAGTGGCATCCACCCATGGTATTATAAGTGACATCAACCCATGGTATTTACCCACCCATGGAATTTACCTGTGGTATTGTAACCAAAAGACGCTATAAGTAACAAGTTGGATTTTGTAAAAGGACAACGGGTACACCACAATGTAGCCTTTACAATTATTATAAGTTTTAATAATAAAAAAATGTGTTATGTTCTTTCCTTTTAGCATTTCAATTTTTCAGACCCAGGGGGCCTCCCCCCCAAATACATTTCATTTTTTTTAAGATCTTAGGGGCCTCCCCCCAAGATCCGGATCAGTGGTATTAGATTCAGGTTACGATTCCATGGGAATGAGGGTTTGATGCATATTTTTCAGTTTCAAATTTTTGCAACAATATTCAACAAACTTTAGACATGTGCTACAACCTCCACATAACACTTTATTGGCCAAAGTGAGAATAATTTTTCTTTTTTTCATTCTTTTGCGGGAAGTTTTTGGCACGACAAGTTTGCAGACCATATCTAAACTTTTTGGTTCAAAATTTGCAAAAACAAATAGTAAATCTAGATTCCTTGCGAAAAATACCCAAATTCAAAAAAAAAAACAACCGAATCGGAGTTCAGATGAGGGATATATCACTAGTTTAAAATCAGCTATTTCTTTTCAAAACTTTTATGATGGCGGAACAATTGCAATGCGAATCTGAGTTTCCAGAGTGTCCAAATAGGGATTTCAAACACATGGGAAGATTCAAAAGGGTGATTCTATTTCTAAAAATAGGTTATAATAAAGATTCTGAGTTATATTGATCGAATTATGTCCATTTTAAATCAGGAGCAATATTCAGAGTGGGTTCCCTTTAGAGATGTGCCCTCCCACCCCGCTTTAGTAGGAACCTGCTTCACATTCATCTGTTTCAGCATATCAACATTTGTCTTGGGTTCTTTGGAGACGTTCCCTCCCACCCCATGCTATGTAGGCACCTGCTACTTTATCAACAGTCAGCATCACGATTATGGGTCAACCACACAAAATCCTTGTCATCGAAGTCCATTTGCTAGGCCGCATGCTATTAGTATCACATTTGGTCACAAGCATTATAGGGTATCTCTATCCTCAGATATTCGTTTTTCATGGTTATGGGTCATCACAAAACCACACTTCATCGAAGTCCATTTACTAGGTCACACATTGTTAGTATCACAGTTGGTCACAAGCATTACGGGGTATCTCTATCCTCGGATCTTTGTTCATCACAGTTATGGGTTAACCATGTAAAAACCTTCTATTCAGTGGTTCTTCAAATTCAACAAAGGATTCTCAGGATGGAACTTCACGCAATGGGGACCATTGCTTCTTAAGGAGGGAGGAATGATCCAAATGGAAAATGGCATCCACCCATGGTATTCATCTGCCCATGGAATTTACCCATGGTACTGTAAGTGGCAACCACCCATAGTATTCATCCACCCATGGTATTTATCCACCCATGGAATTTACTTATGGTATTGTAAGTGGCATCCACCCATGGTATTCATTCACCTATGGTATTGTAAGTGACATCAACCCATGGTATTCATCCACCCATGGTATTTACCCACCCATGGATTTTACTTGTGGTATTGTAACCAAAAGAGGCTATAAGTAACAAGTTTCATTTTGTAAAAGGATAGAGGGTCCACCACAATGTAGTCTTTACAGTTATTATCCGTTTTAATAAATAAAAAAATCTGTGGTTTCTTTTATTATGTGTTCTGCTCTTTCTTTTTAGCATTTCAATTTTTCAGATCTTGGGGGCCTCCCCCCAAGATACATTTCATTTTTTTAGATCATGGGTGCCTCCCCCAAGATCTAGATCATCCCTCAAGATCACATGGTTGTCTGGCACATATATCATGTCTCTAAACCTGACCAATCCATCTACCATGAGACAATAGTCCACTTTCTATGCACCTACACCTGTACCTGTACCACTACATGTACCTACCACTACCTGTACCTATACTTGTACCTGCATTATGCTGCAATCTGTGCCTAAGCTCCATATACCTGACATCCTATTGACCTGCCTGCAAGATCCTATCCTATAGATCGTCACATAGTAGCTCATAGCTGCTATATGGTTTACATGTATCTGCCTGCTAAGAGCATTTGCAACCCTATTCTCTTTACCTTTAATATACCTGATCTCAAATTAAAACTCCTTGATCATGGCCAACCATCTAGCTTGCCTGAAATTCAGATTTAGTTGGTCAAATAGATACCGCAATCCACTGTGATCACTCATAATTAAAAATTGTATGCCAAGAATATAGTGCATCCGCATTTTCAATGCATGAATGATCCCTACCAACTCAAGGTCATGTGTCAGATAGTTCTGCTCATGCTCATTTAATTTTTGTGACTCGTAACATACCACCTATCCTTCCTACATAAGGACTCCACCAAGCCCTCTCTTGCAAGCATCTGTACATACCACAAACTCTTTGTTTGGATCTACGATCTTTAACAATGGAGCATGTGTCAACAACTACTTTAACTGCTCAAAACTGGCTACACATTCCTCTATCCATTCAAACCTATTTCCTTTCCTTTGCAATGATGTGATAGGATAAGAAATCTGTGAGAATTTCCTGATGAACCTCTTGTAATACCCTACTAACCCCATGAAGGATCTCACCTCATCCACATTCCTAGGAGCTGCCCACTCCATGATGGCTCTTACCTTTTTGGGTTCACTGCTATACCTTCCTTGGAAACCACATGTCTTAACTAATGTACCTTTGTCTCAAAGAAACTACACTTGTTGAGCTTAGCATACAATTTATACTCTCTCAGCAATATCAACACTACTGCTAAGTGTTCGACATGCTCTTCTTCATTTTTATAATATACCAATGTAACACCCTCCTCCCACATCTAACCAAGTAACCAGCTAGCCAAGGTAAACATCTAACAAGAGGCCACCATGATATGATTCGACCTCCTAAGTAACCTTAAGGAAATGGAATCAACGAAAACACACCATACAGACATCCCTTAGGTGCTTCAGGACCCCCAAGAGCTAATCCACCACTGCAGGTGCCCAACCCCTGAGTTAACCTAGCATTTCAATGAATTAGACCCAAATTTGCTCCCATGACAAGGCATCAGTGTGAATGTAAACCTATAGTCGCTCCCACAGTGCCTGCAAGGGAGAGACTGCAGTCTCTATCAACCAGTTCTATGCCAGAGACTACGCGATTTAAGCCACTTTTTCAGGGCTAGTCTCCAAAGCAATGCCTAGAACTTGACGAGATTCTCCAAGACATTAAATGACACCAAGGCAAAGCCTATAACAAAAAACTTTATCAAGGGCTTGACCTAACCATGACAGACATTTTGTCAAACAATTAGTAAATATGCAACCTACAGGTGTAAATAACAAATCTGATCACAGGGGTCTCATATTTATTTGGAATTCACTATGAATCATTGTCTCCTTTTCACATTATCTTCCATTTAATCCATGGGGTCATAGATACATTTATCATTCAATTATAAGTAAAAACACGATGAGAGTCACACATGGATGCTATCATAAAACACATACATAACCATCATAATAGGGACATAAATACCAATGAAATCACAGCCATATAAACCACATATAATCCATCATAATGATCATAGAGATACAAGGAGAAATAACAATTCATTAATGATGCAAAATCCAAACCTGGTATGGGACTTCCATGTTCCACTCGACCGTAGAATGGTTGAGCCAAATCTTTCTTCAACCATTCACCCCCGTGCCATATTCCAAGCATGAATGTGGGATCTCATAGAACACAACAATCAAAACTCATCTAGGGCTTCCAGAGGTCATCCACCTCAACCCATCAAACAATGATTCCACCTCACGGTCGGACATCACCAAACCATCATCAGATCGGTCTCTATCCCAACCATCCAAGGCTCCAGAGCGTTTGTTCCAACCCGACTCCAAGGACTAGTAACTCAACCCACGGCTATTGCTGGGCTCCAAAGTGTTTGTCCAACCAAGCCTTCCAGGAATAGTAACTCAAACCACAACTGTTGCCAAGCCTCTAGAGTGTTTGTCAGACAAAGGCTTCCAAGACTAGTAACTCAACCCAAGCTATTATAGGGCTTCCATATAATTTGTCCAACCAAGGCTTCTAGGACTAGTAACTCAACCCAAGTTGTTACAGGGATTCTAGAGTGTTTGTCCAACCAAGGCTCCAAGGAGCTAATAACTCAACCCAAGCTAAGGAAACATGAGAAATAACCAAAACAAACAAGGAAATAAACCCATAATCTCCATGGCTATCTAGGAAATTAAAAGACTAGGAAATCCACTGTCAATCCATGAAATCCTCCATGCTAGTGATATATCATGACCAAGAATCCACATGCATGGACCATGCATGCCAAAACTAGTGAAGCATACATGCAACTCAGTACCTACAAGCAAAACTATTGTAGTTGTTGATCTTGATGCCCTCTTACGCTTTCCTGCTCTTCCTTTGCCTTCTTGCTCCAAAACTCTAAGTATTCTACACCCTCCAAGAGTGCTTCAAGAAACTCTAAGTATCCAAGAGTATGAGAGAGAGAGAATAATGAGAGAGCTAAGATCCTGCCAACTGATCCTCATAAACCTTTTTATTAATGAGGCCTCTATTTTCTTCATTTTCCTCCTCACATGCAACATATGACCTTTCACCTTCTTTTTCTTCTAATTTCCATTATTTTCATAAATAAATTTGCCAAAAATGCCATTTTTCCTTTCCAAAGCCTTAGTCATTGCTTCCCCAGCCATAAACAACCAAATGAACACCCACTAGGATGTCTTACCCACCATTCAACTTGAAATACGTGTCCCATCACTGTGGCCCTATATATTTTTACATGGATTTTTAGCCAGGGTTGTTACAGAACCTCCCCCCTTGGGGGAACACTATCCTCGGTGTTCAATGGCACCTATAACCAACAAGACTACTGAAAACAAAACATACTTCCCATGGAGCTTTATAACACAGCTCGTTGCAGTATTTACAATGACCATCTGCTAAAACATGACAAACATATCAGTTACTAGAGCTTTATAACGCAGCTCATTACATTATTTACAATAACCACATATACACATACACATTTGCTTCAACCAGCAAATAACCATAATATCTATGAAGCTTTAAAAAACTAGCTTGATACAACATTTATAATAATATACACATATACACATTTTCTCAACCAGCAAATAAAATATACAATGTTTGCATCTACAAAAAGGGATCTAGAGGCTCACACCTCCACCCTCAAAGTAATACCAAGATTCACCTCCTTCCTAGGAAATCTAGAATCCATTGTCAAAGTCAAATTTGCATCCAATGTCCAATACTACAATCTCGCACCACTTGTACTCTCAGTGAACAGTTATCAGCTCATTGCTCCAGGGTGCACTCCCAATGTACATCTAATTCCATCTGGAAATGCTAATGACCAAAATAAATCCATTAGTGACCTTCCCTTCTCTACTACACAGTCCCTCAAGAAATTCGGACACCCCTTCAGTGCAGTCACTCACCTTCCAAGTTCTTTTGGCACCCCCATCTCAGGAAATCCATCCTTGGCAAGGCTTCCTCGCATCGAAAGATACAAAAACCAAGGCATATCCCTCCCTCAAAACCATCATACTGGTCATAGCATGCTCATGGAAATCAATGGACATTATTGGGTACCAGTGTCCCACAATGACCCTGCTCCTGATGTACCTCACTAGCATGCCGCTTCCTGTTTCAATTCCTTTGTTGTTGTTGCTAATTCTTGCAGTCGATTTCAATCAGCCAACCGAGTATTTCATGCATTCTTGTACCAAGCACATAACTTCCATTAGATTTAAAATAAATTGAAACAAATTCACATCATACCTCATTAGTAGCTCATCAATAAGGTACATTTGCAATCCTCTTCTCTTCCTGTCATGGCAAATCACACTAGCATCATGTATAAAAACATCACATCGGGTTAGCTCAAAACATAACCATCATAGATCAAAATCATAAATCACATGTAACTTTCATAAACCATAATCATATATCACATGTAATCACCATATACTAGAGTCATAAATCATATGCATAGTAAAACTGAAATATAATACTGATACTTATCCTTCATCGATCCTTACTTCTGCCTTTGTTCTTTTTACACACACCGGATCGGTTGCCACACGCAACAAAAACCCAATGCCTTCTCCTCCACCAGGTGCACATATACATAGTGTGCATCACACACATACAACCACACACGACATACAACTCCATGCAATACATGCACCTACACTTGACATACAACACTTACACCTACACCTAGTGTATACAATACAATAAGTACACCTACATTTAGTGCCTAACACAATACATACACCTACACCTGGCGTACAACACAAAACAATACATCTATACCCGATTTACAACACCACACAATACATGCATGTACACAATGCACATATATAGAACCACATGCTCGCTACAAAACATGTATGACATGCACTCAATCCCACACATACACTAGTACCCTGTGTAGCAAGCACCACCTACACAACGTGTGCACAACATCACATGTACACGGCACCACCTACACAACGTGTACACAACGCCATATGTACACTGCACCATTATACAACGTGTACACAATACCACATGCACGACATGTACGCGACACCACATGTACACATCGCCACATGCAAGACATGTACACAGCACACTTTCACATATCGCCACTTGTACCACATCGACAAACCCGAGTACCTAACGGGCCATCCGAACCCATGGCCAGAACCCATTACACAACACCACATGCACACACCACCACTTGTACAATCATGCACACCACACCATATGTACATAGCACCACATGTACAACATGCATGCAACACCTCTTGTACATAGCACTACATTTCCAACATGTACATAGCATCATTTATACACAACATTGCATACCAACATGTGCAGAGCACCATACGCACACAACATCGCATATCCATCATGCACACAGTACAATATGTACACAATACTACATCTCCAACATATACATAGAGGCATCTATACCCATCACTGAATATGCAACATTCATACAACACTATATGTACTACACCATGTACATAACATTACATAATCAACATGTACACTCACTAAATATACACCACTCCGCATTCACACAACATCACAGGTGCAACAAGTACAACATATACGACATATGCACAACAATCGTACCACACATACAAAACCACGTTGACTCTTTACCAAGCAACCTTGCTTTCAGTGTCTTATCCATGCTTTTCCCAGCATGTCGCATACCACAATGCTTTCACTTTGTTGATGTATCCCTCGGTATAACCTATCTATAACATAAACATAGGCATAATATAAGCATATAATATCAATTCATAACCACATGATACTGGCCTCATAAACTCGTCAGGCTATTCTTCCCAATTGATTCCTTGTAAGACCAAGAACCTCGTCATGTCATTCTCCTGCATAGGCAATCATTCCTCCACCAAAATGATCCTTGACAACCTTGTCAAACAGTGATATATATATATATATATATATATATATAATCATTTGCATGAAGCAATTATGATCTTGTCAGGAAACGACATACATACATACATACATACATGTAAACATCAACATAAAATAATAACGATCTAGTCAGTCAACGACATACATATACACATGTATACGCATATAGACAAAAACATAATCATGATCCCAACATAATTACCAGATAGCATAAGGTCTAGGTTAAGAGATTTCCCTTTATCTGTGCTCACCGTGCACAACATCGAGAACAACAGTTCCCAATATTGCCAAGGCATATGATTCCTCCAATCCATTCACCTTACCTTTCTTGATTACCTTTCCCATGTATGTACTACCACCACCATTCCAACCAACTGACATAGTCTTACCTTCCGCTACGCTTACTCATGCACAGAGCTTCATATGAATCTTACATTACCTTTCAGGTGCCACATAACTCTCCCCGAGCTCCATCAAATTTCCTCTTTCCCAACCAATTCCCAAGACTCAAAACCTAAAAGGAAGGAAAAGAAACAAACAAGAAGAAAACCATGAAACCAACAACAATACGACACCAAAAACAAAGTGAAATGATCATGCAATAAATGTAACAAAACTGCAAACAATCTCAAGCAAATCACAAAAGACCAAAATCACAAGACTGTCAACATACACCATGACTCAATCCCCATGGTTCCCAAGTAAAGCTCAACCTAAGCCTTCTTCAAGATTTCATGGCACTCTCTCTTACCATGCAACTCACTCCATCATCCGGTCATTAACACATAACTGTTGGTGCATAAATAAACATAACAATACACCAGTTGCCTCATCTTGTTGTGCCAAGCACATTGCTTGCAACTGAGCACATCCACGCCATCTCTCAAGGGACTCCAATCCTTTGACAAATCCACCTGTCACTAAACACTAGCTAATATACTTGTCAAGTGCATTTTCATGAATCTAACACATATCCACATAATGTCAAACAAAATCAAGGTTAAGAAGACTCCCTGTATGCAAAGCACTCATTCATTTGGAATTAGGGTTTCCAAATATAGACAAAGGAATTCTTGCCCAGTTCCTTTCTTTTACCCTTTTATCTTGTTGCAATCGAGGCTTACTTTGTACTAACACATCACCCAACTATTAGTTATATAAACATATAGATCATTACCTTGTCCTATTAATACCAACCATGTTACCCTGCAACTACTCACACATGTCAACCACATGTTCCAAATATCAAGACCATCATATCTATCAATTTGAAATCGACTATTACCAAGACTAAAAATCATGTCATAATTCATAGTCAACTCATAGTCCTTAGACACAATGCTACAACTGTCACCCACTATACTCAAGTACATATCAATTGTCTCAACACATATGTGTTAGTACAATCTTCTTAAAACAAGATCATTTCGACAAGAAACCTTATAAACACATACTCATATTATGCAATTCATCAAACATCCAGCCAACTTGCAAACATACCATGTTAAATAAATCAACTAGATGACCTAATCAAGAATGAAGCACCAAACTCATACCTTAGCATACCTCAAGAGAGGTTATCTTGTCTGCACAATCAATCTAGTTAGAAAGATACAACTTCATAACATATCAACTCAAACATAAATCATGATATCCATAACAGTAACTAACTAGCATGTTCATGTCATAAGCTCATAAGCATTTATCATTTATGCATAACAATCACATATGTACAATCAGTCTAGACTAGTAACACACAATGCAACACATTAAGTCGACTCCTACCTAAATGCCATAACCCTAACCATCTATGTAGGCCAATCCAATTCAACATGATACATATGACATCAAGATCTTAATGAAATAACCCTAATCGTCAAGTTACTAGAATATAACAACCATAAGCTATATATCATGCTCATCGACAACATATAACCTAATCGTCAAGCTAACTATCATATAACAACAACTGCTTAACCTATAACATACTCATCAACAACATACACCATAATCATTAGGTTGTCTAATATAAAACAACAATAATAATGCATACAACTACAGGTTACTATCATTCTTGACACATGTGCATGTGACTATACTAACCAACTATCATCTATCATGTAGGTAACCATAACATCAAAAATATTTACATAAACCTAATGTATATAAAACTAATACATATGTAAACCTTAACTTCCATACCTGCATGCCAAATATACGATACCTGTATGATGATCTGTTCTTATCCAAAAGTCTAATGTTGGAACCTCATTATGATGATCTACATCTCCTGCTCTATGTCATCCAACACATTAGCATCATAACAACCAATAGCACCATGATGACCTAAATTGCATACCATAACTTCACAAGGCATGTTTGACCTACTATTCATGCATAACTATAACCAAGACCATACACGCATAACAAATGCATATATACATATAACACATGATTACAAAACCATATACACACCATTGTAGCTAGAGTCTAGTCATCAATGCATGACCATATCAACTACACAAAACATGACCTCATGCATGAAAACAACAACCACCTCATGTGCACTTGATAAAATGTGAACACTAACATGCATAACAATGCATAATCAACCATACACACAGAAGACATACTCCATGACAACAACTTCAACGTTCACATGGAAACATCACTACAACCAAGATCAACACCATGAAAATGCAAAAAGAACATGGACTACATGCATAAGGAACACACTTGCAACCAACATGAAATCATGATCAACACATTTCCCAAGGAGAGCGCAACCACGCTCTGATACCACTCTATAACCATCTACCCAGGGTAAACATGTGATGAGAGGCCACTATGATATGATTCGACCTCCTAAGTAACCTTAAGGAAATGGAATCAACGAAAACACACCATGCAGACATCCCTAGGGTGCTTCAAGACCCCTAGGAGCTAATTCACCACTCTAGATGCCTAACCCCTGAGTTAACCAATCATTTCAATGAATTATACCCAGAGTCACTCCCATCACAAGGCATGAGTGCGACTGTAAACCTAGAGTCGCTCCCACAGTGCCTGCAAGGGAGAGACTGCAGTCTCTATCAGCCAGTTCTATGCCAGAGATTGTGAGATTTATGTCATATTTCTAGGGCTAGTCTCCAAACCAATGCATAGAACTTGATGAGACTCTCCAAGACATTAAATGACACTAAGGCAAAGCCTCTAACAAAAAACTTGATCAAGGGCTTGACCTAACCAAGCCTAACCATGGCAGACATTTTGTCAAACATTTAGTAAATATGCAACCTACATATGTAAATAACATATCTAAGCATAGAGGTCTCATACTTATCTGGGATTCGCTATGAAGCATTGTATCCTTTTCACATTAGCTACCATTTCATCCATTAGGTCATATATATATATATATATATATATATATATATATATTGATCATTAAATTATAAGTAAAAACATGATGAGAGCCACACATGGCTGCTGTCATAAAACACATACATAACCAACATAATAAGGACAAAAATACCAATGAAATCACAGCCATATAAACCACATATAATCCACCATAATGCTCATAGAGATACAAGGAGAAATAACCATGCATTAATGATGCAAAATCCAAACCCAAGATGGGACTTCCACTTTCCACCCAACCGTAGAATGGCTGAGCCAAATATTTCTTCATCCATTCACCCCGTGCCATATTCCAAGCATGAATGTGGGATCTCATAGAACACATCAATCAAAACTCATCTAGGGCTTCTAGAGGCCATCCACCTCAACCCATCAAATAGTGATTCCACCTCACGGTTGGACATCACAAAACCATCACCAAATTGGTGTCTATCCCAGCCATCCAGGGCTCTAGAGCATTTGTTCCAACCTGGCTCCCAAGACTAGTAACTCAACCCACGACTGTCGTCAGGCTCCAGAGCGTTTGTCCAACCAAGGCTTCTAGGACTAGTAACTCAACCCACAACTATTGTTAGGCTTCCAGAGCGTTTATCCAACCAAGGCTTCCAGGACTAGTAACTCAACCCACCAAGGGATTCCAAAGTGTTTTTCCAACCAAGGTTTCCAGGACTAGTAACTCAACCCAAATTGTTACAGGGCTTCCAAAGAATTTGTCCAACCAAGGATTCTAGGACTAGTGACTCAACCCAATTCGTTACAGGGCTTTCAGAGCGTTTGTCCAACCAAGGCTTCGAAGAACTAATAACTCAACCCAAGCCAATGAAACATGAGAACCAACCAAAACAAACACGGAAATAAACTCACAATTTCCATGGATATCCAGGAAATGACAAGGCTAGGCAATCCACTGTCAATCTAGGAAATCCTCCATGCTAGTAACAGATCATGACCAAGAACCCACATGCATGAACCATGCATGCCAAAACTAGTGAAGAAAGCATACACACAACTGGGTAGCTGCAAGCAAAATTGTTGTAGTTGTCGATCCTGATGCCCTCTTGCACTTTCCTGCTCTTCCTTTGCCTTCTTGCTCCAAAACTCCAAGTATTCCACACCCTCCAAGAGTGTTTCAAGAAACTTTAAGTATCCAAGAGTATGAGAGAGAGATAATAATGAGAGAGCTCCAAAATTGAACTGATCCAGTCTTAGCCAAGAGCATGACAACTGACCCTCAGAAGCCTTTTTATCAATAAGGCCTCTATTTTCTTCATTTTCCATTATTTTCCTTTGTTTTCCTCCTCACATGCAACTTGTGACCTTTCACCTTCCTTTTCTCCTAATTTCCATTATTTTCATAAATAAATGCACTAAAAATGCCATTTTTCCTTTCCAAAGCCTTAGCCATAAACAACCAACTGAACACCCACTAGAATGTCTTTCCCACCATTCAACTTGGAATATGTGAGCCATCACCGTGGCCTTATATATTTTTACATGGATTTTTAGCCAAGGTTGCTATAGAACCCTCCCTCTTGGGGGAACATCATCCTCGGTGTTCAATGACACCTATAACCAACAAGAATGTTGAAAACAAAACATACTACCCATGGGGTTTTATAACACAGCTCGTTGCAGTATTTACAATGACCATTTTCTAAAACATGAAAAACATACCATTTACTGGAGCTTTATAACACAACTCATTATGGTATTTACAATAACCACATATACACATACACATTTTCTTCAACCTAAAAATAACCATACTCTCTATGGAGCTTTATAAATCCAGCTCGATAGATCATTTGCAATAATATACACATACACATTTTCTCAACCAGCAAATAAAAGATACGATGGTTGCATCTGAAAAAAGGGAATCCAGAGGCTCACACCTCCAGCCTCAAAGTAATACTAGGATTCACCTACATTTAGTGCATAACATAATACATACACCTACACCTAGCATACAACACAACACAATACATCTATACCCGATGTACAACACCACACAATACATGCATGTACATAATGCACATACATAGTACCACATGCTCGCAACACAACATGTACGGCATGCACTCAATCCCACACGTACACCATTACCACATGTACCAAGCACCACCTGCACATCATCACATGTACACGGCACCACCTGCAAAACATGTACACAACGCCATATGTACACTGCACCACTGTACAATGTGTACACAATACCACATGTATAGAGTACCACACGCATGACATGTACGCGACACCACATGTACACATCGCCACATGCAAGACATGTACACAACCCACCTACACACAATGCCACTTGTACCACATGTACACAACACGACTTGTACAATCATGCACACCACACCATATGTACATAGCACCACATGTACAACATGCACGCAACACCACTTGTACATAGCACTGCATTTCAAACATGTACATAACATCATCTGTACACAACACTGCATATCCAACATGTACAGAGCACCATATGCACACAACACTACATATCCATCATGCACACAGTACAATATGTACACAATACCGCATATCCAACATATACATAGCACCATCTATACCCAGCACTGAATATGCAACATTCATACAACACTATCTGTACTACACCATGTACATAACATTACATAATCAACATGTAGAGACACTAAATATACACCACACCGCATGCACACAACATCACAGGTGAAACAAGTACACCATATATGACATATGCACAACAGTTGTACCACACATCCAAAAACACATCGAGCCTTTATCAAACAACCTTGCTTCCAGGTCTTATCCATGCTTGTCCCAGAATGCCGCAGACCACACTGCTTTCACTTTTCTTATGTATCCCTCGATATAACCTGTCCATAACATAAGCATAGGAATAATACAAGCATATAATATCAATTCATAACCACATGATATTGACCTCATAAATCTTTCAGGCTACTCTTCCCAATTGATTCCTTGTAAGACCAAGAACCTCATCATGTCATTCTCCTGCATAGGCAATCATTCCTCCACCAAAGTGATCCTTGACAACCCTGTCAAATAGTGACATAGATACATACATACATACATATATTTATAATCATTAGCATGAAACAATCATGATCCTGTTAGGCAACGACATACATACATACATGTAAACATCAGCATAAAATAATAATGATCTAGTCAGTCAATGACATACATATACACATGTATACGCATATAGACATCAACATAATCATGATCCCAACATAATTACCAAATAGCATAAGGTCTAGGTTAAGAGAATTCCCTTTATCTATGCCCACCATGCACAACATCGAGAATAACAGTTCCCAATATAGCCAAGGCATATGATTCCTCCAATCCATTCACCTTACCTTTCTTGATTACCTTTCCCATGTCTATATTGCCACCATCCATTTATCACAATGGACCAACCAGTCCAACGGACTTTCATAGTCTTACCTTCCGTTGCGCTTACTCATGCACAGAGCTTCATCTGAATCTTACATTACCTTTCAGGTACCAAATAACTCTCCCCAAGCTCCATCAACTTTCCTCTTTCCTAAACAATTCCCAAGACTCAAAACATAAAAGGAAAGACAAGAAACAAACAAGAAGAAAACCATGAAAACCAGCAGCAATATGTCACCACAAACAAAGTGGCATGATCATGCACTAGACATAACAAAACTGCAAATGAAGTGCAAGAAAATCACAAAATACCAAAAGCACAAGAGTCTCAACATACACCATGATTCAATCCCCATGGTTCCCAAGGAAATCTCAACTTGAGCCTTCTTCAAGATTTCATGGCAATCTTTCTTGCCATGCAACTCCCTGCATCATCTTGTCATTAAAAAATCACTGTTAGTGCATAAATAAACATAACAATACATCATTTACCTCATCTTATTGTGCCAAGCATGTTTCTTTCAACTAAACACATCCACGACATCTCTCAAGGGACTCCAATCATTTGACAGATCCACCTGTAACTAAAGACTGCCCTAATATACCTATTAATTACATTCTCATGAATCTAGCATATATCCACATAATGTCAAACAAAAGCAAGGTTAAGAAGACTCCTTGTATGCAAATCACTCGTTCGTTTGGAATTAGGTTTTCCAAACATATCCAAAGGAATACTTGCCCACTTCCTTTCTTTTACCCTTTTATCGTCCATCTCAATAATAGATGCCCGTGATCTGCTTCCTGTTATCCAACGCTACATAGATCCTAGGAATACTCGGTCCAACATCCCAAACCGTCTGTGCCTCTTGAACATTGTATATTCGTAGTCTATCACCCTGATGCTATGGACAATATCACCTGCGATGTTCTCCTCCACATGTCCAACACCACACTGGCTCCCTATTTTCACTCTTACTTTGCTCCTTAGACCGAAGTCCCTATCCTCTACCAGATGTATTGAGCTTCTTAGGTGGTGCGACATTCTCTTTGTTACCTTTATCTTGAGGTATTGTTCGCTTCTATTCCCATTTTCATTTATGCTTATCATTACCCTCCCAATCCTACTTAGTCTCAGATCTGCATTTCAATTCCTCATAACAATGATTTAGCTTTCTGATGGATTCCTCCAATGATTTAGGCTCATCGAACTCAATCCTATCTTTGAATGCTATCAGAAACCCACTAATGAATATCTGAATCTTGGCCTTCTCCTCCTTGAGGTAAGGCACATACTTGAGTAGCTCCAAGAATTTGCTAGTGTACTTCTCATCGGTAATGGATCCCATCTCCAGCTCATAGAATTCCTTTTCCCTGTCATTATAGTAACTCTCCAATAGATTCTTCTTCTGGAATAGCCCCTCAAACTCACTCCAAGTCAACTCCTACTCATAAATATCTCTGACGTTCTTTACATATTTCCACCAGATATTTGCTTTACCTTTAAGACTGAATATAGCTATTTTGGCCTTCATGTTCTCTGAGTAATCATGCAATCTGGAAAACTTATTCATTCCAAGCAACCATTCTTCTGCATCATGTACCTTCTTCATATCTCCATAAAATGTAGGTGGCTTTGCTTTCTAAAATTCATCCAGAAAATATCCCTTGTCACTCCTCTTGTAAGGATGATAACAATGATGATCATGATACCTATCAAAACCAAAACTATAATAGTACTTGTGTCTATCACCTCCCCTATTCGGAGTGTCCAAGAACCTGCCATCTCTGATCGTGTCATCTCTATCTGACCTGCACCCACCAGTAGACCTACTGCCATATGCCCCATTAGTTTTGTCCTCCTATCCATGAGTGATCCAAAGTGGCCCCTATCATTGCATTAACCTCTGCTTGTTTCTCTTGTGCATGTATGATTCTGTCATTATCTACTTTGAAACTCCCTATTTATGCCTTCAAGCTTTTCAATGTGTCTTCTAAGTCAGAATAATTCCCAACACCATGCTGCTCATCTGATCCATAAGGAGAATCTCATGAACTATAGTCTACCATCTTGCTAGTCATCTTGATCTCTTTCCTGCAAGGCATCTTATGTCAGCTAAACCAAATCATAAACAAACCAATGTACCTTAGCATCATTCGGGGAGGATATCTCCTACAAGATCAACCAATCAACGTAATACATGTATAAACATAATCATAACAACATGTAAATATGTAGAATATAAAATAAACAACATATAAACATCATTCCAACCATAGTCTAGTCATCAATGCACGACCATATCAATCACATACCATGACCTCATGCATGACAACAACAACCATACCAATGTACACTTGACAACATGTAAGCATTTGACATGCATAAACAATGAATAACCAATCATACACTCATGATGACACATTCCACAACAACACCATCAACCTTCACATGGAAACATCACTACAACCATGACCAATGCCATGCATATGCAACAATATAGACCACAAGGATAAGGAACACATATGCAACTAACATGAATGCATGACCAACACACTGTCCATCCAGTCCGAGGGGTGAACCATGCTCTGATACCACTCTGTAACACCTTCCTCCCACATCTACCCAAGTAACTAGCCAACTTGGGTAAATATGTGACGAAGAGTTACTATGATATGATTCAACTCCCTAGGTGTTAGTTAATGAAGTGGAACCAATAAAACACAACAAAACATACCTTCTAGACCTACTGCAGAACCCCCATGAGCCATCCAAACCTTCCAGGTGACTAGCCCCTGAGACAAACTAACTCTTTATTGCATTAATCCCACATTTTCTCCCATGACCTAGGCATGAGTGTGACTAGGACCCTCCAGTCACTCTCACAGCATGGGTATGCCTGCGACTGGGGAATTTCCCAAGCAGTTTTGTGTTTGCGACTCCTACTTTAGTGCCACTTTTTCAGGCCCATGGCTTAGGTCATTGCCCAAAACTCCATGACACTTCCAGAAATGAAAGATAACATAGGAATAATTATACAAATGTAATTACTTGAAAAAGGACTTGACTGGACCCCTACTAGCCATGACAAGAATTTCATCAAACATGTCACAAATATGCATTCTACAGGTTTAAACAACAGATTTGAGCATAGGGGTCTCATACTTATCTGAGAATCACTAAGAAGCATTGATGCCTCATCACAATAACTGCATTACCATCTATTAAGTCACATATTCATTGTACATTCAGTGATTAACCAAAACATGATGAGAGACATACATTTTCACTACCATAAAACCATTCATAACTACCATATAACCAACAGAAATATCAGGGATATAAAAACCATATAAGCCACATATAAACAAGTATATTTACCCATAAATTACCAAGGAGAAAGAGAGATCTTATTGATTATTGCATAAGGTGGTCAGGTATGGGACTTCCACGAACCGCTCGATCATACACTAGGCTGAACCAAATCTTTCTTTTAGCTAGTCACCCTCGTGCCATATTCCAAGCATGAATGTAAGATCTCATAAAACAAATCAATCAAAACCATCTAGGGATTCGAGAGGCCAAACCACCTCAACCCTCAACCACAGATTCCACGTCACAGTTGAACATCACTAACCATCACCAGATTGGTCTCTACCCAAGTTGTCTAGGGCTCCGGAGAATTTATTCCAACCAAGGCTCTAGGACTAGTAACTCAACCCACTAAGGGATCTAGAGCGTTTTTCCAACTAAGGCTTCAGAACTAATAACTCAACCCAAGTTGTTACAGGGCTCCAAAGCGTTTGTCCAACCAAGGCTCTAAGAACTAGTAACTCAACCCATAACTAAAGGAACATGAGAGCCAACCAGAAACCAAAAGGAAATGAACCCACGACACCATGGCTATCCAGGAAATGGAAAGGCTAGGAAAATCCATTGTCAATCCTGGCAATCCTCCATGCCAATGACAGAACATAATTGATCTGAAAATGGGGCACTTAGGCTTCTTGTCTAACTTACAAGAACCTCTCCCACTTCCAAAGCTGTAAAATTTTCCCAATTCTTAATGATTAACCAGTACGAAATTAACTGTGTGCTTGAAAATATGGGTGTATGCTTGTAATTGTTTTCAACTGATTGTTTGCTTTAAAATCTATTGTTTGTGTTGTAATTTGATGTGCTTAAACTGATATATAAATGCATATAACAGTAAACAATGCAGCAATAAACAATCATACATAAACATCAATTTAATTAGGAGTTCACCCACAACTCTTGGGCTACATCTCCGTGAGCTCTAGTTAATTCAACTAGGCTCTCTGGGATTATGGTATAAGTCCTTTTTACAAGCTCTTGGCTCAACTCCTGCTATTTTACACAGAAACAGTTGGTTCAGACACCATGTTATCCCCTGGCTCTTGAAGCTCTAGCTTCTTTTTGCCCTCTATCAGTTTACAACCCTCTTGGCTTTTCACTTGGCTTCCAAGTGACTCCCTTGGCTACTCTTTTGCTTCTACGCTGCCTCTTTCACCTTAGCTTCTTTCTTTGGCTTCACTTTCAGCAACAAAACCCCAATAATCAACAATAACAACAAAAAATCAACAACGCATGTCTGTGTCATTCTGTCGCTTTTAAGCCAAATCGGCGATGTTGGTTCATTTTCCCTCTCGAGCTCTCTGTCTTCCTGTTTTGGTCCTTTCAAATCCCCTCTCTGAGTGTTAGCAATCATTGCTAAAGCCCCTCAAGGATGGTGGCCACCTGTTCCACAACGGGAGAGTGCATCGGCGCTTGAAATCCCCCAGAAATAGTCATTCCTTGTTTACACAGAGAACGTTGTAAAACACGGGAAAAATCTCCAAATCACTGTTCATCGGACTTCAAAAGTCCTTAATTCTGCTTTATAACATTATCGGGTCCGCCCTTAATCGTTGTCGCAAGTTGCAATTGCCCGTTCCGTGGCTTTCCCTTTGTATTTATAAAATACATTAAAACATTAAAAATCTGGAAAATGGCCTTATGGCGGATTTTAAAATAATATGCATTTGCATTTCAGAACCCTTTCGGGTCCGGTTTCATCAGATCGGCGCATTCCTTCGCTTTTCATTTATTAAACGAAATATGTGAAATACACATAAAACTGCCTTTTTAACGGACTTCAAAATATATCAAATGTCGTTTATCACCCCGTCGGGTCTGTATATATATATATATATATATCACAAGTCACGTGTATTGTGGGGTCCCACCTTTGCCTCGTGGCATCGCCAATATTGGCGATCGGCATATCGCTCGGCCCGACCCCTATGTTATATCACATGTGCCTTCCTCCGATCCGACCCGCCAATCCGATCATCGGAGGTCGCTGATCAGGGGTGCCTTCCACCTGACCTTAAGTCCTCCTCTTTGCCTCATGCGATGCGATTTGCCGATCGGATGTGGACCATTGATCGACCAGATCTGATGGCTCCTGTTCATTGCTCTATTGACCTCTGATAGGCTCGATTTTCGCTGTTTTCTCATGTTTTTTGTTTGCCTCCCGATAGTGTTAGTTGATAAGTCTAAAACTTCTCCTTTTGCAATGGATTTTTGGATTTTTAGAAGATTTGAAGATTTAGAGGGTTTTTAGGATCCCTTTTTAAGGGATTTTGCCTCTTTTTCCAAAGGAAAAAGGGCAGCTTCTTTTTGGGATAACTTCTGCGTCTTAAGTCAGTTTTTGCCCATTCAAGTTGCAGTAGATTCAGAATGAGATGATCTCTGCAATGGGGCTAGTTCCAGGAACTTCCTTGGACTTTTATTTTCCTCAGTGAAGAACACTTAGACTCATGGGTCTATCCAAAATCCATTTTGGATCAATAATTAATCAAGAAACCACATGCATATGCCATGCATGCCAAACTAGTGAGGAAAACATACATGCAACTTGGTACCTGCAAGAAAAACCCATTGTATTTTCTAATCCCGATGTCCTCTTATGCTTCCCTGCTCTTCATTTTCCTTCTTTCTCCAAAACTCCAAGTATGCCACACTCCTCCAAGAGTGCTCCAAGAAACTCTAAGTGTCCAAGAGTATGAGAGAGAGAGAATAGAGAGAGAGCTCCAAAATTGAACTGACAAAAGTATGTCAACTGATTCTCAAAAGCCTTTTTATTAATGAGGCATCTATCTTCTTCATTTTCCATTATTTTCCTTCATTTTCCTCCTCACATGCAACCTGTGACCTTTCACCTCCCTTTTCTTCTAGTTTCCATTATTTCATAAATAAAATGCCAATAAATGCCTCATGTCATTCCAAAGCCTTTGTCATTGCCTTTGCCAATTTCCTTAGCCATTAATTAACCACAATTGATCCCCATCACTATGTTTTTTCCCAACATTCAACTTAGAATATGTGTCCCATGACCAAGGTCTTATTTTACCTTTACTAATTTTACATGGATTTTTGTAACCAGGGTTGATACAGACCTGCCAGCTACAACATTGCTACTCGGCCTGCAACTTCAACCCAACAACTTCGTCTTAGTAGCTTCTTGGAAACCCTAATTTAACCTCCTCTTGTGACCTACTTAGAGCAATACAAATCTTCCAAGGTAAATGAAGTCAAGATAATGCGTTTCCCTTCTCCATCTAACAAATTCTCCACTTTGTCGTCCTGCAACTCAGACCTGCAGCTTCTTCTTGTTTCTGCAACTTAGAAATCCTAGAATTTCACATGTGTGAGAGAGATAGAGCCCCAAAAAAAAAAATCATCCTTCCAGCTTGTCCTAGACCTTCGCTCTCCTTTTTTTGCCTTTCCCAGTTATAGATAAAACTCTTTCTTGTACATTAAACTTGTGAGTGAGTGAGTCCTAAATGAAGTCAAGCTTCTCCCTTTATATAGCCTTATCAAGGGGTCGAATTCCCTCCTTTAGGCCAACTTGATGATCCCGGGGCTGACTCGTACTTTTGGAGATTCCAAGACTTTCTAAACTCAAAAATAATTCTTTTTACAATTACAAATTGCTCGGAAGTGTCTTATAAACATGATATTGACTCCACTGACTCATGACAACAAATCCTAAGACCTAACAAACCCCAGAAGCACAAAGAACATGCTTTTACCTAGAAGACCATAAAAAATGAGCATGAAACCCATGCTTTAATAATATTAATGTTCTTTCTTCCTTTCTTGTTTGTTACATAGGATACATATTAAAATGCGCACAACAATTATGAAGACCGAAACTAGTTACATTTTTAACCAACATAGATTGTACGAAGAAGCATATGAGTAGTTGGTTTGTTACCAATGAAGGAAAATTAGATGTTGGGTTTTTATGCAATTGTATAGTCCAAAATTTTAGATAAATATAGATTCAAAGTGAAGATTATGATAACACTAATAATGTTGGTAAAATTATTACAATCTCAAATGTTGGTTACAAATTTGAACCTTTGTTGATTAAAATTTAGAGGGACGATGAGGAGATAGTAAGAATTGTTAGGTAGCATGCATTAAGTTTTGTTGAGTGTGAGACTGTGAACTCAACCAAAGAGCAAGTATTTCCAAAAGAAATTATTTTTGGACAAGAACTTGTGAAGAAGGAAAGCACTCAGTTGCTAGTACATATAGTGAAGATAATTCATGTTGGATTAGTTTTGTAATAACCCCTAGTTGATTTTTCATGTAAAAGAAAAATATAAGACCAAGGTCATGGGACACATGTTCCAATATGAATGGTGGGAAAACATTGTAGTGGGGATCACTTTCAGTTTATTTATGGCTAAGGAAAATTGGCAAAGGCAAAGTAACAATAAATGACATTTATTTATGAAAATAAAGGAAAATATGAGGAAAGAAAGGTGAAGAGACACAAATTTGCATGCAAGGGAAATTAGAGGGAAAATGAAGGAAAATGGAGAAAATAGAGGCATCAATGATAAAAAGGGATTTAGATAATCAATTGTTTTCTTTTGTCAATTGAGATTTTGACAGTCTAGTTTTAGAGGTCTCATTTCATTCTCTCATTCTCTCATACTCTTACATAGTTAGAGCTTTCTTGGAGCACCCTAGTATTCACTTGGGTTTGGAGAAAGAAGGCAAAGGAAAGCAGGAAAGAGCAAGGAAACAATTGGAGCAACAACTACAGTTGGATTTCTTAGTAGGTAACAGGTTGCATGTGTGATTTCCTTAATGTTTTTTGGATGAATGGTATATGCATGTGATTTTCTGGTTATGTGTTGTCATTGGCATGGAGGTTGGCTAGATTGCCAATGGTTTTAGTCTTGCCTTTCCATTTCTTGGATAGCCAAGATATTGGGGGTTTTTCCACTTGTTTTTTTTCTTATTGGTGCTCATGTTCCTTATGGTTGTGGATTGGAACAAATGCTTTGGAAGCCCTGGAAAAACTTGGGTTGAGTTACTAGTCCTGGAGCCTAGGATGGGAAAAACACTCTGGAGCCCTTAGTGGGTTGAGTTACTAGTCCCTGGAGTCAAGTTGGAAAAACGCTTTGGAGCCCTCGAAGGTTGTGGGTTGAGTTAGTAGATCATGGAGCCTTCGACAACTTGGGTAAAGACCGATCTGGTTGATGTTAATCATGCTCGAAAATAGAGGTGGAATCACTTGTGGTTGAGGGTTGAGGTGGTTTTGGCCTCTGGAAGCCCTGGTTTGGTTTTGTCCTGGTTTATTCCATGATATCCCACATTCATGCTTGGAATATGACATGGGGGTGATTGGTTGAAAGAGAGATTTGGTTCAGCCCAATATATGGTCGAGTGGTAAGTGGAAGTCCTTGACCTGGTTGGCATTTTTATATATTAATAAGAGTTATCTTCCTACTATGATTTATGAATACTTGTAGTGATTATGTTAGTGATATTATGACTGAGTTTCCATGGTTTTTATGTTGTTTATTTTCTATTTATATGTCAGTTATATAGTGTATGCTATCTATGGCTCTTGTCATGATTTGTTAAGTTATCAAATGGTTGATGTATATATGAACTAATAAGTGTTATTACAACTAGCTAGAGAGGGTTTAGAGCCTTCTCAATGATTCTCAGATGAAGACTACCAATTTATGATTATATATGCATTCATGACATGTAGCTTACATGTTTGCCATATGTTTGATGAAATGTCTATTATGGATTAGGCATCTTTGGGTAAAGTTCTTTCTTGAGTTTTGATTGACTAGCATTGTCAATACCTTTCATTACATTTTGGAAAGTTTCAAGAAATTCTGGGCAGTGATCTGGAAGTTGGCCTGAAAAGTTGGTACAAATCTTGGGGCCGCATGCTCAGAATTGAAAAGTTTAGGCCGTAATCGCATGGAGGCAAGCATGTGAGTGCAATTATAGCCTCATAATTGCATGGAAGTAGTGTTAAGGGTGCGGTTGTGGGTCCAGGCGAGTGAAACAATTTTCCAGCTCAAGGATTGACCACCTAGGGTGTTTCTTTAGCTCTTGGTGTTCTGAAGTCTCTGTAGGATGTTAGTTTGTGGTCAGTTTGTAGGCCCCACTTCGAAGTTCAAACAATTGGACCAGATGGGCTAAATGTATATGGTTATGCATGCATAGTAAGCTAGACATGCATTGTGGTGATCATTATGCAGTTTATGTCATTATTATGTTGTTGGTATGTTATGATGCTGATATGTTGGCTGAGATGGAGTAGGAGATGCAAATTAGCAGGAGCGAGGTTGCAGCATTGGAACTTGAGGTAAGATAATATCATCATACAAGTTTGTATGTTTGGCATGCATGTATGATGGTTAATGGTTGTTATATGTATTGTGGTTATATGCATGCCTATCATTTTATTGATGTTTTGGATACATGCATGATAGATGCTAGTTGATCAGTGTGGTCGTATGCACATGCGTCGGTTAGTCATGCATGGTATTTAACTTGTTTTTATATGTATTGTGTTAATATACATGATTTTATGGGCACTGCATTTAAGATCTTGATGTCATATGTATCGTGTTAATCTGGATTGGCATGTGCATATGGTTATGGTTATGATATTCATGTATGAGTCAATATACTTGTGATGTACTAATTTGGACTAACTTGTGCAGATGTGATAGCCTCCCCTGAGAAACATTGAGGTATGATTTTGATTGTGTAATCTATTTTGTTTATCTAACATGGTATGTTTGCAGGAAATAGAATATCGAGGATGAAGAACAGAGTAGTAGACTACAGTTTACATGACTCCCCTTACAGTCTTGACGAGAAATCTACGAAATGGAAAAGTGGCATAATTATGTGGTATGTTTGCAAGTACAAAATGTATGATAAATGAAAATCAAGTTTTGGCAAGTGTGGTTAAACTTAATAGAGATTTGGAGATCCCATTTCCATAATTGGACATTGGAGATCGAGTCATTAAAGTAGTTGCCTCCTTCTACCTTAGTGCGAACCATGGATAGTAAGGAGTTATGTTTATAGGTTGTTCAAATGTTTGATTAATTTCATGATACAATTATATGCCTATAAGGTTTCATAAAGGAATTATATTTTTTTAAGACATTTGTACTAACACAATATGTGTTGAGACAGTTGATATGCACTTGAATGCAAGTGGGTACTAGTTGTAGTATTATGACTAATGACTATGAGTTGATTATGAAATGGATGTTAGTCTTGGTAAAGGCTAATTTCAAATTAATAGACATGATGTATTTGTTGGCATTATGATGCATGTCTTGTACTTGATGGCAACCCACTTGTAGCAGAACAACTCTCTTATATATGGTAACTAGATGAATCTACAGAAGAGATATCAGATGTGACAGAATACATGGTAGTTGTGTTAACAGATGTGATGCAGGGCAGTTCAAAGGAATCAGTTCAAAAGTAATGTACAATGGCAACTCACTAAGATGACAGTTCACAGTACTGCATGTTAACAGCAAAGAATTACAGTTCAGGCTACACAGAATGAAGAAAGAAAGGTATACGCAGGTTCACCTTGACCAAGCCGCATATACACGCAGGTTCATTGAACAAAAGGAGCGTATACGTACACACGCACTTTCACAGAAGGAAAAGCGTGTATATCTTGGGAAAACAAGTTTTTGGGTCCAAGGTATTTCTTTGGTCCAAGGTATCTGACCCAAGGTATTTGGTCCGTGGTATTGATCCGAGGTATTTGGTCCAAGGTATTGGTCCTAAGTGGTTTTGGTCCATGGTATTGAGAAAGGCCTAAAACTATATAAGGAGGAGAAGATCATTAGGCCAAGTCAAGCAAGTATTGAATATCTGATGAGATGTGAGATCAAGTATGCAGGTTATGGGTTTCTGATTTGAACTAAGGATGCACCTATATGGCTGATGATAATTGATGGAATAGAATCATGAAGGCTTAGATGTATTAGCATTATGTGGTTTGATCTTGAACATTCTAGATATGAATACTGACGCATGTTTTTATTATGTAAATGTGATGATCTGGGTATGAATGAAGTCTGAAATAGTTGTGATACTTTAAGTTAGCATTTCCAGATCTGTATGCAAGTTGGCTTTGGTAAAACAGCATATACACGTTGGTTCAGCATATAGAAGTAGCGTATACATCACATAATGGAATTTGCAGATCTGTACGTTGGTTCCCCTTGATAAAAGGGCGTATACACGTTGGTTCAGCTTATGGATGTAGCGTATATCTTCTGAAGTATGATCTATAAGGGTTTTGTTTCTTGTTGCAGTGTTCAGGGTTCTGCATTATGGTGACAGTATTCTACATATTCAGATTGGTTGATTGTGATTAGCTTCAGTGTTGATGGATGAAATCTAATGATGGATCAGGATCATAATGACTTATCATTATGTGATCTGATAATGGATGGGCTAGATCTGATCACTAACACATGTTTTATCCTCTATGTGTGATTATGTTTTAAGTCTAGAAGTGCAGCAAAGTGTTTGCAGATCTATACGCTGATTTGCTTCAGAAAAGCTGCGTATACATGTAGGTTGGATTTTGCCAAATAGCGTATACACTCTGAAGCATGGTTTTAAGATTACAACTGATTCTGAATGATAATGTAGTGATTTGAACTCAGATCTGTGTATTGGTTACAGTGATCTGTCTGTTCTAGTTGATTGATTGAATTTGATTAAGTTTGAATGAATGGTTGATTCAGTTGTGACAAAGGTTCAGTAGGTGTTTGATTCATTTTGTGAGAGATTCATGGGTTGTCAGTGATTGATTTAGTTTGGTTGATTTAGAAAGTAATGATTGAGTTCCAGTGATTGCAGTGGTGATTGATTTTGAGCTTCAATGTTGTTGATGGGTCCAGTATGAAAATTGGATGAAACGTGGCCTTCAGATTATGATGTTGTGTTCCAGGAGTATCCAGTATGAAAATTTATGAAACGTGGTCCCTGGAGGAAGAGAGAAGGTTGTAGCCTTTTGTAGGTCAGCGCCTACGTGCTAGTAAACATATCAGCTAGTACAAGAGCTAGGGGGTTGTAGCTCCCTTCCAGTAGAAGCTGGAGAACAAGAGAAGGTTGTAGCCTTCTGTAGGTAGAAGCCTGTGTACTGGTATGAGTCTGCACCAGTACAATGTTGTAAACAAATTTTATTATTATTAAAAGAAGACAGAGATGACAACAGCAGGTGGTTTTTACCCACATTGGGTTTCCACCTTACATCTTGGTGTTCATGTGTGTTGCTTATGTGTGATGGTTTACTCTGTTATTAACTGCATATGGCTACTGTTTAATGTTTAATAAAGTACTGAAGCACAGACTAAAGATCAACATATGATGAATTACCTGATTGTTGGATAAACACAGTTGCATGTACACGCTAGTTGCCCACATGGAAGCAGCGTATATAAATTTGAGTATGAAAAGAAAAATATTATTGACTTGACTAATACTGATTCACCCCCTCCCCCCTCTCAGTATTATTTCCAACAATTGGTATCAGAGCAGGTCCTTTGGTAGAAGCTTGATCACTTGAAGGAGATCCGTAGAACAATGGGAAAGAAGCTAAAGAAGAAAGTGCCTAAGAAGAAGAAGACATCTCAAAGGAACTATGATAGTGGGAGAGTCGATTGGGGATTGTGTGGAAGCAACTCTTCAGATTCAAAATCACCATAAAATGAATAAGAGCAAGCAAAAGAACTATCAGGTATGAATTTATTATCCTCTGGTGATACATTCCTCTATCCATTTGAAGATGATCAAAGTGATAGCGAAACAACTGAATTTGCTCTTATGGGTGAGGAAGAAATATATCAAATAGAGGTAGAATTTAAAAGGCTTACGGATAAAATTAGATATCAACAAGATCTATTGGATAGAAGGGAATGTGCCTTCAAAGAAGAAGCTACCAAACTAAAAGCTCAACTAGAGGAAGGAAACAAAGTAAGGAAGCAAAAGGAATATCAATGTCAAAAGCTGCAGGATGAAGCGATATCTCTAAGAAATGAAGTAAATGAAAGGAGCACAACAATCAAGAAACTCAGAGATAGGTCCATTTACTATGAAAGTCTTGAAGCTAAGATCCTCTCGCTAAAAGAAGATCTTGAAAAATCAAATAAGCAGAATAAAGAACTACTCCAAGCTCTTGAAAAACAAGAAAACGAAGTTCTTGAATTAAGACAATAGATGGAAGAAGGAAGAAAAGCAGAAGGAATCATGAAGAATCAGTATCTTGAAAAGGAAGAGCAACATCAGGTTGAGGTAAATATTCTAAAAGATAAATTAGAAGAAAAGGATAAGCTCTTATGATTTCAAGATAGTACTAAGATCTTGGATGATATTCTTAGTAGTCAAAGGTCTCCTACCATCAAAACTGGTCTTGGTTTTCATGAATCTGTTGAAGGTGAATCTAGCTCACAAAGTAAGACAAGGAACTCTAATGAAAAATCTAAAATGCTCAACAAGGAAATGAGAGGTCAATCCCATCAACAACCAAGGAAAGAAATTCTTCAAAGAAAATCTTTTACTCCTAACTATGCAAGTGATAGTTGGTCATTTCCCCAAATGAATAATGTTGAATGCTTTATATGTCATAATCTTGGACATGTTGCAGCGAGATGCGGAAGGAGAATGGTTCAAGACCATCACACAGAAAGATCATCAGCTTCCAGGTACTTTAAGGGATATTGCTTTTCTTGCAATATGTTTGGTCACAAAGCCATTAACTACTATAGAAGAAATATGAAACATGTCATATGTTATGCATGTAACAAGTTTGGTCATATAGCAAAGGAATGTAGGAGGAAATTTTGGGCACCATACCAAAAGGAGAAATCATCATCACACTCGAAGATATGGAAGAAGAAGGAAGTACAATTAGAAAAATGTGGCATGGCACAGTATACAAACATAACAAACTCAAGGGGAGCTGAAAGTGTGAAATTTCAATGTTCTAACTCTCATACGCAAGTTTCATAAAGACAAGTCGCGTATATACGCGAGTTCGAAGCTGCAAAGTCGCGTATATGTGGTTTGAGAAAAATGCAATGGGACAAACTCAGAAAAACTGATTTGATATGATTTAGACAATTATCAGTTATCTTTTCTATTGTGATGACAAATGACTACAGTCTATGGATATTGTTTAGAAGTGTTTTGTTTTATCCTCACAAGTTGTTGATAACTTGATGTATATCTGATTGATGATGATGCCTTGATACTTCTTACTGATATATGCGATGATCAGATCTAACAGTGAACAAGTGGAACAGATTCAGGGGGAGAACATGTTATGCTTCTAATAAAGCATTGTTGGCATTATGTTTAGAAGTCCTTGGTACCTAATCAATGATGATGATGCTTATATGGCTAAATGATACATCTTGTTATGTTATGGTTATGAGTTGCCCATGATAAAATCTCATATGATACTTAAAGTCACATAGTTGGTATTCAGATCAGATTTATGGATGACTGTGGATGATTCTTTGATAATGCATATAGCACATATATGTTGCTTACATGATGATCTTCATAAAGACAAGGAGAAGTACAAAGCCAGAGTACACAACTTCATTATTTGATGACGAGCCACTCATTTCTTTTATGATGCTATCATCATGCCTTCTAAAGATCATATGGTGTAGCTATGATGCAGGATTCCTATAGTTCTTGGCTCTCACGTGTTTGAAGATTGTTGTTGTTGATGATATCAAGAAATCTTGACAAATGACCATGAACTCATGGTTTGCTAGATACATATTGCTATGCTGGATACATGGATGACTACTTAAGTTGCATATTGACAAATATTGTTGGTTGGCCAAGAGAATGGTGTTATTGCAGGTCTCATGAAGACATGGATATTCGAAGACATGGCTTACTTAGTCACTTTATGATGATGAGTTCTTACCTTATGATGATGGGTTGATACTCACATATGTCAATTATCATGGTTGATGCTTATCAGATGTGGGATGTTCTCTAGTGATGATACATGATTGATATATTGAAGGTTCTTGTGGAAAGAACATGCAATTCTTGATAATGATGTTATGATCATGGATGATGTCTATGGCATTTTCACATACATATGATATGATGTGAATGATTTGGTGCTACTGCTTGGAGATATGACATTTTCTTAGTAGATTCATGGAAGGTTTTGGAAACGAAGAAAATTGATCTTGATGAGATCAAGAGGACGAGTTGATATCTATATGTAGATAGACTTTGTCACAGGTTGATGATATGTACACTGTCATATCTTGGGAACTAATGATGGACATATACAAGTTGTTGGTCTGGATGCTGTTGACAAATGCTTATGGAGCAGATTATACATGGTGTATGATAGTTGCTAAAGACTATCATGGTCTTGTTTAGATATTTGGTCTCTGTTATAAATGTCATGTATAAAACCATGATGTAATAATTTGTCTCTGTTGGTTATAGTCTTTTGATGAGTCCTTTTTGATCATATGATGTAATTTGTACCCCCTCTATGCATGGGAAGGATGATGTAATAATTTCTATATTTCAGTCATGTATAAACAATTGATATATCCCCACTTGGTTGGGTGGATGAGTCAAGTTTGGTATATCCCCACTTGGTTGGGAGAATGGATGTATGTATGATTCATTGGTGATAGGAAGGTCAAACTCACATAGTTGAGTTATAGAGTCATGTTTTCTTCTTGAAAATATTTGCAGACTCTGCATGTGCTCAGGGGGAGCATGGATGATACAGTATATCTCAGCATGAACAAAGGGGGAGTTTTATCAGAGAATTCAACATGTGCTTAGGGGGAGCATGGTCAATGTTTATATTCAGTTGTTCAGATATGGAAGTCTTCTTTTTGGTCAGCCATTTTCCCTTGATGTCAAAGGGGGAGAGTATTTTGGTGTTGCTTGTTATCTCTAACAGTTTCTACAGCTTGCAATAATCAACACCAACATGGTTGCCATCAAGTCCAAAGGGGGAGATTGTTGGCATTATGATGCATGTGTTGTACCTGATGGCAACCCACTTGTAGCAGAACAACTATCTTATATAAGGTAACTAGATGAATCTACATAAGAGATATCAAATGTGACAAAATACATGGTAGTTTTTTAACAGATGTGATGCAGGGCAGTTCAAAGGAATCAGTTCAAAAGTAATGTACAAAGGCAACTCACTAAGATGATAGTTAACAGTACTGCATGTTAACATCAAAGAATTACAGTTCAGGCTGCACAGAATGAAGAAAGAAAGGTATACATAGGTTCACCTTGACCAAGTCGCGTATACATGCAAGTTCATTGAATAAAAGGAGCGTATACGTACACACGCACTTTCACAGAAGGAAAAGCGCGTATATCTTGGGAAAACAAGTTTTCAGGTCCAAGGTATCTGACCCAAGGTATTTGGTCTGTGGTATTGATCCGAGGTATTTGGTCCAAGGTATTGGTCCTAAGTGGTTTTGGTGGTATTGAGAAAGGCCTAAAACTATATAAGGAGGAGAAGATCATTAGGCCAAGTCAAGCAAGTATTGAATATCTGATGTGATGTGAGATCAAGAATGTAGGTTATGGGTTTCAAATCTGAACTAAGGATGCAACTATATGGTTGATGATAATTGATGGACCAGAATCATGAACATTCTAGATCCGAATACTGACGCATGTTTTTTATTATGTAAATGTGATGATCTGGGTATGAATGAAGTCTAAAATAGTTTTGATGCTTTAAGTTAGCATTTCCAGATCTGTACACAGGTTGGCTTTGGTAAAACAGCGTATACACGTAGGTTCAGCATACAGAAGTAGCATATACATCGCAGAATGGAATTTGCAGATCTGTACAATGGTTCCCCTTGATAAAATGGCATATACACGCTGGTTTAGCTTATGGATGTAGTGTATATCTTTTGAAGTATGATCTATAAGGATTTTGTTTGTTGTTGCAGTGTTCAGGGTTCTTCATTATGGTGACAGTATTCTACATATTCAGATTGGTTGATTGTGACTAGCTTCAGTGTTGATGGATGAAATCTAATGATGGATCAGGATCATAATGACTTATCATTATGTGATCTGATAATGGATGGGCTAGATCTAAACACTAACACATGTTTTGTCCTCTATGTGTGATTATGTCTGAATTCTGGAAGTGCAGCAAAGTGTTTGCAGATCTATACACTGATTTGCTTCAGGGAAGCTGCGTATACATGTGGGTTGGATTCTTCCAAATAGCGTATACACTCTGAAGCATGGTTTTAAGATTACAACTGATTCTGAATGATAATGTAGTGATCTAAACTCAGATCTGTGTATTGGTTACAGTGATCTATCTGTTCCAGTTGATTGATTGAATTTGATTAAGTTTGAATGAATGGTTGATTCAGTTGTGACAGAGGTTCAGTAAGTGTTTGATTCAGTTGTGTCAGAGATTCATGGGTTGTCAGTGATTGATTGAGTTTGGTTGATTCAGAAAGTAATGATTGAGTTTCAGTGATTGCAGTGGTGATTGATTTTGAGCTTCAATGTTGTTGATGGGTCCAGTATGAAAATTGGATGAAACGTGGCCTTCAGATTATGATGTTGTGTTCCAGGAGTATCCAGTATGAAAATTTATGAAACGTGGTCCCTAGAGGAAGAAAGAAGGTTGTAGCCTTCTGTAGGTCAGCACCTACGTGCTAGTAAACATATCGGCTAGTACAAGAGCTAGGGGGTTGTAGCTCCCTTCCAGTAGAAGCTGGAGAATGAGAGAAGGTTGTAGCCTTCTGCAAGTAGAAACCTGCGTATTGGTATGAGTCTGCACCAGTACAATGTTGTAAATAGATTTTCTTATTATTAAAAGAAGACAGAGACGACAGCAACAGGTGGTCTTTACCCACATTGGGTTTCCACCTTACATCTTGGTGTTCATGTGTGTTGCTTATGTGTGATGGTTTACTCTGTTATTAACTGCATATGGTTACTGTTTAATGTTTAATAAAGTACTAATGCACAGACTAAAGATCAACATATGATGAATTAACTAAATCATTAGTTTGCTAGATATACGCTTGTTTCCTTAAACGCAGTTGCGTGTACACGTTGGTTGCCCACATGGAAGTAGCATATATAAATTTGAGTATGAAAAGAAAAAGATATTGACCTGACTAATATTGATTCACCTCCCCCCTCTCAGTATTATTTCCAACAGTATTGATATTTGGAACATGTGACTAACAATGGTGAACAGTTGCAGGGAAACATGGTTGGTATTAACATGACAAGATAACGATTAATTCTTTTGAAAATGCAACAAGAAAAATCATGATTTAATTTTCCCTTGAATTAAATTAGGGGAAAATTTGTAATTCCACATCACAAGACAACTTGTAAGAGTTAACTAAGTTAAATTGACTTATTTGGCTCAGTTAATTCGAGTTGAGGGTCTAACTTGAGTCATGTAGAGTGTCTCCTACTTTAAAGGAGCCTTGGTTGAGTTTATTTTGAGTTGTAATTAATTAATTCAATTTAACTGAGTTAAAGTCAATTAAACTAGTTCCAACTGATGGAGGAACTAGTAGGAGGTCAGACAGTGGGGTGTTGCTACATGTATTCAACCAGTTAACTAATTATTCAACCATAAATAACTCATGCATGTCAGACATGAAAGTTACCCAATTGAGATTGGAGTTCAAGGGAAATGTATTATCAGTTGTATAATCATCCAAATTGTACAGGTGGTGTATACAGTCAGAGGAAGGCCTATGATGGATTGTGCAGTTCCAATTGAGGAATTTCCCTAACTAATAGGGGCTAATTCCGAAGGAAACAATGCGAGGAAATATGGACTTGGGCAAGAAGAAAATCGATTAAGTATTGACCTAGGATTGTGTAGGAAGTTGTGAGATAGATAAAGATAGTGTAGAGGTTGCTCGGGCTTGAGAAAAGTATTGTAATCTTTTCATATTTTATGACTAATGCAATATATAGATAGAAGGGGTTTTTAGTTGTGGCTTTCCTCGGGAAATCATTGTGTAATGTGTTGATTGATTTATTTCTCTTGTATGCTTTGTGATTTCTCGATCAATTAATTATTTCCGTTGATGAGTAGCGTAGATTCAAGTCTTTTGTTTTAGAAAATCACATAAGCAATTTGAATCTACAAGGAATTTCTACATGGTATCAGAGCTGAAACCACACTAGAAGAGAAAATATGAGTTTTTATTTTGCAGGTGAAATCGAATTTGCAGGATCATTCTTCAGAGCCAACAGGATGTCATTCTATGGATTGAGACCTTAATATGCCCTTGAGGGTAGTTCGAATTATATTTCTTGGAAGGACAGGATGGAAGCATTGTTAGAAGACAACAGGTTGAAGGAGTTCATATATAATGATATTCCTACAACAACCGGTTCTCAAGATCTAGAAGAGTGAAAGAAATGTGTGGCAAAGGCGAGGAGGATCATACTAGAAGGAGTTCGAGATCAAATTGTCTTGAATATCCACTGGAAGGATACACCATATGCAATGTGTCAAGCCTTAATCGAATTTCAGAACAGTAGTGACCACAGGAAGTTGGAATTGAAGGACAAGCTTCAGAAGATCAAGATGGAGAAGGGCGACACAATACCACAGTACTTAAGCAGGTTCACCCAATGTCAGGATGAGATTGGGAGCATTGGTATTACAGTTACGGAAGATGATCTGTTCAACCTAGCACTTCTAGGCCTTCCCAAGAGCTAGCATAACTACTAGGATTTGGTAAATGGGAGGGAGCATCTACCAAAGTGGGAGAGTTTGTGGTCCGACTTGGTGCAAGAAGAGATAAGGTAGAACACCAGAGATGGAACCTCATCCAAGAATGATGATGAGGAGAACTGTGCCTTGGCTGGAAAGGAAAAGAAATGGAAAGGGAAGAAATCCCAATCCAAAGGGGATTCCAGTCAGGGTGGAAAGAAGAAGGACTTGTCGAAGATTAAATGTTTTCACTATCATGAGTTGGGACACTATGCCACAAAGTGTCCGCACAAGAAGGCTGACAAGAAGCCCTCAGGAGGAGCGACAGGTGAAGCTCTAGCTTCACAATTCGAGTTGGATTTCACCCTCATTGCATGCATGGTGACATCGGTGATGGGTAGTGTGTGGTATCTAGATAGTGGAGCCTCATTCCATATGACAGGAAACAAATAAATTTTTAGTGACTTGGAGGAGAAGGACCTCCAGATGCACATCGATATGGGAGATGATGGAAGGTATAGTGCAACTGACATTAGTATTGTTACTTTTCAGAGGGAGTATGGTTCTCCTCTCACATTAAAATATGTCATGTATGTTCCGGGTCTAAAGAAGAATTTAGTTTCAATTGCTATGTTGGAAGACCATGGCTACGATGTGATATTTAGCAAAGGAAAGGCTTTCCTTCATCACATAGCCACAGGACAAGTGAAGCGGATCAGGGTTTGAGTGAAGAACCTCTACAAATTAGATGTAGAAGATTGTGCAACATTGAGCATGAAAGCAAAGAAGGTGTAGAGCCGAGACATCAGTGAATTATGGCATAGAATATTGGGCCATTTTCACCATGGAGCCTTGAAGATCATGCAAAATATTTCTACAGAACTTCCCAAGGGTGCACTAGAGCAGTGAGATACATGCAAAGGGTGTACATTGGGGAAGTATATCAAATCCACCATTCCTGATAAGGACTGTTGAGCGCAAGCGATCCTTGAAATAGTTCACTCAGATGTGTGTGGACTGTTCTTGATAGCCTCCATAGCAAAGCACATGTATTATGTGATATTTGTAGATGATTTCTCACATAATGGTCGATGGTAGGAAAATCATGAGAAGGGTAACATGAGAGGTAAATTAAATGGATTTGATGCGTCAGATACCTTGGCTATGTTGGGAATTGTCGTTCTTAATGTTGTGCATGGATAGAAGGAGTTCTCTTAACCTTGACCTTATGATATATGGTAATTATGTTGTGATCATGATTATGTTGATGTCTATATATGTATACATATATGTATGTATGACATTGTTTGAAAGGGTCATCGAGGATCATGCTTGTGGAGGAATGATTGTTTTATGCAGGTGAATGGCATGGAAAGGTTCCTAGTTTTATGAGGAATCAAGTGGTAAGAGTAGCCCTGACAGATCTATGAGGTTAGTATCATGTGGATATGGTTTGATATTATGTGCTTACAACTATGCCCATGTTTATGTTATGGACAAGCTATGTTAAAGGATACATAAGCAGAATGAAAGTAGTGTGATCTATGACATGTTGGGACAAACATGGATAGTGGAACGACACTAGAAGTAGGGTTGCTTGGTAGAGATAGTGTGGTCTCCAAATGTGTAGTACTGGTGTTATGTACTACATGTTGTGGAATTGGTGCTATGTACTTGTTGTACATGTGATGTTGTGCACATGTTGTGTAGGACGTGGTGTTGTGTACATGTTCTACAAGTGGTGTTGTGTACATGTTATGCAGGTGGTGTTGTGTACATGTGTTGTTGTGTACATGTTGTACATGTGGAGTTGTGTACATGTGGTGCAAGTGGTGTTGTGTACATGTTGTGCAGGTGGTGTTGTGTACATGTTGTACATGTGGTTGTGTGTACATGTTGTACATATGGTGTTGTGTACATGTTGTATATGTGGTGTTGTATACATGTTGTACATGTGGTATTGTGTACATGTCGTACATGTTGTGTCATGTACATGTGGTATTGTGTTACATGTATTATGTAGTCATTGTATTGTGACATGTGTATTCATTGTGTTGTACATTAGGTGTAGGTGTATGTATGGTGTGGTACACCAGGTGTAGGTCTATGTATTGTGTGGTGCTATACATCAGGTGTAGGTGTATGTATTGTGTGGTGTTGTATGTTGTGTGTGTGTATGTGTTGTGATGTACATTGTGTGTATGTGTATATGATTGAAGAGAAGAGAAGGCACTGAGTGCTTTCTGGGTTTGGAAACAGATTCAGTGTGTGCATGGAAGGATAAAAAAAAGGCAAAAGAAAAGAATTATTCGAAGGATAAGTATCAATATTTTATTTCAATTATAATTATGCATGTGATCTATGATTCTGATCTATGAAAATTTCATGTGATCTATGATTTTGATTTATTATGGTTTCATTTTGAGCTAACCAAATGTGATATGTTTATACATGATGATTTTCTCAAACAACCATTTTGACTTGTTGTGACAAGAAGTAAACATAATTTCAAGAAAACATGGAAAATGCTCGATTTGGGTGGTCGAAAATGCCCGATATGGGTGGTTGGAACTAGCAGCAAGAATATTAGCATCAACAGTGAAAGGAAATGGAACATGCAACAATATAATGGTAAAGCATTCAAGAGCAAGGCCATTGTGGGACACTGGTACTCAATAGTGTCCATTGATTTCCATGAGCATGTTATGACCAATATAATGGTTTTGAGGTAGAGATATGCCTTGATTGTTGGACCTTCCAATGCGAGAAAACCTTGCCAGGGGATGGATCGCCTGAGGGACTATGTAGCAGAGAAGGGGATGCTAGAAAAACTTGGAAGGTGTGCGACTACACAAAAGGGGATGACCAGATTACCCAAGGGACTGTGTAGTAGAGAAGGGAAGGTCGGGGAATGAATTTGTTTTGGTCATTAGCATTTCCTGATGCAATCAGAAGCACATTGGGAGTGTGCCCTAGAACAATGAGCTGGTAACTGTTCATTGAGAGAACAAATAGAGCAAGGATTGTAGCAATGGAAATTGGATGCAGGTTTGACTTTGGCAGTGGATTCTGGACTTGCTCGGAAAGAGGTGAATCCTGGTACTATTTTTGAGGGTTGAGATGAGAGCCTTTGGATTATCTTGTTGACTGATGCAGGCACCGTATCCTTTTATTTGCTGGTTAGAGCGAATGTGCATATGTATATGTGTATGTTATTATAAATATAGTATCGAGTCGTGGTTATAAAGCTCCATAGGCAATATGATTATTTGCTAGTTGAAGAAAATGTGCACGAGTATATATGTGGTTGTTATTGTAAATATCGTAATGAGCTGTGTTATAAAGCTCCAATAAACAAAATGATTGTCATGTTTTCAGCAGTGGTCATTGTAAATACTGCAATGAGCTAGGTTATAAAGCTCTGTAGGTAGTATGTTTTGTTTTAGCGATTTGCTGGTTATAGGTGTCATAGAACACCGAGGATGGTGTTCGCCCAAGGGGGAGGGGTTTGTAACAACACTGGTTGATTTTCCATGTAAAACAATATAAGACCAAGGACATGGGACATGTATTCCAAGTTGAATGGTCGGAAAAACATCCTAGTGGGGATCACTTTCGGTTTATTTATGGCTAAGGAAATTTGGAAAAGGCAAAGTGGCAATAAATGACATTTATTTATGAAAATAGAAGAAAATACAAGAAACGGAAGGCAAAGAGACACAAATTTTCATGTAAGGGAAATTAGAGGAAAAATGAAGAAAATAGAGGCATCAATGATAAAATGGATTCAGAGAATCAATTGTTGGCTTTTGTCGGTTGAGATTTTGACAATCTAATTTTGGAGCTCTCATTTAATTATCTCATTCTATCATACTCTTGCACACTTAGAGCATCTATAACACCCTCCTCCCACATCTACCCAAGTAACCGACCAACCGGGGTAAACATGTGGCGAGAAGTTACTATGATATGCTTCGACCTCCTAAGTCACTTTAAGGAAGTGGAACTGACAAAAACACACCATACAAACCTTCAAAATCAAATACATGACCTCTAAGAACCATCCCAACATTTATGGTAATCAGTCCCTGGGTCCCATTGAGGTTTTAGACCACTTGACCCCCAGACGCTCCCATGCTATGGGCTTGACAATGTCCATGAGGCCCTGGACGCTCTCATGACAAGGAATGCCAGCATCCAGGGACTATTTTTCTCAGTGTTGTGCTAGTGTCCCCAAGATGTGAGCCACTTTTTCCGGCCCAGAGCCTAGGTCATTGCCCAGAATTAAATGATACCTTCAAAACAGAACGATAACAAGGAAACAATGAGGTAAATACAAATATTTAAACAAGCCCTTAATTGGACCCCTACTAGCCATGAAAAACATTTCGTCAAACATATCACGAATATGTAATCTACAGGTGTAAATAACATATCTAAGCATAAGGGTCTTATATTTAGCTAAGAATCACTAAGAAGAATTGATGCCTCAACACATTAGCTACCATTTCATCCATTACGTCATATATACATTTTTCATCCATTTACAAGTAAAAACATGATGAGATCGATACATAGCTATTGTCATAAAACATATACATAACCAACATAATAGCAACAAAAATACCAAGGAAATCACAACCATATAATTCACCCATGAACCAATGTAATACTCATAGAAATACAAGGATAAATAAACTCATACTGATGATGCAAAATCCAAACCTGGGATGATACTTCCATGTTCCACTCGACTGTAGAATGGTTGAGCCAAATATCTCTTCCACCCTCGTGCCATATTCCAAGCATGAATGTGGGATCTCATAGAACACATTAATCCAAAACCATCCAGGGTTTCCAGAGGCCAACCACCTTAACCCATCAAGCGGTGATTCCACCTCACAGTCGGACATCACAAACCATCATCATATTGGTCTCTACCCAAGCCTTCCAGGGCTCCAGAGCGTTTGTTCCAACCAAGGATTCTAGGAATAGTAACTCAACCCACAACTGTCGCCAGGATTCCAGAGCGTTTGTCCAATCAGGGCTTCTAGGACTTGTAACTCAACCCACCAAGGGCTTTAAGAGTGTTTGTCCAACCAAGGTTTCCAGGACTAGTAACTCAATCCAAGTTGTTATAAGACTTCCCGAGCGTTTGTCCAACTAGGGCTTCCAGGAACTAATAACTCAACCCAAGATAAAGGAAACATGAGAACCAACCAAAACAAAATAAGGAAATAAACCCACAATCTCCATGGCTATCCAGGAAATGGAAAGGCTAAGAAATCCACTGTCAATCTAGGCAATCCTCCATGTTCAGTGATAGATCATGACCAATAATCCTCATGCATATGCCATGCATATCAAAAATAGTGAGGAAAGAATACATGCAACTCAGTACCTACAAGCCAAATCCGTTGTAGCTATTGATCCCGATGTCCTCTTATGCTTTCCTACTCTTCCTTTGCCTTATTGCTCCAAAACTCCAAGTATGCCACACTCTCCAAGAGTGCTCCAAGAAAACTCTAAATGTCCAAGAGTATGAGAGAGAGAGAGAGAATAGAGAGAGAGAGATCTAAAACTGAACTGACAAAAGTCTGTGTACTGGTCCTCATAAGCCTTTTTATGAACGAGGCCTCCATTCTCTTCATCTTCCATTATTTTCCTTCAATTTCCTCCTCACATGAAACCTGTGACCTTTCACCTTCCTTTTCTCCTAATTTCCATTATTTTCATAAATAAATGTGCCAAAAATTCCATTTTGCCTTTCCAAAGCCTCAGCCATTTCCTTTGCTAATTTCCTTAGCCATATTAACTGAAATGAACACCCACACTAGGATGTCTCGCCTAACATTCAACTTGGAATAAGTGTCCCATCAACCGTGGTTATTATTTTTCCTTTATTAAGTTTTATTACATGGAATTTTCACTAAGGTTGTTACAGAACCCTCCCCTTAGGGGAACACCGTCCTCAGTGTTCAATAACACTTATAACCACAAGACTATTGTAAGAAAAACGTACTATCTATGGAGTTTTATAACTTAGCTCATTGCAGTATTTACAATGATCACCCTGCTGAGAAGCAAACCAACATGAAAACATAACAAACATAGGATCATAATAAAATGACGCCCATATCGCTTATTGGAGCTTTATAACATAGCTCATGGTGGTATTTACATTCATATACATATGTACATATACCAAACCTCACCAAAACATGTACCAAAACATATACCAAGACATATGCCAAGACACCATACCAAAGTTGGTTTGCCTCAATTAAAAACAATGAAGGATACATAGTCTGCATCTGATCCGCTATCTCCCATGTAGCTTCATCGGGCCCAAAGTGCTTCCATTGCACCTTAAGTTGCTCAATTTCTTGATTCTAGAGCACGAGCACCTTTTTCTGCAATATACACTGAGGCTTCAGCTAGAATTCTCAATCTGGTTCCACTTGCAATACAGACCAGTCAATCACATGATCAACATCTTTAACATACTTCTTAAGCAATGACACATGGAAAACATCATGGAATTTCACTGTCGGAGGCAATGCAAGTTGATAAGCTACTGGCCCAATCCTCTCAATAATACTGAATGTTTCAGAAAACCATGGTGTCAGCGTGGCACATGATCCAATCCATAAGGAGTTATTTTTTGGTTTGATGCACAAGTACACATGTTCCAAACCTAGAACTCCTTGAACGACCTGTTTTGGTCTGCATAGCTCTTCTACCTATCCTGTGTTTCCTTCAAATTCTTCTTGATTACCTACATTTCATGTTCCATGTCTGCCAACATGTCTGGTCCAATCAACACCATGTTAACTAGATCACTCAAATTGATGGGAGTATTGCAACTTCACCCATAAAATGCCTCAAACAGACTCATCTTCAGAGATTCATGATACCCATTGTTGTAAGCAAACTCTACTAGTGGAAGATACTCTTCCCACTTTTTTTGTTGATGTATCACATACATCCTCAACATGTCCTCCAATATCCTGTTAACCCTCTCTGTCTGTCCATCTGTATGTAGATGATAAGCTATATTGAAGGCCAACTCTATGCCCAAAGATGCAAATAAGTCCTTCCAAAACTTGGAAGTGAACTTCACATCCCTGTCTAACACAATGTTCTTCAGAACACCTTGCAGTCTGACCACATCTCTGATGAATACCTGTGCTACATCGCTAGCTGAGAATGTAGACTTCACTGGAATGAAGTGCACAACATTTTTCAACCCGTCCACAACAACCATGATGGAATCATGTTGCCTCACTATCATCGGAAAACCTGTGATAGAGTCCACGGAAATGACCTCCCATTTTCATTCTGGAATCACAATCGGCTGTAGCAATCCACCTAGATGCTTACACTTTGCCTTCACACACTGATAATCAAAACACCTAGCCACAAACTCTGCTACACCCTTCTTCAAATTTAGTCAACAATAAAACTTATTTACTGTAGTTAATGTCTTCTGATAACCTGGGTGACCCGAATATGGTTTCACATGAAACTCCCTCAAGATCACCTTCTTGAGCTCACTATTGTCTGGCACATATATCCTGTCTTTGAATCTAACCAATCCATCTGTTGTAAGGAAATAGTCCACATCCTATGCACCTGCACCTGTACCTATGCCTGTAACACTACCTGTACCTGTACCACAACATGTACCTATACTACTACTTGTACCAGTACCTGTACTTATACCACCACATGTACCTGTACCTGTACTCTGCTGCAACCTGTGCATAATATCCATATACCTGACATATTGCTAACTGGCTTGCAAGATCCAATCATGTAGGTATGTCCCATAGGATCTCATAACTTCTAAGTGATTTACATGTATATGCCTACTAAGATCATCTACCACCCTGTTCTCTTTACCATTGATATAACTGATCTCAAAATCGAACTCACTAATCATATCCAACCGTCGAGCCTACCTACCATTCAGATTTGGTAGGTCAAATAGATATCGAAACCTACTGTGATCACTCATCAATATAAACCTCCTGCTCAGAAGATAGTGCCTCCAAATCTTCAATGCATGTATGATCGCTACCAACTCAAGATCATGTGTTGGGTAGTTCTGCTCGTGCTCATTCAGTTTTTGTGACTCATAGCATACCACCTGTCCATCCTATATAAGGACTCCACCAAGTCATTTCTTGCAAGCATATGTGCATAATACAAACTCTTTGTTCGAATCTGCATCCTTTAACACTGGTGCATGTGTCAACAACTACTTAAGCTGCTCAAAAATAGCTTCACACTCCTCTGTCCATTAAAACTTCTTACCCTTTCTCTGCAATTATGTGATAGGATAAGAAATCTATGAGAAGTTCCTGATGAACCTCCTGTAATAACCTGCCAACCCCATGAAAGATCTCACCTCATCTACATTCCTAGGATCTACCCACTCCATGATGGCCCTTATCTTTTCTGGATCTACTGCAATTCCCTCCTTGGAGACAACATGTCCCAAGTAATGTACCTCAGTTTGAAAGAAACTACACTTGTTGAGCTTAACATACAACTGATGCTCTCTCAACAATCTCAACACTACTACTAAATTCTCGGCATGCTCTTCCTCATTTTTAGAATATACCAATATGTCATCAATGAACACAATAACAAACTTATCCAAATACAGATGCAACACACTATTCATCAATCATTAGTTAAACTGAATGGAACTACAACAAACTCATAATTCCCATACCTAGTCTGGAATGCGGTTTTGTAAATGTCCTTCTCTTAGATGCGTACCTGGCGATATCCCGATCTCAAGTCGATCTTCGAGAACACTTCCGCTCCCTTCAACTAATCAAACAAGTCATGAATCCTCGGTAATGGGTACCTACTCTTGATGGTCACTTTGTTCAACTACCTGTAATCAATACACAATTTCAGAGTACCATCTTTCTACTTTACAAACAATACCGGTGCACCCCAAGGTGATACACTTGTCCTAATTTATCCCTTTTCCAACATTTCCTTCAATCGCAACTTCAACTCTACCAACTCAAGTGTGCTCATCCTGTAAGGATCTTTTGATGCCAGAGCTTCCCCTGGCACCAAATCAATAGAAAATTCTACCTCCCTATGAGGTGGCAACTCTAAAATATCCCCAGGAAATACATCCTGGAACTACTGTATAACTGGGCACTTGCTCAAAACATCTCCATCCTTAACTTCCTTACCTTTGTCCCTAGAAATATGCACTGCGAATAACATACACCCTTTCCTATGACTGCGCTTTGCCTGCATAGCTGTCACCATCCTAGCTGATGTGGATTTCTTCTTTCCCTATAAGACTATTGGTTCTCCATTGTCATCCAAGTGCTCAATATCTTTGTCATAACAATCCACCTTGGTTCTATGAAGTTACAACCAATCCATGCCAAACAACATATTGTATGATCCCAACGGTAATACTTTCAAATGTGTTGCAGTAGGCATACCATTCAAATCAAATGCACAAGCTCTTACCCAATGATGAACCCGCTTTTTTGTACATGTAGCCAACTGCACTAACCAAGATTCTGCATGCAATTCATTACTCAAACCACACTTATCCACTAAGTCAAGTCTAACATAGCTATAATTAGATCCAGGGTCAATCAAAATAGAAATAACTTGATCACAAAGCTTACCGTCCATCTCAATGATAGATGCTTGATGGTATACCTGTTTGTTATCCAATGCTGCATAGATATGAGGAACGCTCTAACCAACAGACCCAATAGTCTGTGCCTCCTGTGCACTATATATTTGAGGCCTACCACCCTGATTCTGCGGAAAATCTCTCCTACGATGATCCTTGCCACAAGTCCAACACTCTATAGGCTTCCATTCTGCATCCTTATTTTTCTCCTCAAATCGAAATCCCTATCCTTTGTTTGATGCATTGTACTTCTTAGATGTTGTTGCATTATCTTTGTTACCTATACCCTGAAGTCTTGCTTTCTTTCTATCCCATTTTCCTTTGTTCTTTGCATTACCTTTCCAATTTGGCTTAGTCTCAAATCGGCGCTTTGATTACTCATAGAAATGCCTTAGTCTTCGGATGGTCTCCTCCAATGATTTAGGCTCATCGAACACAATCCTGTCTTTGAATGCAACTAATAATCCACTAATGAACCTCTTAATATTGGCCTTCTCCTCCATGAGGTAAGGCACATACCTTAGTAGCTCCAAGAACCTACTAATGTACTCCTCATCTGTGATCGATCCCATCTTTAGCTCATAGATTTCTTTTTCCCTGTCATTAAAGTATCTCTCTGATAAGTATTTCTTCTTGAATAGCCTCTCGAACTCACTCAAATTCAAGTCCTCCTCATGAATACATCTAGCATTCTTCACATCTTCCCACCAAATGTTTTCTTTACCTTTGAGAATGAATGTAGCTACTTTGGCTTTCATGTTCTCTGAATAATCATGTAACTTGAAGAAATTCCTCATGCCAAGCAACCATGCCTCATCATCCTGTGATTTATTCATCTCTCCATCAAAAGTAGGTGTCTTTTCTTTCTTAAACTCATCTGGCAATTTTCCCCTATCACTCCTCCTGTAAGGATGATAACAATGACGATCATATTGCCTATCTAAACCATAACTAGAATAGTACCCATGTCCATCACCTCTCCTATCTAAAGTGTCCAACAATTTGACATCTCTCACGGTGTCATCTCTATCCGACGTGTGACCACCATGAGATCTACTACCATATGCCCCATTAGTTTTGTCCTCCTGCTTATGGCTAATTCAACATGGTCCCTATCACTACAAATCTGACAAACTCTGAAGTATCACTGCATTTACCTCTACTTGTTTCTCCTGTGCCTGCATGATTTTGTCATTGTATAACTTACAACTCCTTATTTCTGCATTTAAGATTCTCAATGTGTCGGCTAGAACAGAATAATTCCCAACACCATGTTGCTCATTTGATCCATAGGGAGAGTCTCGGGAACTATATTCTACCATCTTGCTAGTCATCTTTGATATTCTTCTTGCAAGGTATATCATGTCAGCTAAACCGAATCACAATAAACCAACATACCTTAGCATAGTTCGGGTAGGATATCTCATCTGTAAGATCAACCAATCAACGTGATACATGTATAACATAATCATAACAACATATATGTTGACACCTAATCATAGGGATTGGGTGAACAACTGTAATTAGTGTAAATAAATAATAGAGAAAATGGAGAGTCATCGGGAGATGAACTGAATAGTCACTCCCTCTTGTATATAATAATGAATGACCTGAATGAATAATACAATTACATTTGAGGAGTTACCTCCTAGTCTGACATGGTATCAGAGCCAGCTCTATTTTTAGCATTCCTGCCCTTGTAACTCCTTTTTTGCCTATGTTCCAGAACTGGCACCTCTGCCATACTCCTGAAGCCTAAACCCACCTTCCATACACTATCATATGCATTTTTTGGCCCATATTCTAGGCATACCTCGACTGTGCCTCCAGTGTTCATATCTGGAGACTCAGGTTGAATACGTTGAATGTTGGTGACTATGTTGAATGTTGGAGACTCCTCTCCTCCGAACAGTCGGTCCTCCATCATTGGTTGAGAGCAGCTTTGCATGCTTGAAGTAGTCACGGAGGGTGTCTAATATGGAGAAAGGCGATAGTATGTTGCCTCTGTGTTAAATATTTTTTAAAGATTGCGATAGCATTTTTTGTATGAGCCAGTTGTGAGCAGTTACCATATCACAGGTAATAGCGTTGTTGTTATTTGTAACGTTGCAGTTATTTGTAACATTTTTTTTTTTTTTTTTTCTGGGTAAAGGCTACTTCTATATTAAGAAAGAAAAATATTTACATAAATTACATCATCCAAGGGGGACGAGGCCACCCTCTAACAAAGACACCTGAGACAACTGAAACAGACTTTCAGACCACTGAGCTGGCATTACAAAAATGTCCAAATGAGTTTCTTGGATCCCATATGGTTTCGGATAGCCAAAAATAGACATTTTAAGCTTACTGACTCTGACTTTTAACAAACTGCCTCTATAGGGCTTATAACAGAAACTGAACAAAGGGAAAGTTTAACCAACACAGACATGAACAAGTGAGCAAAAACCTTGAGAAACACCTCCGAACAGGTTCAGGTAAGGTGACTGGGCGATACAGGTGGCTGCCTCTGCTCCGGACTTGGCGGATCAAGCCAAATGACCGACTCATCATCATCCTACTGCTGGCCCTCCGAACCCGGATGAACCGAATCATGTCCTTCAATTCTATTCTGATCTCGGTTCCGCAGAGGCAAGATCTCCTGCACAGAAACATCACGGAGTGCGTTGTCCTGTTCCGGAGCCGGCTGAGGCGGGTCTACTTGATCTGTGGCTGCCAACTGATGGGGCATACGATATACTCTGCCCTGCATATCCCCCATAAGAATTTCGCTGCCCTGGAGGCTAGCAGAAGCAGGGGAAGACCATGAGGGGCTGACCGAGGGCGCTTCAGAGAGATACACAGAAAAATTAACGATTACGTCCGACTGAAGGATCCTTCGAGGAATTCGGAAGCGAAAAGTCTGGTAAGAGTCCGGCAAGAACAGGAATTCCTCCTCTGAACTGGATGACGAGGGGGGTCTGGCCGCTATGGGAGCTATGGGATGCGGCGCCTCCTCATCCCTCACAATGCGCACCCCAGAACGACCGCCTCGACGAGGCACTCCTCTCCGACGCATGACAGTATCCAAATGGAGCGTCTGGAGCCTTTGCTCCGTTTCTTTGATTAACTCTTGTAGCACAGTATCCTGCCCATCGCGCGCATCAAACGACATTCTCTGAGCCTTGGAGGTCTGGGCAATGTGGTTAAATAACCAGGCCCCTGCCAATACCATATTCCTCGTACCAAAATCCATAACTCCCGAACTCCTCGAGACCGGAGCAGACTCGTTCGGCTTTAATGCAGTAGCTACCATGCTCTGCCTCTCCTTACCATCGTTTGCCCTCAGCATTAAATAAAAACGGGTTGTCATCACTGTCTTGTACCTGCGATCCTCCTTGGCCTTGTCAACAGGTGTTGAGGCTCGGGATGGCCTTAATGGCATGTCAATACACCCGCATCCGGGTGCGTTTTCTCCATTTGAGCTATATCCTGAGAGATTATCTCTCTTAGCTGAATCTTTTGTTCTCTGGAAGGTAAGCATTCTAATGTTCCTTCGAAGTGATTGCTTATTGCCTCCACTCCAAAGTTGGCAAGTAGATCCGCCAGCCTATTCCCTTCTCTTCTAGTGTGCTTAAACGTTATGGCCTGGTTCTGAGAGAGCCAGTGATTCAGTGACTCTAACCTGTGAGCCATCCTCCAGCTGCTACTGACTTTGTGGACTGGTGATCCATTTTGAAGTTTTGTAGCTATTCTTATCAGGATCTGCGAGTCTCCTTCAATGATGAGGGGGAAGAGTTTATTCCTGTGAGCAAGAATAAGGCCTCTCCAGAGCCCTTCCAGTTCCGCTGAATTATTAGTGTCCCAGCCTATTGATCCCATGAATATAGCAATGGGATTACCAGCATGATCTCTGAACGCTCCTTCGTAGCCTGCTTGTCCTGGGTTTCCCTTAGAAGCTCCATCGAAGTTTAGTTTAACCATGTTGAAAGTAGGAGGGGTCCATATTCTTGATTCCTGATTGAGGCTAAGAGGTCTACTGCTGTTGATTGAATGGAAGTTTATCCTCATTTGCCAGTTGTCCCAGACCGCTTTTTCATTTGGTAGGGAGGGAAGATCTTCAGGATACCAATTTTTGAGAGAAAGGGTTTCCATTAAATTTTGATGAAAATTGTTCCACAGTTTGTCTGGCGGCATTGATTTGTCCTTGAAGATTCTCCTATTTCGTTCTTTCCAGATATTCCACATCAAAAGCCCTGGAATGAGTTGCCATAATGCTGTGAGAAGAGAGCTTTGGTAAGGTGTTTGGCCGCCTTTGTTGATGGTTCCTTTGAGATCGTTCTGTTCTCTTCGTTCATTTTGGCAGCGAAATGCAGTTTTTTCCCACAGGATTTTGCTTACAGAACAGTTCTGCATGAGATGGAGAGCTGTCTCTTCCTCCTGTCTACACATGTGACATATGGACGGCCCTGCAAAACTTCTTTTTCTTAAGTTATCCCATGTTAAGATTCTGTTGTGACAGAGTAACCAAAGAAAAGTTGAGACTTTTGGCCAGTTTGTTTTATGCCAGACTTTTTCCCAAAGGCTACTTTTATTAATTTGATTTTGGATGATGATATGGTATGCTTCTTTGGTGGAAAAAGTGCCTCTTTCTCCATAGCCCCATCGTAGTATGTCCGCTTCCTCTGAAATTTTTATTGGCCTCTTTTGTAATTCATCTTCTAGGTGTTGCTGAGCCGGTTCCGAACTGTGAGATAGGAGCTGGTTGGCTTCTTTCCATTTACGATGATTCTGTCCAGTGTCCTCTGCCCAGAAATCTCTTACTTTTGCTTGTTGTCTTATCTCCCTTTCCTCATTGAAGAATTCCTGAAGAATATCTTTCATTTTTGGCATCTGCTGCCAGGAGTCGTTCCAGAAACGAGCTGATCTTCCGTTCTTGATCTCCCAGAAGCAGTGATCTTGAATGAGAGCTCTGTGTTGGATGGCTGCATTCCAGATTGCCGATCCAGCACTTGTTTCAGTCATTCGAAGTCTTTCTTCCACTGGTAAATTGCTAGCATATTTGGCTGTCCAGAGGGAAGCCCAAGGGGTGCTGGGGAAGGCTAGCCATCTCCACCAAATTTTAGCTCCCATTGCTTTATTACTGTGTTCTGGATCTCTGAGTCCTATGCCACCTGTATTTTTGGGAAGGCAAACTTTCTCCCATTTAATTAGCGCCCATTTTCTGTTTTGTCCAGAGCCTCCCCACAGAAATCTTCTTTGGAGGTTCTTGATTTCTTTGAGGACCCATTTGGGAGCAGCAAGAATGGAGAAAAGATAAAGCGGCATGGAATTGAGGACAGCTTTGATGAGAACTATTCTACTTGCCATATTCAGCGAACGATGAGTCCAAAGGAGAAGACGAGCTTCTAATTTTTCTAAAAGCATTTTCCAGGATGAGTGCTTGAGAGCTGAGCTCATGAGAGGGGCTCCTAAGTATTTGGAAGGCAAGGATGCTGAAGTGAAACCAAGAATGCGTTCAACAGCTCTTTGAGTGGTGACAGGGGTGTTGAAAAAGAAAATCTGAGATTTGACTCGGTTTATAAGAGCACCAGAAGCTTCAGAGAAAGTGTTTAGAATGGATTTGACGTTACGGGCTTCTTGGACTGAAGGGTGGCCAAATAACATATTGTCATCTACGAATTGCTGGTGGGTGTGGGTCGGGGAATTGTGAAAAGAGAGCCCTTTTAGTTTTCCATCTAACTTGGCAGCAGAGATACTTCTACCCAGACCTTCAGCCATGATAATGAAAAGAAAGGGAGATAAAGGATCTCCCTGCCTTATGCCTCTTGTAGGTATAAAAGTAGCTGAGGGGGAACCATTAATTAGCACAGAGAAAAAAGCTGATGAAATTAGACTGAAAATCCATCTTACCCAAGCATGAGCAAAACCAAAAGCTATTAGAATTTTTTGGATATAGATCCAGCTAAGACTGTCAAACGCTTTTGAAAGGTCTAGCTTGAGGAGCATACCTGGCTTTTTGGTCAGCTTTAGGGAGTGAATTAATTCATGAGTAAGAATAATTCCATCCGTGATTTGACGCCCTTCAACATAACCTGATTGCTCAGGCGAGATGATGAGAGGGAGGACCTTCTTGAGCCTGGTGGCAATAACTTTAGAAACTATCTTGTATATCATGTTACAAAGGGCGATAGGTCTATATTTGTCCGGTGTACTGGCGTCCTCTCCATTAGGCACAAGGGCAATAAAAGTAGCATTTAGAGTCGGGTACATCCATCTGAGCTCTCTTGACTCTTCGACAACCTGCCATACTTCGCTTTTGATCAAGTCCCAGAATTTGTGAAAGAAATTTGCAGTAAATCCGTCCGGCCCTGGCGCTTTCCCTTCCTTCATGTGCTGCACGGCCTCTTCCACTTCCTGTAGACTGATAGGTTTGATTAAAAGACTGTTGTGCTCTTCCGTTATGACTTTGGGAATGTTTTGGACAATTTGCTGGATTGCAGGTATTCTGTCAACATCAGGCTCCTGGTGGGCGTTTTTAAAGTAATTTGTAAATTCTTTTTCTATGCCTTCATGAGTTTCTATCTTCTCGCCCTGCGCATTATGAACATGAGTGATTTGGTTTGTCATTCTTCGCTGGACAGTTGATTTATGAAAAAATTTCGTGTTCCTCTCCCCACTTTTCAGCCAACGAATTCTGGACTTCTGTTGCCAGAGAATCTCCTCCTGCCTGGCTCTTTCTAATAATTTGGATTCGATGTCTTGTTCTTTCTTGGACAGGTCCTCTGTTCGCTCGCCATTAATAAGGGCTTGCTGTACCTTTTTCATTTCAGCATTAAGTCGAGCCTGATCATCAAAGATATTGCCAAAAACCTTGTGATTCCATTGTTTGATGGCCTGTTTGAGGTTTTTAAGTTTCTGTTGAAATCTGGCCATTCTTGAGCCCTCCATTACATTATAAGAAGTCCAGGTTGTTCTGATGAATTGGTCGAATTCTGGGTGGGCTAACCAAAATTCCTCAAAGCGGAATGGGCGTTTAAGATTGTTACCTGGCCGATTCCATTGTAGTTCTATGGGCCAGTGATCGGATCCTGAGCAGGGGATGATAGAGGCTGTGAATTCTCCACCAACACTGGTAGCATTATCAGAAATAAGGAATCGATCCAGGCGGGAGGCAATATGTTGCGTTCCGGATCTTTTGTTTGTCCAAGTAGTTATGCCATTTCTAGTAGGGATATCCATCAGCCAATTGCTGTTGATGAAGTTTTTTAGAAGGCCGTCATCGCTGCTCGTGTTGAGTCTGCCTCCCCTTTTCTCATCCATGCTAGCGATCATGTTATAGTCTCCTCCAGATATCCACAGGGGAAGAGTTCTGTTTCTGTTGAGATCTGAAAGAGAGTTGAGGAGAATGCTTTTTTGGGCTGTGTCCTGAGGAAAATACACGTTTGTTAGCAATCCATGTGTATTTGTTCCTGAGAGGTGGAAAGTGGCCTGTATGAAGTTCTTGTTAGCTAGAATATTGCTGAGATTGATGATCCGGGCGTCCCAGAGAATTGCTAGGCCGCCCGAGGCTCCCTGAGCATCGACTGCAGTGACTAGTCCGCCTGGCCATGCCGCTGTAGCTATTTTTTCTAATACTGTGGAGCTACACTTCGTCTCCTGTAGGAAGAGGATACTGGGTTTTTCTTGTTTCAACATATTTTTTAAGATTTTTCTTTTCCTAGGGCCATTTAACCCTCTGATGTTCCACGAGATGAGCTTCATTGAGAAGGGTGGGGGGATGTGTTGTAGTACTTAGATAGCTTGGCATATTGCCCTGACTCAACCAGTATTTCTCCTATCTTGATTGTTCTCTCTAGGGTTGTTTTCCTTCCTCTTTTCTTATTGTCCTTGGTGATAAATTTTCCATCCCATGGACTGCCAATCTGGACCCCCAGAGAGTATTTTTTCTGAGCTCTGCCTAGTACTTCTACTAAGTTGTCCAGCTGCTGTTCTGGTATCTTTTCAAACTCCTTCGTGCGGCATGCCTCTTCCAACCCTGGTATATCCAGTTCCCCTATATCCAGGGGTACCGGATCTTCCTCCATGATCTGGGGCTGTTGAAGTGTGTCGTCTGTAGCATTTAGGGCCTTTCCACTTTGCTTAGGGAACTCCATATCCATTTTTTCCCCTTGTTTTGACATTGTATTGCTTGGATCTGTCCTGTTATCAGAGTGTGTTCCTTTTTGTTCCCCTTGTTTTGACGTTTCACCTTGTTGCTGCTGTGGAGCTACATCTTCGTTGTTCTGGTCCTTTTCTGAGTCCTCCTGATCAGTGTTGTTTAGTGGGGCGTACCTGTTGCTTGTGTTTGCCTTGTTGTTCGTATTTTCCTTGGGGGTATTGGAGTTTTTTTTATTTCCTCTTCGCCTGTTGACCACTTTGGTGAATCCATCCGTGGAAGGAGTATTGGATATCTTATTTAGAGGGCAGTCTCTGTATAAATGTCCAATGTCATGACATTTCCTACATCTGAATGGCACCTGCTCATAATCTATGACTTGAATCCATTCGGTATCTTCATGAAAAAAGCTTACCGTGTCTGGCAAGGGTTGCTTTAGATCCATGTAAACACAGATCCGAGCGTATGAGGTGTGTAGGCAGAGTCTTGTTTCCTCTGCTATTCTTACAAATTCTCCTATAGAGTTACCTATTTCCTTTAGTGAGTTTTCTTCCCAGTATTCCAGAGGCAAGGAGTAAAGCCTTATCCACACTGGCGAATAGCTCAGATCTATTTTGTCTGGGTTGAATCTTTCTACCCAGCCTGTAAGAAATAGGCCTGCTGAGTTAAAAAAGTAAGGGCCGCCTTCAAGGATCCTGGTACGATCTTCCAGGCAAGTAAAGTCGGCTGTGAAGAAGCCCTTTGCTCCTAAATGCAGGGTTATCTCTCCTTTTGGACGCCAAACCGCATTGATCCAGGCTCTGAGAGCCCGCTCTGTTGGCCAGATCCCTATGAACTTTCCTATCAATGCATGATCACGCATGTATTGTATTCGAGCATTGATTCTCTCACTTGGAAAGAAAACCTTTGGTCTATTAGCAGCTACAGGTTTGCAAGTTGAGGAACTTACTGTTTTCCTGTTTTCTACCTCAGATTCCTTTTGGTATCGCTGCTGGTCGTTGTCCAGGTTGCCTCCGCCATCGTCATTCTGGTAGTCCGTTCCTGCTGCTCGCCGTGCGTTGTCACTCGGTGAAGGGGGAGGCTCAGAGCCCTCCCCCTGGCTGGGCATCATCGTGTCCATCCGAATGCTGCCGTGCGTCTGCGTTCTGCCGCCCTGCGGCTGCCCTTGGTGCAGTGTTTGGCAGACCTGCCGCCTGCAAAGCCTGTCAAAACCCTAGAGCCTCGCTTGCTGTTTCGCTCGCCATCTCGCAGTTATTTGTAACATTGCCCATACCTCTTCTCCACATATATCTAGCCTCTCCACATATATATGTCCCCTCCTCTTTGGTACACCCTCCTCCGGTTTCTCCATATATGTTCCTCCTGCAACGCGACCTCTCTAACGTATATCCGTTGCCCACTATCCACTTCGCAGTGCCAGTCCAGGTATCAAAAAAAAAGTTCGTCGTGCTCCCTCCCTCACGATGTGTGATAATACCTCCAAGTTTTCTGATAATACCTCCACGCTGTCACATACGGCCTCTCCACATACTTCTGCTGACAGACAAAACCAACATCCCACTCGGCCCTTGGAATTAATACCATTACTCCCCATCACTATCTGGTAATTCATTTCCCCGGTTAATAATAACGCGTCCAACGCATTCCTTGTTTCATATACATAAACATTGGTATATATATAACGTCGATACACATATACATTGTTTCATATATATTGTCCCGGTCAATCGTTGTGAAATATGTGATATATAACTATGATATCACAATTATTTTTTTAATATCTCATTGCACCTCCATTGGGCCCTCCGCCTATATAGCCCTCCCTCATATATACCTCTGTTATATACATTAGAATTGTAGTTTTTTACAACCATAAGTGCAATTTATTACAGCGTATTGGCAACAGAAGTACATTTTTTTACAGTACACAGGTTTTTAAAATGCATTCATTGATATCTATTGTGGGAGTGGTTCTCATCGACAAGGAGAACTATCCAGAATGGTCACACAAAATCAAACACATTCTCATTTTTAATGAGCTGTGGAAAGGATTGTGTGTTGGAAATGGAGACAAAGAGCCAGAACAACCTACCTCAGACAAGGAATTCGTCATTTGGGAAAATAAGAACAGCAAGGCTTATGCATTGATTGCAGCATCAGTAAATGAAGAGGTGAGTCGCCATATTTCGCCATTTTCAAATGCTTTTGAAGCCTTACAAAAACTTAAGGAACTCTATGACTCACACTCTGCACTTGAAGTTTTTCAACTCATGATTAAACTATTCACCCTTGAATTATGAAATGATGATCCTCTTGCTCTTGCATCAAAAGTAAAATCTATTATGCATGATATCAAAGTCACTAATGTTGAACTGGATATTCCTCTGACAGTTTTTCTCAAGGCACTTTATCCCACTTACTCATATTATCTTGAGTCATTGCAAGCAAATGGAAACCACAAAGATATTACCTTTGACTCCCTTGTGAAAAAATTTGTTGAAAGAGAGAAAGATTTTGGGAATAAAACAGTGCCTCAGTCTTCTGAAGAGGATGTGTGCCTTGCACATAGAGAAAAGAATCTTGCTCAAGATTCTTCCAAAGGAAGAGGTGGTCGAAGAGGAAGAGGAATAAATTTTAGAGGTAGGGGGGGCAGACACTCTCAAGGAGAAAAGTCAGAGTTGCACAGCATACGCTGCAAAAGAGATGGATCACATGATGCATCCACATGCAAGTTTCCTTGGGACATAATTGAGCAGGAAAGAAACCAACCCAAAGGTAAAACTAATAACAGAGAGAAAGGTAAAGCACCTGAATCCGCTCACTATGTTGTGACACACTGTAATATTGGAGTAAATGAAGACTTATTTAATGCTTCACTTGCTTTTTGGAAAAATGATTGGTTGCTTGATTCAGGAGCAACTTGCCACATGACTTTTAAAAGAGATTTTTTTGAAGAATTTACTAACAATGTTGATGGAGCAGTATACTTTGCAAACAAATTAAAACTCAAGCCATCAGGGCTTGGTACAATCAAACTTAAATTACCTGGTCTTCCAGACTTTCTTCTGCATCATGTTCTATATCTCCCACAGATGAAGAGAAACTTGTTGTCCTTGGTCCACATCCGCCAGCAAGGACACTCCATTCATATGTTTGATGGCAAGCTTGAGGTGATAAAAGCATCAGACCACTCACTTGTCATGACGGGGATAGAAGAAGAAAGGCTTCTCAAGCTGTAGGGTACCTCTGCTCATGCACAAAATTTCTCATACAATTCTCATTATGAAGAAGGTACATTTCCATCAAGTTTATTATGGCATGCTATATTTGGAAACTTGAACTATGACAGCCTTCGCTTCTTGAAGAAAAATGGTGTTACTGGTTTGCTTACAATTCCTAGGAAACTTAAGCAACATGATGATTGCATTCTAGGAAAGCATAACAAACAGTCTTCATGATTCACATTCCAGAGCACATAGAAAACTTGAACTCATTCATTCAGATTTATGTGGTCCAATGTTTGTTCCTTCTGCAAATGGAAATAAATATATGATGACATTTATTGATGAGTACACCAGAATGTGTTGGGTTTATTTATTGAAGAACAAATCTGATGCTTTTCAAACATTCAAGAACTTTCATACATGGATTCAAAATGATGCACAATTTCATATTGGCTCTATTCACACTGACAATGGAAAAGAATACACTTCAAATGAATTTGAAAACTATCTTCGCCAACATGGGATCAAGCATCAAAAAACTGTGCCTTAAAATCCCCAACAAAACGGAGTAGCTGAAAGAATGAATAGGGCAATCTTAAATATGGTGCGCTCCATGATGTTTTTCAAAAATGTGAAATTGATGTTTTGGGCTGATGCAGTTCTATGTGTTGTATATGTAAAGAATAGATGTCCATCTAATGCTATTAGAAACAAGACTCCTTACAAAATGTGGTATGGGCACATTCCTTCTGTAAAGCATCTCAAGGTCTTTGGTTCCACATGTTATGCCTTGATACCAAAGGTACATAGAAACAAACTTGGTGCAAGAAGTCATAAGTGTATCTTCCCGAGGTATTCAAACCCCTCCAAAGCATATTGTCTCTATGATGAAGTCAATAAAAAGTTTGTTGTATCTAGAGATGTAATCTTTCTTGAATCATCCAAAAATGACAATGTTGTTGAGCGGAAACTTGATCGCTTGGATAGATTCGCAAATGCAAAATCATTTCAAGAATTTGATAATCAGATTCCACATCTTGAAGGGGGGATTCCTATACTAGATCAACCTGTGGAATCTTCTTCTGAAGCACTCTCTCCCCCACATGAAACTCCAACAACGGATGAAACTTTGAGTGATGTGATTGAAAAAATTGGGAGACTCAATCTTGATTCAGTCCCAACTCAATCAACGGAGCAGCCTGGACCATCTCAGAAAGGTCCCCCGAAGTGGCTGACAAAGACACTTGAAAGTGTTCACCCTAATGAGGTTGGAAAGATAGGAACCAGAAATTCAGCCTGACAAAATGGAGGTGATGTAGATGACTCTGATTCACCTGTTGATATGGATGTTTCTTATGATTGTGAATTGAATTTGTCTACAGATTTTGAACCAACTTCCTTCAAAGAAGCTGCTTCTCACGGTGAATGGAAATAAGCGATGCAAAAGGAGTATGATGCCCTGATAAAGAATGGCACTTGGAAGCTGGTTGATCCTCCATTGGGAACCAAACCAATTGGTTGCAAGTGGGTCTACAAGAACAAGTAGAAAGTTGATGGCTCACTTGATAAGCACAAAGCCAGGCTTGTGGAAAAAGGTTTTGCACAGAAGGAAGGGGTCGATTATGAGGATACTTTTGCCCCACAACAAAATGGGCTACCATCCGGACACTCTTTGCCCTAGCAGCTCAGAACGGTTGGAAAGTCCATCAAATGGATATAAAAACTGCTTTCTTGAATGGAGATCTAAAAGATAATGTTTTTATGTCCCAACCTAAAGGATTTGTTGTGAAAGGACATGAACATAAAGTATGCAAACTTGTGAAATCCTTGTATGACCTCAAACAAGCATCGCGAGCCTGGTATGAAAAACTAACTGAGCATCTTCTGAAACTGAATTTCAAACATTATGATCTTGATGATGCAACTTTGTTTGTAAAGAAGGTTGGCAAAACAGTTGTATATCTTGTGGTATATGTAGATCATCTTTGGATGACAGGGAACAATGAGAGCTACATTGCATCCATAAAGAAGGAATTTGGGCTATGTTCATTATTATCTTCGTATTGAAGTAACTCAACATCCGAAGTCCATATTCCTTTCTCAAAAGAAGTACACTGGAGATCTGTTGAACAGGTTTGGCATGACTGAATGCAATCCTCTGACTACTCCAATGGAACAAAACTTAAAGCTCACATCCATTGAAGGAAAAGAATTTTAGGATGCAACAAAGTATAGACAGCTTGTAGGAAGTCTCAACTACCTAACTACTACCAGACCAGTCATTTCTTTTGATGTTGGAATCCTCTCCAGGTTTATGAAAAAGCCTTGTGAGGGACATTGGTCTGCTGCAAAAAGAGTTCTAAAGTACTTGAAGGGAACTTAAGACTTTGGAATCAAGTATACATAGGTGGGTGACTTCAGCTTGATTAGATACTCTAATTCAGACTTCGATGGAGATAAAGAAACTGGGGTATCTACTTCAGGTTATTCTATGAGTATTGGATCAGGAGTTGTCTCCTGGAGATCACGCAAAAAATCAGTTCCAGTAGATTCCACAACAGAGGCAAAATATGTGGCATCAACTGAGGCAACAAAAGAAATTGTGTGGCTCAGGAAAATTCTTGAAGATTTGCAGGTAAAACAAGTACAAGTGACTCCACTCATGATTGACAATACCTCGACAATAAAGTTGGCCAAGAACCCAAAGTTCCATGATCGAACGAAGCAAATCAATACAAAATATCATCTGATTCGACATCATGTTGAGGCCAAAACAATCCATATTTGCCATTGTTCCACTAATGAGCAGATTGCAGACATCTTCACCAGAGCACTTGGAAGAGAAAATCTTGAAAGATTCAGAACGATGCTTGGACTCACCAACATCCCTTTAGATTTAGGGGGGGAATGTTGACACCTAATCATAGGTATTGGGTGAACAACTGTAATTAGTGTAAATAAATAATAGAGAAAATGGAGAGTCATCAGGAGATGAACTGAACAGTCACTCCCTCTTGTATATAATAATGAACAACCTGAATGAATAATACAATTACATTTGAGGAGTTAAAACTCATAAGCATATAACCCTATAGCCATCATTCTAGGTAGAGTCTAGTCACCAGTGCATGACCATGTCAACCACACATACCATGACCTCATGCATGACGACATCAACTGTACCAATGTACATGGACAATGCACAACCATAAATGTAGACGATACACCAGCACATATGCAGGCAACATACAAGCATAACCATGGACCACACACACGCATAAACACATATAATCAAGCATAAACAAACAACATTTGTAACAACATGTAACCAAGCATACAAGAATGATACATGTAAGCGACATTTAACAACATGTAACCAATCATACACTCATGACAATGCACTCCACAACAACAACATCAAATTCCACATGGTGACATCACTACAACCATGATCAACACTATGCAAATGCAAAAAGCACATGGTCTCACAACAAAAGACACACACACACATTCGAAATGCATGCATAACCAATATGCAACCCATCCAGTCTAATGGGTGCACCATGCTCTGATACGACTCTGTAACACCCTCCTCCCACATCTACCCAAGTAACCAACCAATTGGGGTAAACATGTGATGCGAAGTTACTATGATATGATTCGACCTCCTAAGTCACGTTAAGGAAGTGGAACCAACAAAAACGCACCATACAAACCTTCAACATCAGCTACATGACCCCTAAGAACCATCCAAACATTTTTGGTAATCAATCTCTGGCTCCCATTGAGGTGTTAGACCACTTGACCCCCAGACGCTCCAATGCTATGGGCCTGACAGCGTCCAGGAGGCTCTGGTCGCTCTCATGACAAGGCATGCTAGTGTCTAGGGACTATTTTTCTCAGTGTTGTGCCAACGTCCCTGGGATTTGAGCCACCTTTTAAGGCCCGGAGCTCATGTCACTGCCCAAAATTGAATGACACCTTCAAAACAGAAAGATAACAAGGAAACAATGAGGCAAATGAAAATATTTAAACAAGCCCTTGATTGGACCCCTACTAGCCATGATAGGCATTTCTTCATACATATCATGAATATGTAATCTACAGGTGTAAGTAATAGAGCTAAGCATAGGGGTCTCATACTTAGCTAAGAATCGCTAAGAAGCATTGATGCCTTAACACATTAGCTTCCATTTCATCCATTAAGTCATAGAGACATTGGTCATCCATTTACAAGTAAAAACATGATGAGATCCATACATAGCTACTGTCATAAAACATATACATAACCAAAATAATAGCAACATAAATACCAAGGAAATCACGACCATATAATACACCTATGAACTAGTATAATACTCATAGAAATATAAGGAGAAATAACCTCATACTCATGATACAAAATCCAAACCTAGGATGGGGCTTCCACGTTACACCCAATCGTAGAATAGCTAAGCCAAATCTCTCTTTAGCCATTCACCCCCGTGCCATATTCCAAGCATGAATGTTGGATCAAATCAATCCAAAACCATTCAGGGCTTCTAGAGGCCAACCACCTCAACCAATCAAACAATGATTCCAGCTCACGGTCGGACATCACAAACCATCATCAGATTGGTCCTTACCCAAGCCTTTCAGGCTCCAGAGTGTTTGTTCCAACCAAGGCTTCCAGGAATAGTAACTCAACCCACAGCTATCGTCGGGCTTCCTGAGCATTTTTCCAACTAGGGCTTCCAGGACTAGTAACTCAACCCACCAAGGGGTTCCAGAGCATTTGTCCAACCAAGGCTTCCAAGACTAGTAACTCAACCCAAGTTGTTATAGGTCTTCTAGAGCGTTTGTCCAACCAGGGCTTCCAGGAAGTAATAATTCAACCCAAGCTAAAGGAAACATAAGAACCAACCAAAAACAAAACAAGGAAATAAACCCAAAATCGTCATGGCTATCTAGGAAATGGAAAGGCTAGGCAATCCACTGTCAATCCAGGCAATCCTCCATGCCAGTGACAGGTCAAGACCAATAATCCACATGCATATGCCATGCATGTCAAAACTAGTGAGGAAAACATACATGCAACTCGGTACCTGCAAGCCAAATCCATTGTAGCTGCTGATCCCAATGTCCTCTTGTGATTTCTTGCCCTTCCTTTGCCTTCTTGCTCCAAAACTCCAAGTATGCTACACTCTCCAATGGTTCTCTAAGAAAACTCCAATTTTCTAAGAGTATAAGAGAGAGAGAGAGAATAAAGAGAGAGCTCCAAAACTGAACTAACAAAAGTCTGTGTACTGATCCTCAGAAGCCTTTTTATGAATGAGTTCTCTATTTTCTTCATTTTCCATTATTTTCCTTCAATTTCCTCCTCACATGCAACCTGTGACCTTCCACCTTCCTTTTCTTCTAATTTCCATTATTTTCATTAATAAATGTGCCAAAAATTCCATTTTTCCTTTCTAAAGCCTTAGCCATTGCCTTTGACAATTTCCTTAGCCATATTAACCAAAATGAACACCCAGACTAGGATGTCTCACCCCATCAACCATGGTTATTATTTTTCCTTTCTTAACTTTTATTACATGGAATTTTCACCAGAGCTATTACAACATCCTTGTAGCACTTTAGTATTTACTTGGATTTAGATAAAGAAGGCAAAGGAAAGCACAAGGAAACATTTGGATCAACAACTACAGTTGGATTGCTTTGTAGGTAACAAGTTGCATGTGTGATTCCTTATTGATTTCTAGATGCATGGTATATGCATGTAATTTTCTAGTTATAGGTTATCATTGGCATGTAGTTTTTTCTAGATTGACAGTGGTTTTAGCCTTTCCTTTCCATTCCCTGGATAACCATGGTGTTGGGGGTTTTTCCACTTGTTGTTTTTTTATTGGTGCTCGTGTTCCTTATAATTGTGGGTAACAAACACTCTCGAAGCCCTGAAACAACTTGGGTTGAGTTACTAGTCCTGGAGCCTAGGATGGGACAGATGATTTGGAGCCCTTGGTGGGTTGAGTTACTAGTCCCTGGAGCTGGTTTGGATAAATGCTCTGGAGCCCTGGAAGGTTGTGGGTTGAGTTACTAGTTCCTGGAGCACTGGACAACTCAGGTAGAGTCTAATCTAGTTGATGTTAGTGATGCCTGACCGTAGAAGTGGAATCAACGTGGTTGAGGGTTGAGGTGGTTTGGCCTTTGGAAGCCCTGGTTTGATTTTGTATTGGTTTATTCCATGAGATACCACATTCATGCTTAGAATATGGCGTGTGGGTGATTGGATAAAAGAGATATTTTGTTTAGCCCAATCTATGGTTAGGTGGTATGTGGAAGTCCTTGACTTGGTTAACATTTTTATATATTAATAAGAGTTATCTTCCTACTGTGATTTATGAATACTTGTAGTGATTATGTTGGTGATGTTATGGTTGAGTTGCCATGGTTTCTATGCTGGTTATATGATGTATGCTATCTATTGCCCTTGTCATAATTTGTTAAGTTATCAACTGGTTGATGTAAATATGGACTAATAAGTGTTATTGCAGTTATATAAAGAGGGTTTAGAGCCTTCTCGGTGATTCTCAGATGAAGACAATCAGTTTATGATCAGATATGCATTCATGACCTATAGCTTACATGTTTTCCATATGTTTGACGAAATGTATGTTATGGATTAGGAATCTTTGGGTCAAGTTCTTGCTTGAGTTTTGATTGACTAGCATTATTAGTACCTTTGATTGTGTTGGGCTTTGAATATGTCATATCATTCAATAGATAAAGTCTCCATTTATAATTCGTATTCTCGCATTTATGACACTTTCCGTAACAATTATACCACCAACTTCCGCTAAATGTACCTCTTTCACCTTGTGGTTAATTATGATGGATTTCTTATATTTTTAATGGTTAAATGTGTTTTTAACATGGTTTTATCAATGATGACTAATAATGTGGTTATGTGGCCAAGAAGCATATTCGAATATGAAAATTTCTATTTCTCTACCAACTCAATAACAATTTGGTAGTTCACTTGGTTCAATACCAGTTCAATAGTTCAGTACTTAATTTTGCACTTGCACGAATGGAGGGAAAAAAATCAAAATTATAAAATATGTTTTTATTTTCTCTAGCATGGTAAATTAGATTCCACATGGACCTAATATTCTGGTACAATCCTTGGAATATACCTAGCTCACACGTGTGGGATCCTAGCACATGATTTAAGCTACAATAAAAAATAGGTAACAATTTTGAAACTGCAATATTTTTCCTCGATTTACGTGCATATGGTGGAGAATCTCAATAATCCAAGAAATGAGTTTTTTCACAACAAATCATTTTACTTTTATCTCTAACCGTTTCCCAAAATTCAATACTCTTTAAAAGTTACATCTAGTTCTTTGAAGTAATTTTGTACAAGATTTCTACAAAACCGAGATTGGCAAAAGTATATAAACTGTCAACTTCATGCATGATTTCTAAGGCCATGGAATCGAATATGGATATTATAAGAAACATTTTTGTTCATAATATGGAAAATTGGACTCCATAGAAACATCTTTCCAAAATACATCATGGTTGAGAAGATATGGTTGGTTGTTTAACACCAATTTGCACAAAACTACAAAAAAACAGATTTATGAGATTTTCCTCTAAAGTTGTGATTTTGTTTTATGAGTTTATGGGATTGGATCTTATCCTTACCCACTAGTTTTAGTGTATAAATAAGACCTCACAGGTCCAAGGGAGGGTATCATGAGTTTGTAATTGAATATTTTGTGAGGTAGAGAAATCATCATTTGGAATTCTTTGTAAATTGTAATTTTGTTGAAGGTTAATAAAAGTCACAGTTAATGATTCACTGAGTTTCTGAAGCATTTAATGCTGTGAGTTATTATCTACCTTTTTGGTTTCAGCAAGGGCCCACTGGTCCATCTTGGTAAGCTATTGTACATGATTAGTTTATATATCTTGTTTTTGTACTTGTTTTTATTACGTATGCTAATATAGTTTTCTGATTTGGTACCTATGTTATAGTCAAGTTCATACAATGAAAGCAGAGTGTTGAATGTGTATGGTTAATTAGATTTGTATATATGTGATGAAGTGATTATCTTATATGATTTATCTTGTGTGAATTTAATAGGTGTGTGGTTCACCAGGTTTCGTAGGCCATGACAAGCAACCTACTTCAGGGTAGTTTTATAGATTTATTGAGATTTGTTTATTGAATTTCTAGAATTGTTTCCTTTCCAATCCCTTGCATAAGCACTTTGAGATTTATGTTTCAAGTGTATTGCTACAAGAGCAATTCAAGGTTCCATCTTTCGTACTTCGTGATCTAGTAAATGGAAAGTCTTGAAATGATTTAGTTAATTTGCATAAACAAAGTAGTTTTTAGAATTCATGTTATTCATTGGATTTCTTTCCTTGATAGTGTTATTTAGTTGTGAAGGGTGTGTGAAGAATAGAACTAGGAGATTTTAGTTTCTACTGTGATTGAAGCATTTACCTTTGAACCTATTTTACATTATATTTTAGATCTAGGAATGCAACTAGTGCTTGGTTAATTTATTATTTAATAGGCTTAGAATAAAATTTCCTTTCAAGCTTTAAAAGTTCATTTTGTATTCTCAACTAGATTAAATTAGGCTCTAATCTTGCATTTCCTGTGCTTGCATCTCTAAGTCTTAGGACTCCGTATTGATAATTAAATGTTGGAATTAGAATACATCTAATTTCACCAACATTTTTGACGTCATTGCCAGGGAGGTGCTAAAGGGATTAGAGCATAGTTTATTTCACAAGTTTTCTACATGATCTTAGTTGCAGGGAAACTATAAGGTGGAGAAAGACAATAAGATGTGAGTGAAGAGCCACACATTCGCATTGGTTTGGGGTCGCTCCAAAGTTTGGTTGTCTTTAATTGATTTTCTAGTTTCTTTTTCATATGCGTAGAATTAAAGGTAGCATCCAAAGCCTCATTTTTCTTTCTTTTTATTTTCAAGTTTTCTTTCATTTATATTTATTCATGAAAAAAAGAGAATCCTAACTTGTGTGAACATATAACTTGGTGACAACAAGATCCTAGTAGCATAGTGGCACTTCGAGTAGATGATTGGTTCGCTTGCATTTGTTTCAAGTGTGTTTTCTACTTGTTTATTTATGATTTTTAATAAGAACTCCATACACTAATCCATGTGCATGACAAGATTAGCAACTAGAAAAGAAACATTCAAGGATGATCAAGATTTTGGGAGAACTCTCTCAAATACTAGCAGTAGCTGGGATCTTTGCATCTCAGAAAGAAAAAATCTTGACATCAGTCAATAACTTATCTGCCTCTCCAGAAGTGATAGAAGAACAACAAGTCCATGAATCACATCCACAAGAAGATCTTCACCCTTGCAATCTTGTCGAAGAAACTAAATAATCATGGACCGCATCCAATGGAGAGCAACCCTTAGAACCTGAGATTGAAGAATTTTTGACATTCCTATCTGTGGATCCTTTAAGCATAAAAGAGGATAATCATCTCATAATAGAAGATCTGCATGGCTCGGTAAAGGAGGATATGCTAAATGAGCCAAATAAAGAGGTAAACCAAGAGCATTTTTATTTTATTAAAAATTGGTTTTAAGAAACTATAAGGCCATACCCCTCCTTCATTCTTCCTTACTTCTTGACATCATCATTAAAATTGTTGGTTATTCATACTCAGGTATGCATTGAAGATTATATTCTAAACTTGAGTATGAATGCATTTTTATATTTGTTACAGACATGGTTACATTGGGAATACTCCTATACTTGAGGAGAGGAATTTCTTTTTCTCATGTAGAATAGGATAGTAAATAAATAATTGTTGCATATAATAATTAGTTTAGTTCTAAAATATAGTGCAACATCTTTCTCATTTGTTTTGTATAAGTGGGGATGTTAATAGCTAAAAAGCAATTAGTTGAAAATGAGAGATCTACGTTCCTATTGCATATTTCTGTTGAGGTCTCTTTCAATTACATAGTGTTTTAATGAAGGTTGCTACTCAATCTTATTTCAAACAACAACATGATTCAGCTACCACAATTATTTCCCACTTATTATTTATTTTGATAGTTAGACTTTTTTCTTTTTTTTCAATAAAGCAAGCTATGAATATATGTGAAGGTAATATTTAGTTTGGATGCCTGAAATCAAAATGATTGCATTACAACATTATCCGATACTGCATACCAACTATTTAGTACCATGTTTTAGCCAACCAATACCCATAATTTTAATTTCCAGAATTTCGGTACTCAATTTAGTATTCAGTTTGGTACCAGTGCCTAGAATTTCAATTTCCATAATTTCAGTACATGTACCCAGAATTTTGGTACCAATTTTCTATTTTGCAAGACAAAGCAGGTTCAAGGATATTTTTCGTTTAGGATTCTTAAATACTAGAAGAATACTGGTACTCAAAGAGTGGGAAAGGCATCTTCATCAACATAATGGAACACTTAGGGGAGTATTTGATGATATCTTTCTTTTTCCTTAATTTGATAAAAATGATGCATTCATCATTAAGACCATTTTTTACAAAGATGATTGAATAAGCAACCCTTTTCATAAAAGTTTAATTGAATGATAATTTCATACTATTCATAGCCGATATGCCTTTTTTTTTCTCTGGAATTTCATTTTTCTTATTCATATAGATTTCTGATTATCAATACAAAACATTTGCTCAAAATATAGTTACCAAAACATACTAAGGGGATTATAACAAAATTAAACGGTCCATATAATGATACCGATGAAAAAGAAACTTGAATATTTACTATAACCATAATGTTAGAGTCAGTCCTTGCAGCCTTCCACCAACGATCAAACATGCTCTTACAAAGTGGTCTTAGGGTGTCAAAGTCAAATTTCGTCATTTCAATGAGTCTTCGAGTAAAATTTGGTCACTAGGTATTAAGTCTACACTAGGTATTAAATCTAGGATTGTTTTCACTCCTTCCTAAGTTTTCCAAGTATTGGTCCATGTCACCATTCGACTGAGTGTACCATCATTCAAAGAGTTGTCATCATTATTTCAAGTTCCAATGGGTCATTTTACACCTTGTTTGTGCTTTAGTTGTGCTTAGGTACGGCTCATTTCCCTCTCCTAGGGTTTTGAAGGTAATTTTTCTTGGATGCTCAAATCATCAACAAAACTTGTATCTTGATGCTCATACACCTTCCCTTATCCTTAATATACCTTCTTAAACACATCCCATCACTGATATCCCTCAAATTCATCATTTTCCCACAAACCCTAACCTATTGCTACAATTTGACACTTTTCTAGGTTAGGCCTGCGTTTTTCCCTTTTGGACCCCTTCCACTCACTCGATCCTTGAAATTACACTTTACCCTGCTTCCTAATATTCCTCCCTACTTCCCAAAATTTTCTCAAGAATTTATAAGCCCCTCATCCCATTCATTTCCCTTTATTTCTACAAGTCCTCTGTTCCACACATCGGGATAGGTTTTATTCAAATGATGTTTCTGAGCAAGAAAAGATGAATTTGACAAAAGTGAGAGAGGTTTTTGTTCATCATAGACCCAAGAAGAAAAACCTCCTTAATTTTTTACACAGGTCTCATGGTTTGGGAGAAATGTCCAAAAACTAATTTTCCACAGGAGAGTTGCTGCCCTTCTGGAGTGACCTTGATAAAATCAAATTTTCTCCTAGATGGAATGTCCGAAAGACTTGCTTGACGAGTCAAATGATAACTAAACACATAGAAATTTTTAATGAGCTACCATGAGCTCAATTTGGAGTTGAGGAAGACCTCCAAAGGTTGACTGAAACAACACTTTTCATTTTGGAAGCCTCATTCTTCACATTTTGACCAGTCTTGGGAGATTGAGCTTTTGACAAGGCAAATGAACTCCAAATTGAAAAATTCAAGATGTTGTAGAAAGTATACTGGACCGGCTTTCCAACAAGATATCCCAGCCCAATTTGGACACCGGGAAGGCCTCCAAAAGTGGTCTGAAAAACGCATTATGCGTTGAGGTAGGGCGTTGCGCGTTGGAGAAATTTTGCAATGTATTTTTACACTGTGATGCTCATTCAAGAGTGGCGTTGCGCTCCTGTAGGGTGCATTGTGCGTAGGGACAACGAGCATCAAAACTCACAGTCCATCATCCAAAAACCATTTTTGCTATTTTGGACCCTCAGAAAAGTAAGTACCTTCCTTCTTCTATCCTCCGGCATTCAGTTTGTGATTCTAAAGTGGTTGGTTGTTTGTAAAAAATTTGCAAACCCTAGGTTCCAAATACACTCCTCCACTCATTCCCCATATCCTAATTCCCTCAAATTCCACTCATTCCATATACTCTAATCCCCTCAAATAAACACTTCCATCTATCCCTTGCCCCCTCAAACCCTAAAACAAATTCATCCCTTGCCCCCTCAAACCCTAAAACAAATTCCTAAAACCCTCATAACCTCTTTAGCACTCTCACAAGCTCACTCATAAGCTCAAACCCTAATGAGCTCACCTCCCCTTCCCCTACCCCTATTCACCATAACTCATTCCTCAATTACCTTCTCTAGGGTTTCAAGGCTTCAAAACTCAACCAACATGGACACAGAGGACAGAGATTATGAGGAGGAGGAAAACAGTGGTAGTGAAAGCATGGCAGATGAACCTCAACGTCAGAGAAAACCACATAAGGGAGGCAAACATATCAGAGGGGCACAAGGAGATTGTTTGTAGCTGATAGGCAAGTGTTTGCTCCATAGGATGTGGAAGGGACCTTGCCTTCTTCATCAACTCATAGGCAAATGCTAGCTCCATAGGATGTGGAAGGGGCTTTGCTTTCTTCATCAACACAGCAGGTATAGGTGCAGCAGCTGCACAAAGGGAAAGAAAAGATGCCGGAGGAAAGTTTTGATGATGAGGAGGAAGAGAGAGATTTTGATTTGACAGAGCATGATGAGCCTGAGCAACATTATACTCAAACAATTGACTTAGAGGCTCAGGATGAAGAAACAATAAAGGACATCATCATACGGGAAAAGGAGGCTCAAGTCCAAGCATTGATGGACAATTTGGAGAGGGCCAAGTATGTCATCACATATTTGGAACAAGAAAACAAACAATTGAGTGACAAGCAGGTCCTCATGAAGCTGGAACTTCTCAAGGTAAAACGATAAGGTGACAAGGAGGCACCGGTCACTTTGTCTCCTATTGAGAAGAAAATTGAGGATGATAGAAAGACTTGGCTTGGGAGAGTCAATTTTCACCTAGAGAAGCTATTGTAGAAGGCCAATAGGGACAATCGGATGATCAGGCACATGGCCTACCATTACAAGACCCGAAACAAAATTTGCAACATGAGGATCAAAAAGATAAAAGCTAGGCTAAGGCGGGCTCAAAAGGGAAAAAAAGGGGAGGATAGGCTTAGGTTGCTTGCTAAAGCTTCTTTGGCTCATCAAGATGCTTGATGGTGGTGCTGCTCACCAATTTTGGTCAGGTTTGGAGGAGATTTTTCTTTTTACAAATTTTGGAAATTGCACACACTGAAAATTTGGTTCAACACGCAATGCCACCGGTGCTAGGATTTTCCTAGGGGCACCCAATGGACAAATGGCTTGCATTTTTGGATTCAGAGTGATGATTACATGCACCCTATGGATTTGCTAAGTTTTTGGGGCAGAACTGGTCCACCAAAAGGTCAAAAAAACACCCTAAAAATGACCTTTCTGCCACTTTTTGGACACACAGAAGCAGTCTTGGGAGAATCAACTTTTGAGGGGTCAAATGAGCTTAAATGAATAAATTCTAGGTGTTTTCGAAATTAGACTTGAAGAACTTTCCAATGAGCTATCATGCGCTCAATTTGGATGTCGGGAAGGCCTCCAAAAGGGACCTGAAAGTGGCGTTGCGCATTGGGCCAGTGGCGCTGCGCTTTGGGCCAGTGGCGTTGCGCTTTGGGCCAGTGGCGCTGCGTGTAGGGCAAATTTGCACAGGATGGTTATTTTTCCATTTTTTGACTGTGTTCATGGATTTTCTCTCATGGAGGATGTTTTACCATTGTAAATTATGACTTGGCATGTAAATATGATTGATAACTAGTAGTAGAGGGTAGATTCATTACATTAAAATTCAATTTGAGCTCAAATGATTCAGTTTTTCACTTTTAGAGGCAAGTTGTTAAAGTGCCTATATTCCTGTTTCTTGTTCAATGTTGGTTAGATTAGCTCCTCATCTTAGGGATTCGACCCCTGAGGATGGGAGTAGGTTGAAACAATGCATATATCTTCTTCTTCTATCTCATTGTAAAGGGTTGGACTCCGCTGGATGCTCAGACCTTGATTGTACATCATTTTGTAGCAGTTTAGCAAGAGATTAATAAGAATTGTAGCTATTTTTATGGGATCCATGTGGTATGGAGTTTTAGTACAGTTTCTTCTCTTGTGATCATTTGTTAATGTGTTTTGTGTACTTCGTTAATCATTTCATTTCTTCTAAGTGAATGCTTTCAATTTGATAGGAAAAATTCATTACATCAGTGCTTTACTTTGGGAAAATATTCACCATTATATGTTTTCTACAGTTTGGGAAGGATCCATGGTAATCACATGCTCTTCCTAGATTCTCACCAGTCTTAAACACCTCACCCATCAATCCCTAGAGTGCTAAATCTTATGCCTACCTTGCCCCATTCAGCACCCAGCAATTTTGACCTAATTCCCTAGACCTAAATTGTCCAGCTCCTCTTGATCCAGCAAATCCCCTTCAAAATCTAATCAAAATTTCATGCTACTATACCTAGCCTAATATCCTTTTCTTGATCCAGTCATCTTGGCTAAGATCCTTACGAAGAGAGCCCTCTCCCGGCCAAGTAGGGCTAGCTACTTGGCCAAGTTGGCCAAGTGTGGTTTGTGGTTACCCTGGCATTGCCTTCCTTCAGCCTGAAGTTCAATGCAGGTGATAACACATAACACGAAAGAATGATCTCGAAGCATCTTTATTAAGACTTGCAAGAGAGTTGATGAAGTCTCTACTCATAGTGGAGACTACTTTAAAGGTGAAAGCATACATGAAAACTATGATTGATAAGACTTTAGGTCTCTTTTGGTTATTATTTGGAAGCCTCATCCATCTCACATTAAAATGACTCATTCATGCCATGTCCTTTGAGTACCTATAAGTACGTTATGCGTCCAAGACATTATGTAGGTAATCTAAGTCACCTTGAAATGTGTCATCCTATGCTTTAAGGGGCTTTCTGAAGTCGCTCCCCATCTACCAATTGCAAAAGCAATATCCATAATATAAACCTAAAATGGTAGGAAACATGGGACTATAGCCTTCATCGTAAAATAGGTTTAATAGGTTAACTCGTCAAGGCTATGGATGCCTGTTGGCAGCGGGTACTGACATGTGATACCACTAGGCAAACCCATCGGGGCTATGGATGCTTGCGGGCAATGGGGCATTCTGCCTAAATAAGTGTCAACCAAACCAGGGCTTTTATGTACACGTATAATGGTTACTCTATAGTGTTACAATCAAAAGGAAGCATGTGTGGATGAAGTCAAAGAAAAAATGAACTCCATAAATTTGTTGCTAAAGAATGGCCTTAAGGTAACCTTGAGTCCTCTATCATTGGTTTTTCATACTATACCTAAGATTTAATTATCTTAGAAGTGGGACCTATGATCATTGAGAATTAATAAAACTCAATTGCAAAGCTTATTTGTAATACTTGGATGACTATAAGACTCTGGGATTTGGTTAGTAATAACTAATTTTTCATTGGTTCATCATTTATTGTGATCATAAAAAAACCTCTTTATCTATAAATAAAGAGAGCCCCTTAAATTTATAAAAGGATTATCTTGTTGAGCATAAAACTGTTAAGAATTGATGAAATCGTGTGTAATGAGTGATTTTCAATTTCTCTTATGCTTGTGTTAGTTTTCCATCATTTTAATCAATCAGAGATGACTTATCTTTGTTCAGTATTCATCTCATTAGTTCCATTGTTTTGTTTTTCAAGTTCCTTTGTACTAGAGCCATCTTAGCAGCCCTCCTCACTTCTTCAGTACCTCACCCTATTTGGATGAGGATATGCAAAACCTCAAGCATGGGGAGTGGTTGTCGGGACCTTTTCAGCATCTTTAGTTCATTCTCTTCAGCTTCCTTTAACATATCATATTGGCACTCATCAACTCCAGCTCTTCCAGATCATTCCAGACTCTCAGCCTTACTCTACCTCATCTTCAGCTTCATACAACTTCCATTGCAGCCTGTGATACAAATCAAAATTCAAAAGGTATACTTGAGGTAAAACATGTTTAAAGGCTCTTTAACTCATTAAAATTTAAGGAAGCTTGATGATTAACCACTTTCTATTCCATAAATATCTACTTTTCTTAAACCACCATTAAACCCCCCATTTCCAAATCCATCAATGCATATTCTAGTAAGACCATAAGAATGAAAAAGTATCATGGTACATGAATAAATATACATCTATAGTGTCTTCTCCTTGTACATCATAAAGCATTCACAAAATCATCATCTGAATGCTCTCAATAGGAGGATGAAGTCATTGTTGTTTATCTAAGAAAAGAACCGCAAAGTGAATAATGGTCTTACAAAGTTTCCAACCCTTATCCTCATCCTTACCTTATATCATCCACCATTCCTTCCTAGTCCATATTTTGTTTGTCTTCAAATTTTTCTACCTTGTTGTGAAACATATAAAGTCTATGATGATATGACAGTGCACCTTTAATCACCTGCACCAAGAAACAATGTCATAGGTGAGAATTTTGTTTGCATGAGGGCATGCAAAATCTTAGGCATGGGGGATTGTTAGGCTCTGAATACGTCATATCATTCAGTATATAAAGTCTCCACTCATAATTTGTATTATCACATTTATGACACTTTCCATAACAATTATACCACCAAATTCTGCTAAATGTACCTCTTTCACCTTGTGGTTAATTATGATGGATTTCTTATATTTTTAATGGTTAAATGTGTTTTTAACATGGTTTTATCAATGACGGTTTACTGATGTGATTATGTGGATGAGAAGCATGTTCTAATATGAAAATTTCTATTTCTCTACCAGCTCAATAACAATTTTGCGTTCACTTGGTTCGGTACCAGTTCAATAGTTCGGTACTTAATTCTGCACTTGCACGAATGGAGGGAAAACATTCAAAATTATAAAATATGTTTTTCTTTTCTCTAGCATGGTAAATCAGGTGCCGCATGGGTCTAATATGCTAGTACAAGCCTTGGAATATACCCAACTCACATGTGTGGGATCCTAGCGCATGATTTAAGCTACAATAAAAAAAATAGGTAACATTTTTTAAACTGCCATTTGTTTCCTCAATTTACATGCATATGGTGGAGAATATCAAGATTCTAAGAAACGAGTTTTTTCACAATATATCAGTTTACCTGTACCTCAAACATTTTCCCAAAATTCAATACCGTTTAAAAGTTACAGCTGGTTCTTTGAAGTAGTTTTGTACAAAATTTCTGCAAAACCCAGATTGGCAAAAGTATTTAAACAATCAACTTCACACACAATTTACAAGGTCATGGAATCGAATTTGGAAATTCAAAGAGAGGTTTTTGTTCATAATATGGAAAATTAGGCTCCACAGAAACACATTTACAAAATACATCATGGTTGAGAAGATATGGTTGGTTCTTTAACATCAATTTGTACAAAATTACAACAAAAAAACGAGATTTATGAGATTTTCCTCTAAAGTTGTAAATTTGTTTTATGAGTTTATGGGATTGGATCTTATCCTTACCCACTAGTTTTAGTGTATAAATAAGACCTCAAAGGTCTAAGGAAGGGGATCATAAGTTTGTAATTGAATACTTTGTGAGGGAGAGAAATCATCATTTGGAATTCTTTGTAAATTGTAATTTTGTGTAAGGTTAATAAAAGTCACAGTTGATGATTCACTAAGTTTCTGAAGAATTTAAGCCTATGAGTTCTTAGCTACCTTGTTGGTGTCAGAAAGGGCCCACTGATCCAACTTGGTAAGCTATTGTACATGATTAGTTTAGATTTCTTGTTTTTGTACTTGTTTTATTATGTATGCTAATATAGTTTTATGATTTGGTACCTATGTTATAGTCAAGTTCATATAGTGAAAGTAGAGTGTTGAATGTGTATGGTTAATTAGATTTGTATATATGTGATGAAGTGATTCTCTTATATGATTGATCTTGTGTGAATTTAATAGGTGTGTGGTGCACCAGGTTTCTTAGGCCATTACAAGCAACCTGCTTTAGGGTAGTTTTATAGATTTATTGAGATTTGTTTATTGAATTTCTAGAATTGTTTCCTTTCCAATCCCTTGCAGAATTTCTTTGAGATTTATGTTTCAAGTGTGTTGCTACAAGAACAATTCAAGGTTCCATCTTTCGTACTTCATGAGCTAGTAAATGGAAAGTCTTGAAATGATTTAGTTAATTTGCAGAAACAAAGTAGTTTTTAGATTTCATGTTATTCATTGGATTTCTTTCCTTAAGTAACATTATTTAGTTTTGAAGGGTGTGTGAAGAATAGAACAGGGAGATTTCAATTTCTACTGTGATTGAAGCATTTACCTTTGAACCTATTTTACATTATATTTTAGATATAAGATTGTGACTAGTGCTTAGTTAATTTATTATTTAATAGACTAAAATAAAATTTTCTTTCAAGCTTTTAAAGTTCGTTTTGTATTCTCAACTAGATTAACTTAGGCTCTAATCCTGCATTTCCTGTGCTTGCATCTCTAAGTCTTATTACTCTGGATTGATAATTAAATGTTGGAATTAGAATACATATAATTTCACCAACATATTGAATTCTGGAAAGTTTCAGGAAATTCTAGGCAGTGGTCTCGAGGATGGCCTAAAAGGGTGGCACAAATACTGAGAACAAATGCTTAAAATTGAAGAGTTTATGCCATAACCACATGGAGCCAAGCCTGTGAGTGCGGTTATAGTCTCATAACTGCATGGAAGCAGTGTCAAGGGTATGGTTGTGGGTTCAGGTCAATGAAATACGGTTCCAGCTTAGGGATTGACCACATGGGGTGTTTCTTCAAATCATGGTTCTTCTGTAGTCCTTGTAGGATGTTAGTTTGTGGTCAGTTTGTAGGCCCCACTTCCTTAATTGGAACTAGGAGGTCAGGTCAAGTAATAGTGATGCTCGTGTCATGTTTACCCTAGTGAGCTTATGAATTTGGATAAATGTGGGAAGGGTGGTTACAAGTTTAGTGTGAAGTATATAAATATGTTGCAGTGAGATAATGCATCATTGGGAATATTATTGAGATTGAATGATATGAGACAATGTTGATTAGTGACAAAGTGTTGGTTGAGTATGAACACCCAATGATAAATGCAAAAGAGTTGAAAAAAGTAAGCATTAAGGAGTTATTATTGCAATCAATTATTTCAATTGTTGTTTCTTCAATCAACAATGTAAGCATTCAGGACATCCTTTATGAAGTAACAAGCAACAAATAAATGTAGAAGCCATGTAAATAATGAACCATCTGTTGACCTCAGGTAGACTTTGACTAAAAAGTACCCAAGGAATGTGTTCCTTTTGATATTATTGAAAACACACAAATATTTTTCAATGCTAATGTGAAGCACCCATAACCATTATGGTAAGAAACATTAGTTACTTAGGGCCATTGGAAGACAACTAAGTTCTCATGACAATGAGTAAGGGTGAAAGTGGTAGGAAATGTAAGCATATAAAACCAAACTAGTGGAGCACTTGAACTTCAAAATACGACCTTGTCAAATAAATGAAACCCTTACTATAAATATTTACCCATACTACTTGGTAGGGACATTCAAAGTCTTACTAGAATGAAGTATAGGTCCTACTTAATATCAACCTTTGAATAATTTCCTATGACACCAGGTATTACCTTGTTTTGATTCTTCCTCTTGGAAGTCATTTGAGGATTATGATAATTAAATCCTCTCATTATTACTTTGTTTTAATAAAATAGCTATTTATATCATTTTAACATTTAAAGAAACTTTATGAGGTTTGATAAGCTTCTAATTTAGCAACATGAATAATTAGGTAACTTCATAAATGTTAAGCTAGTGCATTGAATTTGAATAACTATAAACAAACCAAATGTAAATACAACAACTACAATTTTAACTATCTTAAATTTAATAACCACATGATTATGGCACGATAAATGCATAAGTGAATTCAAATAAAATAGAGACGAGTTCACAAATCATTCAAACACATTAAAATAATATTATGGATAGTACTCAACTTCAATTTTTCACTAATGAAGTAAATTTAATATGTAAATACAAGTATAAACATCATGAAGCGTTACGATAAAAAAGCACAATCCACTAAATTTACTTACAATCAAAAGTTAGGGTATAAATAATATGTTAAAGGAATAAAAAATGATTTATTTCTAGTATATTCATATCCAAATTATACAAGTGTACAAAGATGAAGAAATAAGAGATAAAGTAAAGAAGATGATCTATCTTAATTGTTATATCTATCAAGCACATAATTAGTTGTTCAACTCTAGGTCAACACCAAAACATTGAAATCAAACTAGACAATATATTCATGACATATTTAAAAAAAAAAAACAAACAAACAAAAAAAAACAAAAAACACATCAATAATGGTAAGAAAATAAATATCAATTTCAAGCTTAAAGAGTTCCCTTACAATGATTCAATTTAGAATAAAACATATATCTAATAAATAGAACTACATGTTCCAAATTTGAATCATCATATACTCATTTACTAAGATATAAAACTTGTATTATCACCAAACTTATCATAAATCTTTATCTAATGGTTTTTTTGAAATTCTTCTAGTTAAATAAATCACTTATGTTATCAAAATTTATCTTTATCCATTATAACATATATTACTACTGATCTAAGACCCATATTCTATTTTTATCTTTTTCGATAATTAAGAAAAACAATTCTTATCCATACATAACCTATCTCCCAAACAATTCCCATGACTCACTTTAACATGCACTAACAAATTAATATTATACTCTAACTTGATATAACATACATGATTATAAACCTTTAAATTACCCCCACAAGCCCATAACTCACTTTAACTTACACTAATAAATTAATCTTATAAACCTTTAAATTACCCCCACAAGCCCATGACTCACTTTAACATGCCCTAACAAGTTAATTCTATACTCTAACTTAATCTAACCTACATAGTTATAAACCTTTAAATTACCCCACAAGCAACGATGCAACATTAAATTATCACTTTGATCTACATTAAAATTTATCTCTTATCTCTACATTGTGTATCTTGTTATAAACCTCTAAACCCAAATTATGTCTTTTTTTCTTGTGTTAATAATCTTCATATGATAATTGATATTACATGTTTACACTCAAAGAATAATGTTACATATATTAAAATCAACCTTTCATAAAAACAGTTCTACCTACCCAAGTATAGATTTAGTCAATCTCCCTGATTCCTTCCGTGATCAATATACAAAATGTCTAATTAAATAGAGACATGAAATAAATCCAAAGGGTGATAGTCACTTATTTTATTTCCATATAAGATAAAAGTCCAATCAGCTTAGAAATATAATGTGTTAATACATTAAGTGATTGCCTCACAAAGGACAAAGGTTAATTTAACATCAGGGCACAAGAATATCGTATCCAGTACTTGGTAACAATATCCATTGAAAGGCAACTTGTGATGTGATATGGTGTAGAAAATTTGCAACTCACCTATGGAATCACTTGAGGTATCAATTTTAGATAGACAATGAAATATCTCGGACAAAGGAAATCATGCGCACCACGTAATAATGATCGTAGAAAGATATTGCAAATACAATGTACGGGTGAAGTTAATCCATGCCATGGTGAACATTGAGTGAATATATGAATCTCTTTCTATATTTTTTGAGATGTGGTTTAGTAGTTGGGATGGGATGGGATGTTTTTTCTATTTATTACAATTTAATGGAATATAAATTGTGATAGATGTATATGAATTTATTTAGCATAAATAATTAAGTTTTCAGAGTTATATATATGATAATGATATTTTTAAAATTTTCATGTATCTTTAAATTTTAATAGGTGTATGATAATTTAATTGTTAAATTAATAATGAGGATAGTCATTTTTAGCTATAATCCGCAAATGCATGCTGACGCATCACTGTTATTTAAGGAAAACCACACCACCTGGAATAACCTACCGGAATGTCTGTAGGGGGTAAACTTTCACTCTTGCCAGATGCCCCTAGGTCTTGGGTCATTAATATGTTTCCTTACATTCGAGGAAGATGAGCTCTTAGCTAAGCAGAAGCAGTTTTAGGGCATACTCCAAAACCATAAGTTGTTGAACAATTATATCATAATTGAAAAAAAGTGTTACATATATTGCATTAATAACTTAAATTAAAATTCCAATAAATATAAAAACATTTTAATTTTGAAGTTCATAAATTTTGTAAATTAATTTGTATTTAAATAAAATAAAACTATAATTTACTTAAAACTCAAGTTTTATGAGTTATGGATATGGATTTATAACTGAAACTCAAAGTACTTAGTAAGGTATTACTTAAGTAGTTTATCAAAGTTGTTATGATATTATAAAATTATTTGGAATTTGGTTAAGGATCTGTTAGTTGTAAATATGGAGCTTTAATCAAAACATGAAACCAAAGTGTTCAAGAAAATCTCCTTAACATGAATCTTTTATTTATGTGAATAAAGTTGTTACGATCCAATAAGAACACTTGGAGGATTGAATGCAAGATCTCTTACCTATGGATATGGCTTTTTGAACAAAACACCTTGCTATGATGTTCAACAAGGTATTTTGTCATTATATTTTAATCTTTGTGAATGGAATTGTCACAATCCAACAAGACCATTTAGGGATAGAACCTGAGACATTTTACTTGTAGATATGGAGCTTTAACCCAAAATCTAAACTAGGTTATTTGACAACGTGCCCAAGTGATTAGCCTTTTAATCTTATAAACAAAATTATCACCATCTAAAAACACTTATTAAGAGTTAGATTAAAGACCTATTTTCCCTTTTACATCAACGAGGTATCAATTAGGTCATTGGTGATTAGGATTAATCTTTTTTGACGTTCCTAAAATTAATTGAGCGACAAATCGACTATCAAGGCTATACCTTTTTTTGACACTAAAAAACTTCTATGTTGTAAGACATTTATAAATAGTTCGATGTGGTTTTATATTTTATATCGAACTCATCATTTCTGTTTCAAAAACCTTAAAACAACTAAACAAATAATTTAATCAACTAATTTGCATCCAACTAAAACGTCTTGTATATAAATACAAATCCTAAATAACATATGATTTATTTATATGTTCAAAGTTCACATCAAACACTAACAAATATGTGCATTTACATTGTACTTTGTAATTGTTAATACATTTTTAAAATGTGATAAATTACTTCATAATCAATTGTAATATTATTCTTCATATATAACAAATGTGACAATATTTTTTTTTTAAATCTGTATCAAATTAATTAAAATTAAAATTATATTTTTCCATGTATAAAACAAAAATATTAAATATAAACAAATTAAAATATAATTAATTTAGTGAAATATGTAAAAGAAACACTTCAAAATTAACATGACTAAAAAGCATAAGAGATCATATCTTAATTTATTATAGATTCCATGATGAGACATAACAAGGTAGTTAAACATGGGGTCGGTGGGTAGGACAAGAGAACCCCACCTCAAGCACAACAATGCCACTAGGACTATGTATATGGCTACAAATAGCCCCTCTTGATTTCCCTACAAACTACATCTACATAAATTTTCCATAGGTACAACTATTTCAAGCTTTTAGCAATAAGAAGAACTTGATGAAAACTTGTCACATCATGTTTTATAGGGAAATCATGTTTAATAGGGAGGTTACCTCCATGAATATTAGCTAGGGGGATCTTGACTAAAAAATTATCATATTTGGAAATATATTTACAATCTAAATAAATAAAGAAAGAATACAAGAGATTAACCCTAACATGTAGCTGATGAATAAGACAAAATAATTACATCCCAAACACAATAAAGCTAGAAGAATTATGTAAAGGATCATACATAAATCCGTGGTTGGTCTACAAAGTACATCTACATAGATCTTCCATAAGTACAACTACTCAATGTTGAGAGTAATAAGAAGAATTCCTTGAGAACCTGCCAACGGTACAAATACTCAATGCTAAGTGTAATAAGTAAGACTCCATGGGAACTTGCTACACAATGAAGCAAATAGGGGAGTGGTCTCCATGAATATTGACATAGGGGACCACAATATAAAAAACTATTATCCTTAATACATATTCACAGACAATGAATCGTTATCACGACCACTAACACATATCCACAATATTCAATACAATACATAACACAAAATTAGCACTAAGACACTTCCTTAGTGTAACCATAACCTTTCACACCAAAACAATGCTAAATTAGCACTAAGACACTTCCTTAATGTAACCATAACCTTTCACACCAAAACAATGCTAAATGAGCCAATTACAAAGATCATCACAATACAAATATTAAAAATAACACAAACTATCATTTGAAACACCAAAACTCTACTCTAACGTCCATAGCTCATACACCAAAGTCCATAGTTCATACACCAAAACTCTACTGGAATACACCAAAGTCCATAGTTCATACACCAAAACTCTACTGTAAAGCCCATAGCATGCCATAGCTCATACATGAAAACTCTACTCTAAAACCCATAGCATGCCATAGCTCATACATGAAAACTCTACTCTAAAACCCATAACATGCCTTCCCACTCTTCCACCATGTCTTTTAGAGTTTGAGAAAGGTTTATAAGAATAAGAAAACGATGACAAATGCCTCTCCTCTTCTTCTGAACTATTTTTTTAAATTATAAATTAATAATTAATAATTAAAAAGTTAAAAAAAATTACTATTCATTATATTAAGAAAATAAAATGTAATATAAAAATAAAATGTTAATAAATCATTCCATAATTATATATATAAAATAAAATTAATTAAACTATAAATATGTATATAAAAATAAAATAAAATAGTCTACGAAATTTTGAATAGATGTAATTGGATGCTTTATTAAAGTATTCATTGATATAAAGTTATTGATTCAATTTCCTGCCTAAACAAAGTTAATATATTAGACATGATACAAATATAATCATGTGAAACTTACCAAAATAATAAAATAAAAATAAAATACTTCCCCCTAACCAGGTTTATATTATTACGGTTAGGTTTATATTATTACTTAAAAAAACCCTCGAGGGAAGCTTATACCATGATGAGTAAGTAGCTCTTCGATCAAGTTAGTTGGCTTTGACTTTGTTACCTGAGGGCCTTGATCCTTGTCCCCCATTATGGATTCAATTCCTTCATTTTCTATTCTCAATGCCTAAGACATCCCTCCTCTATGCACTCTCTGCACTCCACTTGGATTCTACTAACTTTTGGGGAAATGGAGTAAATATATTTGGGAGCCTCGGTCCACGGGAAGGTGAAAATTGGGGCGGGTAACTGGGAGAGGGAGTATATACGGTGAGGAATACGTATAATTAAAGATAATACGACAAAATCATTCGTACACAGTAAATCTTCGACGTCGGCCGATTGACAGCGACAGGCGCCGGCCGGATGGCCGGCGATGCCCACGAGCCGTGCACGGACGATGGAGAAGTTATATCACGCGGGCTCCGCTGGACCGTCCGATTACCCGCATCGCACGGTGGCAGTACGTGTTCCGGAGATCCGGCAGGCTCGCACGAGGGAATCTGATGAACCCGTCGGCTCCACCGCCATAACATCTCTAGTTTCGAAGCCCCCCGTTTTAACCGCGGTCAAGGCAGAGGGGCGCCAACCCTAACTGCGGTTGAATTAGTGGGGTAGGGAAGGGCGGGCTGCCCGTTGAACGAGAGCGGTTTCTTAATGGTGCAATCCGTGGCCCTTGGAGGCTCGAAAGCGTGGGGGGTCTGTCGGGTAGCGACCCTTTCTTCTTCTTCTTATCCCCGGAATTGATGCCAATTTTTCGCGAGGTGCGCGCGGCTACCAGGTTTTGCATTTGCCTCAACATCTTTGGCGATGATGAGAATCTCAGCATCATTTGGTCGCCGGGTGGGATCGAAGGCTGAGCAAGCAGCCAAATATTAGCGCGTTTTGTGGCTACAGCTGGCCCAGCCTATTTTGGTGTTTTTTAAAAGCACGATTTCCGTGGTTGCGGTGGATTTGTCGATCGCGATTGCTTCCAGCCAGAGGACTCTGCGTCGCTTCGCTTTGTTTTCCTCTCTTCTCCCCTCTCTTTAAGCCCCGCTAAAAGGCCTATTTAAATACACTATTATTTTCGTTCTGCAAAATTTTGCACTTTCATGACTGCGACAACAGGTACCGGCAACTCAGGCAGAGACCTCAGTGTTTTTATTCAAAGGTATGGATGAATTGCATCAATAGCTTTTGTTATTCGTTCTTTTTCTTTTTGTTTTTCTTCAAATCGTTAAGGTGGATGGTTTTCTGGGCGCGGAGTAACGTGTGAAGGAAGCAATGCGCTTTTGATCTGTGGATGATGAGATTTTGGCCTTCTTTAGCAGGAAGCAGGAGGCGGACGGTAGGAAAAGGATGAGCTGCAACGGTTGTCGAGTTCTGCGTAAAGGTTGCAGTGATACCTGCATTCTTCGGCCTTGTCTGCAATGGATCGAATCCCCTGAAGCCCAGGGACACGCCACTGTATTTGTTGCAAAGTTCTTTGGCCGTGCGGGCCTGATGTCGTTCATTAGCGCTGTGCCGGATCATCAGAGGCCCGGTACGTTCGAATTCGAAGCTATAAGTGATCAATTTCTCAAATATTCAAATAGGACGTTCATAAGCTCGATAAATTCCTTATGTAGATGTCGACTCCGATGTAAATTGAAGCCACGGTAGATAAGTTCTTGTATCTTTAAAGCAAACAGTGAAATATTGTTTTCGCTTTAAATGGATAGTCGAGAGCCTGATAGGGAAATGTTTGTTACTGTAACATGTGCCTCGAATGGTATAAAAGCAGAATCAAAAGGCCGATAAAATATAGTTCGAGGCTTTGAACTCTGGAATGATTCTTTAACGGATTGTTTGAAATCTGTATAAGGGATTATCCAAAAGTATTTCAGGTTCAAATTTAACGACTAGGAGCATGAATTTTGCTATTCAAGATTTGGATGATAAATTTAATGACTGAAGGTTGCCAATGTTGACTCTGAAGGTTGCCTTCGGCATTCTTACCTTTAGCTTTTAAATCTTTCTTTTCTCAAAGTCTCTGATGATAGTTTGATTGAAGATCGTCTTCCCATTCCAAAGATTCATTTGCTATTATCTGTCTCTATTTTCTTTAAATGTTCCGGATGGTTTAATCAGGATGTTTTGTGATTCCAAATCTCCAATTGCTATTAGCTTCTATTCTGTAAAGTAAAGCCTTGAAAAGCGTGCTGTAGCCTTGCCCGTTCACATTTTTCTTCGGGCTTTATTTGAGCCGTTTAGGTACAAATGTCAATCTAGATGCTTTGGACGGCGAGCTGATTTCTTTCTGCCTTCAATCTTTTTTTCCAGCTCTATTCCAGTCTCTGCTGTACGAAGCCTGCGGGAGAACAGTGAATCCTGTAAACGGAGCCGTGGGACTGCTATGGAACGGAAACTGGCAACTCTGTCAGGCAGCGGTCGAGACGGTCCTGAAGGGAGGAACTCTTCGTCCGCCGCAGTCATCGTCTGTGATTCCGACATGTTCCACCCGTCCTTCATTAATGAACAGTTTTTCGGCAAATTTCCGTGTCAACAGCAACGTCAATAACATCAACAGCACCAGCAGGCTCTCCCTCGAAGTCGGCAAAGTCCGGCCAGTCAATGAAATGCGGGAAATGTACACAGTTAAACCCGAGGTCGATTTCCCACTCAATCGACCCCAGGAAAGCTGCAATCCACATCAGCCCTGGGCAGCGAAGGTAAAATCCGAACCTCACGATCTTTCCCTCTGTGAAGCTTTCGAGGCGGTCCGGCATAGCCAGACAATAATTCATTTACCGCCGTCAGAAATCGCCGCAGCTCCTCGCAGGGTTCGGCAGCGCATTGAGGGAATTAACGAAGTCAACTACCGGGATCTCAGTAACAGCAACTCAGACGATGTTAAATGCCTGGAGGTCTTCGACATACACCCAAATACCACCATGGAAATGAAGGCAAACCTGGACCTCACCTTGAATTTCGAGGCCTCTTCATCCTCTCATATCAAGCGCCGGGTCTCTAGCCCATCGATCGTTTCCGTCAACTCCGAAGGCTCTGTCACGAGCTTGGAAAGCGGAAGCCTTCGAGTTCCGAACCAGAAAGACTCGTCTGCTGCAAAAGAACACAAAGTGCTGGACCTCTTCCCGTGAAACGATTTCAAGGAAACATCCTGAACACGGATCTTTTTATTCCATGCCATTTTGAAGCCGCCAATTGTTGCATGGCCGAAGATTTCATAAAAATTCCATTATTCATTCGCTGCTCGACCATCGTCGAGCGGCGTCCATCGGAGGGGAGAAACCAAGGCTTCGGGATAGTTAAATTTTGAGGGTTTTTATTTTTGTTTTAGGGCATTGCGAAATGCCGACCGGAAAATATGTAGAAATTTATCGGTTTCTGAAGCAAAAACTGCAGAGTCCGTTATATGATATGTAGAAGTGAATAAGTTAATAATAGTAATTGCATAATTTCTGTTCCAAATATTAGAACCATGGCGGCCATTAATGGCTGCTTGCAGCCCCGTTCCATTCCATCGGGTTTTTTGTATCTGTGTGCTTTGTGCCATTTGAATATGTTATTATTTTTTTTATCATTTGAATGTGCATTTCATTTAATATGTTTGTTGTTATAGATCAGGCTTCCGCGTCTGCACAAAGATGAGATGAGCACAGCTGTGGGGTCGCAGAAAGAAACGTCACCGACTGCAATTTCTTTTCATTCCATGCTGCACCCAGCCCTTCTGAACCCGGGAGGGCAAGGCCTAGTCGGCTGAAAGAGACGGAAAGGGAAAGGATAAATAAAAGAAAAAGTTGTGGGGAGCGAAGTGGCGCCGATGATTTTTTTTTTGACCTTTCTTTCCCCGTGTGAAAAAGGCCACGCCGTCAACATGTGGGCGGGTGGTGGTGAGTGGGCCCGCTGGATGGCCGCACGGCGCGGCTCTATCCGCCTACCGACACGGAGAGCTTTCGCGGAAAGCACGGCGGGCCCCGCTCTGGCCCGACTACCGGGGCGGCAGCGCAGCATCGCTCCGCCGCGCACCCGAGCACGCGTACGTCATGTCGCCGCACCTTTAAGATCCGTCGATAGCCGCAATCTACATAAAAGTAAGTAAAGAAATAAAATAACCGATCCCTAAATTTTAAATTATATTCAATGCACTTAATAATTAAAATTTAAAATTCTATATACGTCCAGCGGCAAGTTGGAGCGGCGGGCCCTCCCAACGTCTAGTCCACTCCAAAATTTTGGAGCGTTGGGTCCACTAAAGTGTAGTCCGCTCCAAAAATTGGGGAGTCTGAATGAGACTATAGAAGGGAATCTACCGAGCAAGTTGGAATGAAGGTCACGTCTTTATGTCTTCTCCTGCCCATGGATTGATGGATTCCATGTTACCAGCGATACGTACCCTCCAAGGGACATTTAAACATATTATATTCGCACATGGAAGACAATATTTCTCTTTCAACGGTTTTAATTTTTAATTTTTAATCTTTTTTTGGGGTCCTCTGCCTTTAATTTATGCTCTTGAATGAGTGGTATGTACGATAAACTGACAATGATGCCCAAAGTACCAAGACAATTGAATTGGACTACATATATTTTCTTCTAATTAAATGGATTAATTTGATTTCAAAATTAGTATTTGAATATTAAGCTATGATAAACTTCTACTTGCTTTAATATGCTTAATATAAAAACAATTATGCATAACATAATCTGTGGTATACATGTGTTGGATTAATAGCTAGCATTATTGTAATTCGTCTTTATTTATTTATTTTAAATTTGATTAAGTTGTCCACTGAGATCTTATTAAAGATTACGAGGGCAGATTTCACTGGGATTCTTCAGGATTTGGTTTCGTTTGTCAAGAATTGCGGCGCTGATAGATTTCAGTAGTGTTATGTCAAAGATCAAAGTCCTTTAAATCTAATCAAGTCGGATCAAGTGTGGTATGCTTATTTTAAATATTGTTTAAATTTTTATAAGATAATTTATTAATGGTTTGTTGTAGGTATAGTTTCATATGTTTTTGGATTTTAAATTATAATATTTATTATTTGTATATTTTATGTGCATACAATCTGTTGCAAGGCTGAATATTGCATTTTTTTCAAAGATTATATTGTTTATGGTATAAAGTGTATATGGTTTCTGGTTTATGTTTAATTCGTTGAACATCTTTCCTTTTTTTAAATAAGAATTTATTTATAATGAGTATTTCTAAATTGGGTATATTTATTGTTTTTAATAAATAATATTTACAATGGTGTTTGTTTCTTGCTAATGTATATTATGGTATATTTGTTATTTTTAATGAATAATGTTTATATGGGTATTTGTTTGTAACCCTATGCATATTAGGGTGGTTTTGGTTGCTTTGCAAGTTTGAATAGTAATGTGGTATTTAAGGTTTATTTATATTTGTTGTAAATATTGTGGGTTTATATTTGTTATAAATATTTTGGGTTAAGATGTCTTTAGGTTAATCTGTAACATGGATGGTATGTGATGCAATCAATTTAAATAAATGAAATAATTGTTTAAGTAATGATATTTCAATACTCATGGGAAATATATGTATTATTATTTTGTCATTATGATGAATTTATGTGGCATTTTGGTTGTTACAATGCTTGCTTTACATTGAATATTGGGTATGCAAAATATACTTTTACTATAGAAGAGTATCATATTTGATCTTAGAATATTATAAAAAGAAAGCTCAATGATTATTTTTACAAAATATTAATGTTGCCGGGAGAAACCATTACTAATATATAGTAATTCAAATTGTATGAAAGTATAAACTTGGTCAAATGATGCATGTTGAATTTTTCTCTATGCATTTTTGTTATATTCATTCTATACAATTTCTTGAAGAGAAAAACAATTCATTCCGAAGTATTGTGACCAACCATAGAATTTGTAGATAGTAGTTTGAGCTTTATGAGAGTTGGAATTCTCTAAAAAGTCTTAGCTTCCATGAGCTTTCCTAAGAATAAACTTTTTTAAGTGGAACTAAAGAATAGGGTTGGAGGTTGTGTGAATCTAAAATTCTACTTGAATGTAGGAAGTATATAACCCAAGAGAAAAGTGACTTACCCATCCATGGAGTCCTCTTTAAGTAATTAATAAAAGTGATGAGAGGTGGAAAATAGAAAGAGGCAAGCTAGGTTTAAATGACTAATTTCTACTTTGTATGCCCCAAGGCTCATTACTCAAATGCTCTTGGTGTTGCTATATATAGTAACTTATTTCCTTTTGGCAGAGAATGAGAGAAATATGATTTGATAAGTTACATCTTAAATTTGTGAATTTGAGTGAGTATGCTTGTAAACATAGTTGGAGAGTATTAATAGGACATTGTTTGGAAGATGGTCCACTTAGAAAAGATAATGGAGGAAAGGACACATGAATGACATGAGTGTACAAATTTTAGAAAAAATAATGGTGAAAGTTGGACAATAGGTTTCATGAATAACTTGGGAGTGGCGTTGTGCTCTAAAGCACGCCTTGGGCATAATTATCACCATTGAAAGTTTTAGTTGTAATTTTTCAGTGAGTAGAGTAATATTTTTAAAATTGATTATATAATTGCATTAATCTTGGAATGTCACAAGTTTAGTGGTTTTTTAAGTAATGCAAATAGTTATTGTCATATTGTGAAATGCACTAAAAAAAATTTGTTTTTTTTGGGAAACCTTTATGAGTTTAATAGTATTAGTTTTTTTAAGGAAACTTTATAAGTTTAATAATATTCTTTGATAATACTTTGTCTTTGTTCCCAAACTTCTTGATCACTTCACCATGCCATATATGTCTCTAGATTGATTCATTTTCCTTATTGATTAGATTATTTTGAGTGTAAATTTTGTCAATATGTTGGATTTTAAATTATAAAAATCTAATTATGTACACGCACACGTGCATGCACAAACATAGACATGCTTGCATGCATACACAAGTGCATGCGCGCATACACACACAAAAGCGTGGGAAACTTATAATAATTCAATTGTCAATCAATAGTGAGGATATCCATCATTTGTTTATATTTGTGAATGGAGGCTAGCTCGTCATTTTTACTCAAGGAAAATTGTGCCACTTGAAATGACCCACCAATGGTCTATAAGGGTATAGACTTTGTTCTTTCCAAATGCCTTTAGGTATTGAGATGATACTTGTTTCTTTACGTCTAAGGAAGACAAGCTCTTAGGTCTTACTCCAACTTGAGAAAAAGTAATTTTAGTCTAGATAGCATCTACAAGAAAGCCAATATCCTTTGTGGTCATAGTTGATGTTGCTTCAAGCAAAGTCATTTTATTTCTAGTAACATCTATCCTTAATCTCAGATAGAGACTAGAGACTTTCTCTGTTATAGTTTAACCATTTACCCAAAGAGGAAACTTTTTCCCAAATGCCTACACCAACAAGAATTTCCAAACTTGAAATTAAGCATTGCTAACTTTATCATCAAACCTTGTACATCTTAAAGATTTCATTAGTATTTTTGTATACTAAAATTTAATATAATTTTTTTTTTATAAACTAAAACATTTTATTTTTTAATGATTGAAAAAAACTAAAAAAATATTTTTTATTTTTAAAATTTGTATGATTAAAAAATAGATATTTCATTTTTTTATTATTATTGGCTCTTCACTATTTATTATAGGTTAACATTTTCACAGGCTAGATGTTATATTGTGAAATAATATCATAGCATCATGTATGATGTACTGCTTCATTTGTTTATAAAAAATTTGGTTGATTAATTTGTATTTTGATAATGACTCATTTTTTAATTATTTAATTACTATTAAATGATGATTTGAAATGAGATTATTTAAATATTTTTATAATAAGAGAGATAAATTAAAATAAATTGATATAACATAAATGATTTATCTATTCATATAATTACGACATTTTTGAAATGAAAAAATGTGATATTAATTTTGAGCAAAATTATAATAAAAAATGAAAATATTTATATGTTTAAAACAAACATGAATAGTTTCATAATCAATTTCATCTCACTATGCTATGTTGGTTTCTAGATTATTAATTCTCTATATCTATTTGATTATTTGTCTTGCCAATTTTTCCAACATATCGTATTTTAAACTATAAATATTTAGTTATGCACATATACACACATACATACACACACAAGTTTATCAAACTTATCATAACTTAATTGTCAATCAGTAGTGAGGATATTCATCATTCATTGCTATTCACAAACATACACTTATCCTCATCATTCAAGGAAAACTATGCCACTTGAAGAAATGACCCACCATAAGAGAACAAACTTTCATTCTTAACAAATGCCTCTAAGCCTTTGGATATTCCTTGTTTTTTTACATTAAAAGGAGATGAGCTCTTAACCAACCATAATCCATTTTAAGTCTTACTTCAACTTGACAACATATAATTTTAGTCTAGATAATATCTAAAGGGAAGCTTGTATCCCTTGTCCTCATGACTGAAGCTATTTCAAGTGAAATCTGCTTTCTAATAGCATCCTCTTAATTGTAGTTTAACCCCTTACCAGGAGTTTTCCTTATTTATAACTTCACCTTTTATTCAAAGACTTCTTTAATTGTAGTTTAACCCCTTATAAACAATTAAAAAACATTTTTTATTTTTAAAAATTATAATTTAAGAAAAATATTTAGTTTAACTTTGTATCAAATTTTCACAATTTATTATAGGTTAAGAAAAGATGTAAAATTGCAACTAAAACAGATATTGTAGTTTAATGTATGGTGTGGTGTCTCAATTTTTATATTTAGTTGATAAAGTAGATCTTATTATTTCAAGTTATTTGTTTATAAATAATTTAGTTTATAGATGTGTATTTTGATATGGAAATTCAACTTTTTTAGTTTTTTTTATTAGTTTTAAGTGATGATTTTGAATAGATTCATTACGCTGTTTTTAATAATAATATAAATAAATTAAAATAAATGCATATGAAATAAATGACATTTTCAATTCATATTATTATTACACTTTGAAATAAAAAATATTAAATATATTAATTTTGGACAAAAGTATAACAAAAAGTTGAAAATATTTATATATGTTTAAAAAATAACAATATATATCTTCTATAACCCATATTAATATAATAATAAATAAAGACATAAAATCTAAGATTGTTGAAAATATTTATATATGTTTAAAAAATAACAATATATATCTTCTATAACCCATATTAATATAATAATAAATAAAGACATAAAATCTAAAATTTTAGAGGCATGAACTAAAGAAAATTTGCAGTGGATATTTTTGTGGTATGCTTCACCCCTTGGTTACTTATTGTCTTTCAAGGCTTTTTCAAATCTTTGTATGGTGTTGAAAAGGCAATGTTATTGGTCATTGAACTCATGTAATTATTTTATAATAGTATAATATATGATAGGATTGTTTTTTAATAAGATCATACCCATATGACATGTGATTATTTCATTTGTGTATCAATATAGGTGAAGAGTGAGTGAGTATTGGGTATTTCACTGTGTTAATCCAGTATGAGGATTATAATTAATTAAAAGCATTATAAAACATTAATAATCCCACTCTTATTGTGTTTCCTCAATTCATTTTTAATATTATAACCCACTATGAAAGGGATGTTGGTAAAAATATTTTACTTTCACACTTAGAACCATAAATAAAATATTTCAATGTCTATATTTTATATCAACTTTAAAAAATAAAACAATTAAAAGTTAAAAAATCTTATATTTACCTTATAAAAATTTCAATATAAGATTTAAATATCCCCTTGGCCTCCAGAACTATGCAGAGGTGTCCCCAATGTCCTCCATCAGCCGAAGTTCACTGTCCTTAAGAACTGCGCAGTTTTGGATTCTAGGGCTCTCTATTGCTCATCCCTTGGCCTCACCTTGCACCAGCTACTTTTGACTTGAACTGTGCAATCTTGTCTCCGAGTGGCCATTGCGCAATTTTTCTCCTCAGTGAGGACTGTGCTCAAAAGTTCCTCAGCGAAACCTGAGTTGCGCTCTGCGCAATCTCAGTGATCAAGCTCTCTCCTTGCCAACTGGAACTGCGCAATGCGCAGTCAGTGAGCCCTGTCCCCAGCCTGTGACTTATCCCAAGCTCAGTCCATGGAGGATAATGCACCATCTTAAAGTAGGGAGTTCTTGGATTGATGTCGTCCCGTCATGAGTGAATTGCAGGAACATGTACACTCTCAAGTCATGGCGGGATGATGAAGAAGGAAAAACAGGAGGGAAGCATGCCTAGAGACTCACTTGTAGCTGACCCGACATATGAACCTATCGAGAGCAAGCAAAGGACACAAGTTTGCAATCATAGTAAAATATTTTAATGCCCAAAATGAAGAAATAATTAAAGTAAAATAATTCAATTTCATTCTTAAGGAGATGTGTAATTCATTCAATTTTTAACATGGTTGATATGTGATATTCATCTTAATTCCAAATCTATCAACAGTGGAGAGGGATATAATCTTTCAAGGGGTAAACCTCTTTTTTGACTGCAAAACTTTAGGAAATGTTTGTCTCTTGAGATATTTGATCCTTCTTAATGCTTGATATATATATATATATATATATATATATATAGATATTCTTGTCATTTAAACCATTTTATTACATAAGAATACCATTGGAAAAACTATGGATTATCAAAAATGTAGAGCCCAAAAGCTGTCAATGATAAATTGACTCTATGACCTCAGTTTTACTTGAACTTCTATAATAATATTTACAAGTATTAGTTTGTTGTATTTTTTATCTTTATTTTTATTCTAAAAAAATGACCTATGACTATATTATATTCTGGCCTAGATATACTTTTATGTTAATTTTGTTTAAATCTAAAGAAAATTTATTAAAATTGTAGATTTAAGTTGTGCAATCTACACAATCTATCATATTCAGATAAATCTATCGTGTTCAGATGATGAATTCAATTTTTTATCAATTTACTCCTTAAACATGATAGATGTTTAATAGATGCCCTTTTGATATGAAACTTATCTTCCAACCTTTCCATATTTTGGATAAGGGTGGCCTAGTGCCTACCAAAAAAATCTAAAAATCTTTGAATAATGCAAAGAACTTCTAACCTTTCCATATTTTGGATAATGGTGGCCTGGTACCTACCTAAAAATCTTTGAATAATGCAGACAACTTTTAAGAGTGAGTGGCCCTATGCTTTAGAGATTTACCTAAACCCTTGGGTTTGGACAAAGTTTGCATCCACTTTCTTTTTTTTTTCTTCTTTTTCTCTTTGATTTCATACATTGTGAAATCTGCCCTCTACATAAAGATGCTCAGAGAAAACTCAACGATCAGCCCATTTTGCACAATCCCCGCCAGCATGAAAGTCATAAAACAATATTTGGTCGATTTATGGATAAGCCCACTCTGCGCAATTACCGCGAGTATGAGATTCCCTGAGACAACATTTGGTCGATGCACACTCTTGAAAACCTCATCATTAAGCCCATTGTGATCAAAACCCATGATCATCACATTCCATGGCACAACATTCGGTTGATCCATTTCCTTGAGGCCCAGAGAATGATAAACGACCCATTTTGTGCAAAGCCTGCCATCATGATCCCATCAGGACATTGCACTGAAGTTTGCTTTTTCTTATTTGACCATGAATCTCCATACCTTGATCCAAGTACCCCCAAGTTTGCACATGCAAGAGGATAGAAAATCTCAACTGATTTAGTGGAGTTTTTAATCTTACTAAATAGCGTTCTAAATTTTGGGAATATTTTGAAATATGACTAGATCAAATAATTGACTTTGATCTTTTAAAATATTTCTAAAATCTACTATCAAATTAAATTCAACGAATTTTCGAATACTACAATCATGGCCATGCAAGAGCACACATCCTATTCTTCTTTTTACCCTTTGGTGAACGAACTCTGTGAATATCCACCAGGCTACTGCACTTGATATACATATTCAGAACTTTGATTGAAAAAAATATGTCTGCCATGAATTTGCCCTGTTGCTTCATGTAAGCCTGGATTCATTTGCCCTCGCCTTGCAACAGAGAAGTGCAATTCCACCTCTTTATGTTCATGACTTTAACTTGCAATATGAGTAGTGCTTCCTGCCATCGCCCTTTTTGGTACAATGTTCCCACATACAGGTTCTCATTACAGTTGCAGCCTAGTGGTCTGTGATTTAGGGGTGGTAGTCAGTCTAAAATGATGAAGGTGAATCTGTCTCTCAAAATAATACCCAACTCTGTGTCCTCATTGTTATTTACACAAGGAAGGATTCCCATTGCATGTTAGGTTCACGTGAGATAAAGAGACATTTTCAGATTTGTTATTTTTCTAAATCCTAACTCAAAAAGACATTTCTAGAATTGTTATTTTTGTTAAGTCAAAAAGACATTTCTAGAATTGTTATTTTTGTAAACCCCAAACCAGAAATTAGGAAGTTTAAACTTTATATAAACCATTTTTTTGAAAGTAGTTAAATAAAACAAAATATTCGATCGATGTGATTCCTTGAGGTGGGGCTTTGACTATAATTGACTATGACTATTCATATTTCAACCCACTAAGAATGATATAATAGATTAAATTTTTTTATATTTCAACCTATTAAGAATGATATAATAGATTAAAATTTTAACAAAAAATAATTTAAAATTAAAGTACAAAAATGATAAATTTTTCAACAAAGGTCAATATACAACTGAAACACAAAACTTTTGAAATATTGAAATATAAATAAGTAACTTCCTTATATACTAGTTTTAACTATTCTTTGAGGTGGGTTTTGACTATAAATGATTCATATTTCAATCAACTAGAAATGATATAATAAATCAAAATTTTGATAGTTAATTTTTCAACAAAAATTAATTTAAAATTAAAATACAAAAATGATACATTTTTTCAACTAAGGTTAATATACAATTGAAGCACAAAATTTTTGAAATATAATAAATAACCTCCTTGTATACTCGTTTCAATTATTCCTTGAGGTGGGCTTTGAGTATAAATGATTCGTATTTCAATCAACTAAGAATGATATAATAAATCAAAATTTTGATAGTTAATTTTTCAACAAAAATTAATTTAAAATTAAAATACAAAAATGATACAATTTTTCAACAAAAGTTAATGTACAACTGAAGCACAGTACTTTTAAAATATTGAAATATAAATAAGTAACCTCCTTGTATACTCGTTTCAACTTGTTTCATAAGAACAAGTTTTGATACTGAAAACAAATTTGAGTCCTTAAGTACCTAGAACAAGCATGAACTAAGTTAAGTCTATGCTTATGGTTTAGGATTGAGGTAATATTATTTTACTTTTAAGTTTGAGTTAATGGTTTATACTCGTTTCAACTTGTTTCATAAGGACAAGTTTTGATACTGAAAACAAATTTGAGTCCTCAAAGTTCCTAGAACAAGCATGAACTAAGTTAAGTCTATGCTAATGGTTTAGGATTGAGGTAATATTATTTTACTTTTAAGTTTGTGTTAATGGTTTCAGAGTTATGTATTATCATTTTACATTTTTAAATAGGCATGAGCATTTGCAATACTGTGGTTTTTTTCGTACGGATTCATTTCTATTTTTTTAAGAGATAGTGAATTTATTCAACCAAATTATGTTTAAGGAAATTGATTTATGATGAGGTATACCAAAAGTTTATTTTTTTAGATATACATATTTTTTGAATCTATTGAGAATTATAATATTGAAAGTTATAATATTGTTGAGTGGTATTTTGATCATCTTAATAGATTTCTTTATGAAAAGATATATCTTAAATTTGATGATTGGATTGAAATATTGAAGTGGGGATTTCTATCTTGGATTAATCTCTAGAATATCCATTTGAAGTGCCATCTCTCTCATGAATAAAGTTCAACCACTTCATGAAGACAAGGAGTTCAATTGAATGAGAGGATTGAAAGGCTAAACCTTGATCTAAATGTAGCATCATCTCAATCAATGGAGCAACCTAGAGCATGATAAAAACCAACCCAAAGTGGCTTATAAAGGCAATGGAAGTATTAATATAATGTGGTTGGAAAGACAAGGACCATAAGTTCTACAAGACAAGATGTAAATGATATAGATGTTCAAATTATTGTGAATTGAATTTATGTACTAAATTTGAACCAATTTCCCTTGAAGAAGTTGTTTTTCATGATGAGTGGAAAGAAACCTTGCAAAAGGAATATAATGCTATCATCAAGAATGGGACATGGAAGTTGGTGGATCCTACATTTGGAATCAAACCAATTTGTTGCAGGTGGGTTTACAAGAACAAGTGAAAACTAGATGGTTCAATTGAGAAACACAAAGCAAATCTTATGGTGAAAGGATTTGTGTGTAAAGAAGGCATAGTCTATGAAGAGACTTCTGATAATTATCTTTGATGATTATGATATTTTCACATTCTTATTCATTAATTCCATCATTCAATAATTACACAGAAGACATCAACCATATGACAAATAAGACAATAGGATCATAAAGAGAAAACCACACAAAGAACACATTTTTTTCCCTAGGAAAACCTGCAATGGGGAAAAACCCACCCAACCTTTTCCTTAGAGAATAAATGCAACACGAGATACATTAAAGTCAACTAACCAGCAAGATGGCCAACCACCAAAGACCAAGTCATCCCTCCAAGTCTGTCTTAGAACTCACACTATGCATCAGAGATCAACCTCAAAATGTGCAATATCATAGAGATATACCACAAAGAATAAGGACTCAAAGAGGGCCAAAACATGTCCTTTATCTCAGTCTTGGGATTCAGATGACACCAAAAAATATGTGCCTCAGATCTGTGTACTTAAACCACATGACCTTCGCACTATACCATAGAATGATGTCACAAATGTTGTGCCTCAGACTTGCGCAATATCCCACAAAACTTTTTCACTACTCCACTGTTGCTTGCTACTTCGCTTGAACAAATATATAATATGTGTTCCAAATTTGCCTTTGGAGGAGAGCGGATAGGCTCAATTCATAATGTTTTGTCCATGCAAAAGGGTGTGTCGCATGGGCAGGTTGACTTGTCACTTGCAGGGTTGACTTGGTTACTTGTGGTGGTAAAATACAAATTCAAAATTTCTTTCATTTTTCCCGCTCTTGATGAGCCTTATAAAATTTATCTTTTTGAATACAAAATAAATATTTTCCTTTTCTTGCAAGCATGAAGAACATACTTCATATAATTTTTGTTTGTAGCTATTACAATGTACAAGTGATACATTATGAAGACCGACCATAGCTACAAAAATTCAACATATATCATGCAAACAATTTATTCCATCGGATTCCATTACAAAGACAAAATATATGGTTGTTGCAAGGGAAACAATGGAGATTGTGTCGCTTAGGAAGATTTAGATCATTTGCAAGAGAAACAAATAAATGATACTCCATTCTTCATTGAGAACATTTATGCAATCAAGTTGGCCAAGCATCCTAGATTCCATGATCAAACCAACCATGTCAACACACCATACCATTTGATGATGTGGTGACCATTCATCTAATACAATGCATCACAAGTGAGGAAATCGTAGACATCTTCACCAAAGCACTTAAAAGAGAAGTTTGAAAAGTTTAGAAATATGATTGGACTTAAAAACACCCTTTCAGATTAAGGTGTGGAGTGCCAGATACCTAATCCTTGGGATAAACATATTGTAAATATTATTGGTTGTATATAGTTATATCTAAGAGAAATGAAGAGTCATAGGTGAATAGGAACAACCATCCAAGGTGTGGGGAGATGAAACCAAATGTCATATATTTGTATATATTTGGATTTTGTTAATACAAAATCATAATTATGTGGACTTATTCAATCCCCAACCTATCAATAATTCTCTACAAATCTTGATTTTACTTCAAAGTGATTTTTTCAAACAAAATATGAATTTAGATGGGTTAAAGTGGGTTTTTTTTTGGTGTAATTTCTTCTTAAAATAGAAACATTAGCATTACCCATTTTCATGTTTTCACCCATTCTCATTTCTACTTCTTTTTTTACAAATTTAAATTCATAACTATCTTGTAAGAGAGTGCTAAAAAAAGAGAAAACATTGGTTCCACAAGAAAAAAAAACTTAGAAATCCCCTGGGTTAATAAGTTTTCTATTATTTTTTTAATGGTTTTAAACTTATATAATCTTAAAAAACCCAAATCAAATAACAGGATGAATGTTAACCCATATTCATTAATCCTATATCTAAAGTTAAAAGATATAAACCTCCTTAATTCCTAAAACATCTTGATATATCTACTTACTTTAAAACTATAAATTTACCATTTTTACTATTAAATGATGTAACTTTATAAATCTTTAATTTGGAATAAAATTATTAAGTGATGTAACTATTTATAAATCTTTAATTTGAAATAAAATAAACATTAATTCCTAAAACATATTGATATATCTACTTTTCTTTTTTTCAAAAGGTGGAAAAACCTATCAAACTCAGTTTGTCAAACCAACAGTGAGGACAGCCATCTCTGGCTGCTATCCGCGAATGTCAGTTGACACATCACTGTTATCAAGGAAAACCACGCCACCTGAAATAACCCGCTGGTGGTCCGTAAGGGAGCAGGCTTTCACTCCTGCCAGATGCCTCTGGGTCTTGGGCCGTTAACCTGTTTCCTTACGTCCGAGGAAAGACGAGCTCTTAGCCAAGCAAAAGCTCTAAAATTAGTTAAAATAAAAAATATACATTTACCATTTTTATTAGCAGTTGTCTATAATGCGACTTTTTGAAAGCCTTTCCGGCGGGTTTTTCCGGTGAAAATCCGGCAGCAATTTATTGGAATCGCAAGTTTGATAGCTACTTTCTGCACAATCAAAGCGTCCCAGGGGTTTTTCAGGGTGCTGAATCCAAATATGCAGTTAAAAAACCATTTTAACTGCAACAAATCATGATTTAATCTCAATTTCTTCCGCCGGATTCCGTCACCAAAATCTCCAAAAAATCGCATTATAGACAACTCCTTTTTATTATCAAGTAATGTAACTATTTATAAATCTTTAATTTGGAATAAAATCAACGACTATTTATTAATAAAATTTATAACTTTCAACTATAATTATTGAGGGGTATACCCATTTTTTCATAAAAATATAAAACATTTTATTAAAAAAAATATACTTTTCTTTTTATGTATTTGTGGTCCCAATCCGTAACCTTATTGGTCCCATTTAACGCGCAAATGAACTATTATAAATAATTGTATATAATTATTAAAGTTACTGAAGGAATACTAAATTCGGATAACTTTTACATCATGCTCTACATTATTTTCCACTATCGACTTGTTTAAGTAAAAAAAATGAATATGACCTTAACATCCTTTCAAATCAATGAATAGTAAGTCCTAATGTATTTATAAATAACATTTTATTTGTGAATAATGAGGGAATTTGGCTTTTGGATCATGTGGGAGTTTGTCTCATATATTGTTTGTAACTTAATTTCCAAAAATATTATATATATATATATAAAAGTATGTGTATTGTGTTTAGTTTATATTTAGAATAATTTTATGATTAAAATATTTAAAATTTAAAAAAAATCAATATTTATAATAATTGGTCAATATTATAAAATTAAAATGTAGATTTTACATATATAAATTCAATTTATATTAATGATTTTAAATTATAAAGAGAGAAGTTAATGAATAAATGTAATGGTGTTTTACTAAGTATTAAATTAGTGGAATAATGATACTAATTTTTTGGTTTGTTGATCAACTTGGATTTTGTGGAATATTTTATTTTTGTTTATGAGTTAGAGGTGGAATATTTAGTTATATGGAAAAAATTATTAATAAATGTTATGTCAAAAACAATTATAATATTAAAATGTAAATTTTACAATTATAAAATGATTAAAAAATTAGTTTTATTGCAAAAAAAGTGTTTTACAATCTAGTATAATAAGACGATTTTTAATGGAGCTATATTTTATAGGTTTAATATAATGTAGTGTTATGTTGACTTGGTTAAATTATTAAAATTATAATTAAATGTTTAAGATAAGTTTGAGTTAGTCATTTGATGGCTCTATTAATGGTGATTTACATAGCCCATTATATTATTAATGGTGGTTTACATGGCCCATTATATTGCATAACCCATGGTATTTTTTTGTGATATGTGTTATGTTGAAGCTTATTTAAAAAATAGAAAAAATCTATTATAAAATACAAGAATACTAACTTAGATCCATATCTCTTTAAGTACTTAGTAAATTTAAGATAAATCTGCATAGATATTAATATTTTAAATAATAAATATACATATTTATAAAAATTAATCCAAATTTAACATTTTCATAATTCATAAAATTTATAATCAATTTTTTTTTTAATAACTGAATACTAATAAATCACTTTTGCTATCATAAACCCTACATGATTTACATTATAAAAAAGATTACAGTGTGGAATTTGAAAAAAAAATAATTTGATGTAGATCATGTAAATGAAAACCCATACTATTTATTCTATAAACACCATGCAAACTAACTAGAAATAAAGACCAATTATAATGAATGAATGCACTCTACTATATTGATCAAATCAAATTCTATAAACACCATGCAAACTAACTAGAAATAAAGACCAATAAAGACCAATTATAATGAATGAATGCACTCTACTATATTGATCAAATCAAGTGTGATCATGGGAACACATACCGATATGTTAGATTAAATCAAGCCAGATCATTGAATACTTTCTTCCATACTAATTTGGTCAAACTTGATAACAAAAAGTAAAAAAGTGCACATAGTGTGCATAATTTTATGGGTTTTCTCAATTAATGGACCATATTAATGGTAATGGTACAAACATTAAAAAGCCCCCTAATCTATTTAAGAGCCTTTTTTATATCGTGATATGCATTCTTTCATTTGGGAGAGAATATTAAACTTAGGTTAGTGTAATTCTCATCTAACAAGGTTATTCAACTTTCATCTTTCCCTTTATATGTTTATATGTCCAACTTGATTAGGAAGAAATTTCCCTTTATAGGTCCAATTTGATTAGGAAGAATGGAGGAAAATAAGATCGATGAAAAAAAACTATAAGAACAAATTATAAGAAAAAGAATTTGAAGTTATTTCTTTCTTCTCTAATACAGTTATATTTATTTTTTCCATTATTCAATTAGGGATATGATATAATAAATATATGAAAAATCTTATCAATAATTAATTTAAAAGATCTAAATCTGCTTATGCAATTATTATATATTTTGAATGTTTTACAACCAAAATAACATAAAAAATAATTTCCACTTGATGGCCCCTTGTAAATGTTTATCATAGGTTAAAATGAATATTTGAGTACTAACTTGTTAAGATGAATATTTGAGTACTATGTTAAAAATGGATTTCAATTTAGTGTTATTTAATTGGCTTTATTGTGTTGGTTTATAGATGTTTAACATTTGTATTAATGTTAATATTAATATAGAAAAATGCATATTTTATTGTCTTTGTACTTGAATATTGTTAAGGATGAATGTGTATTTTTGTTTGGTTGCAATTAATTTCTTAAATATGTTTAAACAAATTATAAATTATATAAAGCTAAATGATAAACATTGTTGGCTATGGTTGACTATAGGTGTCCATTGTTGAATGTAGCTCAAATATGTGAATGGTTAATGCTAACAACTCAATAATGCGATAAACACTAACTTTAAAATCCCCAATCCAATAATGATGGTTGATAGTGATTGACTATGTTCTCTATTAGATCACTAGTTAACCAATAATAAATGTGGTTAACTACATTTGACTATGATATGTCCATGGTTGAATGTATTCCCAATATATCAATAGTTGACCTTAGTAATTCTCCCTAACCTCTTAACCCCTAACCTAGTAAAGAAAATTGGTCGTGGTTGAAAAAGATTGTACTATTGTCCATGGTTGATGCTACTAGATTAAGCACTAGCCCGACTAACCTAATGACCACTAGCAAATATGATTAACTAAGGTTGTTTATGTTTGACCATGATTGACTATAGATCTCTATAATTGAACGTATCCCTAATATGTTAATGATTGATGTTACTAACCCAAATGATAACTCATTAACTGATCTGAACTTAAACATGAACACAACAAATTACAGATATAACCATAAATATAGAGATGCAACATAAATAAAACTTTATTTCATTAATATTAGAATACTGAAATATGCTTACAAACATAATGGAAATAAACTAGCTCGGACGATGGTAGCTTATCTCTGAGAAGAGATGTGGTGACTACATTCCTTTGAACTATGTTACAATGAGACTCAAGGGCCTATTTATTATTGAACAACAAGGGGAAACCATAAACAACCAAAAACCTAACCCCAGGAGATGGAACACCAAGAGTTCGTGGGCCTTGTTGGGGTTAGTTGGGCAACCAACTTCCCGGGGTCGTAACTTGGTCATATTATCTCTGTTTGGCGTGTACGATACATTATTGGAAAGGTCTCTTTGAGTACTACAATATTTGTGGCAGAAGCCTATTGTAGACCTCAAAAAAACGTCGTTTAGGGGGTCAAAACTACTCTGAAAGTTCAAGGCCTGAAAAAATGCTAAAAATAATAAATGTTGAAATAAACAAGGAAACAGATGAAACTGATTGGAGGTCTAGGTGGAATAGGCAGGTGGCCACCAATATCCACTTGGATCAGTTCTCCCCCCTTAGGAAGCAATGGTCCCCATTGTGTTGAGGGCCTCCATGAGATGGGGAAACTTCTGCTGAACTTGGTCCCTGGTGAGCCACTTGCCTTAGTGCAGGAGTTGACCAGCTTTGACAACCCGATACAGTTGTATCTTCTGTTGGCGAGTGTTCTTGATCTACATGTCCATGATCCCATCAGTTGTGGCCTATTCTGTGCAGTCTGGGTTTAACTATGTTGGTGTGAGTTGTTCTACAATGTCTGGTGTATCCAGTAATGGTGGAAAATATGGTCGAAGGCGTTCCACATTGAACACTGGGTGCAGGCTAAGGAATGGTGGAATGTTGAGCTCGAAAGCATTATCCCCTACAACCTTAGTGATGGTGTAAGGTCCATATCGGAGAGGACGAATCTTACAGTGGGATCCAACGAGGCACTCCTTCTGCAAATGTAGCTAAATTTTGTTACCCATCTGGAACTTGTGCGGAACCTGATGCTGATCATGGCGTTGCTTGTACTTAGCATTGGCTCTGTCCAATATGTCATGGACCTACTGGTGGATGTGTTGAATGTGCTCAATGAAGCTGTTAGCCCTGTCGGCTTCAGACTGGATGTGAGATGAATCTACCTGAGTAGTTGCAAATGGTATGACCACATCAATGGGACATAATGTCTGAAATCTCACCCCTACCTGAAAGGGGTCGTGGCCCGTTGAGTTGTGGAGAGCTCTATTGTAGTTGTGCTGGACATAGGGGAGGCTTTCATCCCATGTGCGTTGATGCTTCAAGTTGTATATACGCAGAATATGTATGATCATCTTGTTGACGACCTTTGTTTGGCCATTAGTTTGGGGATGGAAAGTTGTGGACTTGGCAAGTTTGGTATCCAACATCGAACATAGACTTGATCAAAATGCACTCAAGAATCTATTGTCCCGGTCTGAGATAATGGATAGTGGGATCCCAAAGTGTACCTACACTCGCTCAAAGAAGAGTTTAGCAGTGGCCTTTGCTGTGATATTCTTCTTGCAAGGCGCCATAATGACCATCTTAGAGGATCTATCGATGAATTGCAGGGGTCGGTGGTCTGTGTGGATGACCGTTTCCTTCCCCATAATGTAATGTTTCCATTGATGGAAAGCTTGCACAATGGAGTACATTTCTTTGTCGTAAGTGGGATACTTTCAAACTGTGTCTGAAATTGTCTCACTGTGGTAACCCACTGGATGCCCCTGCTGAGTAAGAACTGCATAAATAGCATAATCAGAGGCATCTGTCTCAATCTCAAATGGTTGCTGTAGATTTGGTAATGTGAACACTGGTGCATAGCAGAGGTGATGCTTCAACTCGGAAAACACCTGTTGTTAGGTTTCAGACCAAAAAAACTTTTCTTTCACTCTACCCATGGTGACTTGACTTAAAGGCCAAGTAATATGAGAGAACCCCAACATGAATCTACGATATAAATTGGCAAGACAAAGAAATCTGCAGAGCTCTGTTAGAGTGGTTGGGATTGGCCAATCCCGAATGACTTGTATCTTGGCTGGGTCCACATGCACACCCTTCTCATCAATGATGTACCCCATATATTGAACCTGGGTCACTTTTCTCCAAATTTGTACACAACTTGTGTTGTCGCAAGGTTTGAAGGACTTATTGGATATGGTGGAGGTGCTCTTCCCAAATCTGGCTGAAGATCAAGATGTCATCTAAATACACCACCACAAATGCATTGGTGAAGGGTATCAAGGTGTCATCCATCAATCTCATGAAGGTTGCGTGGGCATTTTTCAACCCAAAAGGCATGACCAACTATTTGAAAATTCCCTCCTTGGATTTGAAGGTAGTCTTCCACAAATTAGAGGGTTCGATAGGCACTTGGTGATAACCAAAATTCAAGTCAATCTTACTGAAATATTTGGCCCCTTGATCTGGTCCAGAAGGTCGTCAATCCATGGGATTGGGTACCTATTCCGGACAATGATCTTGTTCAATGCTCGATAGTCAATACAGAGTCTCCAGGTCTCGTCCTTCTTCTGTACTAATACAATCGGGCTCCCATAGGGTGATGAGCTTGGCCTGATGTGCCCTTTCTGCAACAACTCCTGAATCTTCCTCTTGATCTCACCGTTATCCATAAGAGAGCATTGATAGACCGGTCCATTGGGTAGTGGTGCGTTTGGGGTCATATCGATGGAGTGGTTGGCCTGACAATCCAGAGGTACCCTTGTAAGTGAGGCGAAATTGTGTCTGTACTCCTCCATGACCTTGTCCATCTGCTGTTGCTGTGCAGAGGAGCCTAGTCTTGAAGTTGTGGCCACAACCTTCTTCTTTCCCTGAGAGAGAATCATAAGGAAAACAAATTTCCTCATTTGGGAAATGATCTTATTGCTTTTCTTTGCAGTGATCAAAGAGATGGTGGTAGGCGGGGCTACCTCTGTTATCCTGTACAACTTATTTCCCAAAGTAATAATCATAGAGCAAGGTCTAGGCTCATATAAAACATGCTGCTTCCATAAGTATGGTTGTCCTAATAATATATCACAAACTTCAAGAGGAGAAACATCACACAGTACCTCATCTGTGAAAGGCTTGATGCTGTAGGGAAGGTGACACTACTGGCTGACATGGAGATCTTGTCCTTGATGAAGCCACCCGATGGTGTATGATTGTGGATGTGTTGTCATCGGTAGGCCTAGCCACTCTATGAACTCTGTTGAAATGAGGTTCTTTTGGCTCCCTCTGTCGCCAATGAATTGCAGCGGAGAACCCCTCACCCACATTTGTGAGTGGAAGAGGCGTTTCCCCTGCTCTAGATCTTCAGGCTCATTATTTTGGATCTTGGTGGTGGCTAAAATGGCACAGGGCTCTGCGTCAATGATTTACTTCCCTTTGTCATTCCCCTTGTCGGGTTCTGACACAGAGTCGGAACATGCGTATGATTCGGAAGCCTTCAGCTCGACCATCAGTGACTACTTTTCCCGACACTCACTTGTGTTATGAGTGGAGCTATTATGGAAATCACACCATTTTACCTTGTCCTTCTTTGTCTTCGAGGTGTTTTTCTTTGCTTGTGGCTTCAACGGGTTGTCCTGGGTCACCCCGCCTTGAATTTGGCCTTTTCTCTATGGTTTGGGGGGCACCTTTTCCTTGCTTTAGATTCGTAGATCCAAAGTCTTGCTTCTTCTATTTAAACTTCTACTCAATCTTGACAGTGTATTGATATGCCGTTCCGAGCGAGGAGATGTCTAGGAACTCCATCTCGTCCTAGATGTAATTGTGCAGGCAGCCGCGATACTTGAGTACCAAATGCTGCTCATAATCCTTGATACCCAATTTTGTGTGGAGGGTATGGAAAAAATTTGTAAACTCCGACACATCTTGGTCCCTTCCTTGCTATAGCATGGTCCATTTTATGTATTTATCTTCATAGTTACCAACAGGGTAATATTGTTCCTTGATGGTGTCTTGAAAATAATCCAAAGTGGGTGTGGCTGAAAGCAGTGAGGATTCCCTCTTGTCATTTTGTTCACAATAGGTTTCCCACCAGTCCTTAACATATGGGTCAACTTTGAGAAGTGAAAAAGAAATCTTTTCCCGATTGGAAAAGTCATGAACTGAAAAATATCCTTCCAATAGATTCAACCATTTATCTACGACATCTGCATCTATCTGACCCTCAAATATGGGAATGTCAAAGTTAACTTGTACCTTAATGATATGTTTTTTAATGATTAGTTTTGTTGTGCTAATAAAAATTACAGATTTATAAATATGTGCATGCCTATTGCTCCTTGTGCTGAGGTTTCATTAGTTGTTTGTGCATACATTCAGGTAGATTTCCTTAAGTTTTAAACTGACATTCATGAGCAAAATAGATTCAAAAACAAATAATGAACAACAAACATGTACAGTGCAACAAACCATCAAAGAGACACATTAACACAATGTTTTGATGAAGGAGTTCACCGCTCCTGGGCTACATCTCCTTGGTCCAACTTCCATGCCTTGGGCCTTCGTATTAGCTCAATGTTGCAAAAATGCTATTTACAAATTTCTATGGCTCCTGATACCTGCACCAGTGTGTTCAGAATGTCCAAATTAGCCAAGAACACTTCTTTATGAGCTCAATTTGGTTGAAAATTGACTTCTCTAGAGCTTAGTCAGTCTTTTCCTACATTTTGTCCTCTAAATATGGAACATCTCTAGTTAGTGCTGCTAAAATTGGTGGCAACCCGAATTTAGGGGCACCGCCAAAATCACTGCCAGTTTAAACTGCAGTTAATTAATTTAAAACTACGCCTAATTAATACAAAAGCAGATTAGCACTAAGCACTAACCATGACCTTCGACGACAATCCTAGACTGTTCACATGGAACGATTAGTTGCATTAACGTTACGATTAGGTCTGTCATAACCGTTGGGTTAACTGACCATCGGAGTTATGACCTTATTCACATGCAACCGTCGCAGCCAGATTAACTGACCGTTGAGGTTTTTATTATATCATGTTCACATATAAACTGTTTGGTGCTTGGTGGTTTGTGGAGTTGTGTTCACATGGGGGGAGGGTTGGCTTGCTGGCTTGCCCTCCCCTGACCGCCATCCTTCAAATCAATACAATTCAAATATATGTCGCAGATACAACGGTTAAGTAAAACGGTGTAGAGAGGATGGTTAATGCTTGAAGTTGGTATGTGGTAGGTTGTAGGTTCGAGCATGACCACCACCAATAAATTTTACTCCAATGTAAACACCAATCTTACCCTTGGGAGGTGCCACGTGGCGGCCTCCAGGCTTGCCACGTGGCATGCTTCCATTGGTCCAGAAATGCACCAATAAAAACGTGCCAAATCACCACTATACAACCCAACTAATTGTTGAGCATACATGATTCACTACTGATCAATCATTGACCATGCCTAGTCACCTGCCACATCAACAGTACAGACTGCTAACTGTGCATTGAGTGGGCATTTTTTTTAAAATTTCGCATGTTTAGCAAAGCGATCAAAACACAATAACTTCCTCATACGAACTAGGTTTTCGACGAAATTAGTTGCATTAGGATCATTTTTCTGAGACGGATGCATTCGTTCATGTTTCGAGCTAATCTGAGAACTTTGATTTTTGAGCTAAATACTGAGCACCTGATCATTCGTCCTCGCTAGAAGCCTTTTGGACCCCAAAAGACACTATAAATGGTTTTCAACAGGTGATGGTACAACTCCCTCACCTTCTCAGTCTACAACCATTTGGCTTGAGAAGGTTTTTGTCCCTTGAGTCCCACTCTAAGGTATTCAACATCCCTTCTCTTTGAAGTTCTGGTTCTCTTGTCAAGTATGAGATCTTGCTGAAGCTCATCTAGATATTTTGGCGAGAAATCATCTATTGATGGCAGCTGAACACGCCCTCCTTGATCATCAATCAAATGAAGCTAAACAATCTCAAATTCTCGACCTTAACAACAGACTATTTTTGCATATAAGGGGGCAAGTCAAGCTTAAATGCATTGTTACCAATTTTTTCGAGAATTTTAAAAGGACCATAACAGATTGGTTTAAGCTTTTTACCTTCCCCTTGAAGTATCTCTTTGCTAATATATAACCAAACTTCGTCGTCATGCCTTGCATTGTAGCTGCTTTGACGTTTCTCAAGCTATTCCTGCACTGTATGATGTATCAGCTGAATTTACTCTATGCACTTCCTTACCTTATCTATGTCACTATGACCTTCGATGGTGACATCTTTCTAAAGATGAAGTCTAATGGTGATCTTGGCAAGTACCCATACTATGCCTCAAATGGCGATGTGTTTGTGGAAGAATGCTTTGACTTGTTGTATGTATGATGTATGTAATGCAACTGTTCATCCCACAATTTGGGATGTTTGTTGCAATATCATCTAAGAAGATGAATAACTATTCTATTGACCACCTCGTTTTGTCCATCTGTTTGTGGATGAAAGGTTGTGCTCTTCTTCAACTTTGTGTCCATCATGTCCCACAAATTTGACCAAAAATTCCCAACAAATTGAGAATATCGATCACTTACAATAGAAGTAGGAAGACCAAAATGAACCCAAATGTTTTGGAAGAAAATATGAGTTGTTTGTTCAGCTTTGATTTTCTTTTTACATGGTGTTAGTATGCACATTTTGCTAAACCTGTCTACAACTACATACAAGTAATCATGACCTTTCCTTGACAATGGAAGACCTCCTACAAAATCCATTGAGATACTCTCCCATGGACATGAAGGTACCGAAAGTGGAGTATATAAACCAAGTTTCCTATTGCTAGGCTTACTTGTAGCACATAAAGAACATCCTCTTATGAAACGAGAAACATTATCCAACTTGCGTGGCCAATAACAATACCTTTAAAGATTCGCTACTGTCTTGCCTACACCAAAGTGTCCAACAATCAATGAAGTGTGCGCGTCCCTTATGATAGTTTTTCTTTCTCCCTGTGGAATACACAACTTTCCCAAGTGATACAAAAAACTGTTATGTACATGATAATCCAACTCTTCAATTTGATTTCCTTGAATCAAGCTTGCATATACTTCCTGAAAGTCACTATCATTTGCATATTGTTTTATGTAACTTTCATGCAAAATAGAATTATGCTTGAGCATAACAGATGAATTTACAATAGGCCTTGAAAGCATATCATCTACCTTATTGTATATTCCCTTTTTATACCTGATAACCAAATGAAATTGTTGTAGAAAACCCATCCATATAAAATGTCATGACTGCTACAACTTTGACTGTGACTGTAAATACTGCAATGGTTGATGGTCGATATGGATGTTGGTCTCCTTTCCCATCAAATAGTGCTTCCATTTCTTAACACTTGGTACCAATGCACAAAGTTCTTTGTCATATGTGGGATAGTTAGTTACAGTTCCATTAAAGATTTCAGAATGAAATTAAATGGGCTTACCATGCTGCAATAGAACTGCTCCCATGGCATAATCGCTTGCATCCATTTGAATCTCAAATGGTTGTCTAAGATCCGGAAGTGCTAATACCGGTGCTGAACTTATCTTTTGCTTTAAAGTATCAAACACTTTCTGTTGTACATCTCCCCAATGGAAGACCTTCTTGACACTTGTCAATGCATGTGATGGAGCTGCAATGGAAGAAAAATTAGCAATAAACTTTATCCAATATTGTGTTGTCCCTAAAAATATTCTTACCTCTGTAACTGTATTGGGCTTGGGAAAATTCAGAATGACCTCAATCTTAGAGGGGTCTATCTTCAGTTCACCTCCTCCAACAATGTGTCCCAAATACACCAAAGAAGTCTTGCCAAATTCACACTTCGACATCTTTAAAAACAATTGTTCTTTTCTCAAGACATCAAGTACTTTGTTTACATGCATGACATGTTCATCTCTTGACTTGCTGAATATGAGGATATCATCTAAGTAGACAATGAAAAAATCATCTAGAAATGGTCTCAATACATCATTCATTACTCTCATGAAAGTATATGGAGCATTTGTAAGACTAAAAGGCATAACAAGCAACTCAAACAATCCTTGTTTATTTTTAAATGCAGTTTTCCAAATGTCTTCTTCAGCTATCCTAACTTGATGATAACCACTTCGTAAGTCTAACTTAGTGAAATACTTTTCATACCTCAACTGATCAAGAAAATCATCAATTATTGGGAGTGGATAATGATTCTTTATTAGTAATTTTGTTCAGTGCACGGAAATCCACACACATGTGCCAAGTTCCATCCTTCTTTGGCACCAAGATAATGGGCGAACCACATGGTGAAGTAGATGGGCATATGATACCTTTGCTCAACAATTCTTGAATTTGCTTTTTGATTTCCAAACTCTCCATTATAGACATGCGATACATGCCAATGTTCGGAAGTGGAACATCCTATTGCAACTGAATGTCATGCTGAATTCCCTCTTGGGAGGTAACCCCTTTGGTTCCTGAAACATCTCGCCATGCTTGCTTACTGCATCAAACAAATCATATTTCATTTATCATCACAACCTTTAAAAGATTCATAATCAATATCATTCTTTTTCTTAATCATGAGAAGCACAAAATTTTTACTTGCATTGACTAGTCTCTTCAACTGCCCTGCATTAACCAAAGAAATGTTCAACTTTTTTCGATGGGCTCTCACTATATACTCCACCCCATTCTTGAGCAATATGTACTTTTTGACATGGTGATAAAATACTTCTTTTCTATCATACAAATAAGAACTACCCAAAATGATTCCTGAGATGTCAAGTGGAACTACATCTAACTCAACCTCATCAATGAACTTTTCAGTAATGGTGAAATTGAATAAACACTTCCTTGTAACCTGTAAGTTTGCATTGTTTACTATCCAACCCAATGGATATGGCTTATGATGAGGTACAGTTTCAAGGTTTAGTTTTTTGACCAAGTCTTCTGAAATCAAGTTTGATTGTGACCCACTATCATATAATGCATTAATCTTTGTATGATTTGAAATCACTTTAACATGAAACAACTCTATTCTTGACTCTTCATTTGGAGTGTTGTTTTGACTATGTGATGAAATAGTGATTGCAACAATTTCTTTTCCTTTTGTAACCATGGTTGAAATCTTGGTATCATCACCAAAATCTGAACCAAGGTCATGTTGTGTGGTAGCGATCATCTTTTGTTTTCCCTTATTGTTTTGTTTCTTAGGCCTTAATTCAGGATGCAATTTCCAACAATGGGCTTCATCATGCCCCTCTTTGGAACAATGTTTGCATGTGATTTTATCCCCTTCTTTCTTCACACTTGTATTCTTATTTCCCTTCCATTTTCCACCCTTTTCTTTCTCCTTACCCTTGAATGGCTTCCTCTTACTACCCTCTTCCTGAATGTTCTTTCCTCTATATTCAAGGTGCGTGGCTTGCACACATAGCTCACCTAAGTTGTTTGGACAAAACATAAGAATAATATATTTCAAATAGGAATGTAAACCCCCAATATATTTCAGCAGTTTATATTGGGAATTCAAATTCACTCCTAATAACAAAGCCCTTTTCCTAAACTCCTATGTATAATCTTGGACTGTTTGGCCTTTAAGCGGCCTAAAATTATGCCAACTCATAATGTATTTTTGCATATAGGCTAAAGGATAAAACTGTCTTTTAATTGCAAAAAAAATTCAACCCAAGTAATGGATATCTTACCATGGATTCTCATTTCTTCTTGAGTCTTTGCTTCCCACCAAACTAATGCAACTCCTTCTAGCCTCAGTGAAGCCAACTGGATCTTCATGTCGTCTTCTTGAAGGTTTTGAATTCGGCAATATACCTCCAATTGTCGAATCCAGTTGTAAAACGTTTCTGCATTCACCTCTCCATTGTACACGGGAAGTTCAAATTTTATGTCCAATTTCAGTAATGGAGTCTGTCCTTTTGGGGTTTTGGAATGAGTATGGACAGTTTCAGTGGTGGTAGTGGAAGATGATGCTGTGTGAGATGGTGAAGATGATGAGGTGTGAGATGGTGAAGATGATGAGGATGGTGGAGATGGAGGTGGCTTTCCACCATTCCCTTTGGAATCCTTCTTCTCATCTTTTTTGTCCCTTGAGATTCCTTCTCCATGTGGAGGTTTAAAACTCTTTCCAACCATTTTGGTGTTCCTCTCTTCATAGAGGACTTTAACCATCTCAGTCAAAGTATAGAAAGCTTTCTTGAATTCTTCCTCTTCTGAAGAGGGACCTTCAGGCTCTCTTTCTCCAAACATAATGGCTATGGATTCAGGCTCAGAAATTGGTATTGCTTGTACCTCTTCAATCTCAGTTGAAGGCAAAACTTGAGGAGTTTCAAGTGCAACTAGAATTGGAACTTTTGGTGGTGGAGATTTTGGCCTTGTGGCTCTCCTTCTTCTGGGCATTACCTCAGGAGTTGCAACCAATAGCTTCCCTTCTCCTTTCTGCAACTTTAACCTTGTAAGCATCACAATTTTGCAACCATTAAAACCCTAATTGCACAAACTCAAGAAATCAAGCAATTCAACCTTTCCTGTGATACCAACTTGATCTGTTTTTGTATGATTAGTTTTTCTGTGCTAATAACAATTACAGGTTTATAAATATGTGCATGCCTATTGCTCCTTGTGCTGAGGTTTCATTAAATGTTTGTGAATACATTCAGGTAAATTTCCTTAAGTTTTAAAGTTACATTCATGAGAAAAATAGCTTCAAAAACAAATACTGAACAACACACATGTACAGAGCATCAAACCATCAAAGAGACACATTAACACAGTGTTTTGATGAAGGATTTCACCCCTCCTGGGCTACATCTCCTTGGTCCAACTTCCATGGCTTGGGCCTCTGTATTAGCTCAATGTGGAAAAAATGATGTTTACAAAACTCCTGATACCTACACCATTATGTTCAAAATGTCCAAATTAGCCAAGAACACCTCTTTTTGAGCTCAATTTGGTCTAAAATTGACTTATGTAGAGCTTAGTCAGTGTTTTCCTACATTTTCTCTAAATCTAGAACATCTCCAGCTAGTACCGCAAAAATTGGTGGCAGGCCCGAATTTAGGGGGACCACCAAAATCACCGATAGTTTAAACTACAGTTAATTAATTTAAAACTGCGCTTAATTAATACAAAACTAGATTATCACTAAGCACTAACCATGACCTTTGGTGACAATGTTGGAATGTTCACGTGGAATGGTTAGTCGCATTAACGTTACGGTTAGGTCCATCGGAACCGTCGGGTTAACTTGCCATCGGAGTTATGACCTTGTTCACATGCAACCGTCGCAGAGTGGTGGCCGAAACTGCTGGTTAACTGATCGTCAGGTTTTTTTGTTATATCTCGTTCACATATAAACTGTTTGGTGCTTGGTGGTTAACCGCCAGACTAAACTGCAACCGCTTATTGTTTGCGGAGTTGTGTTCAGATGAGGGGAGGCCTAGCCCTCCCCTAACCACCAACCTTCAAATCAATATAGTTCAAATATATGTCGCAGATACAACGGTTAAGCAACATGATGTAGAGCGGATGGTTAAGGCTTGAGGTTGGTATGCGGTAGGTCGTGGGTTCGACCTCGACCACCGCCAATAAATTTTGCTCCAATGTAAACACCAATCTGACCCTTGGGAGGTGCAAAGTGACAACCTTTGGGCTTGACACATGGCATGCTTCCATTGCTCCAGAAATGCACTAATAAAAACATGCCAAATAACAAATGTACAACACAACTAATTGTTGACACTTGTCCATCCATGATTCGTTGTTGAACAATCATTGACCATGCCTAGTCACGTGCCATGTTAGCAGTACGGACTTCTGACTGTGCAGTGATTGGGCATTTTTTTTTTGAAAATTTCGCCTGTTTAGCAAATCGATTAAAGCACAATAACTTCCTCATCCGAACACGATTTTCGATGAAACGAGTTGCTTTAAGATTGTTTTTCTGAGACGAACACAGTTGTTCAAGTTTTGAGTCAATGTGAGAAAATTTATTTTTGAGCTAAACACTGAGCACCTAACCAATTAAAAGGAGTGACGCCTCTAGAGTGGTTGTTGGATGAAGATGTATCGCTTGTGGGTAGCCATCGAAGGATCTGGGCAATGTTATCCATTATTGTGTTCCTCTCTCATTCGAGGGCTTCCTTGAGAAATATTTTGATAGGACCTCCTTCCCCCTCATCTTTCTTTTCTTTCGCCATAAGAGGTCATCAGGGTTTACGAGACTGGTCTTGCAAAGGTTCAACCAGATCGAGCCATAACTCCTTATACCCTGACCTCGTTGGGAACATGCAAAGAAAAACAGAGAAAGAGCAGACCGCTCTGATGCCACTAATACGACCTTAAACAGTAATGCAACAAATTACAGATATAACCATAAATACAGAGATGTAGTAGAAATAACAATTTATTTCATTAATATCAAAATACTGAAATATGCTTACAAACAAAATGGAAATAAAATAGCTCGAACGATGGTAGCTTATCTCTGAGAAGAGATGTGGCAGCTACATGCCTCTGAACTGTGTTATAATGAGGCTCAAGGGCCTATTTATTATTAAACAACAAGGGAAAACCCTAAACAACCAAAACCCTAACTCTAGGAGATGAAACTCCAAGAGTTTGTGGGCCCCGTTGGGGTTAGTTGGGGAATCAACTTTCCGAGGTCGTAACTTGGTTATATTATCTCTGTTTGGCATGTACGATACCTTGTTGGAAAGGTCTCTCCAAGTACTATAGGATTTGAGGCATGCCCATAGCTGTAGCCTATTGTGGACCTAAAAAAACACCGTTTAGGGGGTCAAAACTGTTCCGGAAGTTCAGGGCCCGAAAAACTGCTAAAAATAGTAAATGCTGAAATAAAGGAAACAAATGAAACTAAATGGAGGTCTAGGTGGAATAGGTGGGTGACCACCAATATCCACTTGGATCATTAACCAATGATCTTATAATTCATAGCCCAATGATTATGGTTGACCACAATTAAATATGTTTAATGTTTATCCCACTAACTAACTATTGAATAGTAATCTAATGACTACTATAAAATATGGTTGACTATGGTTATGTATAGGTGTTCATGGTTAAATATAGTCCTACTATATTAATGGTTGATGCTACTATGCCACTAATACATTAATCACTAATCCTCTACCTCATAACCCATGATAACATGGTTGACTAACTCATATAAAACCACTAACACCATCACCCCCAATCCATATAATTAACTAAATCTTATAATTCCTCTAACCCCACTAACCTCTAACTAAACTTAACCATAAACCCTTATAAACCCATTAACTCATAACATGTATCACCAGTGACTCTTGATTAGACTTGACACCATAATCTAATCAACCTGTAATTGATATTTAGGCCCCCTAACACATATAAATACATTAACCCTTAACTATCTTCATCCCTCACCCCATATAATTTTAAGAATCCATAATTGACCTTAGCCCCTAACCGCTGTAACCCATCAACTTTTAACTAACATTAACCCCAAAATCTCTTACCTAAATGACCTTTAATTATTTTATTTAACTCCAATCGATAAAACTTAATTATAACCATTAACCTATCAAGGATTAACCACTATCTCTAACCCACATGACCCTACTTACCCCTCACTAACCACAACCACTGACTTTCAAAACCCCGTTGACCTTTAATGCTTTATCCATTGAACTCTATTCACTATTCAACTAACCAATAACCCCTATAATCTATATGACCCCTAAACCTTAATGACTAAGGTGAAATCATTATATAATTAACTAGCAATCCTATCGACCCTAACACATGAGTGGTAACCTCATTAACCTATGACCAATAACCCTTTAATATAATCTAATAACCCGCTAAATTTAAATTTACATGCTCCCTTGATGTTAATTATTTCTATATTGTAATGCTTCATATTACCAAATAGGTAAATAATATAATAACAAATAAGTAAATAAACCACCAATAATAATAAATAAAGTGAAGGATAATAAAATAAAATTAAGTATTTTATTAATAAATGAAAAAATTAAAAATAAATAAACATGAATTAAAAAAGACATAAGATAAAATGAAAGTATAGAATGACAAGTGCATGGTGTTTTTCCTTTCATTTTTAGACAAAAGAGTTTTATGTAGTGGATTAGGAGAAGGATACACGACATCATTTTCCAGAATAATTATTGGGAGGTAAGGATTAGTCACCAAACAAGATAGTTGATTAAAGGCCTATGGGTGGCTAGCCACAAAAAAAATATGATGCAATTGAACATATGGTTGGGTGGAGAGTCATCCCCTACATGTTGGTTGCGGTTAGTTGGATCATAGAATATGACACAATGATTTTGAATAATAACATTACAAGTAAGTGGGTTATTCATCTGGCAGGTAAGTCTCTCACTACTCATTACTCTCGTGAACTATGTAATTAATAAGACATTCTTTATGCTTATGAATGATTAGTTAGAATTTTCGTTTGTATATTTTTTGTCTATTTAATTTAGAAGATAGGGACATTAAGTATGGTTATGCCCCCAAGGTGTAGATTAATTGATGATAGAGTACAATGTTAAGGCACTTCTTACGGCATTATTGGTTCATTGGTTCAAATCTTAACTAGTTTAGTACCATGTGTGGCAATGTGCAAATATACCTAGAAGTTATATTTGCAGTATTCAAAATCAACCTTGTGTCAAATAAGTATGAACTTGACCTAATTGCTAATTTTACCGGTCACAAATAATATATATATATATTCATTTTTCTCCCTAATCATATATTAATATTATTTATTTATTTTAAGTAATTAACTTATAGTCATTATCGATGTAATTTGACCATATTTTGAAAGTGGAACTAAAAGTTACTTCAACAAAAAGTAAATTTATCTCCATTTAGAAAAAAATAAAAAAAATACCACCACAAACTAGGGATAGAATAATTAATATTCAGTGAGATATTTGAAGCCAACAATTCACCAATAAATTTATAGGGTTGTTCCCTAAAATTTTCTCCGCCAAATCTTTGCAACAAAGATGATTAATTTTCTCCTAAATCATTTTTTTTAAATAAGTTCACTCAATTTTGTCCTTAATCATTTTTTGTAAATAAGTTCACTCAACTTGCTTGCATATTAAGTATTCCAAGTAATGAAGTTGGTATCTTTCCAACACCATGTGAAGAATAATATTAGTCACCAATTGAATACCAATTTGTTAACTTCACGAAACTTGATGGGAATGTATATCGTGACCTTTTTGGGCATTACATCTTAATGGAAAGAGATGAATACATTGAAGTAATCCTTAGAGCTAATAGGGTTTTTATTTATATTGTTTTAGAATTTTGTTTTTATTTTTTTATTTAGAAAAATATGAGTTTTATTGATTTTTTAATTTTAATTTTATTTATTTTTATATATTGAATCTTAAAAAAATAATATATATATATATATATATATATATATATATATATATATATATATATATTATTTATTTAATTAATGGAAATTTGTATTTTATGGTTTATATAATATTTCATAATATAACTATTATTGGTTGAGTTAGTCTTTATAAGCTTTATTTTTATTTTCAAATTGTTTCTTATATCTAATTCTTTATTTTCTCTTTTTTGTTTCAACAAAAATTTCATTTTAAAAAAATTGCCATTCTCAATTATCCAAAAAAATAATTTCTTAAAATTTAACAAATTTTGGAGATGAAAATATTTTTTATCTTCTTTTCTAACAATTGCCTAACTCTTATTCTCCATCTTCTCTATTTTTTTAAACATTTTATCTTTCTTTCTAATTCTCTTCTCTTTTTTTAAAGGTCTTATTTGTACTTATTATTTCTTTTTAATTTTTCTCCACTTAAATATAATTTTAAATTTATATATATTAATATATGTAAATGTCAATTCGATATATTTTGAAAAATTAAAAGAAATGGTACTCTATACTCAAATAAAATTAACCAATAATATATTAAATTCATAATAAATATATTGTTATAATAAATTCAAACCTTATACCTTAAAAATTTTAAAATTTCCATAAACATATAATCTTAAAAATATTAAAATTTCCATAAACATATAACCTTAAAAATATAGAAAACAACCATATAAATTTTATTATACAAATATCCAAACAATTTTCTACTCAATATAAACCCATTCTCAAAATATATATATATTTTAACCAATACATTGTATTAGGGGCGTTGGGGTTTTCACCCTCCCATACTTGTTCTCATACATATGTCAAAACAATTTTCTCCTCGATATAAAACCATTCTCAAACTATATTTTTAACCAATAAATTGTATGGGGTATCTTGGGGGTTCACCCTCCCCCATTCTTGTTCTCAAAACCATACCTGTTTCGCTTATTTTATTACACCCTCTAATCATGGGTTGGGACAAAACCTTCTCATCCTACCCATTATTTTATCCCTATCTTACATGAATACTTTATATAAAGGGGATGCTATTTTATCTATATATTACATGGAGTACTCTATAGAGGATGCTATAGTCACTATATTCTGTTCCTCCTTTTCCAACATCTCATGAAAAAATAATCCAAAACACTCCAACTAAAATGGATTCCTTTTTCCTTTGTTCGTTGTTATGGATACACACATCATCATCAAGTAGTAATCAATATTTTTCCATGGATGATACATGAGGAAACATTAAAATAATGAACCCTGAACCCAATGTACAACTCCTCCATCATCTTTCTTGGAATTTTCCAGAAATGTGCAAGAAAATACATTAAATTTAATTTTGACTGACTTATCATCCTCATCTTCTGATTAAGCTTTATAGGAAGGATGACTCACCCAATATTAGGAGGATGGAACGATAAGGAAGATGAGGATTAATGATAGTATTTTTAAAATTGTTTATTAATTTAAAATTTTAAAATATATAATTTAATAATTAAATTATTTATTAAAAAGTATGTTGGTTATGATAAGGTTATAAATTTTAATTTACCATTTTTTTTGAAGTGTTAACCACTTTTGGTTACTAATGGAATGATAATAAAAATTATAACATTTTTAGTTGTGGGTGAAAAATGGCAAAAATTATATCAAAGTTATATTGTTATGAGAAAGTTATAAATTCCAATTTCTTAGAATTACTAACACCCTTAAATAAGTGATGAAAAAATTACAAATTCCAATTTAAACAAACCATAAAATTATTAACCAAATAATATATATATATATATATATATATATATATATATATATATATATATATATATATATTTTTTTTTTTTTTTTCTAAGTAAGACTAAATCTATTAAAGATACAAAAGATAATGATACATGGAGGCACCGGCCTCTGCAAAACCTGTCTCAGAGATTACCAAGTATTAACCAACAGTAACTGAAAAAAGAGACTGCCCTCAAGGGGAAACCAGTCCAAAAAACATGGGGTGAGCTGCCCACGCAGGGGAACCAGCCTGTAATTCCCATGTATAAGAGTTTTTGAGCAGGACAAAAACAAAATTGACCCCAAATAATAGCAATAACAACCAAAACTACAAAAAAGACCCCTAAAATGGTGACCGGGTGTCTGAAAACCTGAATAAAAAACTGAGGCCTGCTAGGTGTCAACAGGTGGCAAAGGTTCCTCCACGATGAGACACCCATAGGCATACCTGTCTTCGACGTCTTGCTGTTGACCGCTTGTCATGGCTTCCGTCTGCATCTTGCCACCTGGAGTGCTCGTCGTGGCTTCCATCTTCACATTACCTTCTGGAGTGTTGTCCGTCCGGTTCAGAGTGTGCTACGTCCGTTCGGGTCAGAGCGTCATCAGGAGATCTACGAATCCCCGAGTTGCTGCCATGAGTGTTCCGTCTGCTAGTGCCAGTCCTATCCTGTATGATTCGAGCAAGGACAATAGTGCTCTGTGGCTCTTCGTGGAAGGCGACATAAATGGTGGCGATAATACAAGGGCGGTCCAAAGTGCATCTAAACTGGAACTGGGTTGTATGACAGGGATTCATCATTGGCACAGAGTCATCAGGGGGGTGCTGGGCTTCCGCATCACGCCTAAAGCCAGTCCTCTGGGCATGCCCCTTGCCACTGCGGGTGTTGGGATACCGACCTGTGCCGTGAGTAGCATGGCGCGTTTCTTTGCCTCTGCTGCTACCCCTACGACTTCTCATTCTTTGCCTCAAACGGGGCATGTTTGCTTGGTGAATATCGGAACGCCGGGTGCTTGGAGGAGCAGGAGAAGGGATGGAATGGCTCGTGGAGGCAGGAGAGTGAGGAATTCGATTACCAGAGGTGGAAGTTAGGGCCGAATTAGTAGCTCTGTAGCAGCAAAGTAGGTTGTGCGAGAAGTGGGCACCTTTGTTCATCTCAATGCAGCAGAGGATTTGGCACCTTCTCCCCGTGGTCGTTCGAGAGCTCGGCTCTGCAGCAGCGGGGAGGCAGTTACAGGCCAGAGGAGGCAGAACAGGGGGAAGGCGATCTGCATTCTCCATCTTAAGGATCAGAATTAGGTAGCCTCGATCCTCATCCATCATTAAAGTTTTTCGGCTTTCAGACATCAATGAAACACCATAAATTATGGCGGTGGGCATCTTGGTTGCAGCGCGGGTGGCCATGTGGCTACGCCACTTGCCTGCCCGGATGAGCCGCGTTGTACCAATGCCATTAATCACCTCATTAATCACCCGCATCCGGGACTAACCAAATTAATATTACTAACCACTCTTTTATATATATATATATATATATATATATATATATATATATATATTCCCTTGTCCTTTATTTTCTATATTCATAATTTGTTTTGCATGTTGATACATAAAAAGGTGATAACTTACTTTTATACGTAATCAAACACTAATAAAAGAATAGTGATAAAACCTTTCACCATTAGTTTTATTGTGCATCTCCCTTGCACAATATAATGACCTATACCAAACAACAATCTATATAAGGAAAAAACACCATTAGTTTTAATGTTGGTCTCCCTTGGACATCATAATGACCTATGCCACACACTACTCTATAAAGAAGAATTAAAATAAGTTTCACTAAATGATCATCATCATATATTTTATATGAACACTCCACTGTCTCTATTGTTATAGACTTATGCTTACGCTAAAACACAAACATCATAATATCTTTCATATGAACATGTCTCTATTTATATTAATATACACTCATGTTATGTAGATTTGTAAATAAATTTGATTTTAAACATGGCTAAGAAGAGGTTGTTTTTTCTTTTTCTTTTTGACCAAAAATGAATTTATAAACATAAACTATTATATTTGTATATACCACATCAAAATTTATTGTCATATACTTCCACCATATACAGAGTGTCCAACATATACAATATACCATCAATGAAAAACCATGCACGACCAAAATAAAAAAATCACACAAGCATTAGCAGATGGGAATATGACCTTCTTCCCTCACCATGCCATTTTCAGTAAAACAAAAGTGGATGAAACCTACAGGGGCCCAGAGGCCAAGTTTGGAGAGGTTGTCTGCCTCCCGATTATCCTTCCTATAAATGTGCTGAAAAGTGATAGTAAGGAATTCAAGTCTCAACTATGCAATACATTCCATCCAACCTTTGAGTTGTATTGGTCCAAAATTAGTACTTCCCAGCATTCCATCGATGAGTGTCTTAGAGTCGCTCTAAATGTGAATGTGTTGTATATGTTTTGTTCTGGAAAACCATATCAACCCCCAGAGAGCCAACACTTCGGCCCTCGTATTTGTACCAAATCCTCCTTGCCAGTGTAGTTTGTAGAAAGAGTTTGGCAAGAATCTAATCCAAGCACCACAACCACATTTGCCTGAATGTGCAACCCCGTCAAACATACCGACTAGAAAAAGTATACTGAGATGTGAACTTTGTGATATGGGAACCTATATAGCCTTCAAAGAGCCATTCTGCGATTTCATCCATGCCAAAAATTTGACACAAATGTGGTTGATATTGACAGTCCTTTCATTGAAAATACAAATATTTCTAGCTTTCCACAGTTTCCACATAACAAAAAAAGGAATGTTTTTCTTGTGTCGACCACATGAGATCCACCAGCGGATACATTGTTCCAAGGATATGAAATCCCTGTAGGGGACATTAAAAAATAGAAGGACATGTTTCCAGACCTGAAGAGAAACTGGACATTGTAAAAGAAGGTGTAGGACAAATTCACTTGAGCTATTGCAAAAAGGGCATCTGTCTAGGCCTTGGTGTCCCCTTTTGTATAGGTTGTCCCACGTCAGGATCTTATTCTTCCAAGCCATCCATATGAATAGAATACTCTTAATAGGAATAGTTTCTTTCATGACAAACCTGTACCAACAGATGTTAGGAAAACTATGATAGAAATGTAGAAATTTCCATTGTAGATCAACAGATTATGCAATATACTAAAGCAAAATACAAGGTCTACTTCGACAACAAACTTGCAGAAGCTTAATCAAATATGAGCAAGATCAAATAGAACACATATAACTGAGAATGAGAAATCAATCACACATGAACACAGAAGAATAACCCGGGGAAAGCCTCAGGCTAAAACCCCAATCTCTGAATTATCATACAAGTGGAAATATGTTTAGTATTACAAAAAGAATCAACTCACAAGCTATCCTGCTCTCTCTGCAATCAATCAATGTTGCTCATAGACAGTCAAAGGCTTCTCCAAACCTTCTCCTCTGCCCTCCAAACCTCCTATTTCCTTACGCAGTTTTCCTTGGGGTCTAGTGTTGCCACCTGTGTGAATTGGCCTCTTCACACACTCACTAACCTCTGATCTAACTGCGCAATCCTGAAGGAGAATTCCTTCTGCATGGATGAGTTTCTTATATAGGAAAAATCCTCCAACTGATAGTACATTGTCCCATCATCTGATCTCAACTGGGTCTATGTCTGAACTGACATGCATGAGTTATTTATGAGAGAATATTCAGTTATCTGAAGTGTAGCAGTTACATGCATGCATGCATTAACTAACTGAACTCACAATTAGTACAACAAACTATTTGAACTAATCTAACTGGACTTGACTCAGTTAACTGAGCCAACTGATTACAACTCAATATTACAACTCATCCTTATCTCTTTAACTGATGGATAAATTCCTCAATCAATGGAGAAACTGTTGCATGTCCCCACATAGACTTCATGTTTTATTTTCTACAACTAATTAACTTAAGATGAATTAATTAATTATTTTACAAACAACTGCTAAGGTCAAATTTGAATTTTACTTCTCAATTTTAGTTCAGGCACTAACTAAAATTGGAATCAATCTCGAAATGCTATTTATAGCAATGCTATTTTTAACACTTCCATTTTTCATTCCTTGTTGCTATTTCCAACACTGGTACCCGAACTTCTATTTATAGCAATGCTATTTTTAGCATTTCTTGTTGCCATTTTCAACACTCCCTCTCAACAAGAAAGGCATTCAACTCGAACCCGATCCTGAACCTTTGGAATGTTCTACATGCAACACTTCTCCCAAGTGTTGTTGCTCCAACAACTCTAGAAACAAAACAAATTCCCAACTGACCTCCTTGTTGGGCTAGAAACATCCTCTGATGCTGAAGCTTCCTCTGCTGCTGACAAGTGCTCCCTCTGTGACCTCTGAGTTGCTACAACACTCCATGCATCTCGCACCATTGTACGCCTCTTTGTGCCATCCTACACTGGTGCAACACTCCTATGTTTCTCGCATTGTTGCAACCTGCTAGCTATGCATTGTCTTGGGATTCCTGCACTGTAGCTCTCTCTGCCGCTCCATCTACATCTGCCTCTACCCACTCAGCTAGTGCTGATACTCCTCGTCGGGGCTCTCGTAGCAAGGTATAATCAAAGAGGTTGGGTACCTCAATGATCCTACCCCTATTCCAGCCATCTTGGGACTGTCACTCCACATCGCCCCACCTCCTACCTAGAGGTATGGATGCATGTGATCCCTCTGCCCACTTGGCTCGAAATTTCTCCCTACTGGAGGTCTTTGCATGAGTGGGTGCCTCCACTCGGTCTCCTCTCGGCTTCTCCAGTTGTGGCTGCTATACAACCTCCTGAAGCTGCTTCACCAATTATGGATCCTCCACACTTGTCTGAGACTTCTTCTGGCGCTACATGTTGAGAGGTAATGTACTCTCTCTCTCAACCACCAAGTCTCCAACAGTTGCCTTGCTCCTCAAGGCTTTGCATGCATATTGAACCTCAAAAGCATACATATTCTTGACTCGTGAACCGATCTGCTTCACCTATCTAGTGGTGATGTGTTGAAGGAAAACCTTTCCCTTACTGAAGACTACATCATAGCCTTTGTCTTCCAGCATTGCGATCAACACCAAATTTTTCCTCAGTCCTGGTACATACTTGACATCGGTCAAGGTAATGCGAGCTCCATGCTCCCTCTGAAAAACAACCATGCCTACACCTGAGACACTATACTTTTCATCATTACCCATCGCTATGAGTATCCGAAGATATTTCTCCTCCAAGGTACTGAACAAAATCTTGTCGCTGGTCATGTGGAAATAAGCTCCACTGTCAAGAAACCAACCACATCCCACCATGGATGAAACCATGCATGTGATGAGTGTGAAATCCAACTCGAACTGTGAGGCCAGTGCCTCACCTTCTGATCCTTCCAAGGATCCCTTCTTGGATTTCTTCAGTGGACAATTTGTAGCAAAATGGCCCACCTCATGACAATGAAAGCATCACACTTTCGATTTGTCAAACTTCTTCCCACCATGGGAAGAATTTGATTTGGGATGAGAAAACTTCTCCTTCCCTTTCTTTGCCTTACTTGCTAAGGCACAATTTTCTTCATCCTCCTTGGATGAAGAAGATCCATCTCTGGTGCTTCTCTGTATCTCCTCCTGCATCAGATCCGACCAAAGTCATTCCCAATTTGGCAGTTTCTCTCTTTCGTTTACCGAGTCTTGGTAGCTATGCCAGCTCTTAGGAAGACCAAGGAGAGCTAGACTCACCATGTCGTCATCGGCTGTCATGATCCCTATGCTTCTAAGCTCATCCCTACAGGTGGTGAGCTTGTTCAGATACGTAGAGATCGTGTCGCCCTTTTCGCACTTGATTTTTCGAAGCTTGTCTTTCAACGCCAGGTTCCTCTAATCGCTGCTGTTCTGATATAGATCTGTCAATGTTTTCCACATTGAAAACGGTATCTCCTTCCCATGGAGGCTCAAGACTATGTGATCTCAAAATCCCTCGAGGAGGATTCTTCTTGCTCTAGCCACACATTTCTTCCATTCCACCAATTCTGTAGCATCAGATGCTGTGGGCTTGGGGACTTCTTCATCAATGAATTCCTTTAGACCGTTATCCTCTAATACTGCTTCCATGCGATCCTTCCAGGCTATATAATTCGAGCTGCCATCAAGGGCATACTCTAGTCTTAAACCATTGAACGCCATTGGTAAAATTGAAATGTGATAAGAACTCGATTTCTATATTCAGGAACCTCATACTTCGAACTTATCCCTTCTTGTATACTGTTCTTCGCTTTCATAAACCGACTCTGATACCATGTAGAAATTCCCATTGTAGATCAACAAATTATGCAATATACTAAAGAAAAATACAAGATTTACTTCTACAACAAACTTGCGGAAGCTTAATCGAATATGAGTAAGATCAAATAGAACACATATAACTGAGAATGAGAAATCAATCACACATGAAAACAAAAGAATAACCCGGGGAAAGCCTCAGCCTAAAACCCTAATCTCTGTATTATCATACAAGTGGAAATATGTTCAGTATTACAAAAAGAATCAGCTCACAAGCTATCCTGCTCTCTCTGCATCAATCAGTGCTGCTCATAGACAATCAAAGGCTTCTCCAAACCTTCTCCTCTGCCCTCCAAGCCTCCTATTTCTTTGTGTAGTTTTGCTTAGGGTCTAATGCTGCCACCTGTGTGAATTGGCCTCTTCACACACTCACTAACCTCTAATCTAACTGCGCAATCCCGAAGGAGATAATTCCTTCTACATGGATGAGTTTCCTATATAGGTCTCTGTATGAACTGACATGCATGAGTTATTTATGAGAGAATATTCAGTTATCTGAAGTGCAGAAGTTACATGCATGCATGCATTAACTAACTGAACTCATAATTAGTTCAACGAACTATTTGAACTAATCTAACTGGACTTGACTCAGTTAACTGAGCCAACTAATTACAACTCAATATTACAGCTCATCCTTATCTCTTTAACTGATGGATAAATTCCTCAATCAATGGAGAAACTATTGCATGTCCCCACATAGACTTCATGTTTGATTTTCTACAACTAATTAACTCAAGATGAATTAATTAATTATTTTACAAACAACTGCTAAGATCAAATTCAAATTTTACTTCTCAATTTTAGTTCAGGGACTAACTAAAATTGTAATCAATCCCAAAATGCTATTTATAGCAATGCTATTTTTAACACTTCCATTTTTCATTCCTTGTTGCTATGTCCAACACTGGTACCCGAACTGCTATTTATAGCATTTCTTGTTGCCATTTTCAACAAGAAGCTGATAATATACCTGTAAATATCAGCCAACACAACTGAGTTAGTTAAGGTTAAAAGCACATGTGTATGCTTATATATATAAAAGGTTAAAAGCACACATATGTATATATAGAAAAGTGTTATATTAGTTAGTGAATTTTTTAATTTATTTATAAATAAATTTAAAAATTTCCAAGGTATAATATTGGTGGATCAACGTTTAATATAATTTATAAGAATTTAATTGAGTGAAAAAATAATAAATATTTAAGTTAATTTTAATTAATATAGTTTATATAATGATAATGATGATGATGATTAATATCTATTAATATTTATATGGTTTACCGAACTTTATGAAGGTAACACGTTAATCAAAATTCTTTAACATTTCATTTTTATGCTCAGATATAAGTGAAATAAGCATTCCCAAATCACCATAATTTTGTTGACTTAAAAGATCAAGAAGGTTGGTATTGTGACAAATATTTTGAAAATTAGATCGAATATGAGTATAAGATGGACAATCTAAGAGAAAATATTTATCTTCAACCTTCTTAGTATCACATGTGTCAAACTCTTTCATTCCATGGTGTTTTGGGAATTGATCAACGTCTAGTTTCATTATGGAGCTCATGAGAATTATATGAGTAAAAAATGTTCATTCTTTTCTTGAAACTAGTTTAGACAAAAATATAATTTTGATTTTCGAGATTGGGGTTGATTACCTCCCTATAATATCTTAGTTTCCTTTTTTTCTCTCTAACTATTTATCATCTCACAAAATCCCCTTAAATTTGGAAGTAATAATATTTTTAACATTATCCTTATTCTATAAGATGATCTCCTCCTTTAACCCTCAATGGGCTAGCGAAGCCTGGGCATCCTTATGCCATGATTCCTCAAATCAAAGGCGAGGGTTTTGGATAGAGTTAGAAACAATTTTAGGAAATCTCTTCGCTTCTATGTTGTATAACTTCTTATTATACATAAGATACCTAGTCATAGCCATGCTTCCAATGATGAGAAGGCTTGATTCAATTAGGAGGATAGGGTCAGGAGAATTTCCTTTAATCTTGAGATTATAAGTCACAATCTACTTTTGGATATACTTAATTTTCGTCTACACCTCACATCCATAAACAATATGAGTGACGAGAGTTTTAAAAAGAAGTTTTTTCTTTTCCCAAATCTAAAGATTTGGCGATTCACAATTGTTTATATACATACATACATACATATACATATTGATCCGAATTTAAAAAATAACACAACAAATTACAGATATAACCATAAAAACAAAGATGCAACATAAATAACACTTCATTTCATTAATATCAAATACTAAAATATGCTTACAAACATAATGGAAATGAGACTAGCTCGGGGGATGGTAGCTTATCTATGAGAAGATATATGGCGGCTACATGCCTCTGAACTGTGTTACAATGAGGCTCAAAGGCCTATTTATTATTGAGAAACAATGGAAAAACCTAAACATCCAGAAAACTAACCCTAGGAGATGAAGCGCCAAAACTATGGGCCATATTTGGGTAAATTGGTACATCAATCTCTGGGGTCGTAAATTTGGCATACAATCTCTGTTTGGCTATCATAATACTTCGTTTCGAAGATCTCAAAGAGTAGGCCGGAAACAAACAAGATAATTTGTATAGTGCTTTTCCAGTCTCTCCGTTTTCCCTAGAAACGTCGTTTAGGGCCTCAAAATGGCTCCGGAAGTTCAGGACCCGAAAAACTGCCAAAAATTTTAAACTATGCTACAATTAGGGAAACTGAAAAATTGAAAGAGACAGTGTTGGGGGTCTAAGTGGAATAGGAGGGTGGCCACCAATATCTACCTAGATTAGTCCTCCCGCTTTAGGAAGAAACGGTTCCCATTGCGTTGAGTGCCTCCATGAGATGGGGAAACTTCTACTGAACTTTGTCCTTGTTGAGCCACTTGCCTTGGTGCAGGAGTTGGCCAACTTTGACAACTAGATACAGTTGGATCTTTTGTTGGTGAGTGTTCTTGACTTGTGTCCATAATACGATTAGTTATGGTATGTTCCATGCAGTTTGGGTTTAACTCTGTTGGTGTGAGTTGTTCTGCAATGTCTGATGTTGAAAATGCAACAAGATGATGGATCTTAGTGAAAAGAAGTTGCCTTCACTAAGTGGGCCTGCAGGCTATTTTTGGCGCAAAGTCTATTTTTAGACTGTCTATTTTTAGACATATGGATCATGGTCTATGAGTTGCAGGATGTTGTTTATGGATGATTGGTCATGTTGGGAAAAATAGATGGACTTCTATTTTTGGTTCACAGCGGAGTGATCAGAGTCTATTTTTAGACTGCCAGGCTAAAAATAGAAACAGTCAAATATTATTAGCCCTTAGTAATATTTGGACTCTAAACATTATCTTATTCTCTTGGAGCACTTCAGTTTGAGCTACGGATGTGGCACATGCAGCTGTCAGAAGGAAATACGCTTTTCTTGTGGGTTAGTTGAGCTATTGCATGGAGGACTTCAGTTAGAACTCATGCATGTGAGTTCTGTGGAGTTGGATGTGGAGTTGATGGAGTTGTGTTCAGTTTGACTTGGTTGAACTAGTTGTATTTAGTCTAATTAAAGAATACACTAGTGATGAGTTGTGTGAATTAAATATTAATTAATTCACTAATTATTAACTCATAAAGAAACTAAAGAATACATCAGTTAACTCAGTGCATGGATAGTTCAACAGAGGCAGGTGTTAGAGGTAAGTGAAAGGGTGAGTTGTGACTATCAGTTGTGCATGATATTTGCACATGCATGGGATTGAGTAATGCCAATGAGGATTGCGCAGTGTGGGCCAATATCAAGTCAATTGTAGCTTGTGCTCACGTGATTCTCTTGCAGGATTGTGCAGTGGAGGCAGGCAAAGCAGCGGAGGAGATTTGAACCTGTGACTTGTTCGGATCTGAGCTAGTTTTGTGTGTAACAGGTGGAGATAGTACTGAGTACTTGTGAGGAGTATTGTACTATGTATTGTTACATGTTCTTAATCATTAATATATAGATAGTGTGGGGTTTTCAGCTGTAAGCTTTCCCCGGGTTACATACTGTGTTAATGTGTGCATGCGATTGATGTTTCATTGTTTTTGATGCTGCTAAATTGATGATCAACGTAGAGGAGGTTATGTATTGTGCATGTATTCTGCAATAGTGTATAATCGGGATAATCTCTGTTGAATAAGTGTTTATTATTCAAAATTTCTACATCTGATGTGTCCAACAATGGTGGGAATTATGGTCGAAGGCGGTCCACATTGAACACTGGGTGCAGGCCAAGGAATGGGGGAATGTTGAGCTCAAAATAATTATCTCCCCTAACCTTGGTAATAGTGTAAGGACCATATCAGAGTGGTCTGAGCTTCCAATGGGCTTTGGTAAGGCGTTCTTTATGCAAATGAAACTAGACTTTGTCGCCCACCTGAAACTTGTGTGACACCTGATGTTGATCATGTTGTTGCTTGTACTTGGAATTTGACTTCTCCAGGATGTTGTGAACCTGCTAGCGGATGTGTTGGATGCGTTCAATAAATCTAGTCGCTTTATGAGCCTCAGAAAATACATGTGCAAATTTTGTCTGTGTAGTCACATGAGGCATGGAAACATCAATCAGACACAATGGTTGAAATATTAGACCCACTTGAAAGATCTCTCCTATAACCGTGTTGCACATATGGAAGACTCTCATCCCAGGTTCTAGGATGCTTGGAGTTGTACATGCGGAGTATGTGCACTATCATCCTATTGATGACCTCCGTCTGGCCATCATTCTGGGGATGGAAGGGAGTCAATTTGGTGAGCTTGGTGTCCAATAGTGTTTAGAGGCTTGACCAGAATGTGGTAAGGAACCTACTATCCTGATCTGATATATGGATCCCAAAATTTACCCATACTCATTCAAAGAATATTTTGGCAGTGTCCTCTACTGTGATACTCTTCTTGCAGGCTGCAAATATAGCCATATTAGAAAATTTGTCCACGACCACAAATACACAGTCATTACCATGCTTGGTAGAAGGGAGGCCAGACATATAGTCCATGGAGATGGATTCCCACGACTGGCTAGGAGTAGGCAGAGGAGTGTACAAACCTTTCTTCTTGATGGTTGGCTTGGCAATGGTGCAGGCAGTGCAGGATTTGATATATTTCCCAACATCCAGTCAAAGTTTGGGCCAATAAAAGTACTTTTGTAGTACAACCACAATTTTCTCCACACCAAAGTGTCCTGTGACCTGACTGTAGTGCGCCTCCCAAATCAGCTTGGCACGCTCACTTGAAGGAACACAAAGGTGGCCCAGGTAGCATAATAATGCATCCTGGAGGTGGAAATCAGGAACTTGCTTGCCAACTACTAGCATCTGGTATGTTGAGGCAAACTCTGGATCATTTTTGTATAGTTGCAGCCATCCAGAGGTCTCGTGACCACAAGAGTTGAGAACAATAGTCAGTGCTGCAACTAGGCGTCGACTGAGGCAGTCTACAACATGATTGGTGCTACCATTTTTGTATTTAATGTTCAAGTGGAATTGTTGTAGATATGTAGACCACTTCTAATGGCGATCATTCTACAACTTCCCTTGTGTCTGTATAAATTGAAGAGGTCGATGATCGGTGTGGATGACCGTCTCCTTCCCCAGAATGTAGTGATTCCATTGTCGGAAAGCTTGCATGATGGAATACATCTCTTTATCATAGGTGGGGTACTTATGAATTGTATTGGAAAGTGTATCACTATGATAGACCACTAGATGCCCGTGCTGGGTGAGGACTACACCAATGGCATAGTCTGAGGTGTCTGTCTCGATTTCAAATTGCTGTTGTAGGTCTGGCAGTGTGAGTACTGGTGCAAACTAGAGGCGATGCTTCAACTCAACGAATGCCTTCTATTGGGACTCAGACCAGGAAAATTTTTCTTTTTCCCCGCTCTTAGTAATCTGATTCAAAGGCCAAGTGATATGGGAGAATCCCAACATGAACCTCCGATAGAAATTTGCAAGGCCCAAAAAGCTGCAAAGCTCCGTTAGAGTGGTCGGGGCTAGCCAATCACAAATTAATTGGATCTTGGTTAGTTCCACATGCACGCCACGATCATCTATGATGTAACCTAAGTATTGGACCCTACTCATGCCAAAGGTCCATTTCTCCAAGTTGGCACACAGTTTGTACTGCCAAAGGGTTTGAAGGACCCGCTGAATCTGTTTCAAGTGTTATTCCCAACTCTTGTTGAAGATGAGGATGTCGTCAAGATAAACGACCACGAACGATTTGGTGAAGGGCCACAAGATGTCATCTATTAGCCTCATAAAATTAGCAAGGGAATTTGTCATCCCGAAGGGCATAAGCAACTATTCAAAAATACCTTCCTTGGATTTAAAGGCGATCTTTCGTACATCTGTGGGCTCTATTGGAACCTGGTGATAACCAAACTTCAGATCGATCTTGCTAAAACACTTGGCCCCCTTGAGTTGGTCCAACAGGTCATCAATCCATGGGATTAGATACCTTTTCCTGATAGTGATTTTGTTTAGTGCCCGATAATCAATGCAAAGCCTATGGGTCCCATCCTTCTTCTATACAAGTACAATTAGGCTCCCATAAGGCAAGGAACATGGTTGGATGTGCCCTTTCTGCAACAACTCCTGGATTTGCCACTTGATCTCTTCATTTTCCAGAATGGAGCGACGATATATCGGCCCATTGGGTAGAGGTGCTCCGGGAGTCAGATAGGTTGAATGCTTGACCTGACAATGCAAGGGTACCCTTATGGGTGAGAAGAAGATGTCCCTCTATTCTTCCACGATCGTATCCACCCACTTCTACTACTTGGAGGAGTCCTTCCCAAGGGCCATGGATGTGGCTATGACCTTCCCCTTACTTTGAGAGTGAAACAGAAAGAAAACAAATTTCTCAGTTTGGAAGATGACCTTACTGCATTGCTTAGCAGAGATCAAAGAGATGGCAATAGGTGGGGCTACCTTCGGTATCCTGTATAACTTAGTACCCAAAGAAATAATAACAAAGTGAGGTCTAGACTCATATACAACATGCCACTTCCATAAGTATGGTTGTCATAATAATACATCACAAACTTCAAAAGGAGAAACATCACACATTACCTCATTCGTAAAGGGCTTGATGTTGTAAGGAAGGCGACATTGCTGGCTAACAAAGAGATATCGTCCTTGGTGAAGCCACCCGATGGTATTATGACTGCAGATGTGTTGTAGTCGGTAAGCTCAACCGCTTCACAACCTTTGCTAAAATGAGGTTCTTTTCGCTCCTGCTGTCAACAATGAAGTGCAACAGAGAACCCTTCACCCACATCTGTGAGTGCAATAGGCGTTGCCCCTCTTCTAGATCTTCAGACTCAATCTTCTGGATCTTGGTGGTGGCCACAATGGCATTAGGGTCTGCGTTAATGATCTGCTTCCATTTGTCATTCCCCTTGTCAGGTTTTGACTCAAAATTGGAACTTTCATCAGACTCAAAAGCCTTCAGATTTTCCACTAGTGAATGCTTAGATCGACACTCACTTGTGTTGTGAGTGGAGCTGTTATGGAACTCACACCACTTTCCCGTTTCCTTCCTTGTCTTCGTGGTGTTGTTCTTTGCTCGCGACTTCAGCAGTTTCTCCTGGGTTGCCCCACCTTGGCCTTTGCCATTTTCTTTGCGGTTTGGGGGCACCTTTCCCTTGCTTCAGATTCGCAGATCCAAAGTCTTGCTTTTTATGTTTAAGATTATGCTTAATCTTGAGAGCATATCGGTACACCGTGCCAAGCGAGGAGATGTCCAGGAACTCCATCTCATCTTGGATGTACCTGTGTAGGCAGTCACAGTACTTGAGTACCAAATGTTTCATAGAATCCTTGATATTCAACTTCGTGCGAAGGGTATGAAAAACATTGGTAAACTTTGACACGTCTTGGTCCCTTTGCTGTCGCAGTGTGGTCCACTTTATGTATTTATCCTCATAACTCCTGACAGGGTAGTACTGCTCCTTGATGGCGTCCTGGAACAAATCCCAAGTGGGTGTGGCAAACAATAGTGAGGGCATGCTTTCATCCTTCTGCTCACAGTAGGTTTCCCACCATTCCTTAACATGGGGAGCGACTTTGAGAAGAGAAAAAGTAATCTTTTCCTGGCTGGAAAAATCATGAACAAAAAAATATTCTTCTAACATATTTAACCATTCATCTGCGACGTCTGCATCTATATGACCCTCAAATATGGGAATGTCAAAGTTAACTTGTACCTTAAAGGGTGTGGCACTTCCAGAGTAGCTGCTGGAAGTAGATGTGTCGCCCTTGGGTAGCCGCTGAAGAATCTCAGAAAAGTTGTCCATCATCGCATTCCTTTGTCGCTCAGGGGCTTCTTTGAGCAAGATTTTGAAAGGATCCCCTGCCCCCTCATCTTTCTTTTCTTCCCCCATGGGAGGCCATCGGCATTTGCGAGGCTAGTCTTGCAAAGGTTCGACCAGTTCAAGCCCTAACTCCTTATAACCCAACCTCATTGGGGACATGCAAAGAAAAATAGAGAAAGAGAAGACTGCTCTAATACCACTGATCCGAATTTAAACATGAATGCAACAAATTACATATATAACCATAAATACAAAGATGTAGTAGAAATAACACTTCATTTCATTAATGTCAAATACTGAAATATGCTTACAAACATAATGGAAATAAGACTTGGTCGGGCGATGGTAGCTTATCTCTGAGAAGAGATCTAGCGGCTACATGCCTCTGAACTATGTTACAAATAGGCTCTAAGGCCTTATTTATTATTGAGAAACAATGGAAAGCCCTAAACATCCAGAAACCTAACCCTAGGAGATGAAGCGCCAAAATTGTCGGCCCCGTTTGGGTAAATTGGTACATCAATCTCCCGCGGTTGTAAATTTGGCATACGATCTGTTTGGCTATCATAATACCTTGTTTCGAAGATCTCTAAGAGTAGGTCATAAGCAAAAAATTTGTCTTGTGGAAGTATTTTCTAGTCTCTTCGTTTTCCCTAAAAACGTCGTTTAGGGCCTTAAAACGACTCTGGAAGTTCAGCCTCCGGAACATTGCCAAAAATAATAAATTGTGCTAGAATTAAGGAAACTGAAATATTGAAAGAGATAGTGTTGGAGGTCCAAGTGGAATAGGAGGGTGGCCACCAATATCCACCTGGATCACATATGCTCTTTTTAACAATAGAATTTTGATTTTTTTAAAATTCTTTATCATTTCACTAATATTAAAAAATGAAACATTATTAATATATAATATTGTTTAGTAAGGAATGGGGGAACGATCTAATCTAAATCCCCAAGGTAATCACCCTTACTCGAGGCTAGTTTATGTTTGAATTTAATTCATTGGAAGTGACTAGTTGGGTTCTTGGAAAAACATGGTGTACTGATTCTTCACCAATGTTGATGAAATGGTGGAATCCTTTATTTGACACCAGTCGTGAGAAATTGGGTTAGGCCCCTGTGTGGGTAAGACTTTCTGGGTTTCCACCGCAACTCTAGTCTATGGATGATAAGGAATGTCAAAAATAAAGTAGGTTCTTTTTTGGAGGCTGATGGGTCATATGAAATTAGTGGAAAGATGGTCATAGAAAGGACTCAGGTAAATTTCGACTTGTGTGAAGGGAAATATGCAGAATTGGATATAAACTGTTAAGGTTTTACTCACCAGCAAGAGCTATATTATGAAGGAATATTCGTCAGGAGTCATATATGTCATATACATGGTCATGTTTTGAAGGACTATCATCTCCCTTTCTTAGGGAAGAAAAGCCTAAAGGATTCTTGTGAGGGAGAAAATAGGAGGAGGAAGGGCAAAGCTTTGGCAGATTTACCGAATGAGACCACTCCACAGGTTCAACAACAAGATTCTCTTGAGCGTATGATGATGGATGGGGACATAAATATTGGGGGTGACACGACAACAAATTATGGACTGATCAACACTCTAGAGGGTGGCCCATACTCCTATAGAATATTCTCTTTGGGTATTTTCTCTCCTCCCCTCCTTGTTTTAAATATCATTAGCTCATTTTATTCACTAGCTATGGGGTCAGGTCACCTATCACAGTCATCTTATTTAGCTATTGTTTCTCCTTCTCAACTAAACATAGGTATTGTTTCTTTCCCTATTCCCCCCAATCCTTCTTGTTGTCCGCCTTCAATACCTTCCCAATCTATGGCTATGGCAACATCCTCTGATTCAAACTCATGATATAACCTTTGATCCATTAGTAAGAAGAGGGACTTCGTTTCAAGAATGGGGGGCTTGGGCTCTTTCTCCTCCATCAAGCCTAGAGGGCATATACAGGGAAGAAAATCCAATATCTCAAGGGAAAAAATTAAGGTTCATGCTCATGCAGACTCCCTATCTGACTATTTCAACCACCTTCTGGAGGAACACAAACTGTGTGATGTGGAATTGATTAAGTATAAGCCCACCTGGAGAAATAGGAGAACTAGTGATGTGATGTTAGCTAGGTGAATTGACTAGACTCTTATGACAGAGTATTTATTGACTCCTCTATTTTGTCAGTGGATTAGGGTGGGGAGTGAATCTGATCATCATCCTATTTTTCTTGAAATGAAAGGGAGTTTAAAAAAAAGGTGAAGCCCTTTCAAATTCAATGAATCATAGTTAAAATATGAATATTTTCATAAGTTGGTCACTGAAAAATGGATTCCTCACAACCCTAACAGGGAAGTGTGTATTGCAGTTCAATTTTCTGAAAATATAAAAAGGATGAAAAAGGATACAATTGAGTGGTCTACCCTCAAAATATAGAGGGTGGAGGAATATTTAAAAGCTTTAGAGGAAGAGTTCAAGTGTCTATAAGCTCTTAATTCCCGGGGGCGGGGGGGGGTGTTATTCCTCAGAGGAATCAAAACAAAGGATCATACAAATAGAGGCTACCAAAAAGAGTTTTTTTTTGAAAAGGAAGAGACTTGGAGGAAAAAAAGTAGAGTGATATGGCCGAAAAGTATTCATGAAAACACAAAGTTTTTCAGTAGTTTGTTAAGGGTTGTCAAGCACACAATACTTTTTTGGCTTTGGATGATCCAAATGGTGGTATAAATTCATCATTTGAAGATCTCACAAAGCTACAAAAAAACCACTTCAGTAGCCTGTATAGGGCCCTCCTGAGGTGACCACTGAAGAAGTTATCTTATTGGATTGATATTTACCTAGGTTCTCAAGTTTAAAAGACAACTAATATTTAGTGAAACCAGTGACTGAGGAAGAATCACAAAGGTCCTCCTATGTTTTCATAAGGATAAAAACCCTAGACTTGATGGATGGTTTGTAGAATTCTTTACAGGGCTTTATGATATTTTTGGGGGAGGTCTCTTAAACGTGGTGGAGGACTCTCAAAAATCTGGTAGGATGCTCGATTCTTTTAACTATACCTTTATTTCCCTCATCCCCAAATTAGATACTCCACACTCCCTTGATGAATTCAATACCATATCACTATGCAACTACATTTACAAAGTCATTTCAAAAATCATAACAAATAGGCTAAAACCGATTCTATCCAAAAATGTATCCAAGGAACAATCTTTGTTTTTGGAATTCCAATATATTCATGAGGCAATAGGGGTTGCTCAGGAAAGGCTTCATAGTTTAAAATCCAAGAAATCAAAGGTTTGGTGATTAAAATGACCTTTTCAAAGCATATGATAGAGTGAGTTGGATATATATATAAGATTGTTTATGACCCAACTAGGCTTTGAAGTACATTTCATTAACTGGGTTATGAGTTGCATAACCACTCTATCATTTCCAGAACTCATCAACGAGTTGGATTCAACTTTCTTCCATGCTCATTGAGAATTACGTCAGGATTGTCCTCTTTCCCCCCTATTATTCCTGCTAGTGGTTGAGGGCCTTAATAGACTGTTAGCTGAAGCAAAAAGGAGGGGTGATTTAAAGGGTATTGTTGTAGTTAATAATCTTACCAGTACTCATCTATTGTTCGCAGATGATATTTTACTATTCTGTGATGGGTCAATGCATGATATAACAACCATCAAAGAGATCCTATCACTTTTTGAGAAAGCTACAAGCATGCAAATGAATATTCATAAATCTACTCACTCTCCTCTCAGTCTACCCATGGATGAGTACACAAGCACTCATAATATTTTTCCTTTTCATTCTAACATTTTTGATGAAGGGTTAAAGTGTTTAGGGTTTCAGCTGAAACCAAATGACTATAGAAAGGCTGTCCATAACTGGTTAACTTCAAAGATTGAAAATACATTAAAGGCATGGAGTTGCAGATGGTTGTCTAGTGTTGGAAGATTGGTTCTCATAAAATCATTCCTTGAATCTATTCTAATTTTCTATATGTCCTTATCATGGATCCCGAAAGGAGTTTTGAATTTTGTTCGCAAAATATGCTGCCAATTTTTATGGTTGGGGTCAAAAGATGGATGGGTTTTCCCTTGGGTAAAATGGGACAAAATTTCTTTGCCAAAGATGCGGGGAGGGTGGGGTCTTAAAAACCTCCACCTTTTCACAAAGGTGCTGATCTGAAAATGGGGTGCTAAAGGCTTCTTGTCAAGCTTACAAGAACCTCTCCCACTTCCAAAGCTTAAATGTTCCCAAGATCTAGTGATTAACCAAATGCGGAATTAATAATGCTTGAAAATAGGTGTATGCTTATGTTTGTTTTAAAACTAGTTATGCGCTTTAAGTTCACTTACTTATGCTGATATAGAATACAGATGATAGTAAGTAAAGCAGCAAATAAGAAACACACGCATAGTAGCAAGATGCAGCAATAAAACAACACACATAACAACAATATTAATTTGGAGTTCACCCAAAACTCTTGGGCTACGTCTCCTTGAGCTCTAGTCAACTCGACTAGGCTCTCTAGGATTATGGCATAAGTTCTTTTACAAGCTCCATGCTCAACTCCACTGGTTTACATAGAACACAATGGGCTTAGAACTCCATCTTATCCCTGGCTCTAAAGTTCTCAGGCTTTTTGGCTCCGGCTCTAGCTCTGGCTCTGACTCTCGGCTCTGGCTCTGGCTCTGGCTCTGGTTCTTGGCTCTGGCTCTGGTTCTTGGCTCTGGCTTGTGGCTCTGGCTCTGGCTGTTGGCTCTCGGCTCTGGCTTCTCTGAGCTCTCTCTCTTGGCCTTTGCGTGCATCAATTGTTTTCTCGACCTCCAAGCGACCTTTTTCAACCTTCTAACAACCTTCAGTTAAATGCGCTCTCTACGCTGCAGCTCTGTGAGCTATCAGTAGTTCGCTCGACCTCCAAGCGACTGTCTTAGCAACTTTCAGCTCTCTACTTTTTCACTTGACCTCCAAGCGACTCAAAAAACTCCCTCAGTTGCCTCCTTCCTTCAGCTCCCTCGTCAATTGGGCTCTCTAGCTCCTTTGAGGCATTCTTCCGGCTCTGCGGCTTCCCTAGTTGTTTCTTTGTGTGTAATCACTCCTCTGTAGCTCTGCGACTTCTCTGCTCCTTGTCTGTTCGACTGGCCATCTGGCTCTGTGGCTTTATGGCTCTCAAACGCATCATTGTCTGCAAAACACCCGCTTGCAATGTGGCACAACGATCAGGAGCAGTTACAAAGGGATCGGGGCCTTTTTCCAGGAATAAACCCGAAAATGGACAAAAATTCCAATACATAGAGATTTTTCGAAAATTACACTAACGGGCGTGAATTATGAACTTCAAATTCCCTGAAATTGCCTCTATAAACCATATCGAGTCCGCCATTAGTCGCATATCACATCGCATAGGCAGATTGGCCAAAACCCCAAATACACGGGAATAAATTTAAAAATCTGAATTCCCGGACTTCAAAAATTATGAAATCGGGTCTATAAACTCATTGGGTTCGGCCCTTAATCGCTTATCGCAATTGCAATCATATTTTCCCTAGCATCGGGGATCGTCGATTAAATATGGACCATTGATCTACTCCTTGATCGGACGGTCGAAATCGCATCGCATATCGCTATCGCATCGACCCTTTGTATCGGGGATCACCGATCTCCCGACCGCCGATTAAATCCTAACCGTTGATCTCTTTTCCCGATCCGAAGGCTGATATTACACGTCGCTATCTACATATCGCATTCACTATGGCCGAGGGGGTCTGTACATCGTCGATACTGATCTTCGATCCGCCGATCCCCGATATCGCACATCACATATCGCAATCGCCAAGTCTGGGGTCCCAATATCGCATACGGGCCTATCTCCGACCTGATATATCAAAGATCGCTGATTGGGGGTCCCTTTCGCCTGACCTTAAGTCCTCCGCTTAACCCTTCCGATGCGATTTTCCTTTATAATGCCTTTAGCCCATTTTTGGAAGGATTTGCCTCCTTTTTAAGGGAATAAAGGCAAACTTCTTTTTGTGATAACTTCATCATCCGAAGTCCGTTTTAGTCCATTCAAATTGCAGTAGATTCAGAATGAAAATATCTATGCAATGGGACTATTTCCAGGAGCATCCTTGGACTTTCATTTTCCTCTATGAGGAACACTTTAGACTTAGAAGTCTATCCAAGATTAATTTTGGATCACTTCTTCCCACTAAAAGAAATTTTGGTCTCCAAAAGACTGATATACTGATCTGAACAGTAAATGAGAGTAACAACACCATCTTCTTTCAGCCTCCATACACTTGCCTTGCATAGTGCGTCTAAACCAAAGCCTTTGACCACTCTCCTTCTTGGATGTGCTGGTCCTCTTGGGGAAGAACTGCTTTCCTCCTTGACTTCATGCAAAACTCCTGCTGAGATGGTCACAGAAGGTAGTTTGAACTTCTCTGCCTTGATCATTGATCCAAGGTGGCTCAAACAAATGTGAAGTACATCTGCTCCACAAAATTTTCATTTGTACCTGTTTGAAAAGCTGCCAACAACAACTGTTAACAACAAAAAAAATACAGACAACCACTGGAAGACCTAAACTCCTGCTTCAACAAAAGAAACAAATTTCCACATCTTGTGAACATCTCCATGTCTTACATCTGCATACAAATGATGGACTAGATAACAAGCCCACAAACATGCCTTTGAAACAATTGACCCTTCAAGTCAAGCATGTAGAAAAAGACCTTTAGGACTCTTTTTCAAAAGATGAACCACTTCATCATCATCTCCATCTTGGAGACCAAGTTAACTTCTCCCAAGTCAACATTACATGCATGTTAAAACAAAGCAATCAACTCTTCAAGTTAATTACACATACATGTTCAAATACAAGGAAATCATTAGCATCCTTGTGTTCATGCACATCATGCTCATGCATGCATTTCATCCTTCAACTTTCACTTAAGCACATTGTACTTTTGAAGCTGAAATGAAATATAATGTTGCAGCAACAAAGTGAGTCTCCTACTCAACTTCTCCATTCACCTTCTTGGTAAAAACCTGCAACTTGCATTCCATTAACAAAGAAATGCAAATATATGCATCAATAGACATGCAATCTTAATTGGATAAGAAATCTAACCATTTCTTACCAACCCATTTCAAAGGTCTTTCCTTTGTCTGCACATCAGCATCAACATGTGAATCATCCTGAAACACATCAATCATGGAATCTTCCTTTCCATTTCTGCCATCTTCTCTTTCCACCTTCTTCAGCTTTTGTGGAAGCATTGCTGGATTCAGAGTCCAACACCTTTCAGCAAGATGCCCTTGCTTATGGCAGTAAGTGCAACACATGTGCATCCTCTTGAAAGCACAATTTTCCTTGTCCAATGGACCTTTGGCTTCTTTCTTCCTTTCCTTCAAAAGTTTCCTGCATGTGGCTATCCTCTTCCAACATCTAGAAACATTATGGTTATCCAAACCACAAAAGGAACATGCAATTCTTTTCCCAAACTTATATGGAAATTTACCATGCTAAACATAATCAAAAGGAATATGACTAGAACCATATTTATACCTTTCTCTTTCACCTTTATTGCCTTCATGAGGAGGTGAATCAAATGAAGAAGTGGCTCCCTTTGGAACACCATCAATCTCCTCAAGGCTTTCAGAGTTTCCACAACTCTCTGGTTCAAGTGTGTGCTTCTGAACACCTGCATCCTGCAAATGATGTTTCAAGCTATTGCAGTCCTCCTGAATAAAATCTTCACACTCTTGAGGTAGAGGACCTGAAATGAAACTCCTTCTTGGAACTGTTTCAATGGTCTTCATGGCAACTTTGGAACTTCCTCCATAAGACTGTCCATAGCCAAGACCCAAATACTTAGGCCTTCCCTCAACCATCATTGGCTCAACAATACCCTGTGCATGTTTACCCAAGCCCTTTCCTCCATAGCCCATCTTGGACATTAGCTTGGAACCTATGCCTCTGGTATGTTTTTCAAAAGAACCAATATAAGCATTCTTAGAAGAATTTGAAGACAAATAGGAACTATTTACCTCTTCTTCAAGCTGATACTTGACTAAGGCTTCTTTGGCAAAAAAGAGCTGTGACTCCAACTCATGCATCCTTTTCAGGTTCATATTTGCAATATGAAGTTGCCTCTCCATTTCCTGCAATTTGTCAAAAAGCAACTACTTCTCTTCCTCCACGAAATCCAACTGCTCTCTAAGTATACCACTCTTCCTTCCATCCTCTTACATTTCTCTCACCATATCCATCATGGTGGAAAAGTCTTGCTTCATGTCTTCATCAAAGAATCTTGTGATGAAGGAGGAATTTGAGGACTCACTTGTAGAAGTTGTCATTATGCCAATGAACAAAAGAACTTCAAACAAGATTAATAAAGAGCTTATTCAACAACCTTTTGCAACAAACCTCTTGTGCTTCAAGGATTGCCTTGAGGTCCCTTGGGATAGAAGAATGCCTTCAGCCCTTCTTCCTTCTTGTCCTTCCTAGACTGAGCTATCATTATCTTTCCCTTCACCTCTACAAACTCAAACAATAGTCAGTCTGCAAACAAGCATACAATCAACCTTTGACTGTTTAAACACCTTTCAGACAAGCAATCTTTGCTCTGTCAATCAAGCATTCTGATGTAACCTTCTTTGAAGGTGGGGTTAACCAATCTTAAGCTCTGATACCACCTGATCTGAAAATGGGGCACTAAAGGCTTCTTTTCAAGCTTACAAGAACCTCTCCCACTTCCAAAGCTTAAATGTTCCCAAGATCTAGTGATTAACCAAATGCGGAATTAATAATGCTTGAAAATAGGTGTATGCTTATGTTTGTTTTAAAACTGGTTATGTGCTTTAAGTTCACTTGCTTATGCTGATATAAAATACAGATGACAGTAAGTAAAGAAGCAAATAAGAAACACATGCATAGCAACAAGATGCAGCAATAAAACAACACACATAACAGCAATATTAATTTGGAGTTCACCCAAAACTCTTGGGCTACGTCTCCTTGAGCTCTAGTCAACTTGACTAGGCTCTCTAGGATTATGGCATAAGTTCTTTTACAAGCTCCATGCTCAACTCCATTGGTTTACACAGAACACAATGGGCTTAGAACTCCATCTTATCCTTGGCTCTAAAGCTCTTAGGATTTCTGGCTCTGGCTCTGGCTCTTGGCTCCCGACTCTGGCTCCCGACTTTGGCTCTAGCTCTTGGCTCCCAGCTCTGGCTTCGTTGAGCTCTCTCTCTAGGCCTCTGTGTGCATCAGTGGTTCGCTCGACCTCCAAGCGACCTTTTGCAATCTTCCAGCGACCTTCAGTCAAATGCGCTCTTTGTGTTGCAGCTCTGTGAGCTATCAGCAGTTCGCTCGACCTCCAAGCGACTGTCTCAGCAACTTTCAGCTCTCTGGTTTTTCGCTTGACCTCCAAGTGACTCCAAAAACTCCCTCAGCGGTCTCCTTCCTTCAGCTCCCCCGTTAATTGGGTTCTCTGGCTCCTTTGAGGCATTCTTCTGGCTCTACGGCTTCCCCAGCCGTTTCTCTGCGTGTAATCACTCCTCTGCGGCTCTGCGACTTCTCTGCTCCTTGCCTGTTCGACTGGACATCTAGCTCTGTGGCTCTCAAACGCATCATTGTCTGCAAAACACCAACTTTCATTGTGGGACAACGATCAGGAGCAGTTATAAAGGGATCGAGGCCTTTTTCCAGGCAAAAACCCGAAAATGGACAAAAATTCCAATACACAGAGACTTTTCGAAAATTACACTATCGGGCGTGAATTTCAGACTTCAAATTCCCTGAAATCACCCCTATAAACCCTATCGAGTCCACCATTATTCGCATATTGCATCGCATAGGCAGATTGGCCAAAACCCAAAATACACGGGAATACATTGAAAAATCCGAATTCCCAGACTTAAAAAATTATGAAATCGGGTCTATAAACCCATTGGGTCCGGCCCTTAATCACTTATCGCAATCGAAATCGTATTTTACCTGGCAACGAGGATCGCTGATCACCAATCTCCGATTAACTCTGGACCGTTGATCTGCTCCTTGATCAGACGGTCGAAATTGCATCGCATATCGCTATCGCATCGGCCCTTTGTATCAGGGATCGCCGATCTCCCAACCGCCGATTAAATCCTGACTGTTGATCTCTTTTCCCGATCCGACGGCTGAGATTGCACGTCGCTATCGGCATATCGCATTCGCTATGGCCCAGGGGGTCTATACATCACCGATTCCGATCGCTGATCCGTCGATCACCGATATCGCACGTCGCATATTGCATCGGCATATCGCAATCGCCAAGTCTGGGGTCTCGATATCGCAAACGAGCATATCTATGACCCGATATATCGAAGATCGCTGACCAGGGGTCCCTTCCACCTGGCCTTAAGTCCTTTGCTTAACTCTTTCAATGCGATTTTCCTTTATAAGGCCTTTAGCCCATTTTTGGAAGGATTTGCCTCCTTTTTAAGGGAACACAGGCAAACTTCTTTTTGCAATAACTTCATCATCCGAAGTCCATTTTAGTCCATTCAAATTGCAGTAGATTCAAAATGAAAAGATCTATGCAATGGGACTATTTCTAGGAGCATCCTTGGACTTTCATTTTCCTATGTGAGGAACACTTTAGACTTAGAAGTCTATCCAAGATCCATTTTGGATCAGGTGCTGACATAAAAAGGTGATTGGAGGCTGATAGCCACTGATAGTATGCGGATAAATGTTATATCCATGAAGTATATCCATCCATGTAATCTTGAAGAATGGATTCACTTCTCGAATAAGAAGAGGTTGAATTTATTAGTTATATGGAAAGTAGTGTTAACCTCATTTTCAATGGTTGAAGAAGGTTTGGATTAGAAAATTAGGAATGCCGAAAAGGTGGGGATTGGTATTGAGCCTTAGGTGGGATGTGGAGAAAACTTTCACCTGTCTCACATTGAGTCGGTTGAATTCCTAAATACAAATGGAAGAATTACTTTGAACCAGGTGGTTGATAATGCTGGTACTTCTATTTGGGCTCAGGGATGTGTTGATCCCAACCAACTAAAATTGGCAATTGAACACTCAGTTTAGTCGAAAAATTACATTGTTGCTCTCAACATCTCCCATGTATGCCTTAGGGACAAGGAAGATTCTTTATGTTGGGTGCATTCTCCTTTTGGGGAATATTCACCAAAAACAGGCTATATGTTTATTATTGATGACAGGAGACTGAGGGAGTTGGCCTGCTTTTGGAGGAAATTATGGAAACTTTTCTTCCCAGCTAAAGCGCACTTGTTTCAATGGTGCATCATGGAAAATAAAGCCCCTACATGGGGCAATTAAAAAAATATGTATGGTTGGGCCCTACTAGTGTGCCCTATGTAAAAATGTCGAGGAGATTGTGGATCGCCTCTTTCTTTTCTGTCCTTTCACCTTGGGAGTATGGAACACTGTAAGAAACTTCTTGAGGATAACTTCTAATTGGTAGGGTGCATCCTACAATGATGCTTGGAAGTAGTGGTGGGAACAAGCAAATGCAAAAAGGAATATGAGTTTACTACCAATTATAAGTTGGGGAATATGGATCACAAGGAACAACAAAATCTTCCAAAACAAATCTACTACTCCTGACAGAGTTGTTACACAGGTCATTGCCACTATTTCTCTTATTTCTGTTGTTGAGATCGTACACTATCCTCACATCATAACTGTTGATGTAGTAGATCATTCTTATACTTGGGCCTTATTTGATGGGGCTTCACTAGTTAGGGGTGAATGTGTGAGGGGGGCGTTTTATACCTTCAGGAAAATCATTATTTCAAACATCTGATTGGGTTGGACAGAGGCACAAATAATTATGTTGAGTTATGAAGCCTCAAGCTTCTTCTCTTGTTTTCTATTGAGAAGGGATGTCATTAGTTGTAGATTTTTGGTGACTCAAAAAATGTTATAAAATGGTTTAATGATATTACAAGATGTTACATGCACACATTGTACCCAATCCTTGAAGAGATCTTACATTTAAAGCATACTTTTGATCGGATTTTATCTTTCCATATTAACAGGGAAAGAAGCTCCATTAAAGACACACTATCTAAAGCAGACACACAGATTCTGGGCACTTGGAAGATCCTTGAGTAGATAAATGAAAAAATTTCATAATATTATCACAGGCTTTTCATAGAGGGCATGCAAATGGAAACATAACTAGATTGGCTACAAAACTTACTATTTTTTTCTCTCTGATAAAATTCCTAGATGTCTGGGAGGATATGTATGTATTTTTGTTTGTACTTAGCATGTTTCTCTTCTAATAGACATACCTTTTGGACATGATAAGGGCTTTATGCAAGTTTAATTTTTTATTTTTTTTGGATGGCTATTTAGCCAAAATTTGAATGCATTAATCTATATTGAAACTTGTGATTTTTTCTTTAGGATAAATAACAATAGGCAAAGTCTTCCGGTAGAAATCACATAAGAGAAATTTTTGGCCGACACGTTTCAAACCAACAAGTATAGTTCATCATCAGGACCAGATGAAGAGACAGACCATGGAAAAGGCTTAAATAGAGAGCAATGTAGAGACATAATTTCAAGTAACTGCTATATTTGAACAATAATATTTAAATTATGATATTAATTTATTAATATATTAGAAGAAAATATTATTAAGTAACAACTATATTAAATGGAATCAGGGGCTCATACATCTTGAACCTTGCATGGGAGAACAAAAGCATTATCCAGAAGCACTATTTTTGGGAAATTAGAGTTGGGGACCGGGCTCGCTTCTAGGAGGACAAATAGCAACAGGAACCCATCCTAAACAAGAATGAACTGGCAGACCTCAAAAGGGACACAGACAGCAAAGGTCTCTTATTAGTAAAAGACTTCTGGGATCAAGGGAGGAACAAGGATAAATGGAGGAAATGGAAGAATCTAAGTTACAACGAAGAAAGCCCTTTGAAGGGCATGGCAGAGGCTCTTGCTAAGGACGTAGAACAAAGAAGGATTTTGGTCTCCTCTTCTCCTGACCAATTAAGATGGGGCAAGAACAATGAAGGTAACTACAATCTCAAAGAGGCTAAACAGGCAATCACTGGATTTAACTTGGTAAAACCTGAGAAAGTCTGGCAAGAGCTATGGTAGACCTCTCAATGGATGAAAATAAAATTATTTATCTGGCTTGTTCATCAAAGGAAAATCCTAACTTGGGAAAACCTTATGAAGAAAGGTTTCATTGGCCCCTCTAAATGTCAGCTTTGTGGCTTGCAGGAGGAAACAATTGAACACCTGCTTAATCTGTGTTCCATTTCTGCTAAAATTGGGATTGGGTGGACTCAAGCTTTAGATAGATCGACAGGGACAGGCTCAACATATCCAATACATTAGCAAAATGGAGGAAAAACTTCTCAGAAAATGAAATCATCAACAAAGCCTGGATGCTAACTCCAAGCTTTGTCATCTAGAATATTTGGAAAGAAATAAACAGAAGAATCTTCAAAAACAAAGCCAAAGAACCCCAGCTTATCATCAATCAGATTTTGAAATGGCTCAACGAAACAATCAGAAGCATTCTGAGAATGAAACCGATGAACCCTCCTCTGCCTCAGGAGACACAAATTCTTATTAATCTGGATCTTCAAGCAATCAACCCTCAGGGTGTGAAGAAGGATCTGAGAACCTTAAACACAAGGGAGAAGGGTTGGCAGCCCCCTCCTTAGGGCTTTTTCAAAGTCAATATTGATGGAGCCTCCAAGGGCAATCTCGGGGACGCTGGCTTTGGTGGAGCCATCCGGGATCCTGGGGGACATATAAAATATATCTTCCATGGACACCTGGGAAAGGGCACCAACAACATGGTGGAACTTCTGGCATTAGATCAATGTATGGAGATCCTAGCGGAGGCAAACTTATAGAATGTCATAATCGAAGCTGACTCAGAATTGGTAGTCAAAGCTGCCAAGAAGATTCAAACTGGAACCTCGCCAGACAAAGTGTCAAAGCACTGGAGGCTGCTGCAGGTGTTTCACCGTGTCCAATTACACTTACAAATCCTTAAAACAATAAGATTTGTGCACGTTAGAAGAAAGGCAAACATGCTTGCAGACAGACTAGCCAATGAAGGGGTGGTCAACAAGGACAGGTATTCTCAGCATCCATGGGAGTTTCTTCCTATTGGGCAGCTACGGGAGGACTGTTCCACTCTTGTGAATGCAGACTGGGATTCTTGGTTGAACAATGCTGATACTGGAAATAGAGATGGGCAGGACAGTGTCCAATTTGTCATCGGTCTCTGTTCCTAAACTCTCGTCTCTTTTCCCTAGGCATTAGAATGACAGAGGAAGGTTTCAAGGTGAGCGATAACACAGATTGGATGGCTGAGACTCTCTTCGCTCAATGGGTTTTTGTTGGCAACTCTCGAGGGCTAGCTCGGAAAAGAAGGAGGTGCACTGATTAGCAGGCTCAGCTGGACGGTCTCCACCCAACGATACCACAGATGTAAAACCATAAGTGGTATATCGCGCGAGTTTTGGCTGGTTTCCGGCTTAGTGGAAGTACCACGCGATTCCATTCAAGAGATGACGTGTGGCGTAGAGATGAGAGAGTATACTGCTCTCATTGCGCGGTTAACCTCCGTCCATCTCGACCGCGCGATATCTCTGAGGGGCGTTGGATTGGGGCGTTTCTTTCAACAGTCGAGATCAATCGTGCTATTCACTTAAAGGTTGAGGACCCGATTTATTCGGGTGGACCCCATCTTGATAAGATTATGGGCAGGTCCACCAGGAGCCACATGGCCCTTGGTGGGACCATTTGGGGGCCTAATGGGTTTCTGAGCGGCACCAAGGTGGGTTCCAAAAAACCCAAAAACCACAAGTGGTTTATCGCGCGGGACTCGGGCGGTATCAGGTTTTGGAGCAATTGCACGTGATTCCATACAGAAGGCAACACGTGGCAAGAAGAGGTGACAAAAAACCACTCTCATCACGTGGTTAACCCCCTTGCTTCTTATCTGCGTGATATACCGGATGGTCGTCAGATCGGGACTTTGATTTCAACGGCTTGGATTGATTGGTCTTACTGTGCATTGGCGAATAGGTCGAGGTTTGTACTAATCGACGCTATGTGGCTCTTGGTGGTTATCTAAGGGCTTTGTCGCCGTTTTGTTTAGGATCTACTTTTGTTGCAGGAGGGTTAGTATATAGTCTTGACTTGTTTGGCAGCTGTTAGCCATTTTTATTGGCTGTGTCGCCCCTACTGTCTGGGGCTCTATGTAAATTATGTAATTTATTCAGATTAATAGAAGGTTCGTCTCTTACTTATAAAAAAAAACAACTATATTAAACGGCTAGTTTTTGAAAAAATATTTGAATAATGATATTATTTTATTAAAAATATTAATGGGTAACAACTATATTAAACGGCTAGTTTTTGAAAATTAATATTTAAATTAATTTATTAAAACCAAATATTGATAAGTAACCGCTATATTAAACAAATATAAACAAATAAAAATAGAAACACACACACACACATACAATGAAAAGTAATCAATAAATAAAACAAGTCACCAATAAAATAAAGCGCTGATGCCAATTAAACAAATAACAAAAATACTAAAAGGAGTTAAGAATGAATAAGATGATAAAATACATAAAAAAACATGAAGGGTGTAGCCGTTTAATATTAAGCTAGTCATTTAATATATCTATTACCTATTAATATTTTTAATAAATTAATAAATTAATATCATTATTCAAATATTTAAAAAAAAAACTAGCCCTTACTTAATAATATTTGTTTTTAATATATTAATAAATTAATATCATAATTTAAATATTATTGTTCTTGAAATTATGTTTCTACATTGCTCTCTATTTAATCCTTTGCCATGGTCTATCTCTTCATCAACCACACTTGTTGATTCAAAACATTTGGTCCTGATGATGAACCACACTTGTTGATTCGAAAGGCGTCGGTCAAAAATTTCTTTCTCTTATGTGATTTCTGCGGAAAGACTTTGCCTAATTCATTATGGATCACAAAAGCTTGAATGTAGAAAATAAATAACATTGTTTACTAATAATTTATGTAATACAGATTTTAATAATATATTTATATTATATTATTATAATATTTTTTATATAATAAAATTATTTTAAGTAGTTAATTATATTATTTTATAATTTATTTTTTATATGCTTATAAAAGTTTAATAACAAACATATAAATTTGAAAAATTATATACCCATTAGATTACATAAAGGAATAATGTTATTCTGAGTTTGAATAATAAATTTTGGAATATAAAATTTGTTATAGAAGTAGTATTATTTGAATTTAAGTTTCTGTAATTCATAATCTGAGTTTTTAGAAATATTTTCGGAAAAATCACATTAGAAAATTTTTGTCGACGCCTTTTGAACCAATGAGTGTGGTTCATCGTCAGGACAAGTTGAAAAATCAGATCATGGCTACATGTTAAATAGGGATGGCAGATCTTCCAACGGTTAGGTTTGACTAGAAAAACGGCTATATTAGACTCGATTGGACCAAGGCCATAATTGATTAAGAAACAACTAGATTAGGTAGGTTAAAATTATTTAATTATAATAATATTATCAATGAATTAGAGTAAAAATATTAATATTTTATAATGCCATTTAATACATTCTTGGTTTATTTAATAAGTTTTATAAAAATATTATACTACATCTTATTAAATTATTATCATAACATTATAATAGTGGTAGTATTTTCATCATTATAAATTTTTAGCCAAAACCTACTACTCAAATCTAAATATTAATCTTATAATGGTTAATATTAACCCCTTATAGTTAGTTATAACAAGGGTAATCTTAATTATAATGATATTATTAATGTATAATATTAATATTTATTTAATACGAGTCATAGATGCTTTAATATAATGATACTAAGTATTATTATAATATTATCATAGTAATAAACTTACTATTATAAATCTAAATAGTAATCTTGTAATATTAACCCATTTAGTTAGTTATGACAATGGTAATTTTAATAATATTATTAATGTTTAATATGAGTCAATATTAATAGTATTGCTTTAACATTATCCTTAAATTAAATATTATTAAATAATTATAGAAAGTAATATTTTATCATTAATGGTTTTTGGGAAACTTAATTCGATAAGCCATCTAAAGAGAAACAAAACGGTTAGTTAGGACAAGGGAAATTTTGAAGAAAAGGAAAGGGGGAAAATTAGTTTAAGTCATTAATAGAGGGGGGAGGCGAAGAAGAGGGGAGATATGACTGGGAAGAAAGGGCAGGGATCCAACAACTACTTATCTTCCAACCATCATCCCTATTGAGATTACTTGGCCTTTTTTCAATCTCAATAGCTTCCCTAAATTTCCGGTGATGAAAATGCGCAACCTTAGCAATCACTCGGGCTTCCTCAATACAAACATGATGTTTAGTCTTCTCCGCATGTTCCGCCAGTGTAGAGGACTTGGTTCTCCCATGTTTTAGGACAAAGATTTTCTAATGTGATTTTTCCGAAAATATTTCTAAAAACTCAGAAGTAGTATTTTTAAGTAGATTATGATTTATTAAATTTTCATATATTTGGAAGATTAAGATATATTATAATGTTTGTTTGTGTTAAAAAGATTTAAGTCTATAATTTTTTTTTAAAATTTGTTTTTTATTTTATTTTATTTACATATTTATTTAAATGTTTGATACAATAAATATAAAACAAATATTTTATATTAAAAAATATTTAAATTTTGATAATTTAATATTAATTTATAATTGTATTTTTAAACATTATTGAATTCTATGTTTATCTAGATATTTAATAAAATCAATTTAAAATAAATATTTGACATTACAAATTTATTTGACTTTTGAATTAAAAATCTATATTTTAAGATTAGATTATCCATAATTGTGTTCTTTCCTATCATTAAATGATATATTCATTTTCACCTAAATACTTAATAAAATTAAACTAAAATATTTATTTTATATTAAAAATATTTTGATTTTTAAATTTTAAATTTAAATTTAAATGTTCTATTCAATACTGATTCATAGTTATACACCTTTGATATTATTAAATTATATATTTATCCTCACTTAAATACTTAAAAAAATCAATATAAACCAATATTATATATTAAAAAATTATTTGATTTTTAAATTAAACAACTCTATATTAAAATTATATATATCTATATATTAAAATTAGATGATTTATTGAATATGGGGGATATCGTTGTGAACTTCCTTAATATTCGTATCCTTATTACATGCTTATAAAACCCACCAAAAAAATCCATAAATACACGTTACGTTTCTCATTTGATCTAGGTTGGTCTCTTTCTCATGTGATGAATGATTGAAACCAAAAAATATTCATAAATTTAAACCATTATTATAGTTTTAGTTTTATTTGAGATATATAATTAAATTTTATAATAAGAATATTACCTTTGTTCACCCTCCATAAAACACTTTATATAAGGTTTGATTACATATCTATACACTACCAAATAAGGTGGCAGATACAAACATCGATATGGAAAATGACCAAGAAATCAAACTCATTAAAGGCATAATTAAACCATTCAAATTATATGGGAAAATGGAATCAATTTCGTTAACTAATTAGACCATGTATTATAAACCTTTATACAATGTATTATAAATAAATTTTTAGAAGAAAATATGTGTCGCAAGATAGTATAGTTCTTGCTTTTAAGTGGATGTTATGTTTTTAGAAAAATTGCAAATTGATATATGAAGTGGAAAGTTACTTATAAAAAGATAAGGACTTGTATAAATTTTTGGTGGGTAGTAACCATTACTAAGTTTGCACATTTATACATTTACTCCTACATATTAAAGCATTGAAGCTATACTTTTACTCTCGCTAGGTAAATTTATTTCCATATTATTCTTATTCATTTTTTTTATGAAAATACTTGCTTAAATTATGGTGGGTTACCTATCATAAATAAGTTATTTACTAGCTATTTTCAAGGATTTTAATTTTAGGTGGTTTTCCTATCAAGTTTAACAATGAAAAATCATTGCACAAATAATTAAAAATCATGGAACATAAGCATGATATCAATCAGGGATGACAATAAAGGTCTCGAGATGACAAGATACATATAAATATGAGAAAGTGTAATTGTTGGCAGTATGACACAGGCTTGGCACTATGGTACAGGTATTGTCCTTGATGGCAACACACTCGGCAAAGCACTCAGATGACAGTTCAGGCTCACAGGCTCCTAGAATAAAGGAAAAGGAGGTATACACAAGTTTCAGTTGATCAAGCCGCATATACACGTGGATTTACAGACCAAAAGGCGCGTATGCGTATACACGCAATTCCATGCACAAAAAAGCGCGTACAGTTTGGAAAATATTGGTTTTTGGTCCTTGGTATTCAGGCTTATGGTTTTGGACCATGGTATCTTGTCCGAAGTTATGAACCCAAGTATTTGGACCTAGGTATTGGTTCTAAGTGGTTTTGGACCATGGTATTGAGTAAGGCCTAAGACTATAAAAGGGGAAGGAGATCATTAGGCAAAGGCACTCAAGGATTGAATATCTTATGAAGAGCAAGATCTAATATACTGGTCATTGGGTTATGGTGCATAGCTGGATCTGAATCAAGGAGGAACCGGAGCGCTATAAGAAGGAGAAGTTCTATTGATGGGTCAAGATCTTAAAACTTGAAGAGAAGTTCATCACAACAAAGGCACATATACACGCTGGTTCGGTAATTCAAAACTACGTATATGCAGGTTTGCTTTGATATAAGAGCGTATGCACGCAAGTTATACATATTGAAGTAACGTACTTCCTTGAAATATGTTTTAGCTACTTCTATTTATTGCTGCAGTGTTCTGGGTTCAGGATTGGTTTCTGGTTACTGTTATTGTATTCTGGTTACAACATTCAGAGAAGTGATTATTTGATTCAGTTTTGGTGGGTACATAGGAGATTGGTTGATGCAGGTATATTTGATGTTTGATTGATGTTATTGATGGATCTAGTCTGAAAATTTATGAAACGTGGTCCCTGGAAGAAAAGAGAAGGTTGTAGCCTTTTGTAGGCAAGCACCTACGTACTAGTACTTCAGCCAGTACAAGAGCTAAGGGGGTTGTAGCTCCCTTCCAGGAGAAGCTGGAGAACAAGAGAAGGTTGTAGCCTTTTGCAGGTAGAAGCCTGCGTACTAGTATAAGACTGCACCAGTACAAAAACATTGTAAAAAGAAGTTTCTAATTAAAAGAAGATAGAGACGAATTGCAGCAGGTGGTTTTCACCCACATTGGGTTTCCACCTTATATCTTGTGTTCTTGTGTGTGATTGTTTGCTCTGTTTTACTGTTCCTGGTTACTGTTTATATGGTTCTGATGCACAGATTAATGATCAACATCTGAAGAATAAATTAAATTATAAGTTTGTAGGTTATACGCTAGTTTCCTTAACTACAATTGCGTATATATGCAGTTTTCGCTAACTGAAGTAGCGTATACAAATCTGATTATGAAATGAAAAATAATTGACTTGATAATACTGATTCACCCCCCCCCCCCCCCTCTCAGTATTATTTCCAACAATTGGTATCAGAGCAGGTCCTTCAGAAGAAGCTTGATCGCTTGAAGGAAGATCTATCATCATGAGCAACTACAAAAAAGAGACATCTATCAGGCCACCAATTTTTTATGGAAGCAACTTCGTCTATTGGAAGGTAAGAATCACAACCTATCTTCAATATCTTGGAACAGAAATTTGGGATATCATGGAAGGAGGATACACATTTCCAGCAACAACTCCTATAGATACGACAGGTAAAAAGCAATATGAAACAAATGCAAAGGCTGTCAATACTCTATTGGGGAGTCTATCACAATCAGAATTCATCAAAGTTATGCAGCTCAAAACCGCCAAAGAAATATGGGACAAGATCGTTCTAAGCTATGAAGGAGACGATCAGGTAAAACGTGCAAAACTACAATCTCTCAGAATTCAATATGAAACTCTCAAAATTCACAATGATGAAAGTGTAGCTAATTATTTCCTACGTATAGATGAGATTGTTAATCACATGAAAAATCTGGGTGAAGAGATAAAAGAAGTCACTTTGGTTGAAAAGGTTCTAAGATCCTTGTCTTCTAAGTTTGAATCAAAAGTTTCTACCATAGAAGAAAAGCAGAATCTTCAAAGTATTACTATGCCACAACTGCATGGAATCCTAACCGCTTTTGAAATGAGAAAAGGGGGTCCATCAGACATGAGAGAAGCCGCATTCAAAGCTTCAGGAAAAGGAGAATACAATGAATCAGAACATACTTCAGAAGGAGAGGAAGAATCAATTCTTTTTCAGGAACCTTCAATGGGGCTCTGGAAGATTCAGAGGTAAGTTACCTTTCAAATGCTTTGCTTGTGGAAGAGTCAGTCACTATGCAGCCAAATGTCCTCATAAAGATAAGCTTGATAAAGGTAAGGAACCGGTTAAATGGAATAGAGAACAGAGCGTAAGTAAGAAAAGCTATTATACACATGAAGACAACGATGAACTTTCAAATAGTGATGAAGATGAAGATGGTAATGATTATAGACTTTTGATGGCTTTTGAAGATGATGATTTCTTGGATGATATAGATGAAGATGATCTATATGAAGAAGTTTCTAAGTGTAAAATTTGTTTAGAAGAAAAGAGTATGATTATAGATACTTTGACATTCCAACTTGCTGAAAGGGAAAAACACAATGAAAAGTTAGAATGTGAAATTGTGGGACTTAGAAAAGATATTGAGAAAACAAAAGCTCTTAATCTTAGATTTGCTAAAGGATCTGAATCTTTAGATGAGATTATCAAAGTGCAGCATTCTCCTCTAATAAAGACAGGTCTTGGATATACTAAAGAAGCTTCTCAAGCACAGAAGCCATCCACCTCCAAAAGTTATCTTGATGTAGCAAGGAGAAGTGAACAGGTTGACAATCAATAGCCAAGATATAAAGCGGATCTCCAAGTAAGACGAGGTCAATTTACTTCAAGGATGAACAGAAGCTACAACCAACCGCAGGTAAATCATTCCCAATTTGCTTCAAGAATGAATGTCAATGGAAACTACAATCACATGGTCAGTAGGTTTGATAATCGCAGGAATTTCTTTAATGGCCAATGTTTTTCATGTCATAACTTTGGACACAAAGCCGCTTAATGTGTTGCCTACAAGACCATCATGACTAGAGAAACACAAAATCAAAGGAGTATGACTAAGATCATGAAGAGGACCTACAATAATTTTTCTGCTCTTGAAAATGAAATAAAATTCTCTATTTGTAACAACTTCGGTAATGAAGATTCTGAATGTAGGAGTAAGTTTCGGCAAACATCTCAGAAGGAGCAAGCTTCATCAGGTCCCAAAACATGGAGAAAGAAAGAACCGCAAACAGAAATATGTGGTATAGCCTTATATGCAGAAGGACAGGAAAATCAGTGGTATATCGAAAGTGGATGCTCGAAACATATGACAGGTGATAAAGAAAAACTTCAATCATATAGTGCCTTAGAAAAGGAAAAGAAGGTCTCATTTGGGAATGACACCCCTGCACTCATAAAAGGTAAAGGCTTTGTTCTTTTAAAAGAAAAGGTCAAAGCTGGAAATGTTATGTATGTTGACGGCTTAAACCATAATCTATTAAGTGTTAGTCAAATGTGTGATCAAGGAAATGAGGTAGTATTTTGATCAAATGGATGTATTATTCACGAGCTTGATACAGGAGAAATAGTGATCAAAGGCATAAGAACTCCAAATAATTTATACATACTCAAGGGAGGACAACAACAATGCTATCTAAGAAAAAATGATGAACATTGGCTATGGCACAGAAGATTGGGGCATCTGAGCTTCCCTCAGATAAGGAAAGCATGCAAACATCAGGTTGTTTGTGATCTTCCTGACATCAAAATTCCAGACAATACAATATGCAAATCATGTCAGTTTGGTAAGAAAACTAGAACTCATTTCCTTGAGAAGGAAGGATCAGCTAGTAAGCCACTTGAACTTGTCCATACTGATTTATGTGGTCCATCAACGAAAAAGTCACCTCGAGGAGAAGAATACTTTATATTGTTCATTTACGACTTTTCTAGGATGTGTTGGATAGGACTCCTAAAGCATAAAGATGAAGCTTTCGAAAAGTTCAAAGCTTTCAAAGCCTTGGTTGAAAATGAATGAGATCGCAAAATCAAATGTCTCAGGTCTTATCGAGGAGGGGAATTTACCTCGGATGAATTTTTCGACTCTTGTGAAGAACATGGAATAAGAAGGGAATTCTCTACTACAAGGACTCCTTAGCAAATGGTGTGGTATAAAGGATGAACAGAACGGTTCAACAAATGGCTCATGCTATGCTGGATGAGTCTAGAACTCCCGCAACCTTTTGGGGTGAAGCTGCATTTGTTGCCGTTACTATTCTCAACAAAACAAATGTTCGGGTAAACAACACTCAAAATCCTCATGAGCTTTGGTATGGTAAGACTCCCACTGTAAAATACTTCAAAGTTTTTGGAAGCAAGTGTTACATCAAAAGGACTGATGAAAAGCTTGGCAAGTTTGAACCTAGGGCAGATGAAGGCATTCTCCTTGGTTACTCTTCCTAAAGTAAAGGATACAAGTGTTACAATAAAAGACTTGGTAAAATTGTTGAAAGTATTGATGTGGTGATTGATGAAGCAGGCAACAATCCAAAACAGATAAAAACCGAAGATTTTGAAGATGATGAGGACTATCCTTCAACATCAAATCGGTCCAATGCTGAAGAAGAAACTTATGAAGCACCATAAGAATAGATAAGGATAGAAGAAAAGACTCAATCCAGGTATGTCCAGAAGAACCATCCAGAGACTCAAATTTTGGGACAGAAAGAGGTAGGTGTACAAACAAGAAGAACTATTATAGAAACTTCAAGCTATCTAGCATTGCTCTCCTCCATCGAACCACGGAACATAAGTGAAGCATGCAAAGATGAATGCCGGGTCAAGGTCATGAATGAAGAACTTGAGTAGATTGAAAAGAATAACACTTGGGAATTGGTTCCTAGACCTAATGATAAGAATTTCATAGGGACCAAATGGATATTCAAAAACAAGCTGAATGAAAATGGAGATGTTATTAGAAACAAGGCGAGACTTGTTTATAAAGGGTATGCTCAACAAGAAGGTATAGACTTTGAAGAAACTTTTGCACCAGTTTCCAGACTTGAAGCAATAAGAATGTTCCTTGCTCTTTCTAGCTTTTAGAAGTTCAAAGTATATCAAATGGATGTGAAATCTGCCTTTCTAAATGGAGACATGGAAGAAGAAGTGTATATTGAGCAACCAGATGGATTTATCCTTGGAAATGATCCAAAGCTTGTATGCAGACTCAAAAAGGCTCTCTATGGTCTTAAACAGGCTCCAAGGTCTTGGTATTATCATCTGGACAAATACCTCCATCAACAAGGTTTTTCAAAAGGATCAACAGATAGCAATCTATATATAAAAATTGACAATGATAAATTGCTAATACTTGTTGTGTATGTTGATGATATCATCTTTGGTAGCAATGAAGAAGACATGAGTCAAAACTTTGCCTTGGTGATGCAAAAAGAATTTGAAATGTCCCTGCTTGGTGAGCTCACATACTTTCTTGGTTTACAAGTCCAACAAAACAAAGACAGTATCTTTCTATCACAAACCAAGTACCTCAAGCAGATCTTGAAGAAATATGGCATGGAAGAGTCGAAACCAGTATGTACCCCTATGGTAACAGGATGCAGCCTTAGCGCAAATGATGAATCAGCAGCAGTACATCAACCAACCTATAGATCCATGATTGGTAGTCTGCTCTATCTAACAGGTACCCGACCAGACATCATGCATGCAGTGGGAATAGTTGGAAGATTTCAGGCAAATCCAAAGGAAGCTCATCTTCAAGCAGTTAAAAGAATTTTCAAATATCTTCAAGGAACTCAAAACTATGGCTTATGGTATCCTAGAGATACAGATCTCACACTTCATGCATATACAGATGCAAATTGGGCAGGAAGCGTGGATGACAGAAAAAGCACTAGTGGTGGTGCATTCTTTATGGGATCCAGATTAGTGTCTTGGTTCAGCAAGAAACAAAGTTCAATTGCTTTATCTACAGCTGAAGCAGAATATGTGGTTGCTGCATCTTGCTGCACACAACTCCTTTGGATAATGCAAACATTGCAAGACATTCAAATCACTTATACTCCAGCCATCTCCATTCTATGTGATAATACAAATGCAATCAACATTTCAAAGAACCCTGTCATGCATTCCAATACCAAGCACATACCTATCAAATATCATTTTCTTCGAGAACAAGTGCTTGAACAAAAGGTCAAATTGGAGTATGCTCCCTCCAAGGAACAGGTCGCTGATATATTCACCAAACCACTGCCCAGGGAGACATTTGAATACCTCAGACAGAAGCTGGGAGTAATTGATGCATCATCTTGCTGTTGACACTTATCTGTTTCAGAGAAAAGTGGGTGTACGCGAGTTTCATGAAGAGTATTCGCGTACATACACAGGTTTTAGTGGATACAGTCGCGTATATGTTGGTTTGAAGGATAACAGTGGGCCAGACTCAGGATGAAAAGAGTCTGATGAGGGTCTGATCATCTGGCACAGGTTCAGGGGGAGCATATACTTCTAATAGTGCATTGTTGGCATTACCTTAGAAGATCTTGGTACAATTTCACAGTTGTTTCTGATTCAGGTGGAATAGGTGCAGAGGGAGATCATGGTTGCTGATCTAGATGGTGATTGACAAATGCTACTGATATTGTCTTAGATATTTGGTCTCTATGTCACGTACTTCCTTTAGTATCAAGGTAATGTAACGACCTATTTTGTTTCCCCACTATGCCTGGGATGGGTGATGTAATGTTCTTGTTTTATCATGTACAAACTTTTGGTGTATCCTCACTTGGTTGGGTGGATAAGTCAATTTTGGTATATCCCCACTTAGTTGGAAGATGGATGTATGTATGAGTCTTTGGTGATAGGAAAGTCATTTATGATGTATAGAGTCATGTTCTTTCTTGTAGAACATCTTTTTACAGACCTTGCCTACAGTCAGGGGGAGCATGGACAGCACAACAGAGCAGATATTTCAGCGTGTACTCATGGGGAGCATAACCCTTTGCCCTTGATGACAAAGGGGGAGAATGACTTTGAGTGACATGGGGTTGCCATCAAGTCCAAAGGGGGAGATTGTTGGCTGTATGACATAGGTTTAGCATTATGGTACAGGTATTGTCCTTGATGATAACACACTCGGCAAAGCACTCAGATGACAGTTCAGGCTCACAAGCTCTCAGAATAAAGGAAAAGGAGGTATACGCAGGTTCCAATTGATCAAGCCGTGTATACACGTGGATTTACAGACCAAAAGGTGCGTATGCATATACACGCAATTTCATGCACAGAAAAGCGCATATAGTTTGGAAAATCTTGGTTTTTGGTCCTTGGTATTCGTGCCTATGGTTTTGGACCATGGTATCTCGTCCGAAGTGTTGAACCTAGGTATTTGGACCTAGGTATTGGTTCTAAGTGGTTTTAGACCATGGTATCGAGTAAGGCCTAAGACTATAAAAGGGGAAGGAGATCATTAGGCAAAGGCACTCAAGGATTGAATATCTTATGAAGAGCAAGATCTAATATACTGGTCATTGGGTTATGGTGCATAGCTGGATCTGAATCAAGGAGGAACCTAAGCGCTAGAAGAAGGAGAAGTTCTATTGATGGGTCAAGATCTTAAAACTCGAAGAGAAGTTCAGCACAACAAAGGCGTGTATACATGCTGGTTCGGTAATTCAAAACTGCATATACGCAGGTTTGCCTTGATATAAGAGTGTATGCACGCAGGTTATACATATTGAAGTAGCGTACGTCCCATGAAATATGTTTTAGCTACTTCTGTTTATTGCTGTAGTGTTCTGGGTTCAGGATTGGTTTCTGGTTACTGTTATTGTATTCTGGTTACAGCATTCAGAGAAGTGATTGTTTGATTCAGTTTTGGTGGGTACATAGGAGATTGGTTGATGCAGGTATATTTGATGTTTGATTGATGTTATTGATGGATCCAGTCTGAAAATTTATGAAATGTGGTCCCTGGAAGAAAAGAGAAGGTTGTAGCCTTCTGTAGGCCAGCACCTATGTACTAGTAATTCAGCTAGTACAAGAGCTAAGAGGGTCGTAGCTCCCTTCTAGGAGAAGCTGGAGAATGAGAGAAGGTTGTAGCCTTTTGCAGGTAGAAGCCTGCGTACTAGTATAAGACTGCACTAGTACAGAAACATTGTAAAAAGAAGTTTCTAATTAAAAGAATATAGAGACGAATTGCAACAGGTGGTTTTCACCCACATTGGGTTTCCACCTTATATCTTGTGTTCTTGTGTGTGACTGTCTGCTCTGTTTTACTATTCCTGGTTACTGTTTATATGGTTCTGATGCATAGATTAATGATCAACATCTGAAGAATAAATTAAATTATAAGTCTGCAGGTTATACGCTAGTTTCCTAAACTACAGTTGCGTATATATGCAGTTTTCACTAACTAAAGTAGCGTATACAAATCTGATTGTGAAATGAAAAATAATTGACTTGATAACACTGATTCACCCCCCCTCTCAATATTATTTCCAATAGTAATTTGGTTAACCTGGTCTTAGGAGGAGCAAGCTAGAATCATTTTGATCAATAACACTAGCCATCTCCATGCTACAATTCTACAGAAGGTAAACCACTATCTGCCCTATTTTTTCCCACAATTGGATAAGAAGGTCTTGAGACGGAAGTTAATGTTCTTGTGAGAACTAAAACTGGGAAAACAATATTGAGGGTCAAATTCCACTCTTGCTCTGTTGTAGCTTTTTCAAAATGTCCATACATAAATGAATAATAGTTGTGGTTTTTACTAATTTATGTTTTATTTTGATTTAGGAATTTTTTTGCAGATCATGCTTTTTTAACTAAATAGTTATTGTCATTAAATCCAATTGTCCAATTTATTTCAGGAATATATATCTCTCAATGATGCTTATATTGACTTCATGGCTGTGTAGCTTGACATTTCATGCAAGCTAAATTACTTTCATGTTCTAGTATTATTAGCCTTGGTAGTTCTCTATTTTAAAAGAAAAAAGATGTTTCAACTAGGGCTTTCAATTTGGTCTCGTATTATTCTATAAAAAAACATATTGCATTGGGTAGGCTAAGACAAGTGAAGGTAGTTCTCTATTTTAAAAGAAAAAAAGTGTTTCAACTAGGGCTTTCAATTTGGTCTTATATTATTCATAAAAAACATATTGCATTGGGTAGGCCGAGACAAGTGAAGGTAGTTCTCTATTCTAAAAGAAAAAAAGTCTTTCAACTAGGGCTTTCAATTTGGTCTTATATTATTCTATAAAAACATATTTCATTGGGTAGGATGAGACAAGTGAAGTGTATTAATGATGTATATGAAAAGAACTCAATAGCCATACTCATATGTATTCCTGCATCACGTAAACATAAGAGTCCAAACCCATTGTAATCAAACTGTACCAATATTTACTCTTATAAATTCATCGCATCAATTAATTTGGAATGAAATATATTGAGATGGAGAAAGTTCTTGTAAATAACCATTGCATCAAATCATTTGGAACCTAATATTTAACAATTAGGTTCAATGTTTGTTAAAAAGTTAAGAAATTTATTTTTAAATCTATCATAGATGTCACAAATGTAACATATGAAAAGGTGTGGGTACCAATTCACCGGAGACAACACTGCTCTTTGCATAGACATTATAAAAAGTGAAAAATATTTTCCTTCTAATAAAAGTTATCTTCGTATTGTCCATAGGAGAAAGTTATGATAAATGCATACAAGGAAATATCAAACCTTAAATTCTTGGCTAAAACATTTATTTGACATCCTAAGTGACTATCAAAATTTCTTCTGTGGAACATGATAGAATTACAAGATCTATAGTTTTTGCAATATTCTAGATCTCTTGAAGTCATAAACATCATAATGTTTCAATTCACAAAGTATCTAGATGATTATATAAAGAAAAATTGTGATGAAATGTTGCTTGCTACTAAAATATCAAACGAATTATAGAACCAAAACAATGACATATGAAGAAATAGAAAATATGAAAACTTGTTGTGATACAATAAACGATTTCACATATATTTCATGATGAATGAAAGAACCCAAAATGTTTAGAAGAATTTTTTAGAAGAAAACTTAAAAACCCATAATGACATACTCATATCAATATTTACTGTCAATAAAGAATGCAATATTTTGCAGTGATAATGACATTAACTCCAATTTAACAGTCCAAACCAAAAGGAAAAAACCAAAAGAAAAATCTCCATCCAAACAATTAGGGAAATGTTACAATTATAAAACTGTAAGGTGAGGATTGTGTTAAAAAATGAAAAGCCTTCATCCTTTAATTACCTACTAAGGGATAAGTACTTGCATAAATATTTGGTGGCTAGTCAACACTACTAAGTTTTCACATTTACACTTTTACTCCATGTTAAAGCCTTGAACAAAACATAAATAATAGTAGGCAATAACTCCTTATAGGTATATTTATTTCCATTGTGTTCCTATACTTGCTTAAATTATGGTGGGCAACAACTAATGGTAAATGTTTCCATCTTGTTCCTATCCATTTTTTATGCAAAAACTTGCATAAACTATGGTGGACAGTAACAAATGGTAAGTAGGTTATTATTTACGTGAGTATGAGTTATTTTCAAGGATTTTAATTTTAGGTGGTTTTCCCATGAAGCTTCACAATGAAGAATCATTGCACAAATATTTAAATCATGGCATAAATATTGCAACTACATCCAAAAATTATGGCAACAAAATCTCAGATAGTTATCCACATGGCGCAAAGTTGCAATAAGACCTTCAAAGTTATGGTCAAATCAAATGTTTGAAAAATAAATATTTGTTTTTCAAAGCTAAACATTATAACCTACATTGGTCAATGCTAAACTAATTATGGTGAAGGGAAATTAATTTCTAATTGGCAAGACTAATAAGCATCAAAGTACATCACATTGACAAGATTTAAAAAAATCATAAAAATTAAGTAATTATAACTTTATTTTTAGTTATAAAAAGAATTAATATATGAATTAAATATATATACATTTTAAAAAATGTATAACAAGAATCTTAATCATGGATATTCTTAACCTATAAATAGTTTTGTTACCATACCATGGCTTATCAATACAACATGCCCAAAAAACCATAAATAATTTCATATGACAATTTCTAATTTAATTAAAAAGGTAGAAAGGGCATAAAACTACTCTTGAAATAAATCTCAACTTTTGATTTGTAACTATTACTAAAAATATTTTAAAATGTTTTGTGGAAGTTAAATCCCTATCGTCCACCCAATAATTATTGATTAATTAAATTAAAAATATGAAATCCTATTCCAAAAAGGATGTGCTTAACAACATAATTAAAAAATGCTATTTGATTTTGATAATATAGACACTACTATCAACCTAATTAGAAAATGTTATGTGGTATTGGTAATAAATCAAAATAACATGCTTTTCTATCCACTACACATAATATCCTTGTTGATCAATAAGGAAATTTCCAAGTTGGTAACATCAAATTAATTTTGTTTTGAATGGCATAAACTTCATTGCAATGGTGTGCTTCTATGACCAATCATGTAAACAAAAATCTTACAATCTTTCTCCATCACCATTAAAGTTGGGCTTTAAATAATATATAAACATGATCACTTTGTAATGATTGATCTCTTAACTATGCTAATCAGTGCAACTAGCTAACTATTACCTCAAACTAACTTTACAATTTTTTTTCTCTAGATTATATATGAAGTTAGATGATTCAAGAAATATATCTTCTACATGTAAAATTTTGGTACATAATAGATCTCCATGATTATGACATCGTCACAATCACCTATAATAATAAGCATTTAAGACTTTCATATCATTTGGAATCAAACACATTAAACCTCTATATTCACCCAAGGGAAAAAAATATTTTATGAAGATATAAAAAATCAACAAGAAGATCTTTCTGCCAATTTATGATTGTTGTGAGCTTTAGTTAGTTCTAGTAACCAAATGTTTCTTGGCATTTACCACAATACTAAACGGAAAAAAAACAACCTTTTTTAACATAATATATATGTCGCCTTGTAGGTATGTGAGTATTTTAACTTTGAAAAAATTTGATGCAAAAAAGTGGGGGTTAAGGATTCAAGGATGGATTCCAATGTTTTAACTGAGGGGCACTATAGTTTGCATGGGAAAATATAATTTTTAGGCACTCTTTATGCATAGACCACAAACAAACTTTAGTATCTGCAAGTTGATAAGATCATGCACACTATGTGCTGCCATGAGTCTTGACGCAAGCTGGGTACAATGTCCCAATTTCATCAACCTGTCTGTACAACATCCCACAAATAAGTAGTCAAGCTCATAGTGCTAATGTAGACTAGCAATCACACAATAAAATTAAGAACTAGTACATAGTTTTAGTGGAAAATCTCTTCTCATTATTATTAATTCTCAAAGTAGATCATTTACATAATACACTCTTGGATCTCCTATTTCCCTCACTTGAATCCTAGTCGACACTCCACTCTCTTTTCCTTTCACTCTCCTCCTCAACCTATTCCCTCAAATCTCTAGCGCACTTCCCTCTTAAGTCAAAATTGCACACTGATTCTGCACGCCTCAAACTGTGCATTGCTCCAAACTATTTATGCATAGACATGTTTTATTGCACTTGTAATAATACTTCCTATCTTTCATTTGCACTTCTTTTTATTTTTTCCCCTAAAATTTGATTCTTCTTGTTTCATGCTCTCCTTGCTCAAACTTGGAAATTATTTATATGCTCATGTATCAACCTCCCCTTGCAAGGAAAAACTTGGCATGTCCCTGCACTAACATTGCTTAATCTTTTCTAATCTTCCACTTGAGAAAATTTTCGATATTCTATCTCATAAATCCACGTGTTTGTCTTCATCAACTCTGTCCTTCCACTTTTTCAAGCACTGCTCGTACAAAACATTCCTTTCCACGACCAGCTTTGTTCTTCCATTTTACCAAGAAAGTTTTCTATTCAATAGCCTAAGTGACTATCAAAATTCTTCTATAGAGCATGATAGAATTATAAGATCTATAGGTGTTGCAATATTTTGGATCTCTTGAAGTCACAAGCATCATAAGACTACAATTCAAAAAGTACCTATATGCTTATAGAAAGAAAAATTGTGATAAAATGTTGTTTGCTATTGGAAATATCAAATGGATTATAGAACCAAGACAAACCTAAGTTATATATGAAGGAATAGAAAATATGAAGACATGTTGTGATACAGAGAAGGATTGAAAAATTAAAACAACACAAGTACCACTTCACGATGAATGAAAGAACCCAAGATGTTTTTAAGACCTTTTCAGAAGAAAACTCAAAAACCCATAATGTCATACTCATATCAATACTTACTATCAATGAAGAATCTGATATTTTGCAATGATAATGACATTAACTGTAATTTAACAAGAAAAAAATAGAAGGACAAAACCAAAGCAAAATCCACTTCCAAATGGTTAGGGCAACAATTTAGATTCTAAAATTGTAAGGCGAGGATTGTTGGACGTAACTACCTCAACGAGCCATGAGCCAAGTACTATACGTGTCGAATTTATTTGTTTGGGGGTAGCTTCTTTTGTTTTCCATGTTTTAAATATATGAACAAAATATTACTGTTTTTTATATTCTTAAAAACATTATAGAAAATAAACAATCTTTTTTATGTTCAAACATGAAAATCCTTCATCCTTTAATTGCCTACTGAGGGATAAGGACTTGCATAAATTTTTGGTGGGTAGTAACCACTACTAAGTTTGCACATTTACACTTTTACTCCTACATGTTAAATGTTGAAGAAAACATAAATCGGGCAGTAACTCCTGATATGTATATTTATTTCCATCTCATTCCTATTTTTTTTTATGAAAATACTTGCTTAAATTATGGTGGGGAGTAATTGATGGTAAATAGGTTATTTATGTGGGTATGAACTATTTTCAAGGATTTTAATTTTAGTAAGTTTTTCTATGAAGCTTAAGAATGAAAAATCATTGCTCAACTATTTAAAAATCATGGCATAGATATTCCAATTACATCCACAAATTACGACAAAAGAATCTAAGACAATTATCCACATGGCACAAAGGCTGCAATAAGACCTTCAAAGTTATGGTCCAATCAAATGTTTGAAAAATAAGTTTCTTAATAATATTAAAATATACATTTTTTTTCTCAAAGCTAAACATTATAACTTGCATTGGTCAATGCTAAACTAATAGTGGTCAACAAACAAATCAATTGCTATATTCCTGCCTTGGCGGGGACTAATAAGAAATGATCAATGAGTGAATTGTTAGCGAGACCAATCTTCTATGTGGCTTTTTATTTTATATATATTCCTTTAAATATAGATGGCTAAATATAAAATATTTCTTTTTATAAATTTTAATTAATATAAAAAATAGTAAATAATTTAATGTAAGAGATATTGTATATTAATTTTTGAGTAGTATTTAATCGATTTTATAATTTAAAGTATAAGATTTGGATTCAACAACATTGGTTATATCTTCTTTATTTCCATTCACTTTCTATTCCATTATTTTTTTTTGGTTTGTACCTTTCCATTTTCTTTACCATGTTTTTGATGTTGAATTTAGAAGTTTGGGATAAGGAAACCTTTATAAAAGTTATGATAATGGATTAGTTCTTGTATATGCAATTATTTAGGTTTTAATTGCGACCCTGAGCTCAACAAATCTCGGCAATTAAGATTTTTACTTACTTTACCACTATTCTTTTTGTTTTGTTGAACATGAACACATATAAAATTGCAACTGAATCACATTTGGATGGGGTGAAATTTCCTAAGTTGAGTTCACCTCAAGGAATATGGCCTCTCATGATGGATAGCCCTAGGTTTCTTTATGAAGTTTTTAGATGGGAGGTTCATTTGTCTATAACCTCTAATTTCCTAGCTTCCTCATCACTTTTCCTTTTTTGCTTCTTCTTATTCTTTCTTTTTTCAAGCTTCTTTTTCCTGTGCTAGCCTTAAATTTTTAAATTGTTTTGTATAAGGAATAATATTAGGGGGTACACTTATAGGTTTCCAATGCGTAGCATGATCATGATCTCTAATAGGTGGAAGACCCTTAGGCATCTCTCTAAATACCTTGGAATGCTTGTTGATAACTTTTGGAAATTCACTGGCGTAGAGGATATGGATGTTTGAAAATCTAATGAATACAATTGTGTAATTACACCATGGTGCATCTTTTTTAGTAATTTTGTCACTCTATTAGAGCTCATAAATTTAGAGGGTTTCCCTTGGATACCTTTAAAGCTCAATTTCCTTTCATCCTGAGGAAAATCTCTTGAAAGGATTGTGAAAATTAGGGGGTACTCTTTTCAATATTCTAACCATTGGACGCATAATACAACATTAGAACCAACCACTTGGATTGGTTAGAATACGCATTTTATTAATTTGTTTTATTAATTTAACTTTGATTTATTAATATTATACTTAAATGAAAATAACACTAACTCTAATAAGAAAATAACCTAAACCTAAAAGAAATTAATTAATTTCATTTTAGAGTTAATTTTAATTTCTTTTAGGTTTAGGTTATTTTCTTATTAGAGTTAGTGTTATTTTCATTTAAGTATAATATTAATAAATCAAAGTTAAATTAATAAAACAAATTAATAAATCAAATTAATAAAATTATCTTCTTTGTCATACTAGACAAAGAAGATTATGTTTGTAAGATTATTAATTAATTAATTAATACAAATTAATAAAATTTTTCATATAATATTAATAAAACAATTTATTAATTAATTTCATTTTAGAGTTAATTTTAATTTCTTTTAGGTTTAGGTTATTTTCTTATTAGAGTTAGTGTTATTTTCATTTAGGTATAATATTAATAAATCAAAGTTAAATTAATAAAACAAAATAAATAAATCAAATTAATAAAATTAATTAAAATTATAAAAATTAAAATTAATTAAAATTATAAAATGATAAAATAATTAATTATAAAATTATAAAATTAATTAAAATTATAAAAATTAAAATTAATTAAAATTATAAAATTATAAAATTAATTAATGAAATTAATAAAATTAATTAAACAAATTAATGATTAATTAAAATTATAAAAATTATGACAGCCGACAGTTTGTCATTCTAATTGTTTTTCCTCATCACTATTTATCAATTCTTTGTTGCTCTTCTGCTCATCATCATTCTCATATCCTGATGATGGATCCCATTTGGGATTTGAAACGTTGATACAAAAATCTTAAAACTGTGGATTCTCCGGTCATGAATTCAAAAGATTCAACCCACAGATCTCTGAAATCCATTTTATTCTTGATATGTCCTTCTATCTTGAGAGTTTAAGGAGTGGTAATTCTTGCTAATGCTTTACAAGATATGGTCAGATCCATTTCTTTATGTTCAATGTGATCTTTCACTTCTTGAACATTTTTCTTCTTGATATGTCCTTCTATCTTGAGAGTTTGAGGAATGGTAATTCTTATCAATGCTTTACAAGATATGGTCGGATTCATTTCTTCTTTCTTTGGGGTTGGTTCATGGTGTATATCATTTTCTTTTGATGTTTCTTGATCCTTTTCTTCCTCCTCTTCACACTCAATGTAAAATAATTTCTTCTCAGCACACGTATGACCTTTAATGTATTTGTTATCACAATTATAGCAAAGCCATTTTGCTCTTTTTTCTTCCAATTCTTGTGGTGCCAACTTTGTAGGTTGTGGAAGGCAAGGAGAAACAACACTTCCATATTGATACTTGTGAGGGGTAAACTTCCTTGTTGCCATAATTTTGCTTTCCACTTTTCTTTCCAACCTGAATGTATTCTTCAATGAATCAGGTTCCCAAAGACGAACCTCATGTTGAATGTTATCCTTTAAAGTCCCTATGGAGACATCAATCCTCCGCTTCTCTGGAATATCATTTTCCCTTGTATTCAATTTTTGAAAGTCCTCAATGTGCTCTACCATTGACCACTTTTCTTTGAGATTTATCAATTGGTTAAAGAAGGTGTTTCTCTTTGTATCCTCATAATGTATTATCATTTCCTCTGTGAAAATTGACCACGTAAGAAGTGGTTTACGAGAATAAAGACCTTTATACCATAAAAATTGATCCGGTTCTAAATATGAAGATGCAATACATAACTTTTGTAACAGTTGCACCTCATGTAGATCAAAATATTGCTCCATCTGTAGTATCCAATTTACCGGATCCTTGCCATCAAACTTCCTCATATCGCCTTTTCTTCTTGAAATTATCGTCACTATGTAATTTTAGATCTTTAAGTTCTGAAATTTCGGCCTGTAATAGCCCCCTGAGCCCTCTTTCTAACTCCGCAAGTCTGATCGCAATTGGATTCCCTATGAAAGATTTATTCTCAATCTCCCGTGATGACCTAATTATAGACTATTTCAGTAGAGTGAAATTGTACGACGTGCCACGTCTCACTGTTTCAACCTTCGGATCTGAAAAATATACATAGAAAACTACAGTCCGTCCTCTTTCTGTAACTTCTTACGAAACTTCAATCTGATGCTCAGAGAGACAATTATGACGATTTTCCCCAGGTCACTTGTTTAGGATGTAATTCGGGAGTCTGCAAAACCCTAACTTCCTCAGATCCTATATCCAAAAATATAGCGTGCCAAGATCTGAAATTCGGACCAAAGGTTCAGACCGATTTCTTCTCAAATGGGTTTGTTTTTTAGCTTTTGAAACTTCGTAGCGAAAATGTTATAGCGAAAATTCCACGATGGCTTGTTTTAGATGAAATTTTGGAGCTTGCAAAAACCCTAACTTCCTCAGCTCATATCTCCGAAAATATAGAGAGAAAAGATCTGAAATTTGGACCTAAGGATGAGCGCGATTTCATCTCAAATGATTTTTTGTCTTAGCTTCTGAAACGCTGCAGGCAAAACGTTATAGCGAAAATGCCACGAAGGCCTGTTTGGAGCAGCGAAACCCTAGAATCCAAAGCTCTGATACCAAATGTTATGAAACCAACTCAAAAAAAGATAGAAAAGATAGATCAACACCTTAGAAATAAGCCTCTTAGAGGGGGAAACCTCCTTTACATTACACAAATGAACAATTCTTGGATGATACAAATGACAAGACCTCCTTTCTATACATTGGAGTCTAAGGGGTCATAATATAATCAGAGCCGACATAACAATAATAATGTAAGGGCACAATAATAATAACAGTGGGCTTCTATGGGTTACAATAATAACCATATGGGGACTACATGAGCACAACAATATAATAAGGGGGTTGTACTAATAACAATAAGGGGTTACACTAGTCATATAGGGACCTAACAAAAAATGGCCAATCAAAAGTTATGCTAATTATCAATTATGTACCTTTAAAACCTTCTTTGGAAATTTTTTGGGTGGTTGACCTTTGTTTTGATTTATATCTAAAATTTGGACCCTTCTAAGTCCGAGCTTATAACACCCTGATATTATGCTTTCTTGAACTCCTAAAAATTTCACAATCTGAAACTTCACTGAAGAATTGTTATAGCAAAACTTGAAAGATGAATTGGTTAAGACTAATTGAAGGATTAGTAAAAAATATAACTTCCACAATATATATGTCATAAAATATGATGAGTCAAAATATGAAAAATTTTCCACGTGTAATTCAATATGTCTCCTTATTCTGAAATTTATTTCATAGTTTGAAAATTCACCAAAATTTTATTTAGTGAAAATGACAACAACTTGATTAAAACTCAAGCCAATTTGAAACCTCTAACACTCTAAAATTTTCCCTATTGTGCAACCTAGTAATTTGTTAGATAATGAATTTCTTGATTTTGTGCCTTTTCCCTTTTCACTAGCATTTTCTAGGTAATAGATAGAATCCAGATGATCAAAATCCACACCAAACAACACCAAATTCCTTTTCTCCTCAATTAGAAAAAGTCTGGATTTCCAAAGGATCTAAAATCCATGATTTCTTTTGATTTGTGAATTAGAAAAATTCTGAGTCCAAGTGCTATAAAATTAAAAATGGATGTATTTTTTTTAATCCAAATGTCAAAATATGGGATTTGGAGGATAGAGTATTCCTTAATTGATGGCTGCACAACATGTTCTTTGAGGAAAAACAAATGAATTTTTGGGTTTTTCCATTGATAAACATTTTTGGCAAAACTTGGAGGTGAAACCTAGAGGATCCAATATTCCTCTATTTATCTAGATCTAGAAATTCAAAAATTCTTATAAATGTGACTTTTGGAAAAGTCTAGATATCCAGATCCAGATGCCTTTTCAAAACTCTAGATATGGAATAGTGGTATTAGAGTATTTGACTATGGGTGCTCTCTAGAGCCTATTAAATTTGTGTCTGCTTAGGTCTAACATCCCTTCAACCCTTTCCATAGCCATTTCTCTATCAATGGATCAGAATACTCATGAGTTCTAGTAGCATGCCATATCTATGTTTCACTTAAACCCACACCCATATTTTGTTGTAATCCTACACTTTCACATCTCAACTTTATCTCCTTGCCTCACCTCCAATTGCTGCTATGACTTAGTCTTGCACATATCCATGTTGTTTAAAGAAATCATGGTATTGATTATCAATATTTGCGTGCCTAAAACCATATGCAAGAGGGTCATTTTGCAAGGCATTCTTGTGAGTCTCAAGGAACACTTATTTCAAAAGCATGATGAGAATAAATGCAACTGGAACATGTATCCTAAGTGTTATGTGGTTCAGTCTATCTGGAAGGCCCATTCCAACACCTATGGCACTAGAGAATTTTGTTTTTATTGTGGTACTCTCTTTTATAGGAGGGATATTTTCATAAGACATCAAGCCTACTATGATGCTTTGGTTGAAGAAACTATAATAAATCATTTAGTGGTACTCAGGGAGGTCCTAGCATGCTTGTTGTGTAGCAGAAATGCAACCTAGTGGATATTTGATTTGGCCCTATGAAGGCGGAGGTTCCCTTATTCATATTATTGACCATATGGATTTGGAGCCATTTAGTGTTACTAAACGCTACATCCAATCTATGAATCATCTATTAGAATTTCCCAAAAGGTTACAATGCAAATCACATTGTGTTTCATAGTTTACCTAGGTTCAAAATTAATCATGTGGTTTACTTTCAATGTTTTGCAAATGTGTAAAGAAAATGGAGTGATGGGTTGCTTTTTTGAAAAAATACTCATTTCAAAGTTTGTGTATATGTGCGTTTATTTGAATATTTTCCTTGTTTCATGTTTATTGAGCCAAGATGCCTCTAGATCTTGATGTGTAACCATGATTCCACCTCCTTATGCGACTCTAGGTCCATTTCCCTTAGCCATGTAACCAACTGTGCTATTGAATGAACTTCTTTGACTAAAATGTTTGCAGTGGTTTCCATCATATTCTAGCCAAATTTAGAAATGTTATAGGAATTATTAAGCCTTAGAGCCAAGTTCCAAAATTTGTGGTCATCAAGCATCATTTATGAGCATTTCCAATCAACAAAAGATATTGAACGACATGCCCTGTTTTCATGCATAAAACACATAATTTTCATTTTGAGCATGCATTTTCTTCTTAAGAAATTCATATCTCAAGGAATGTATTACTCAATAGCCTATACATCCATCATCTCATCATAAAAAAATTATAACTAGGAGTGCATTTTCCTTAAGATGACATGCATTTTAATAAGGGTAATTGAAGCAATTCTCCCTTTTTGTCTACAACACAATTTTTGGTCTTTAAATTGTAAAATTGTAAAACAATTATATATATTTTCTATGAGACAATAACATGGTTTTACATGTAGTTTGTATAATATTGGTAGTATACTTTCAACCCAGGCATTAATATAACCATGTTTGCATCATTATATAACATCAATGCTTCATGGGATTGCATGTTTACATAGTGAAGGATCAACACACCTTGTTAATGACAAATGCATACCTCAACTATAAAAATGTATGCCCTTCACATGTTTTGCAACCTTATGATGGCCTAAATGCTAAATGCTTATTCCTTAAATGTTACATAATTTTTGAGACCTAAGTAGCCAATATCACATATCCCAATGGTTGACCAAAGAGATAAGGCATGTGGCATGCCTTAACATAACCCAAAAAAAAAAATCAACATTTTTAGTTGGGAAGGGAATATCTCTCTAAAAATTATTAATACAAGGGATTAGGCCCAAACCATTCAATGGGTACATGTTGGTCCCTTATTAATGTTGGGATTTTGACAAGCCAAACAAAACCACTTTGCCAAGTTCTTGATACCATGATAATGGACATATGTAGTTATATATATATATATATATATATATATATATATATATATATATAGCCCCAATGGTTAGCTCGACTGGTCAAGTTCCTGTCATTAAATCACCTTTGTTATTGAGAGGTCACAAGTTCAATTCTTGTGACACCCTTAGGGTTAGGCTCCATGGTTGAGTCGGAAGGAAGTGATCCCTTCAGATGGATTTTCCTGGTACAAATATTCTGTGGACATAGCAATCACCGATGTCTAGGGTCAATGAACCACGTAGTAAAATTGGTTGTTGCATTCAATAATGACATCAATAATGAACATCAATACATCTCAATTAAAATTAGTTGTTGCATTCCTATATTGATGGAAATCCGTCACTCGCTTCACACTCCTCTGATCTTGTGCGACAATCCCCATTCACGTGTCATGGGTGACATATATCCTCATTCTCCTCATTGTACAAATAAGTAATGTTTCTTGCATCAATTAGGTGGTTTGGAAACCCAAAGGATCGATGGTAGTAAGACATGACCTTCCCGCATTCAGTAAGGCTACATCACATTTAGGAAGTGAGCAATTACACAAACTAAATATATTTTCCCAACCTAGGGTATGATTAAGAAATTAAGAAGTATTTAAAAGAATATTTTCCCCTAAGTGAAGAATGTACGTAAGAAATATCAAGATAGGATTGTAGAAGATGATTGATCCTAGAATATTGATCTATAGTTTATATTTTCTTGTTGACTCCCTCAAAATCTCATCTCTTTCCCTTTAAAGTGTTTAATTATAAAAAATGATACTCTCGATATGTCCACCTTCACTAAGCCCACAAAGTCTCAATTAAGATGCCAAGCCAACATAGACATGTTGTTACCAGCCCCAAATCCCTCTTGAGTAAGCCTAGGGGAAAATTTATGTGGCACCATTGGTTTTCCAATATAATTGAAAATAATGGGAAGAAGTGGAAAGACAAGTATACTCCCTTGAGTTTGTAAATGATCCATGGGAGAATATTACCTCACTTAAAGCCATAAGTACCCCCTAGAAATGCATTGAATGCTATATAAGTCAAGATATAAGTTGTTGGATATGAACCATTTAAATCCCATGATGTATGTCCAAACTTATGCAACATCTGATACATTGCCACACAGTGCATTATTGTTTACTATAGAAGAATCTCTGCCCTAGAATTTCTGTGGGTTTGAGATATATTTCATAGGGAAAAAGACTTGCATTAAGAGAATGTGGTCTAACCAAATCATTTCCTAGAGGTAACCACAAATGGGGTAAGGACATGCCTATTAAGCTTCAAGGATTTCTATGAAATTATCATTCAAAGCAACATTGGCAGCCAATGGAATCATCGTCCTAGTTTCTCTAGCTTAACTCATTCCTTGTTCATGGTATTTATGCTAATATTAAGCTATAACTACTATCGTTCAATAGTTTGCTCAAATAAAGGAACTCAAAATTACATCTATTGTTCATTGTATTTATTCTAATATTAAGCTCTAATTGCTAATGTTCAATAGATTGTACAAATAAAGGCACTCAAAATTACATCGATAAATAAAAGCCATGGGTCTCAAGCGTTGGGCTAAAATCCAATTTATGGAAAGAAAAATCAAGAGGGGATAAGATGATGATCAAGAGGTGGAAATGCATGAAAATGAGGCTAAATACTAATATTGAAATGTTTTATTGATGGACACACTTCACCAAGGCTGTGGAACAAAGACAAGAGCTCATTGACTGCTGACACATAAAAATATGAGTCAACAACACATCAGACTTGTTACTGCCATGACTAATATATGTAATTGATCCTAACATGCTAAGGACATGACATGGCGAACAAACATAGTACGACTACCTGAAATTACTTGGTTAAGTTTGTTCCTGACAATTACATGTTATCCCTGAGCACCAAATTCAATTTATATATTAGAACTTCTTGGATTTAGGGGGTATGGGATTTTTTGTTTGTTTGTAATACTATACATATGAGTTGTGCCCCAAGAATAAGGGGTTGGAAAAAAATGTATTGAAGGGAATTTAAGTCTATTGTAAGGATTACTTATACCCCATGCTTAATACTAAGAAGCCAATTTTCTGGCCAAGATTTTATAATTGAATTTTTTTTGTCTCTTGGATTATTATGGAAATAATTTGTTTTTCTTCAACAATCAAAGATTTTTTTAGCTTTATTTCATTTCTATTTATTATATATTTTTTTGTTCAATAAGTTTGCATGTCAGCATGAAAAATATCTTAGAATCATTAGCATAACCAACAATAATAAGCCATTGCAGCATCCATAATTAAAGCCTTACAAGTGGCACACCTTGAATCAAGGAGTATTTGATGATTGAGCCAATTTTTGGTTTGAAATCATTGGTTGACATATGTTCAAAGAAACCAATTGTGCATGAGACATTTATATCCACAAAATAGGTACATGAATGATCTGTAAACTACCGTGGATATTCAAATTGATAGTTTGTCACAACATATCTAATAATATTATATTAAAACTTTGAAGATTCTACACTATTACAATTTATTAAACTTTAAGATATTTGGATTTGACAATAATTAGTGCATACATTCAAATATAAAATTATGCAGAAAAGTAGAGAATGAAAAAATAAGTTCACACACATATAAGATACAAGATATGCTCTCTGAGAAACCCTTTCGGGAGAAAACCCAACAAGAAGGTGAGGTCGCTTTGCTCTCTTTCTTTGTCTGGAAATATGGATGTAGGTACAAAGAAATAATGCTTGTGACCCATGGGCTGCTACAGTGCACAGATCCTCTATGTGTTATCTACCTCCTATCTCTCCTGGCTATCTTTGCTAAGCTATGGAACAAAATGCTCTCAGAAGAATGGACTGCCTCTTCCTCCTAGTGGCCTAGTTATAGCACAACCCGACAACCTACTAGTGGATAATTTTGAGTACATCAACTCTTAACTAGAGTTACAAAATAGACTCTTCTAGAGTATTTTACATCAAAAACACATGGCTAGCCCCTTTTTCCATGAATAATGGGGGCTAGCACGACATCCTCTCGAACTATAGGTGTGAAAACAGGAAGGTCAACTTCTGAGTGACATAACTTTTGCATACAGACTCGATTGACGTGATTCTTATGCTGTTGGAAAGGTCTTTGTGTGTAAAATAGCATGAAAAATTGCCAAAAAAAAAATCCCCCCCCCACAAAAAAATGTCATTTGATGCCTCAAAACGTTCTTGAAAGGTTTCAGACCCCGTTTCGCCAAACTGGGTCCCACCGGTAAAAAATGTCCCGTGAGCTGATTCCTCTAGTTTTTCCACTACAAATGCATCAATATGGATGAAAAAAAATATAATGATCCAATTTGGATCACACCTCCCCATTTTGGGAGGTGTTTCTTCCCCAAAAGATTTTAGTGAATGAGGTTAGGAAAATTTTCCTCCACCTTCTCTCTAGTGTACCATTTAGTTTTTCTTGGAAGTTGTCCCTTCAACCCAATCTGCCAAAGGTCATGCTACCCATGTCTTGTAGTTATGGACCTCTTCTGCAAAACTATATCTTATGTCAACTTTGGTAAAGCGTCTAGTGCCAAATCCTCCACAGAAGGTAGGACCTATTCCTCTTCCTGATCTAGCATTGAAGGCTCATAGAATTTCAAATTCTCTACATTCACAATTGAGTAAATGCACATATATGGTGGCAAAATGAGTCAATAAGCATTATCACCCACCTTTTCCACTATATCAAAGGGAACTTACCTTAGAGCCTTGATTTTCTTACCAGGCCCCTGTAACCTCTCTTGTTCAACTGTAGCCATGCTCTGTCTCCCACCTCGAATGCTTTCTCTATTATGTGTTGATCATGCCTAGCCTTACACTTCTCTTGCGACTTCTGTAGTGTTTCTTGTACCTCTAGATGGATATGTCCGATCTTATCTATACTTTTTTCAACCCTAAAAGCATCTCCCATAAGATCTTCCCTCACTCTTCCTTGCTATCCATATGCAATATCCAAAGGTGAAGGTGGAAAATATTCAAAACAAGTCTCAAATGGGGACTTTACTGTAGAAGTGTGGATTTCTCTATTATAAGAATGTTGTATATATACCATATTTTCATCCTAGGTCTTCAGATGCTTCTGGTGGTATCCCCTCAGAAGTTGCACCAGGATAAATAATAAAGACATGTAGCTTTGTGACCTAGTTTTTATATATAAATTTGTTTATAATGTTAACTTTGTAAAATCTTGTTTGATTTTTTGTCAAACCAGGGTTAATTCCTTGTCACTTAGTTTAAATATAGCTAAATAAGATGGAAAGAGTTGCACATATTAATAATAAATGCATATATGTTCAAACGAAAAGAAAAATAAGCACATTGTGAAGGCGCAAGGTTAAAGATAATTAAATCTTGGTTGAAAGTTGTACATAAGAAAACTATGCAAGTCAATATTGGTTGAAATTTGCCGGTAAGAAAAATATGTCTAGTGATACGCCTAATAAAAAAATATGCAAATTGTTTACAAGTTGTCTTTAGTGAGACTTTTTGGAAGATTTTCCGATGGGTTTTTCCTGTCTAATTTCTCTAAAATCTAGCAGGAATTGATTGAAATCACAAGCTTGATGGGTAACCCCTGCATAATCAAAGTGCCCTAGGGGTTTTTCAGGACACGCAAACGACTAGTTTTAATAGCACAAATCAATATTTTACCTCAAATTTTTTTGCCGGATTCTGGCACGAGAAAGTTCCAAAAGTCACACTAATTACAAAGTAATAACTGGGCTATCAATTGTTTAACATTTTCATATTATATATGGAATGACATAATTGACTAATAATTTTTTTTGTTTTACATGGGGCCACTTTGATATATATATAATCACATGGATGTGTTGTAAAAGTTCATAAAGGGTTGTAAAACTTGTCGTAAGTGTTGATTGCGCTGGTGTAGGTTTGACTTTGAACTTATTGTATGATGAACTTGAACTTGTTTTCAAATATTAAATTATTTTTGTTTGATTTTTGTGGCAATTGGTGGTAATGGTCAAAAGTGGGCTTTACTAGGAAAAAAATGATTTTATGACATTTGTTGCCTTTGGGAAAAAGTGGAAAATGATTGTTATGAGCTCTAAGAGTTTGGTGGTAAACAATAATGAATAATAAATATAAAATGATTTAAAAATATTATAGTAAAAACAACTATATCCTAGGATAATTTATTTTAGAAGATAATATTGTTGGTTGGAGTAGTTTTTATTTTTGTTTTCTTGGTTTGAGATATAATATTATATTATTATATAAAACATAAATTGACACAAATCTTATTATTTTTAACTTAATCTTCTCTTATTAATATAAAACATAAATTAACGCAAATTTATAATTCAAAATATTATTCCTTATAAATTTCATAATAATTATAATTGATTATTTCCATTGAATTAAAATTGGATGTTAACTGCACATTCCATATCAACTTACAACAATCTTTATTATATATATGGAAAATTTTGTTTTCAACATAAAATATTAACTACTCATTAAACACTTCTCCCACTAAAATAAATTGCAAATGGAGATGAGGCCATGTCAATGAATATCTATAATTTACGAACTTAAAACTACAAGTAATAACTACCGATTAGATAATCTATAACTTACCCAATATATTAAAAATAATAATAATAATAATAATATATTAATAAATATAATTTAACTATTTAAAATTATTATTATTTTATTTAAAATCTTATTAAAATTTTAAACCAAAATAAATTTGAATTATAAAATCCTATTAATTAAATTACCAATTAGTTTAAACCATGGATCCATAATTTATTGGAATTTGTTAAAAACCCAAATTATATTGAGCTAATGTTATTACTTCCTAAAGTTTTTCTAATTCACATAACATCTTATCACGTATTGGCATGATGACTACAGAACGTCAGAAAAGTATGTGGTACATAGAGCATTAAAAGACCTTTGATATTTTAAAATAAAAGCATGGCTCAACCGGAATTGAAGATTGAGAATTTTAATAAATTAGGGGAGGGTCGCCATTACATGTGCGCCCTCCCCGCCACGTCACAAAACCACACGTCAAACCACATGGAGCCGGTACGACACCTGTCCACCGTGGAGCTCCATGTGTTGGCCATCATATCATTGCATAAAACTTTGTGTTCGCGCCATTTCACAGGTTTGTTTGGGGTCATTGTTGCGATGTTCCATTTTCCCTTTGTCTTTCTACTCGGGGCCGGTTGTTGGGCGAAGCCCCCGCCGAAGATGGCGCGGGACGGCCCCAGAACCTGCGCGCTTCGTCGTTTATTCGTGTGCTGTTCAAAGTGTTTGTTCGGTTGACAAGGTTTGTGTACCTGCGCGCTTCGCCTGGTATGCAGGTGTTGGTGCAAATGTTTGCTGGAGTTTCAGGGTTTGTGGTTGGAACAGCGGTTCTGCTTTTCTTGTGCTTTTCCGCCTGGATTTCTTGGTCGTTCTGGAATGCCGGTTGTTTAGCATTTCTCTGGTGGTGGTCTTATTCGGCGATTTTGTTGTTTGGGGAGGAGTCGGTCGTAGTTTTACTGAGCTCGAGGTAAAATAAGAATTTGCTGTTAATTTGCTGTTTTGTGCTGGTGTTTTTGGTGGTTTTCTGTTCCCTAATGGCTTTTTCTTCTCGTTGCAGGTGTGGAAAAGGTCGTTGCAGGTGTGGAGAAGGTCTGGCGAGCTCCGGGGAAGGTGGGGGAGGTCGGCGACCATCCATGGCCTGTATCCGGTAGGATTTTAATCCTACCAGCAATTTCTCTATGTTTTTCAACACAAGCAACTCTATTTGGATATTTTGTAAACTTTCTATGGCATTTTATGGCATTTTTTGAGGGTTTAGGGTTTTTGGATATTTTGATGCTGTTTGTTGTTGAAGGTTTAGGGTTTTTGTGGAAATTTCGTTGTTTTCACTGTTATTTTTGCTGTTTTCGCTGTTATTTTTGCCGTCCCGTGCTATCCTCGGCCGTCCCGTGCCATCCTCGGCGGAGGGCTTCGCCCCACAGCCGGCCCCGAGCAGAAAGACAAAGGGAAAATGGAACATCGCAGCAATGACCCCAAACAAACCCTCGAAACTCTCTGTCGCTGCTCTCAATTGACTTGCATAACTTGTCTTCACCTCGTCCGTGAAAGCTTTTGTCAGGAACTTCACTCTTTGTATTTGAAATGAAGCCTCGAAACCCTCTGTCGCTGCTCTCAATTGACTTGCATAACTTGTCTTCACCTCGTCCGTGAAAGCTTTTGTCAGGAACTTCACTCTTTGTATTTGAAATGAAGCCTCGAAACCCTCTGTCGCTACTCTCAATGGACTAATTTGAGTATATTTACAGTTTAAGCAAATTTGGGGTTATTTTGGTTGCGCTGAAAATAAAAAATTCTTTAATGGCCATATGTATGGGGCAGTATAAGTCTACCATTGCAGTTATTTAACTATGAGCATATATAGCTTCCCTGCATTTATATCTATGAACAAATTAGTTATCTGTTGTTGCATATATAGCTTCCCTGCATTTTGATAGTCCCCTGAATTTAATACGATTGTTGCTAAATGTGGATTCTATCATCATAACTGAATAATTCGATCCCGAATTCTTTTTGGAAATCTAATTTGATGCGACCATAAAATAAATAAACAAATAAGGAGTTCACACATTTTACAGTCGATTCCAAAACCGGTTACTCATGGTTACAGAGATAAGAGAATAAATATTTTTAGTAATGAATTATGTTCTCATACATAAAATGCATTTCAATAACTAACCCTTCTCGGGGTCCAACGATAAAACCGTACTGTATCAGTGACTTTTCATTTTAATTTAATTAAGGATGTGGATCCTGTAAATGAGCAAATATGACTTATTCCTAGGTCCCGCTGATTCAGTTGTTCACTTCAAAGTTCTAATGTATATTAGTATCTGATATAATAGTTTACTCATTATGTGAATATCTGAAGTAGTCTCTGTTTCCAGCCCGTCTTGGGGTTCACTGACTAGCTATTACAGAATACAATGGGTAGAAATTGCTTTGTAAGCATTATGGTTGAAGCATGAGCTATCAAGTTGAATGATGTTCCTTTAGATAACGGTCCACTTATTGGAGCCATAAGTGAGTTTAGAGCTTTGTACAGTGCTGCAAATTTGATGCCTTCAATGTTGAGATCGAAGGCATCCTTTGGAAAAATCTCACCATCATCTTTTTCTGTAGAATTCATGTAAAGAAAACTAGGTATAATCTTAATGATCGAGCTATCAAGTTGAATGGTGTTCCTTTAGATAACGGTCCACTTATTGGAGCCATAAGTGAGTTTAGAGCTTTGTACAGTGCTGCAAATTTGATGCCTTCAATGTTGAGATCGAAGGCATCCTTTGGAAAAATCTCACCATCATCTTTTTCTGTAGAATTCATGTAAAGAAAACTAGGTATAATCTTAATGATCGAGCTATCAAGTGGAATGATGTTCCTTTAGATAACGGTCCACTTATTGGAGCCATAAGTGAGTTTAGAGCTTTGTACAGTGCTACAAATTTGATGCCTTCAATGTTGAGATCGAAGGCATCCTTTGGAAAAATCTCACCATCATCTTTTTCTGTAGAATTCATGTAAAGAAAACTAGGTATAATCTTAATGATCGAGCTATCAAGTTGAATGATGTTCCTTTAGATAACGGTCCACTTATTGGAGCCATAAGTGAGTTTAGAGCTTTGTACAGTGCTGCAAATTTGATGCCTTCAATGTTGAGATCGAAGGCATCCTTTGGAAAAATCTCACCATCATCTTTTTCTGTAGAATTCATGTAAAGAAAACTAGGTATAATCTTAATGATCTTTTCCTGCATTATCCTAATTTTCTCCTCAGAATAACTGCTCAATACGTCCTCGATTTTGAGGGTGTTTCTGGTTTACACGAAAATTTTGTTCACGATGATGGGCTGCCATAGCTGGGCTTCATGCCCTGGCTATCTTGATGTACAGTTCTATATATACATGATTAAATGATAGGTTTTTTCCTACTCTACTTAATAATGAGTGCTCTCAAAAAATTATTATGAGATAAGACTGTCTGGTCATTTGATTTCTGTATTTAGCCTTTTTCATATGCAACTTGATATTATTATGAGATAAGACTGTCTGGTCATTTGATTTCTGTATTTAGCCTTTTTCATATGCAACTTGATAATGAGTGCTCTCAATTTCTCAAGTGTCCCCTCAATGAATAAAATTATTAGTGGCTTTTTCACATTTAATAAAACTTATTATGAGGTAGATTGCCTCCTCATTGATTTCTGTATTTAGCCTTTTTCATATGCAACTGGACAATGAGTGCTCTCAATCATAATAAGACTGTCTGGTCATTTGATTTCTGTATTTAGCCTTTTTCATATGCAACTTGATAATGAGTGCTCTCAATTTCTCAAGTGTCCCCTTGTTGAGGCCTCGAAAATCGCTGCAACAACATTGGGGAAACCACCCGGTCCGGACCTTAATACAACTCCTTTTCCATTTGGAATAGTGGCTCCGACTGGGGATAATGGGACCAGTTTCCCAAAAATTATAGGTACACGGGATGGATGAATGACTTATAGAATATGCTGGCGATAAGCGAATGACTAAAACTATCAGCAAAATATAATAACTATAATCTATCCCGGGGACTTATTGATTTCTAAAGCGTAGCGTTTGATGATCTGTGCTTTAAGACAGGCATATAGATGACTCCATCTCTAAAACATAGATATTAAATCATTCAAGACTGCTGTGCATAAATAGTTACGCAAAGCGATAACAGCAAAATTACCACACTTTATCATTTATATCATTGTTACATGCATGATTAGAGGAAAAGGAATATCACAAAACATCCAATAGTGGAATGAGATAGAGATTTGCTGTTACAGCACATACATGTATTCAACAATAGCAAGAATAATTACACAACAATTCATATAAAAGGAATGAATACAGACGCAGATAAAAGTACCATATAAGATGCTTAGCACTCCCAGATATCAATCGCTATGTCGCAGTTCTTCCTTCGACTCAGAAAACATCCCCAACAAAAGACAGTAGTGCGCAATTTGCATAAAGAAACTTCCTTGTCAAATTAAGAACGATTGGTCGAGTTTCATAAAAGAATATAGGCTGAAGCACAGTAGTGAAAACTTCAGTCTTTAAGTCTATTACAAAATTTTACGACCCTTTCCAAAACAATGAAAGGGTCTATAAATACTAAGCTAATCTAAATATCTAATAAACAGAAATCCTACATAATTGGCATCAATAAATATTGATCCTATTTCCTGGAGTGATCTGGCAATCGGCGGCAACGATTCATCAAGTAGGCTCTTTGCCTTTAAACCTGAGCTGACTTATCGCTAGCATTGGCTCTACTTCAGGTGGTTTGTTGAGGCGCGAACTGAGCTGAGCAGCGTATGTGGCATCTTGAATATCGGGAATTATACACCAGAGTGCATCAGTTAAACACTTGAGGGCAGACCTTTGTGTGTGTGGCTTGATCAGAAAGAGCCAATATGCATCGAAAGTCAAAGTGTTAACCCCAGCGATTAATCTCCCCTTCTCCTCTAAGTCAGGATAACTTGTTTGCTCGATCATATTTGCTGTTGTTATGCTTCCAGGTGTACACTGGGAGATCATGTTTGCCAAGTAGAGGGTGTTGTTGATCAGATCAATCATATTGCTGGCAGTTAATTTACATCTTGAAGCTGCCCTTTCTGCTTTCATCACTTGAGTGTGCCATTCTGTAAAGAGTATGTCCTTGTATGTTTCTTGGATTCTAGGCAAATTCGCTGCTTTTCCCACATCAGAATCTTGCCAATCAAGATATCCGATTATGGTTTCTTCAGCTTGGTCTAACTCATTCCTGGCCTTCTCTACCTGCTGACATACTGATGTAGTTAGCTCGCATAATGGTTCTGCCTCAGTGAGTTGATTACATAGGAGCCTAATCTGTGATATTAACGCACTGTTTATTTGCGATGCCTCTGCTCTGAAATCCTCCACTTTTTGGGTGCCCTTTATGACTTCGAGCCGTGATGATAATTGAGCTATTTGCTAGTCCTTTGTTTTCATCATCAGCTCATTTGCTATCCTCAACTGTGCCAATGCCTCCGATAATTCTTTTTGTTTCTGGATCGCGCTTTGGTCGATCCTCTACCTTTCTTCCTGCAATTGCTGGGTTAATTGATCATTCATTTGCTGTTGTACCAGCAACTGCTCCTCTGCTTGCGCTGCCTTCTGCTTTGTCTCGGTCAATTCTGCCTGTAGTGCAAAATTTTCTTGGTCCTTAGTCTTCAGTAGAAGACTTACCTCTGATGCTTTATCAATAGTCGCTGCAGAATATGCACCTGCATACTGTGACAGCTTTGTTAGGTCATCGGAGGGGTCCAATTCCTCCTTCCATACTACATTACCCGTGACTGTTTGCTCTGGAAAGATAGAAGGTTGATCAATCCTTCGTCTTTTCCTTGATCGCTTTACAACTGCTCTATGCCTTGGGCTGTAGAAAACATCCAAGGGAGGAATATCTTCCACTTGGAGAACGATTTTATCGGAAGGGTCTTTAGGAATTACCTCAACATCCTTGGAAATGGTTGGGCCGCTGGTTCCACTTAGAACCCGAGGAGAAGTGATGTCCTGCGTATCATTTGTCTTGGAAGTGTCCCCATCTTTTGAACATTCCAATCCACTGATGATGGAATGAAATTGCTGCCATTCTTGAAATAGTTTGGGGTCTATGGTAGTGTCCATATTGACATCGGTGGTTTGTTTCTGCTTCTCGGCTTGGGACTCGCTCCGCTCTTTTTCCTGCTCTTTCCTCTGCTGCTCCTCTTGCTCTCTCCTCTGTTTTTCTTCTTGTTCCCTTTTCTGCCTATCTGCCAGTTCTTTTTCTATTTCTCCTCTTGTTCCATTTGTGCTCTCTGTTGTTTTTCTGCTTGTTCTTTTCTCTGCCTTTCTGCCTGTTGCCTCTTTTGCCTCTCCTCCTATTGCTTCTTCTGATCTTTTGTTGTAACAGGAGGCTGTCTTGACTGTTGCCGACCAGGCTCGCTTGAAGATGTCGCTGGGGTTGTTGCCAGTAAATCTAGAGGCAGAGTTTGCAACCTCTGCTCTCTAAGTTTATTGAACTCAGTTAACCCTTCATCATTATGTTTCAATCGAGCAAGTTCTTTAGCCTGACCTATTGTTTCGACTGAAACGAATAGGTCGTCAAACCAATCTTCTTGATGGTCAAATTTTGTTAATTTGGCCTGTTCCAATGCAGTATAGGCATTTTTCTTTGGATCATATAGCCTATTTGGAATAGTGGCCAGGGTTAAGGACTGAATCTTTGTGGCTTCCTTTTCTACATGTTTGAGATCATGCAGAGTATAGACACCAATTCTCAAGGGAAAAGAGGGCCAGCCCCTCTTCTTTTCTTTCTTGAGAGTCTGTGTAGTACTCTCTGCCATAATTTGATAGGAGATTTCTCTTGCTAGCAGTTTATCTGGAATATACAGTGGGAGAACATGCGGATTGGCTTGGCTACCGAAAACCCTAATGTAGGTAAATCTCTCTTCTCCAAACCAACTCGCTACCGCCGGTAAATCAAAAGAAGCTAGATAGGAGATTCTGGGAATGGACTTATCAAAAATAGAATAATGAATGGGAACCATAAAGCCATTGCAGATTTGGTACAAATGGTGCTTGTAAGAAGATTTCCACAATTTCTGGTGGTATATATGAATGGGTGAGGGGTCTTGGGTAGTCCACCTCCAACCGAGGACGGGAAACTCAAAATTGAAACATAATGTATCTAAAATATAGGCACTGTAATAAAACGGGGGAATTTTCCTTTTAGTGACAACAGAATTAGCTCTAAAATCACGAACAACTACGGCTAGCTTATCAGAGAGAATAGTGGCCCAATCCATAATTATGCTGTTTACTGCTGCTTCCATTAGAGGAACCATCTCTATGGTAAAGTTAGCAGAGTCATGTAATCCCCATAGCCTACACATCATTATCCCCGCATAGCAATAGGGAGAAGCCAAAGAATCGACTGAGTACTTACTGGAAGACTCGTGCTTGTGTTTGGCTGGATTCTGTCTCCAATCCCGGATAGGTTCGGATTCGACTTCATTATCACTTGCAAATTTCTCCAGGAACGTCTTGTTATACACTTTCTCTGGCTCAGGCAAATGATACATTTGCCTTAGATGCTCTGGCTTGAACGATCCGAAAATCCTCCCATCTCTGGTGTTAAAAGTTCTGTCGAGGATTGGAATTTCCTCAATTTCCCATCGCACGACGTCTGTGTAGGGGAGAATCTGTTCTCTAGCCGCTATCCTGTGAAGGAAAGAGTCGGCTAAATCTTTGAGAGTGCAATCAGACTTGCGAGTAGGATCCGCAGTAGCTTCCGTCACTGTCTTTTCTGGTTGTTCGGCTTCAATCAAATTATACGTGCCTTGCCATGTAGCTCTGGTAAGACCCGTGCATGTAGTATCTGATATTAAGCCCTTCTTTTTATCTGCGGCAGTTTGTCCTGTAACTGATGTAGCAGCGGAACCCGCGGTCTTCTTAGATTTCTTTCCCATCTTGCTCAGGCTTCTGTTGGAAGATGAATCCTGCACAAAGGCAAGAAAAACCGTAACATAGAAATATAATAATGAGGACTTATGGTGGGAGAGATATATCAATCGAAGCGTGCTGAGAGATTAACTCTCAAAAATGGCTGCGGATCCAATCAATGAGAAGATATTACAGATATATTAAATGGCCGTTTAAGGCCTGCTACTCCTTAAATGCTTATTACACCGTTATCCGGTTGAATGACTCCCTTAAGCGTGCAATGGATATTTTGGCGGTTGAACGCAGGTGATCGTTAATCGAAGGGGCAAAACTTTAAATATGAATACATCACCTTATCCCTCCATTTAACGGCTTTTTCGAAATCCGCGCTCTATCGATCAGATATCAATAATACTTTAGATCTTCAAGCTATGCCTTTTGAAATTCCGATCGCCGATAGCGATATCGCATCGCTTTAGGAGAATAGGTGTTATATAATCATAAGCATAGGATCCTCCCGAACGCCGATTGCGACGTCGCATCGGATTAGTGTGAAGAAATATAACAAGGTGCATTTAGAGTGAATTGCCGATTCCCCGATCGCCGATATCGCATCGCATCGGGGGTAAGACCTGGGCGCCTTATTAATGTGCATGGGATGTTGCCGACTGCCGATTGCGCAATTGCATTAGATCGGAGTAAAATGACTTAAGACGCTTTGACCGCATACGAAGTATCGCCGATAGCCGATCGCCGATATCGCGTCGCGTCGGAGCTTATGTTATGTGCGTTTTTAAGATGTGTATGGAGTATTATCGATCGCCGATTGTGATATCACATCGAGGGTAATCAATGTGCCGCTTATTTATATTTCTTATGTCATTGCGATATGCGATCTTGCGATCGCTTTATCGCAATGACAAAGATTTGCCTTATTTCTTTATTTTTAAATGGTTTTTTCAAAAAGGGTTTTATAGAATGAATTCATTTGATTATCGGACCTCTTTTGAACAATAAAAGTATTGATACCAATTAAACTTTAAAGGGACCCATTTCAAATGTTAATATTTATAAATAAAGGTGATATGAAAATGGGGGGTTGTTGTAGAGCACAACAATTGGCGATTCACTGGAAGAACCAATTATCTCTTTCAAAAATAGAAACATTTAAGCTTTTTCAAAAATAGAGTTTCAATCAATGGGGAAAATTCTAATATAACTAGATTTCTATGTATTCTGAGAAAAATGAAACTATTTTGTTGACTTCCTCTTTTTAAGGAAATAAAAACATTCTAAGCTTTAAAATAGGCCTTTATTGGTTTATAATGATAAAATAGAATACCTTTCCAAATCAGCCTTGGTAGTAAACTCATTTGTCATAGGTAGAGCCTCTGCTGCCAGCAAACATCTATAGTTTCGACAGGGATACCTTTTAACCATGTGATTGTCCATTGTCCCATCCAATTAAGAGTGTGATTAACAGAATGAATTCAAAATATTTTTTCATATTTTGTACTTCATTTCCTTTTCTGTTGTTGATAAGATAAAAAGCCATTGTCCTGGTTTGGTGGCCAGCTATTGACAATGCAACTCACTGATAGTAGTCTAACTGAACAAGCTGGCTCGTGATGAGACCCCTTGTCTTGTAATTTCAAGCCATTACCCTGTTTTGGTTTGCAGTATTGGTAATGTTAGATAAACTATTTCTCTATGAACATGGTAAGCAGGCTTGTAATAAGACCTCTTATCTTTAATATCTTATATTTTAGAATTACACTCTGAATAATCATAAACTTTAATGAATGGGGTGAACAAATTTCTCCTTAAGAGTAATTGGATGACAGGGCAAGAGTTGAAGGTGCTGAAATTGGATTAGCTTCTATCTTAGTATGGATAACCTTTGGAGACCAATTTAAAAACAGAAAATGATTTACAATATTTCTATGCTTTGAGAGGAGTTGACAAAACTTGAATTGTGATTTCAGAATACAAAGATATCTAATTTCCTAGAAATTATCCTTTTTGGTTAAAAGTTCTATTATTTAAAAGCAAGTGTTCATACTAGTTCTGTGGGACAACTTTTCAAACATAGCAAAAGGTCAATGGAAGATATCTCACAACCTTATTTTCTAAAAATCCTACAAACTATAAAATCCTACTGAAATGAAAGGAGAAGGGGTTACCTCCTCAGTTAAAGAATTTCTTCAAGACGAGGCCATTAACAGGGAGAGAGTCTCTCAAACCTGATAAATCTTGCAATAAAAAGGTTGAATGGCCTATCTTCTCATAGATCTGAAATGGTCCAAGCCACAACTTCTGGAACTTGGAGTGTTTACCCTTGTCCTCATGGGCTTTGTCCCATTTCAGAACTAAATCACCGACTTAGAATTGTTTTGAACCGGATGAGACTGAATCAAAAGCTGCTTTGATGACTTACTGATGTTTGGCATGGATAACCTTGGCTTTTTCTCTTTCCTCCTCTAATTTTAAAATCTGGTCATGTCTAAACAGAATAGAAGAGGAAGGAGTTTCCTCAATAAACTGCACTAGGGCTAAAGAAGGAAAAACAAGATTTGTGGGTAGGATTGCTTCTTTTCCATATATAAGATTAAATGGAGAAGTTCCAATAGAAGCTTTCTGTGTTATCCTATCAGCCCATAATGCAAACACTAAGGATTTGTGCCAATTTCTCTGATTTTGTTCGATAGTTCGCTTAATGATTTTAATCAGATTCTTATTAGTAGATTCCGCTAAACCATTTCCTTGGGGATAGTAATTAGCAGAATATTTTAACTTAAATCCTATTTTAATAGCGAAATCAAACATAGAATTGCCTGAAAAGTAAGATGCATTATCAAAAACAAGAGCATTTGGGACACCAAACCTGGTAATAATGAATTGGTCTATGAATTCAATGATTGCTTCAGAATTTGCTGTCTTTAAAGGGATTGCCTCAACCCACTTAGTAAAATAATCGGTAGCAGTAAGGATATACTTATGTTGTTTGGAAGATGGTGGAGTAATCTCCCCAATGATGTCCAATCCCCATTGCTCAAATGGTTGTTCAATGTTGACTGGTTGCAGAGGGAAAGCTGGTTTACGTTGTCTTCCACTAGCAGTTTGACAATTGAGACATTTCCTTACATGCTCATGGGCATCTTTAAACAGAGTAGGCCAATAGTAACCAGCATGAATAATTTAGCTCCGAAATGTCCTCCTGCTGGTCCATCATGTAATTCCTGCAAAACCTTTTGGGCTTCAGGTTTCTCAAGGCATCTTAACAAGATAGAATCATAATTCTGCCTAAAAAGCACGTCATCAATGATTGTAAAATTCTTCGCTTTTAACCTAATGGCCCTTTTGTTTTTGTAAGACAAATTCGGAGGTGCATAACCATTCTTTAAATAAAAGATTAAATCTGCATATTGAGATCCAGAATCAGTAACACTTATCTGATTAATTTCTTGAGTTTGATCTGTATTGCTTGATTCTGGAATGTTGGATGCTCCAGCCAATATCCTGCAAAAACCTTGGCCCCTAACAATCTTTGCTGGCCTAATTTCTAAGTCATAGTCTTGAAGCGCTGTGACCCAATTTGCCCTTTTTTCACCCAGCTCTTTTTGGATTAATAGTTGCCTAACTACCGGGAAAGGAACTATTACTTTTGTATGGGTTTTCAAAAGGAAGGGTCTATAATGTTTGACCGCTTTAAATACAGCAAAGGCTTGTTTTTCTACATCGGAGTAATTTAATTCGGCACCTTGAAGATTTGAGCTGAAGAATGATATGGGTGCTTCCAAATTGTGAGCATTTGGCTGCGTGAGAACTGCAGCATAAGACACGTCGGATGCAATGGTATACAATCTAAAATGATTAGAAAAATTTGGAGTATTCAAGGCTGGGGCATTGATTATTGATTGCTTGATTACATCAAAATCTTGCTTTTCTGTTAATCCCCACTTGAAGACTGAATTCTTCTTGATCATTGTCTGAAGTGGTAATATAATTTGAGAAAAATCTGGAACAAATCGTTTAACAAAATTGATCTGGCCTAAAAATGACTGCATCAACTTTTTATTGTGTGGGAAAGGGATTTCAGAAATTTCCTTGATCCGATCAGGATCGATATAAATGCCATCTTTGGATACAATAAAGCCTAAGAGTTTTCCTTGATCAAGAGCAAAGAAAGACTTTTTTGGGTTCAGAGAAATACCATATCTTTTGCATCGCTGAAAGATTTGATTTAAATCATGCAAATGATTATACCTCTTCTTAGAAAATACAGTAATATCGTCCAGATAGACGGCTACTGTTCGATTAATCAACCCTCTAAAGGCTATATCCATAGCTCTCTGGAATGTCGCTCCTGTATTTATAAGTTCGAAAGGCATTTTCTGATACGCATATGTTCCCCATTTTGTTCTGAATGTGGTTTTAAGTTGGTCATCAGGATGAACCAGAATTTGGTTATATCCTGAGAATCCATCAAGAAAGGACATCAATTCAGAGCCTGCTACTGATTGGAGTATTTGCTCCATAGTAGGTAATGGGAAGTTATCTTTCAAGCTCGCTTTGTTCAGGTTCCTGAAATCAATACAAATTCGAATGTCGCCATTTTTCTTTCTGACTGGCACCATATTAGAGACCCAGTTTGAGTGTCGGATAGGAAAAATAATCTTGGCTTTCAAGAGCTTGTTAAGTTCCGACTTTATCTGGCTCTCTAAATTTGGATGTATTTTTCTTAACTTCTGCTGAATCGGTTTCTGATCAGGAAGCATAGGAATGGTATGTTGGATAATAGATGTATCATATGTCTTCAAATCATCATACTTCCAAGCAAAGACCTGTTTGTTTTTTCTTAACAGTTTGATGAATGCCTCCTTCTCTTCCAAGGAAAGTCCTAATCCTAAATTGATGTTTTGAGGAGCATGGTCAGTACCTAGATTTATCAATTCAAACCTAAGGGTAGAACTTTGAAGCTTTGCATTAATTACAGGTTTAAACCTGTCTTTGATATCATAAAGATCTTCGAGCTTTACCACTGGTTTAGGAATTGAATTTTCCTGAGGTGTTTCTTTCATCTGTAGATCATGGTCATTTTCCTCAATAATTTGATTGTCATAGGACTTTTCGGAAGTTAGAAATTGCAGAATATCTTCATCATGGTTAAATACTCTCCAATTAGTGACATTGTCGGGAATTGAAGGCCTAAAAAGTAATTCTACAGAAAATCTATCAGGGTTGTAGTCTTTAGAAGGTAGAAGCTTGGAAGCTACATTGGCTAGTAGGTCCGCTGCCAAGTTTTGCGACCTAGGAATGGAGGAAATGTTAAATGCTGAGAAGTGTGAGGTAAGATCCTGTACTAACGATTGATAATGCTTGAGGTGATTTGAAAGACAATGAATTGCATTCCTCACCTGTTTAACAATAATTTCCGAATCGCCGAATACTTTTAGATATTGCACTTTAAGGCTGATTGCTTTATATAATCCCTGGACTAAAGCTTCATATTTGGTTGTGTTGTTAGTGCATTCAAATTCTAACCTACAAGACAGCATTGTCTTTTCTCCTTGTGGATTAACCAAAATGCAACCTGCTCCTGAGCCCTCACTGGACTTAGAGCCATCAAAATATAAAGACCAAAATAAAGAAGTATTAACAAAAATATTTACATTTTCTTCAGCATCATTAAAACATCTAGACTTATCAGTTTGTGAAAAATTTTCAATCTGAGATGTAAAATGATTAACTGAAAAAGGAGATGGTTGAGCAACAAAGTTGCCAAAGAATGACTCTGACGAATAATTCCCCAAAATGTTGTTGTTGAACGCTACAGGTTGGTTTTCTTGCTCAAATTCAGTAACTGTGTGGGTCATGTGCTTCTCTCGATCGATCCTTATTTGATTTGGCTTCCCCTTGTAGGGAAGCCACATATGTGACCAATCTGTAGAAATATACCCATGCAATTTTTCGGACCAATCCCTACTCAAAATTAAACCGTAGAATTCAGGTATGTCAGCTATTAAGATGTCAATCCTCTGTACAATTCTAGGATCAGCGGACAACCTGATAGTTACGGAATTAATTTCTCCCACAACCTGCACTTTGGTCCTGTCCAACTGTACAATATGAATGGCAGACTTCTGGGGTTCAATGTTCAGTTTAGAGCAAACTGAAGCTGGCATTATGTTAGATGATGCCCCTGAGTCAATTAAACAGTTGTGCAGGTTTCTGTTATAAATCTCATAGGTCAGCAGGAAGGGTGGAGTATGAGAATTCGATCTATCTCCAATTAGAACTGAATCGGTAGCTTCAACCATACCTGGAGGAGGTTGGCCTGAATCATTAGCAGCTTTTGCACTGGGAAGGGGTGTAGAGGGAACATCATTCAATTCTTTAAGAAGTAATTTTTGCTGATGCTTTAATTTACTAAGTTCAAACATAGTTATGTTTGCTTTAGTTTTCTTCATGTCATCAACAATATTATATTCCATTGAATCGGATACCACTAATGTTTTGGATGTTGAAGGAGAATTAGAAGTTGAAGGCTGGTTTTGGGGAACTACTACAGGCGATTTCTTTGGGGGAACTTTTTCCTTTTTTGTTATGGTAGCACCTGCACTCCTTTTCTTTGAAGTTGCCTGGGCAGGTTCAGAAGTACTTTTACTTCTTGTAGTAACCAGGAAGGCTTCTTCTTCGTTATCGGTATCAGAGTTGGGGAGTATAAAATCCCACATTCCGTGGCATTCAACTACTTCTTCTTCATCATCAGTTTGTGAGGTTGTTTCCTCTTCCTCTTCTTCTTGCTCTGAATCTGCGTTAGATATGACATTTGGTGGCTTTGTTTCAGTTTTCTTATAAGTCCTAAATGGTCTTTTGTTTGAGGTTTCAGCCACCTGTTTCTTTATTTCAACCATTTCGTTAGACAAAGTTTTCAGGACCTTTTGCAAACCCTCCATGTCGTATGGGTCTTTTGGGGTTTTCTTCTTGGAATCCTCTTTAAATGAGACTTTTTTGGCTTTTTTGTCTTCCAAAGCAGCTTTCTTCTCTAGAGCATTGATGCGCTTTTCCACAGCAAGTGCTTCTCTCATGTTTTCAGCTAAGGTAGGTTTCCCGGCCCTGTCTACAAAAATGGCTATGTTGGCAGGTAGGGCGGTAATATACCATTCGCTTCGAATTTGTTCACTTGGTTTGGAAGCTGTAGGGATTTTATTCAGGAGTTTATTAAATCTAGCGTTAAATTCCTTTATTGGTTCCCTATGCTCTATTCTCAGTTTGGAGAGGTCGTTTATTAAAGTAGCTAAGGACCTATCATCTCCATATTTGGTAAGAAACTGCTCTTGGCAAGTGTTCCAACTGGTAATTGAACCAGAGGGTAAGGAAAAATACCAGGATCCTGCTGATCCTTGCAAGGTGTAAGGGAAGAGTCTTACAACAACATCTTGTTCTGTCACTCCTTTCAAGTTAACTGCTAACATAAAATTATTAATGTGTTCTTCAGCCTGGGTCCCGTCATCTGGGTTAAATTTAGGTAGCCATTTTTCAGGAGCATCTGGTAGAGGATGCAATGGTGCAGGCATGTTGACTGCACCTGGCCTAGTCCATGGGTCTGCCATTATAATAGCAACAGTGGTTGATACTACTGTTGGAATTCCAGATGTATGGGAAGGAATTAATGATGAGGAGTGAACAGGTTGGGATGTTGAGGCTTCTAATCCCTGGTGAACGACAATATGTAATGGGGAAGTGGGTTGTTTACTTTGCAGAGGGGAAGATGCAATGGAGGACGTGGATGAAAGATCTTCACTATCAGATCCTTCAGTAATTTTCTTCGCCTTTTTCCTTTTGGGTAAAGGGAACTCAGTGGGTTCAATACCGAGTTTTTCACTCTGAAGTCTGGTGAGAGGATGAGTTAAATTGAACTGCGAAGTCGCACTGCTTTGTGATACCTCAGATTTCCGTGGTGAAATCGAGAAGCTCTGAAGTTTATGGATTAGAGACTGGACTTCAGGTGATTCAAGACTTAATTGTTCTGGAGTATGATGGGTTTGAGCAGTGGTAGTTGATTCCCCTTCTCCTTGTTTGGATACCGGCGAACCAGTATGCAAATGGGAAGATCGAGGGGATTCGGAGGGAGAATTACTCTTAGAATGGCTTATAGGTTTTGGCTTATGTGCCATTCGCAGTTGATAGCCCTCCTTCTAGCGCCAATAATGTTGAGGCCTCGAAATCACTGCAACAACATTGGGGAAACCACCCGGTCCGGACCTTAATACAACTCCTTTTCCGTTTGGAATAGTGGCTCCGACTGGGGATAATGGGACCAGTTTCCCAAAAATTATAGGTAAACGGGATGGATGAATGACTTATAGAATATGCTGGCGATAAGCGAATGACTAAAACTATCAGCAAAATATAATAACTATAATCTATCCCGGGGACTTATTGATTTCTAAAGCATAGCGTTTGATGATCTGTGCTTTAAGACAGGCATATAAATGACTCCATCTCTAAAACATAGATATTAAATCATTCAAGACTGCTGTGCATAAATAGTTACGCAAAGCGATAACAGCGAAATTACCACACTTTATCATTTATATCATTGTTACATGCATGATTAGAGGAAAAGGCATATCACAAAACATCCAATAGTGGAATTAGATAGAGATTTGCTGTTACAGCACATACATGTATTCAACAATAGCAAGAATAATTACACAACAATTCATATAAAAGGAATGAATACAGACGCAGATAAAAGTACCATATAAGCTGCTTAGCACTCCCAGATATCAATCGCTATGTCGCAGTTCTTCCTTCGACTCAGAAAACATCCCCAACAAAAGACAATAGTGCGCAATTTGCATAAAGAAACTTCCTTGTCAAATTAAGAACGATTGGTCGAGTTTCATAAAAGAATATAGGCTGAAGCACAGTAGTGCAAACTTCAGTCTTTAAGTCTATTACAAAATTTTACGACCCTTTCCAAAACAATGAAAGGGTCTATAAATACTAAGCTAATCTAAATATCTAATAAACAGAAATCCTACATAATTGGCATCAATAAATATTGATCCTATTTCCTGGAGTGATCTGGAAATCGGCGGCAATGATTCATCAGGTAGGCTCTTTGCCTTTAAACCTGAGCTGACTTATCGCTAGCATTGGCTCTACTTCAGGTGGTTTGTTGAGGCGCGAACTGAGCTGAGCAGCGTATGTGGCATCTTGAATATCGGGAATTATACACCAGAGTGCATCAGTTAAACACTTGAGGGCAGACCTTTGTGTGTGTGGCTTGATCAGAAAGAGCCAATATGCATCGAAAGTCAAAGTGTTAACCCCAACGATTAATCTCGCCTTCTCCTCTAAGTCAGGATAACTTGTTTGCTCGATCATATTTGCTGTTGTTATGCTTCCAGGTGTACACTGGGAGATCATGTTTGCCAAGTAGAGGGTGTTGTTGATCAGATCAATCATATTGCTGGCAGTTAATTTACATCTTGAAGCCGCCCTTTCTGCTTTCATCACTTGAGTGTGCCATTCTGTAAAGAGTATGTCCTTGTATGTTTCTTGGATTCTAGGCAAATTTGCTGCTTTTCCCACATCAGAATCTTGCCAATCAAGATATCCGATTATGGTTTCTTCAACTTGGTCTAACTCATTCCTGGCCTTCTCTACCTGCTGACATACTGATGTAGTTAGCTCGCATAATGGTTCTGCCTCAGTGAGTTGATTACATAGGAGCCTAATCTGTGATATTAACGCACTGTTTATTTGCGATGCCTCTGCTCTGAAATCCTCCACTTTTTGGGTGCCCTTTATGACTTCGAGCTGTGATGATAATTGAGCTATTTGCTCGTCCTTTGTTTTCATCATCAGCTCATTTGCTATCCTCAACTGTGCCAATGCCTCCGATAATTCTTTTTGTTTCTGGATCGCGCTTTGGTCGATCCTCTGCCTTTCTTCCTGCAATTGCTGGGTTAATTGATCATTCATTTGCTGTTGTACCAGCAACTGCTCCTCTGCTTGCGCTGCCTTCTTCTTTGTCTCGGTCAATTCTACCTGTAGTGCAAAAATTTCTTGGTCCTTAGTCTTCAGTAGAAGACTTACCTCTGATGCTTTATCAATAGTCGCTGCAGAATATGCACCTGCATACTGTGACAGCTTTGTTAGGTCATCAGAGGGGTCCAATTCCTCCTTCCATACTACATTACCCGTGACTGTTTGCTCTGGAAAGATAGAAGGTTGATCAATCCTTCGTCTTTTCCTTGATCGCTTTACAACTGCTCTATGCCTTGGGCTGTAGAAAACATCCAAGGGAGGAATATCTTCCACTTGGAGAACGATTTGATCGGAAGGGTCTTTAGGAATTACCTCAACATCCTTGGAAATGGGTGGGCCGCTGGTTCAACTTAGAACCTGAGGAGAAGTGATGTCCTGCGTATCATTTGTCTTGGAAGTGTCCCCATCTTTTGAACATTCCAATCCACTGATGATGGAATGAAATTGTTGCCATTCTTGAAATAGTTTGGGGTCTATGGTAGTGTCCATATTGACATCGGTGGTTTGTTTCTGCTTCTCGGCTTGGGACTTGCTCCGCTCTTTTTCCTGCTCTTTCCTCTGCTGCTCCTCTTGCTCTCTCCTCTGTTTTTCTTCTTGTTCCCTTTTCTTCCTATCTGCTAGTTCTTTTTTCTATTTCTCCTCTTGTTCCATTTGTGCTCTCTGTTGTTTTTCTGCTTGTTCTTTTCTCTGCCTTTCTGCCTGTTGCCTCTTTTGCCTCTCCTCCTGTTGCTTCTTCTGATCTTTTGTTGTAACAGGAGGCTGGCTTGACTGTTGCCGACCAGGCTCGCTTGAAGCTGTCGCTAGGGTTGTTGCCAGTAAATCTAGAGGCAAAGTTTGCAACCTCTGCTCTCTAAGTTTATTGAACTCAGTTAACCCTTCATCATTATGTTTCAATCGAGCAAGTTCTTTAGCCTGACCTATTGTTTCGACTGAAATGAATAGGTCGTCAAACCAATCTTCTTGATGGTCAAATTTTGTTAATTTGGCCTGTTCCAATGCAGTATAGGCATTTTTCTTTGGATCATATAGCCTATTTGGGATAGTGGCCAGGGTTAAGGACTGAATCTTTGTGGCTTCCTTTTCTGCATGTTTGAGATCATGCAGAGTATAGACACCAATTCTCAAGGGAAAAGAGGGCCAGCCCCTCTTCTTTTCTTTCTTGAGAGTCTGTGTAGTACTCTCTGCCATAATTTGATAGGAGATTTCTCTTGCTAGCAGTTTATCTGGAATATACAGAGGGAGAACATGCAGATTGGCTTGGCTACCGAAAACCCTAATGTAGGTAAATCTCTCTTCTCCAAACCAACTCGCTACCGCCGGTAAATCAAAAGAAGCTAGATAGGAGATTCTGGGAATGGGCTTATCAAAAATAGAATAATTATGATGTTTACTGCTGCTTCCATTAGAGGAACCATCTCTATGGTAAAGTTAGCAGAGTCATGTAATCCCCATAGCCTACACATCATTATCCCCGCATAGCAATAGGGAGAAGCCAAAGAATCGACTGAGTACTTACCGGAAGACTCGTGCTTGTGTTTGGCTGGATTCTGTCTCCAATCCCGGATAGGTTCGGATTCGACTTCATTATCACTTGCAAATTTCTCCAGGAACGTCTTGTTATACACTTTCTCTGGCTCAGGCAAATGATACATTTGCCTTAGATGCTCTGGCTTGAACGATCCGAAAATCCTCCCATCTCTGGTGTTAAAAGTTCTGTCGAGGATTGGAATTTCCTCAATTGCCCATCGCACGACGTCTGTGTAGGGGAGAATCTGTTCTCTGGCCGCTATCCTGTGAAGGAAAGAGTCGGCTAAATCTTTGAGAGTGCAATCAGACTTGCGAGTAGGATCCGCAGTAGCTTCCGTCACTATCTTTTCTGGTTGTTCAGCTTCAATCAAATTATACGTGCCTTGCCATTTAGCTCTGGTAAGACCCGTGCATGTAGTATCTGATATTAAGCCCTTCTTTTTATTTGCGGCAGTTTGTCCTGTAACTGATGTAGCAGCGGAACCCGCGGTCTTCCTAGATTTCTTTCCCATCTTGCTCAGGCTTCTGTTGGAAGATGAATCCTGCACAAAGGCAAGAAAAACCGTAACATAGAAATATAATAATGAGGACTTATGGTGGGAGAGATATATCAATCGAAGCGTGCTGAGAGATTAACTCTCAAAAATGGCTGCGGATCCAATCAATGAGAAGATATTACAGATATATTAAATGGCCGTTTAAGGCCTGCTACTCCTTAAATGCTTATTACACCGTTATCCGGTTGAATGACTCCCTTAAGCGTGCAATGGATATTTTGGCGGTTGAACGCAGGTGATCGTTAATCGAAGGGGAAAAACTTTAAATATGAATACAACACCTTATCCCTCCATTTAACGGCTTTTTCGAAATCCGCGCTCTATCGATTAGATATCAATAATACTTTAGATCTTCAAGCTATGCCTTTTGAAATTCCGATCGCCGATAACGATATCGCATCGCTTTAGGAGAATAGGTGTTATATAATCATAAGCATAGGATCCTCCCGAACGCCGATTGCGACGTCGCATCGGATTAGTGTGAAGAAATATAACAAGGTGCATTTAGAGTGAATTGTCGATTCCCCGATCGCCGATATCGCATCGCATCGGGGGTAAGACCTGGGCGCCTTATTAATGTGCATGGGATGTTGCCGACTGCCGATTGCGCAATTGCATCGGATCGGAGTAAAATGACTTAAGACGCTTTGACCGCATACGAAGTATCGCCGATAGCCGATCGCCGATATCGCGTCGCGTCGGAGCTTATGTTATGTGCGTTTTTAAGATGTGTATGGAGTATTGCCGATCGCCGATTGCGATATCGCATCGGGGGTAATCAATGTGCCGCTTATTTATATTTCTTATGTCATTGCGATATGCGATCTTGCGATCGCTTTATCGCAATGACAAAGATTTGCCTTATTTCTTTATTTTTAAATGGTTTTTTCAAAAAGGGTTTTATAGAATGAATTCATTTGATTATCGGACCTCTTTTGAACAATAAAAGTATTGATACCAATTAAACTTTAAAGGGACCCATTTCAAACGTTAATATTTATAAATAAAGGTGATTTGAAAATGGGGGGTTGTTGTAGAGCACAACACCCCTCAATGAATAAAATTATTAGTGGCTTTTTCACATTTAATAAAACTTATTATGAGGTAGATTGCCTCCTCATTTGAGACTGTTTGGTCATTTGATTTTTGTATTTAGCCATTTTCCTAAGCCTTTGGCCATTATCTCTTGTCCAGAGTTGGAATGGAATGTTATTATTGAATTCCCAAACATCGCAGCAATGACCCCAAACAAACCTCTGAAATGGCGCAGACACAAAGTTTTATGCGATGATATGATGGCCAACACATGGAGCTCCACGGTGGACAGGTGTCGTACCGGCTCCATGTGCTTTGACGCGTGGTTTTGTGACGTGGCGGGGAGGGCGCACAGAATAACTTATAGAAATAGTTTTATCATAATTAATATTTTACAGAAAGACATATTCCATTGAAAATTTCTTATCAACACACAGTTAGGTTGCCACAAGAAATCACTACTAGGTTGTAAGCCAAAATGTTTCTTGGGACAAGAAAAAGATACAATCTAGTGTTGTAAGCCAAAATGTTTCTGTGACAAGAAAAAGATACAATCTTGTGTTGTAAGCCAAAATGTTTCTGTGCCAAGAAAAAGATACAATCCATCCAAAATCCACATCATAATGTGGTTAGAACCAAAAACATATGACACCCCTATTCTTTATGGCCCTGAGAATCTTGAGTGCCAAAACTCCCCGAGTTACCTTCTTGAGCCAGGTAGGTTGGCCTACCAGTCAAGGGATGATTAGGAAATGGTTGATTGATGCCATATGATTGATTCCAATTTGCAGCTTCCAACCATGGAGGTACTGAGTACCCATACCTCACATTTGCACTACTGACCCCTGCATTAAGTGGAGGTGTGTAATGAGCATACAGAGAATTGACACCAGCTCTGGTAGGAACAAGGCAAGTGGGTAAACCCTCAGTTTGATAGTGGGGCACTTGAATGTTTATGAGATCTTGGAATAATGGTGTATTATCTGCAATGGAGTCCAATGGGTTTGAAATAATCTTGGCTTCATCAGCTATTCTTGTATCGTTGATCATCCCTTGTTCCTTTTCAAGCATTTGTTGTGCCTTTCATTTTTCCTTTTCCTGTCTTGCCATTTGCTTTTGTTGGTCCTTAACTTGCCTTGCTTTATCTCTTTCAATCCTTTCTTCTGCTCGACATTGTGTTGCAACAATCCTTGCTGCCTTCTTCTCCTTGACTATATCCTTCTTTTTCTGTTTTAATTCTTGCATTTCAAATTTCTTTTTTTTTGACTCAACTAACAGCTTTACTTGCAAGCTCTGCTAGCTCAAACCTTTTCACCTCAACCCCTGGATTCTTTGCCATCCATGCAGCACGCTCCGACCTGAAATAGTTCTTGAAAGGGCCAAACACACTAACATCAAGGGGTTGCAGCCTATGAGTGGTATGAGCGGGCAATGTCAACAGGTCGATGCCTAAATTGCTTTCTTCCTCAATTGTTTGTACATCCATGTGGCTCCCATGGCCATCTAATATCAAAAGGTGTCTGTTATTAGGCGAGACGCCACCTAGTACCGATGCAACAAAGTGAAAAAGCCAACTTAGAAACAGTTCTTTAGTCATCCATGCATGGGGATGTGCATCCATGCATGCACCTGGTTCACAGTTCTGTATATAGTTTTTCAGTTGATTTTTACCTTTGAATAGATAAAATCCTTGGATTGAAGTACCAATTTCATTAACACAACATAAAATAGTTATCCACTCCCTGCTCTTGGGCAAAATCTTTGGAACATTTCGGCTCCTTCTCTTGGCAATTACCCACATGCCACAATTCCTCCCTGCCTGTAAACCTGTTTCATCACAGTTCCATATATGGTCTGCTCCATAAGAATGTTTATCGTAAGCACTAGAAAGTGTGTCATAGAACTTTTGCACAATTGCAGGGCGCAAATTTAATGCTCTGTCTCTGTCAAGGCCCTCAACAGTACGCAATACAAGTTCTGGATGCCTTTTTTTAAACCCAAACCACCATGATTTACCAGGAAACCCATCTTTGAATGGGTTTGGCCGCCTCCCTTGACAGATTTGAGAAACTGTTGATTTGAGTTGTATCAACTCTAGCCCATGTCCCCGTTGGGCCATCTCTTTACACCACTCAACCACCTCGGCCTCCTCCTCCTTAGTCATAACTGTAAGAGGCCCTCTACGTTTTGTATGAGTCAGTCCATTTATCCAATAATGTATTGATGAGGGAGGAATACCATGTTTTTTTGCAGATGCCCAAACTGAGTATCCATTAAACTCTATGTCTTCAATTGCAAATAACATTTCTTCTTTTGTCCATCCTCTTATAGCACTGATCTTTTTAGTTGAGCTTGCCCCTTGGACTGTTGTTGATGGTGGTTCTGTGGCTGATGGTGTGTTAACATCAGCGGCTGTCACATGGTCATCTTCAACAATGTTCCCTGGTGCATTGCCGGCATTGACATCAGCTGGCCTGTCATCATCAGACGATGTGCATCGCAGCTGTGCACCCCTTGTCACTCTCCTGCCACTTCTCCTTGTACGAGCAGAGTAACTTCCTTTTGCCATAGATGCAACAACCTGTAAAATTATTGCATGCATTTAGACATTAGAATATATGTCAAATTATGCTTTATTACTTCTGCAAAAATACTTTTCCTCTATTACAGGAAATTATCAACATGTATGTTACTGTTTTCATAATGAGAGTAAATGTTTCACTTTCATAGGGCAGTGTCAAAATTTTGCAAATGTCATTCCAAGTAAATCCATAGTTCATCAATTTAGCAACTTTTATGTGGATTCAAGTAGATTCTATGATAGTTGTTTCAAATATCATTTTCCATTTACTTTCAACAGCTTTATACAGCTAAACCAATGAGGTATGTAAACATGTATGAATTACGTCATTCTCCTTATATCTGTTAAAGATTAGGGAATACAGGTAATAAGCAGGTCTATTCAATATGTACTTACCCTATAGAGTAGAGTGTAATCATTACTAATGGTTGAATCAGTGCCATAAGTAGAACCATGGAAATCAAAGTAATGAGGAAACAGAGCTTGTTACATTAGGATATGCGTATACAATGATTATAGTCTATCCATATGTATTACATTAGGATATGCGTATACAATGATTACAGTCTATCCATATGTATTGATTATGTATTACATTAGGATATGCGTATACAGTGATTACAGTCTATCCATATGTATTGATTATGTATTACATTAGGATATGCGTATACAATGATTACAGTCTATCCATATGTATTGATTATGGAGAGAACGATACTCTATATACCAATAAGAAAAAAGGTATTTATATAATAGGAATGACTAAGAGTGAGAACCCCGGGATATCATGTTGTATATTGATTAGCTTGTCACCTTTGTACCTTATCTAAGCTTATGACAAGCTATGGAATTAGAACACAGTAGTTACACATGACTCTTTCTAACCATGCTTGTTTACCTAATCACTTGCTTGTCTCATTCTCATTACACTCGGCATAAGTAATAGCACAGATATTTTATAAGTAACATCATCTAAAGGTTGACCTATCAGTACTAACCTAAGAAATACATGTATAGATATGATAAAGTACCTGTATCACAGGTTGGTTATCTCCCTAATAGACTGGATTCAGCTTTAATATAGATATAACATATGTAATTATACAGAGCTTTGTTCTAGCTCACTCATAGATAAGGGTGAACTGAAACCATGCTCAGATACTAATACGAGCTTTTTAGTGTATAGAGCTTACTAGTGATAAGATGAATGAGATCCATTGAATATGATACATACCTTTGTTCAATGTATTATGTTATATAGCTTATACAACTTAGCTTCATACTAGATCATGTATTGAGTAAGATACACGAGTTTCATCAATTCCAGTACTCTGATTGTAGTCATACTAGTATACCTGTTCTAACTTATAAGTAATCTGTATAGGTATATCCCTAATTAACACTATCATAACATGTAAGAAACACAGACCCTTAGTAATACATGTTCCTTATCACTAGTCACAAGCTTCATTAGTATCACTAAATAGTTACTCAGCTTAGGCTATGATCAGAGCTTGTATCGTTTCATCATAGTTCATAAGGTAAGCATATCCATATTCAACATACAAAAAACAACACGTTTTAAGCATAAGATGTAATCAGAGCTATGACCAAGTTGGTTGATTAGATGGATACGACTGTATTCAATAGGTTCAATTCCTGTAAGCTAAACAAGCTGTGACTACAGTACTAACACGACATACGTAACCTCTGTGATATGTAAGCTGTAATCACTATTAAGCTGATGATCGAATAAGTGTCGCCATAATAAGCTAGAACACATACATAAACTCTGTATAAAAAAGGTTAACTGTAACTGTATAAAAAAGGTTAACTGTAACCCTATGGACAGAACTGTAAGAACAACGACTTTCAATGGCTGTTTGTGAAACCATCCAGGTATCCTTCTAGCAGTTATGGCCAGACAGACCATGTAAGAAATCTGATAAATGAAAACAGAACTGTAAGAAGAATGAGTTGTAATTCATATAACTAACTTGGATATATTGGCCACTGTTTTGTGATGTTGTCTTCAAGTTTGCTGAATAGTTTGAAAGCATAAGATGCAACTTCAACAGTGGGTGGACTTCTTTTATAGTTTTGGGGACTTGAATTTAATTGGTGGACATGGATGTACATGGATTGCAATGGCTTCATTTTGAATGTGTGGTATGGATTTAATTTGATGTGATCTAATGGTTGGGAATTGGTTATTTGTTGATCCATGTGCTTTGATATGTTTTAATGAGAAATAGAGTGAGTTGGGTGTCATTTATTGCAGTTATTGGGTCTGGGTGTCATTTATTGAACAAACTGGGTTTAAATGTTATTGGGTTGGGTGTCATTTATTGAACATAGGGTGTTTAGTTGTTGAACAACACAGCAGTTATGGCTGACATACATTCCCTTTTGTTATGTGCAGGTAGGCATATTTATTTGGGATGCAAAGTTGCAGTTCTGATGAGTGGGGGTTGAAGTGACTGTTGTTTTGTACTTCTAGAATAGACCAGTTTGGAAGCCTTTATGGCTTTAGCTGTTTTCTACTTGGGTCAATATGTTTTGCAGTATTAAGTAGTAAAATACTATTTATGGACAGTTGTGGGCCCAGTCAATGTATGGGTGATTTTTGGACATAAATTAATACTTATTTATACATAATGTTATTTATTTCTGTTTAAATTTTGGTTTCAAAAGTATCAATTACTAGTGGTTTGGTGGGACCAGTACTATATCAATTACTGGTCCCTGCACAACATTAGGAATCTCTCCCCTACTACTTTGCTTTCATGTACATTTCAAATAATTTTCATTTCTTCAACAACGGCACGATGTTATACTGAGTATGAACATTAATGTTGCACGAGCCACGCCAATGAATATCTATGATATATGGGCTTAATAAAATAGGCGAGTAACTCTGGGCATAACTCAGCGCCTGACTTTTCCTTACCTGATAGCAACCCATGGTGTTAGTACTGCTGTTAGACTTGATAGCAACCCGTGGCATGAGTACTGACGTCAGTATTGTAAGACAGTGAAATCATTACAAAATAAGAGCATAACCAATAAAATGCAAGAAAAAACAAAATAAAATATTTTAAAAAAAAAATATTTTTATTTTTATAATGTTAATTTTAGATAAATAAATTTAATTTTTGGTCAAAGAGAAACTAATTAAATAGTTAATGAATTATCCAACACTTTACCTGCCATGCGACAGGGATAATAATGCAGGACTTAGGCCTCGTGGTAATTTCCACATTTTTATCATGATATGATTAAGTAAAGTACATATATTCATATCAGCGTTTATACAAACTATGATAAATGGGATGATCTCTTTACCATCCTACAACTCTTATACAAATTGTGATAAATGTAATTAATTTTGTACTATTCTAGCTAATATTACTTTAAAAAAATTATCCTAGATCATACTAATTTTAAAAATTTGACAATTTTTTTTAAAAATATTTTCATCTTCTTTTAAATATATAAAAATATTTAGCAATCTCACTTAAATAGAAATTAAGAACTATAAAGACCAGCATTATATAAACTCAGTTTGATAGATAAAAGTATCTAATAATATCAATAATAGAGATTAGAAATTATTAAGACAAGAATTATAGAATTATATTTAAATTTAACTTCAAGAATAATGGTGTGAATTAAAAACTAATTTACCTTGTCTTAAAAAACAATAAGATTCATTATTTTTTTAAAGGAAAATTTCACAAAAAAAAATTATGAGTAATTCTCTGTAATTCATGGATGGGAAATTAGACAAATTGTCGACCCTTATTATAGAACATAATTGTTAGAGGATTCAGAGAGTTGAACGTATGACATCCCCAACTTTGATGGATAAATCTCATGTCTAGCTAATGATCACTTACCGTGGTCCTCAAAATTAACTTAACAAAAGCTTTGCTCAAATACAAGAAAGAAAAAGAAAAAGAAAAGAATTTCATCCATGTTTGGGATCATCTTCAATGGTTATTTAGTTCAATTATGCTACTCTCACTTTCATCATATAAAGAAAAATGAGATTATAGTTTTCCTCAATAAAGTTTTGGACAATGGGTACCACCAAAGTAATCAAGATCATGCTGGATCAAACTAGTCAATCACAGGTGACATCATCCCTATTCGAAGCCACAGTTACATTATAAATCCCTAAACAAGAGTGGAACCCCAAATGGGAGGATCAAAATTCCTCTAAACACCAATGAACCAATGCCTATGATTTACATTACTACATAAATAACCTACATAGTGACAACATGCATTGTAATTGAAGTTTGAAAGTTAGAACTTGTTTAGATCAACATTTCTCAAATTATAGCACATACAATAGTGTATGCCACCAATTGTGCTTATTGTCTCATTCTTTGGTTGTGTGGGGTTTATTGTCTCATTATTTGGTTGTGTTGTGTTTTGGTGTCTTCTTAAACTCTTTATATGGGTGACCTAATATCATTCATACTTGAACTACTTTCTAGGCTGAAGAAATAAATGGTGGTTCATGTTAAAGGTTTAAATGAATATTTGGCTTTCCTTCTTTTACTTTCTAGGCTGAATATGCAAGCTTTTTCAATCTTAGGTGCTTTCTTAACCCAATAACACTAGCTTTGGCTTGGCTTGCCCATTAGGTTAAGAACCTTAACTATATTAATTTCATATACATTCCATCTAGAATCTCAACCCCGTTGCATTTTTCTATAGATATAAAATTACAAAAAAGGAAAAAGAAAAAAACAAAGGTTACATTTTACAAGCGTAAGTAGAGAACAATGGTGGAAAATACCAAGATGAATAGGCCCTTGAGGCAAATTGTAGAAGCGTTGCGAGAATTGGCTTTCATTGGTCAGCGTGGGTAATGGTGATATTCAACTAACCCTTTTCCAATGTGTGTGCTCCTTGATTTTGTTTCTCTTTGGGTACCTAGGGATACCTTAAAATTTGTAGAAAAAAACTTTGTTGCTAAGGTTTATTTTAGTAATCGACTTTTAGTCTATTATGTATGATTGAATTACATTCTAACGTCCATTTATCAATGTAAAATATTGAAAGCATGTATACATCTAAATTGATTAACGAGAAAAGAAAAAAACATGCATTATTTAAATTTAGTAAATCTTTGGTGAGACAAACTTCTTCAAGTTGGTCTTCAAATGCTCATAGCTTTGGCTCTATATCCGAGACTCATATCTACTTTACAAGTTAAAACTATGCTTGCCACATATGTCTATCGTGATGATGAACTTCAATTGCAGGTTCAAAACATCGATTTAAAATCTGGAGATTTTATTACTTAACAAACTAATAACCGCGAAATCTAAAATCTGAAAATATGCTTGCCTTATTAATAGGCCACCATTTTTTTTAAGACAAATTTGTTAAGCAAAGCAATGTTAGTGGGATTCAATGTATATGATTAAGGAATATTCACACTTTCAAGTTACAACCCATGACATCAAAGTTGACACCAAAAATTGAAAGTGTGCGCGCTTTACAAGTATACAACCCAAACCACGTGCCTATACTTGGCTCAAGTTGTGTCTCTACTCAATTAATGAACCAAGGTCATAACTGGGACTAGAAAACTAATGAACCAAATGCATAATTGGGACCAGAACGTGGGTTGTTACCTTTAAGGGCAAAGGCAAGACATGAAGTGGCCAACAAACACAATAAAAGTATCCAGCAACATAAAAAATAAAAAAATAAATATGAAGCATAGGGAAATTTTAGTGGCCAACAAATACAATAAAAGTATCTAGCAACATACAAAAAAATGAAGTATAAAGAAATTCTTTGAAATATGAAGAGCACCAAAACAAATGTGAATTAATGGAGAGAGGCATAATCTAAATTTATAGATGAAATGACATTTTTTATTAATGAAATTCGATGATACAATTTCAAGCAAGATTGTGATTTTTTGTTGTTTTTTTTGAATGCATAAATAGATTCAACACCCTAAAAAAACCTCTGGAGCGTTTAAATTCTACATATTAAACAACTTAAGTTTTTAAAAATATCTACCATAACTTGATTAAAATTAACGAGAAAAAATACCCTGAAAAAAACTATTCCATCTTTAAATTAAACTACACCGTAGACAAAGTATTTCAACCTATATTAATGAAAAGTATATTTTAAACCTTTGTTACCATGAAATTTGAGTTGGAACACTACATTCAAATGTAAAGTGTTTAAATATATATTTAATATGGAATTATTTTACTTCATAATAATGTAACAAATATATCAAAAAAATACATTTTCCTATTTAAAAAATGGATGATATAAAGTGCCACGCTAAATATTTGCACTTTCTATTAATTCGCGCTCTTTTTTTTTTTTTTTGAGATCTCTAATATTTAACCTAAATAAATGGAATATATATATATATATATATAATATTTTATATTTGAAGTTTTATTATAAATTTACAAAATATATTATTAATATATATAAAGTTTTATTTCTATATTTAGTTTAAGTTGTAATTACATTGCATATTGTTTAGAAGCATTAAGAATTGCCATGGTCTTCCTTACTAGAAACTAGACAAAATGATGAATCTTAGGTTTGAGCTAGAATGTAGCAAAATAAACAAAGGGTTGTATAGTATGTTTTTCAAAACATGACCAAAACTTGGGTTGCATGATCCAATAGACAAGCAAGACAACATATATTAATAATAAGCTCACAGGTTTCCATAAAACAAATAATCTAACAAACATCATCTAGTAAACTTGTAAGAGTACGCAAACTTGAATTATTCATGCCTCTGTGCTAGAGAAGTTAGTGTTGGTGGAGGAGGTTGGTCTCGATCTTGCAAGAGGACACATTTAATTCTTTGTGGGCATTGGTCCATGATCTCACATAACAAATTTTGTTCCTCCATTCATAGCATAAGTTCATCATGGTTAGCATTTTTATCCAATAAGACCTTGCCCAACATCTCCTTAAGTTTCCAATACAACTCCAGCATGAACTATTATTAGTTTCACCTCCCTCTTTCTGAACATAGGGTCGATATCTAGGTGGATATAGAGTTGAACACATCTGTATTAGATATGTCATGTCATTCCTTGGCCACCTCTTGTTCGATGTCATTAATTTCTTGTTAGAATTCCAAAGAAGTGTGCGTTTGATACCTATTTTCCACTACCTCCACTCTGGCTCGTGGGTGTGTGTTGTTGAGCCTATAATGGCCTCTCGAGCCTTGTCAAGAGCATGCCCTCTAGCAAGGCATGTTTGGCTACAATGGGTCATCATGATGGAGTTATAATTCCAAATAATGGATGAGTGCATGAAAATACAGGAAAGACCCATAGGCAAGTGAAAAACCAGAGGAGGGGGAAGCCACTTCACTTGGGTATGGACTCAACATGGGGCTGTTGATGTGTTATGGAGAGGCCAAATGTGTAAAATTGATTATGAGGGAATGTCTTGCAGGGTTGAGAATAGAGCAATGCTTAACATGACAATCCTTTTGTGTGTGGAGAGAGACATTGGAAAAATTAATAGAGTGAAACCCAACCAATTGCCAAGAGTTTGCAGTAGTTTTCTATGCGACGGGATTGAGGAAAGAAACAAGAAAGGTACCAAGTCTGTAGGGTCTGGTCCTTTACAAAAGTGAAAAATAGAAACATGTATAATGATAACCTATTGCACCTAGTGAAAGCCGAACGTAACTCCAAGTATTACTCCTCTGGGATCCAAAAACATTCTCTGGCTTGGAGTGAGTTTATCCCTATGAACTTTGGAAAACTAAAAGCTTTCAATGGCATCCATCATCTTGAAAATGTTGTGCATTGTGAATTTAATTTGCATGAGTCTGTTACAAAGCAACATCGACCAAGTATTGATTGTCATTACTAACCATATGTTGATCCCAAACTTCAATGTGTTGATCTGATGGTTGAGTTTCATCCCATTTGTTGGTGAGTGCATGTGGATGGAGGGTTGGAGGTTGATGACCTTCCCTTCTTGTCACTACCCCTATCGTGTCTAGTTGTGATGGGTAAACTCTCCTTTGATGCCACGTGGTCACCCCATTAGGGCATATATATATATATATATATATATATATATATATATATATATATATATATGATAAAGTTAACTGAACACACACACACATATAGAAAATAATCATTGGCGCTATCCAACCCAGTAAGGAAGAGATGTTGTAATGCCCTATCATGTCTTATCATGTCTTGTAAACATTTTGACTTAGCAAAATTACATTAAAAAAAAAACTTAAAATAAAATTATTAACCTGATTTTTTTTTTATTTGATCAAAATAATAGAAAAATAACTTTAAAATAAAAATAGCTTCATGGTATGAGAACCTATGGTATTCATGTGGAATATAGCTTATTTAAAGGAGGAAATTAAACTAGCCTAGATCCATCTTAACTTCGGATCTACCAAGGGCCAAAAGGGATCAAATCTCTTGAGATACAAACCTCTTTTAGAGTGCAAAGAGATTTGATCCCTCGCGACGATTATTAAATCCAAAAATAAAATAAATCTAAATTAATTTTATGATTTTTCATTAATAATAATATTATTATAATAAAAAATATTAATTTTAAAATAAAGCTTCAAAATAATTATAACATAATAAATAAAACTAAATTAAATATTTAAAAAATCAAATATTTAATCTAATATAAAATTAACACATATATATTACAATATGTAATAAATATAATAAACACATATATATTACAATATATAAAAAATATAAGAAATGAAAATTAAATTTTTAAAATGAATCCACCCCCACCCCCACCCATATATATTAAAATGAATCAAAACATACACATATTTTAATATATATATTAAAATGAATCAAAACATACACATATATATTAAAATGAATCAAAACATACATACATTGTAGTTTATTTTCTCATTCTGCCAACGCCTCCTCCTCTTTCCTTTTGACCAACATCATTGAGACCACCATTCCCTCCTCCCTAGAAGAATATTTGGCCCCACGTTCTTGGAAATGTTAGGTAAAGAAAATTATTGTTATATTAGAAAGAAGAGTTCAATATATGTAACAATTGTTCCCCATTGGAAGTTTTGTTTCAATTTCCAATGTATACCTTCATAGTGTCTAGGCATCATGTCTCCCTACCCAAGCACAACATGAGTTAACACCACTAAGTGAATATGTGAAAAAAATTTAAGATGTTTTTAATTCCATTTTAGGTAGGACATGAGTAAACCACTTCATATGATGTGAATATAAAATAAATCTATGCACCCAATATCCATAACTATGCTCACATTACCAAATGCATAATATTCTATTTTTAAGGAGTCTAGTAATTTGTGTGGACAATGTGAATGTCTTTTAATAGTGGGAATTTGTAAACACTTCATGTGTTTGAGAAATTCAAATTTGGTGTGCTTCGAGAAATTTAATAATAGGAGCTGATCTAACCCTGGTGTGGCATACAACCAACAGAACACCATGAAACATCCTAATCTAAGAGAATAATACATTTTATTAACATTGTGCTAATCTCGGCACTGTCATTCCAACAACTTCCCTAAATGTGGGAATTTGTGTAACTTGACCACATTGGTAGCACTCATATGGCATATGAAAATCCAAAGGTAATGTGAAGCAACCCCACCAAACACCAATTCCAATGTAGTAGTGGAACACCATTGAATAGTGTTATCCTCCTTGTACCACCCACTCTTGTTTTTCTATATCTTTTGACCTAAATAGTCCATCCATGTGCCTAGTCTTTATATTTTAATTCGTTATATGCTTGGGATATGTGGATCAAGTCCATCGTAATTTTTAATGTGGTCTCAATACACCATTTCATATGAACCTAGTCCATTGTAATGTTTAATGTGGTATTAGTGTGCCATTTATGATTTTGAGATGATTAGGATGTATGTGTGAAAGGGGAGTAAAGAAGTTAAAACCACATTAATGTGAATTGTAATGTGGTTGAAATAAAAAGGTAATTTTATTTTATTTTTTTAATTTAAAATTATAATTCTTTAATTAAAATTGTTGATTATGATATTTGGTATTTTTGCTTATTTATTTTTTATAAAAGTAATATGAGATTTTTAAAATTTTAGAGATATATTAGTTGGAGAATTTAATGTAAAGTTTAATAGTAATGAATATGAATAGTTAATCAAAATGTTAAATTTTGATAAAAATAAATAAATTAAGTAATATGATGTTGTCTAAATTTATAGATATATCATTTATAAAAATGAATATAATTTTTTTATTTTATTTTATGGAAAATTAATAAGTTTGAACTTCAAAAGATTTACAGCAGATATAACTATTTTATAAAAGTAGTGTCAGCTTTAGGTTTTGGCTTTCGAGTGATAATGATACAAGTTTTGGTTTTCCAGTGATAATGACACCAAGTACTTCATTATGAGTTCGCCTTCTAGTGATAATAGCACCAAGTACTTCATTACGTGTTCGCCATCCAGTGATAATGGCACCAAGTACTTCATTACGAGTTCTAATATAGTCAGATTTGAGAATATGCATCTCTTGTAAAATGTAAGCAACACAAAAATCATATAGAGCCCAAACTTTCAATTACATATTTCATGAAACTTTAACCATACAACTTGAAAAATAAATTGTTCAAAAAACAACTAGAACTAAAATCTTTTGAAAATATAAAACTTTTTATTAATTTATACAAATCCTTATCCAAAATAATAAAATAATATATATATATAATGACAAAATAATATATATATATATATATAAAACTTGCTTTTATAAAGTTTTATAATTATGTAAAAATATGATATTGTGGGCAATATAATATACTAGTTAGAGAATTGAATATAATTTTTTTTTATCAAACTACAATATCACAACATCTTACAAAGTACTTATTTTTATGCGTTTCTATGAGATATAGGATAATGAGATGTTATAATAATATATAAATATTAACCTATCAAATATTTAATTATTTATTACATTTATTTTTCTTAAATAAAATAAGCAAATTATATATATATATATATATATATATTATTAAAATTATCGCACATTTACACAATTTAACCAAAAAAAATAATATATATATATATATATATATAATTAATATTATATTATATTGATAATAAAATTTAATGTTGAAATATTTTGGAAGATTAAAACCATCTCACTTGTGTACAAAGCATAAGTATATTCTTTATCAATATCAGGTTTTTCATTACATATAAGAAAATTAGATTAGAATAGTTTGAGCATAAAGACTTATAAATTTATTTATTTATTTTTATTCAAAATAGAGTAGAAAGAGATCGATCGCCTTAATTTAAAATATAGTGAGAATTATTTTTGAATGGGTGTAAATATTTGATATTTATGGTATAATATTGTTTATATTTTTTAATTTATTCAAAATTATAATCTTAGTAGAAATTGTATGATAAGCTTTTGAAAGTAGTTAAATGGAAAAATTGAAATTTATATAATATTTAGCTTGAATTAATTAAAATATTATTTTTAAGGTGATTTTTTTTTTTTAATAATCTTTCAAAGAAGGTTTTTAGTGTTAAACGAGTTTATGCATATAATATGTCCTTATGACCATTACTCTTCATCTTACTAATTTAGTGACCTGCTTCATTATGATGAGTTTCTTTCGAAAGTTTAAAGTTGTTTGATTTATATTAGAAGAGCTTCAAATATTTTATATGGAGGAAATCACGTAATTGTGTGGCGAGAGAATTTCACTACATAAACTACATCCTTTAAAAGGCATATTAATATCAAGTTTCCTCATGTGACAACAATATGAAGGAAGCACGCGGGTAGGTCAATGAATGACTTTAATGCAACTTATTTGACAAATAAGTGCAAGCTAGGGATGCAAGTTTTAACACTTTCTCAAAGTTGAAGAAGGTTTTTGAGCTTAAGGATCTTTGTTGAGAGCCTATCACGCTTGGTTGAAGACGATGGATTGACCAAAAAATGAAATCTCAAGGCCTTGGTAACTAAAAAAGATACTAAAGTTAATGAGGTTGTGGTTTAGTAATGAATACATTAGCATCGCAGGCACCAAGCAAGTGCCATTTTTCTGAATACATAAAAAGTGATCAAGGTCAGGTGAAAGTCTTAAGTGATTTTGTTAGTGCATAATTATTTGTATATGAGGGTGAAACTTATTTGTAAATAAGTTTTCTCTAATATTTATCCCCACCCGCACCTTCATATAATAATTTACCTAATATTTCCCCCTAGCCTCACCCTTGTATTTAAGTTTTCTCTAATATTCTCCCACATCCCTACCCTCATATAATGATATACTCAATATTCCCCCTGCCTAAAAAATGTATGGGGTGAAATACTGGGATAAATTATTTACTATAAATATGTATTGCCTAATATTTCCCCTCATCCCTACCCCTATATTTATTGTAAATATGAGGTTGGTGGAGGGGTGAAATATTGGGAAAAAATTATTTACTATAAATATGTATTTCCCAATATTTTTCCCACCCCTAACCTCATATGCACAAATAATTATGCACCAACAAAATCACTTAAAACTTTCACATGACCCCAATCACTTTTCATGTCTTTATAAAATTGGCACTTACTTGGTGCCTAAGATACTAATGTATTCATTGTTGAACCACATTACATGCAAATAAGTATGCACTAGAATTTCTACAAAATCACTTAAGACTTTCGCCGGACCCCAATCACTTTTCATTTCTCTATAAAATTGGCACTTACTTAGTGTCTGAGATGTTAATGTATTCACTGTTGAACCACAACCCCATTAACTTTAGCATGTTTCTTAGTTTCTAAGGCCTTGATAAATTCCTTTATTGCTCAATCCATCATCTTCAACAAAGGGTGATAAGCTCTCAACAAAGAGTCCCAAGCTCAACAAACTTCGTCAATTTTGAGAAAGAAAGTGTTGGAGCTTGCATCCTTAGCTTATGCTTCTTTGTCAAATAGGTTGCATTAAAGTTTTTCATTGACCTTCCCTAAATCCCTTCACAATCTTGTCATGTGACGAAACCTGCCATCGATATCCCTTTAAGAGGAATGCCATTTCTATAATGAAATTATCCACCACATAATTCAGTGATAATATTTCCTCTAGGTCAATGTAAAGGATTTCAAGCTCCTTATAATTCAAAAACTTTGAACTTTCAAATGAAAATCATTTATGATGAAGTAGATCATTACATTCGCAAGATGGAGAGTAATGGTTGCAAGAACATATTGTATGCATAAGCTTATTAAACTCCAAAAGGGTCTCCTTAACAAGATAATATTTTATAAACCAAATAATAAAAAAGAAAACCTTTAGGAACAATATTCTAATTGAATGAAAAAGGCTAAATCTTCTGTGAATTTGAACTTTCTTGTTTAATCATCACTAGAATATAATCATGCAACATTTTCTAAAATAGTGATCTAAATTGGATCATTAGATTGTTTATCATCTATCTTGAAGCTTTAAAAGTGGAAAAAGTGGAGGAATCAACTCATAGGGCCATTTTAACCGACGGGACCTAGTTTGGAAAATTGGGATATGAAACCTTTAGGGAGCAGTTTGAGGCATCAAATGATTTTTTTGGGGATAAAATGTTGCCACTTACGTGCCACCTTTTTGTGTTATTCTACACATAGAGACCTTTCCAACGATGCAAGGATTGCCTCAATTGGAGCATAAATGCAAAATGTATGCCACTTAGAAGTTGACCTTTGTATTTTGACCACCATAATCCAAGAGGATGCCATTTTATCCCTCATTACTCATGGAAACTGGGGTGGCCATGTGATCATGATGAATAATACTATAGAACAATTCATATTGTAACTCTAGTTAAGAGATGAAGGATTTGAAGGAATCAAACTTGACCACTAGTAGGCTATCATGTTGTGTTATAACTAGGCCACTAAGAGGAAAAGGGGTTCCATTCTATTCAAGTGCATTTTGTTCCATAGATGAGAAAAGTAATTAAGATTTGATAGGGAGAGAGAAAACATAGAGGATTTGTGCATTATAACATATCACAAGCTACAAGTCTTATTCTTTATATTTTCATCCATTTTCCATTCAAATAAAGAGAGCAGAGCGACCTCACCTTCATATTGGTTTTTTTCCTGAAAGGTTTTCCCAAGTTATAACGTGTGTTAATTTGTGGTTTGTGAGTTTTATTTTGTTGTTCTCTATTTTCTACATAATTATAATTTGCATGCATACACAATAAACAATAGTTAAAAGATTCAAAAATCTAAAGAGAAATAAACCTCATAGTGTATATTTTCAATTTTTAAGCATAATTTTATCATATATATTGTGACGAACTATCCAATAAAATATTGATAATACTATATATTTTTTTAATGTAATAACAGATTCAACACCCTCAAATACCTTTAAATTATATCTAACAATATTAATATTGGATATTAAAGCTTAGCCCTGATTCTCCCACGCGCGCCTCCCTTTGAGAACCTGCTACTGTGCTCTTTCTTCGCGGCCGCCTGGGCCTTGGCCTCCTGCCATGGCCCCTCTGGATCCTCCTTCGAAGGGGGTTGACCCTTAACTCGCCTTCTCAGATCTGGTGAAATCCCTTCCACCGCAACGCCCCAGGCCTGCTCTCTCTAAATTTGTTAAGAAGTTGGATGTGCTCCAAGAAGTTCAGTTACCTCCAGTCTTGCCCCGCATGGCCGCTTTGTCTCTTGCTGAAAAAGGTCTCATAGGTCAATTTACAGGCCTCTGGCCTTCTCCAAGAACTGTTCAAAGATGGGTAGAAAGAAATTGGTCTGACAAAATTCAAGGAAAAATCTCCATCAGGTTTTGTGGGAAAGGGTACTTCACATTCCATTTTGAATCCAAAGAGGATAAGGATTTAATTTTCAGAAATGGGCCCTATTTCATGGACTCCAGGGGCCTGTACCTCAACAAATGGACTCCAGACTTTGACCCTGAACTGGATGTCCCCAGTGTTGTTCCGGTTTGGGTCCGTCTTCCCCATCTCCCACTCCACTGTTGGGGAGATGAATCTGTGTGAGCCATCGGGAACGCAGTCGGAAAATATATTGATCGTAGCGAACCGAAAGAAAACATGCAGGCCTGTGCGAGGATTTGTGTCGAAGTGGACCTTGGCAAAGGACTCCCTGAAGCGATAAAACTGAAAGTGGACGAGTGGAGCCATATCCAGCAGCTGGACTATGAGCAGATACCATTTAAATGTAAGGTATGTCACGAATACGACCACTTTGCCAATCGATGTTCTAAACTTGTTGATGCAGAGAGCGGCGATCAAGAAGACCAATGGGAAACTGTAAAAAAGAAGAAGTCTGCCCCGTCGTCCAAAGCCCCCCTTGAATCTGGCCCTCCTGTTCCCTCTGCACCTCGTCCCTCTTCATCCTCCCCTCCCTTGTCTACCCACCCCCCTCCTGATCCGCCCCTCCCCTCTTCATCTAACCCCTTTCTAGTCTTATCTTCCCTTGAACCTCCTTCTGCGGATCCCTCTCTCCCTCCCTTGACCCTTTCCGAACCTTCTGATCCTTCTCCCCCCCTGGTCATCTCTTCGCAGGCTTCTCTAGAACCTCCTCTTACCAGGCTTACCAGAAGCTCCTCTAAAGACCATGGAACCTCCAGCGACTCTTACAAGAAACCTGGACCTGGTAGAAAATCGGCCAAGCAGCATAGAGACGAGAATGCTCAGAAAGACATAGCCATGGGCACTCAAACCCCTATAGAATCCTTCATCCTGGGGCATCATGAGAAAGAGACAAATCACAAAGATCAAGAGAGGCGAGCACCTCTCCATACGCCAAATACCCAATGATGAAAATTCTGTCTTGGAATAGTAGGGGATTAGGGCACCCCTCCAAAGTTTCAGCCCTCAGAGAACTTATACACAGTGAAAAACCAGAAATTTTATTGATTCAAGAGACAAAGCAAGACCAACAAGAAATGAGAGGAATAATAGATCAGCAGAAACAATACAAAGGTTGTACCAGTGACTCAAGAGGAGCATCCAGAGGAATTGCCACCCTCTGGGATCATAGTAAATGGAACTGCACATCAGTAAATCTTCATCAGCATTGGATCAGAACTGTTCTGGATAATAGAATAGACAACCAAACTGCAATCATCTATAATGTTTACGCCCCCAACCATTACAGAGAAAAGGAAAGTTGTTGGGATGATCTTAAGGCTAGCATCGATGGTGAAATAAACTCTAATATTATAGTGGCAGGCGATTTTAATCTTATCTTACATGCCAACGAAAAATGGGGAGGTTGCTTTTCACCTGATCCCTTCAGAGGCCGTTTGGAAACTATCATTCAAGACCATGAACTAGTGGACGTTGCACCAAAAAACCGCAGGTACACTTGGAGCAACCGCAGGCTAGGCATTGGTAACATAATGGAAAGGCTGGACAGGTTTTTAATTAATGTTTCGTTTCTTTCCTCCTTCTCAGTGGGATATGCTAGCATTCTTTCCACTTCAGCCTCTGATCACTATCCCATAATCCTCACTCTGGAAACCCACTGCCCCCTTGGGCCCATACCGTTTAAATACAGTCCCCTCTGGAATTGTGTTCCAGCTGTCAAAGAAATTGTTCAGGGAACTTGGAATCAGCACGTTGAAGGCTCTCCAGGTTTCATATGGGAAACCAAACAAAGAAGAACCAAGCAGGCTATCAAAGAATGGGCAAGATCTAATTATAAGGAGCCTGAGGAGACCAAAAAGAAAATCAAGAATGAATTAGACAGCATCCAAAGAACGATAGAAGAACATGGCCTCTCTCAGGAGAATAAGGAACAAGAAAGCGTTCTCTATACACAGCTGTGTCATATAAATAGAGAAGAAGAATTAAAATGGCGATTAAAGTCAAGGCAACTCTGGCTGCAAGGTGGTGATAAAAATACAACCTTTTTTCACAAACAGGCCACGGCACGAAAAATCAGGAACAACGTAAGCTCTATTTTAGATGATGAGGGCAACCAGCAAAACACCCAAGAGGCCATTAGAAAGGTTGCCACTGAACATTACAGAGAACTTCTAACTGAAACAAAAGGAGAAGAGGATTATGCCTATTTTCTTCAATACTTACCCAAGGGAATCACCAAGGAAATGAATGACAGCCTGAATAAGGAAATTGATGAGGAGGAAATCAGAAGAACGATTTGGACTCTGCATCCTGATAAGGCTCCTGGCCCTGATGGATTTCCTATTTGCTTCTATAGGGCATTTTGGGGATTAATAAAAAAGGATTTGACCAAGATGATCAGATGGATCCAGAGAAAGGGTAAAATAGGAGGATATACCAATGCCACTTTTCTTGCTCTCATCCCTAAAGAAAACCGGCCCACTTCTTTTTCTCGGTTTAGACCCATTTCCCTCTGCAATTCCTCCTACAAGATTCTGTCCAAAATCTTAGCCTCTCGCCTTAAACCCCTCCTCCCCTCTTTGATTTCTGAAAACCAAGGAGGGTTCTTGGCCAACAGACAAATAACTAATTCCATTCTCCTAGTTCAAGAAGCCATTCACTCGAGCCTCTCTAGGAAGGAGAAAGGGTTTATCCTCAAGCTTGACCTTGCCAACGCCTTTGATAGAGTTAGGCACTCCTTCCTTATAGCTGTTTTAAAAAAGATGGGTTTTGAGTCGCCCTTCATTAGCCTCATCACTGCTTGCATCTCTGGGCCTTGGATCTCCCCTCTGGTTAATGGTAGACCGGGTGAAGCTTTTCAATCCTCCCGGGGTCTTAGACAGGGTTTCCCCCTTTCCCCTTATCTTTTTATCCTTATAGCTGAATCCTTTAGTCAAGCTTTAGACTTCAACAGAAGGGTGGGTCTCATCACTGGAATCAAATTTGGGAATGGAGTCAAGAATATCAACCACTCTCAGTTTGCCGATGACACCTTGCTAATTGGAGGAGCCTCCACCACTATAGCAAGGAGGTTCAAGACTCTTCTTGACCAATTTATGGGGTATTCTGGTGGTTTGGTCAATCAGTTAAAAAGTTGTATTTATGGATGGAATGCTACAAATCAGGTCATTCACAATATTGCAAATATCTTTGGAGTCCCTTGCAACTTTGAGTGGACTCACTTTTCTTACCTAGGCATGCCAGTGAGTCTAGGACCTCTGAAGGCAGGAACTTGGGACATCATCATTGACAAGGTGAAGCGGAAAGTGCAACAATGGGGTTCTGTTTGGCTCAACCTAGCAGGCCACCTCATCCTCCTTAAATCAGGTATTTCTTCTCTTCCCCTTTATCGTTTCTCTCTATACCAAGCCCCAACTTCCTTTCATTACAAAATGGAAGTTATCCTCTGCCAATTCCTATGGCAAGGAGGGAAAAACGATAAAAAGAAATTCAACTTAGTCAATTGGAAACAGGTTATTCAATCCCAGGACAGAGGAGGTCTTGGTATTAGATCCCCCAAATTTCTAAACCTAGCCTTTGGAGGGAAGATAGCTTGGAGGTTTATAACTGGTCCTTCTGCCTGGTGGAAAAGGGTTCTGGAAACTAAATACTTGAACTTCCCCAGACAACAGTTGCTAGATTTTGACATCCCCAATAGAGATTCTTCAAAAATCTGGCGCTTATGTAAAAAAGCTATTCCGTTCATGGCTCAGAATATATCCAAAGTTCCTAAGGGAGGATCCAATATTAATATTGGAGCTGATAAAATTCTGGGACAGCAGCCAATAAATAGCCATGAAGAAACCATTCCTATTCTCACTTTTTTTAACAATATTGGTATCCATTATCTGGATCAAATTTCTTGCTGGGATCCTCTATCTCATCTCTGGCTTGGGTGGTCCTTTCCTATTGTCCCCAGTGATCTTAAAGCTAGCCTGACTACTCTACAATCTCTCCTCCACAACAAAGCTCCCGTAAAAAAGAATGAGATGGATGGCTTTCGATGGGACCCAACTGGATCAGATTACACTGTCCAAGCAGCCCACCAGCACATCTGCTACAACACTTTCCCTATGCCAATATGGAATCACTGGAGAATGGTTTGGAAGTCAGAGGCTCTTCCAAAAATTAAATTTTTTATTTGGACCCTTTTAAAAGGGAAAATCCTAACAGCAGAAAATTTACAAAAGAGGGGTATCAATGGTCCCTCTCGTTGCCCCAACTGCTATGCTGCTGAAGAATCTATGCAACACCTCTTTGTCGACTGTCCCTTTGCTATTGATTGCTGGAAAAAATTATCCCCCATTGATAATTTTCCTTGGAGTTCCCAGCACTCCATAGGTGAAGTGATTCATTTTTGGAAAAAGAACTGTCCTTGGAAAAATAAGAGGAGCAATTTAGTGAAGAGGGTCTGGAATACACTCCCTTACACCATGTTATGGAGTATCTGGCTAGCAAGAAACCAGAAATTTTTTAAGAACAAGAACTCTACTACAAGAATTATCTGCAATAAGGCTAAGAGTCTCGCTCTTGAAACTATTTCTGTCAAATCTCAAAGCAACATCGATGTAACAATGTATAGTGTTGAAGAAAGGAGTTTCATCAGCTATATTCTGGATAAAAATAACAGCATTCAGAATGGAAATATAGTGAAAGACCAGCGTAGCCAGGAAACCCACAGTTGGAAAATCAGGTTAAAAGAGGAGGAGTTTGCAAATTGGTTACAAAACTGCAACAATTACTATCTTTTTTTCGACGGAGCATCAAAGTCAAACCCAGGAATTGCTGGAGCAGGGGGATTGATCTCCAATGCCAATGGGGACTGCGTCCTCTACTATGAATGGGGTCTAGGGATTATCTCTAATAACAGGGCAGAAGCGTTGGCCCTATATCAAGGGCTAATCCAGCTCACCAGACTTGGCATAAGAACAACAAAAATCTTCGGAGATTCATCGGTTGTTATTAGATTAATGGCACAAAAGAAAGAATCACCTAATGTTCTCCTACAGCAGGTCATTCAGCGCTGTCAACTCTTGCACCAGACAATGGTTAATTTGCAGTTTCATCACATCCTTCGTGCTTTCAATAAGCAAGTTGACAGGCACGCCAACAAGGCTTGCGACAGGACAATGGGCAGTTTACTTTGCAATGCCGAGGAGACTCAACAACCTTGCCATGAATCGTATCAGTTTACCCTGCATCAAAACGGATAGCTCTGATAGGTGTAAGTGGATTCCGATTTTCCAGACTTACAACAAGATCATGATCAACATTGGGATTTGGCTCAAATTCGATCCCCTTATTACTCTGAACTCAATCAGTAACTTCGCTGATTTCTATCTAATCGACCTCGCCCTTCTGACTCCTCAGGACAGCCTCCTGGACTTCCCGTGTCTTATCCCTGTTCCTCATTTTATTCCCGTGTCTGGTCCTCATCCTCCCCGCCCTTCTATAAATTACCCCTTCTTCATCCGCTATTCAGCGCCCTTCTTCTTATCAATTCCCCTGTTCTATCGCTCTCGGCATTCTTCCCCGAGACCCTATCTTCCTCTTGCCTCTGTTACGCATTGGATTCTTGATGTCCTGGTCATGGCTTTAGCCTCCTCCTCTGTTCGAACCCATCTGCAGAACCTTATTGCCTCTTTCAGTAATCTCATCCTCTTCTCTCCAATCTTAGCAATGGCACGCAGTGAGGACTGCCTCCACTGTGCGGATCTTCAAGCAGAGCTGGAGGAAATAAGAGCTCAACAGAAGATATTAGATAATCAACAGAGGATTTTAGATGCAAAAATTGACAATCAGAACCGTATCATCAACGACAAGTATCAAGCGGAAATCAATCTGTTCTTGCACAGGGTCTCTTCTCTACATGAGCAGTTTAACCACCTGTCTAACAGGTGCAGCCATGCGGAAGAGTCCATAGAGGTTCTGAAATATATGATGGACAAGCGCAACACTGTTGCCCCAAGCTCTTCAAGCGCCAAGCACATCGATGTGGATGAAAAGCCGGAGGAATCCACAGCGCGGCACATCAGTCACATTAACATAGATTAGATATGTTTTGCAAATGTCAGTTTTTGTTGTTTCAATTTGTAAGAGTCTATTTCTGTCTAGACTTTCTCAAAGCCAGAACAGGCAGGATTAAGGAGAAAATTCCTTTTTGTAACTCCTCTGATCCTGGTTTACCTCGGCACTTCATGTATCTCAGGAGTCCAAGCTCCCTCCTTTTTTTCAGATATTAATACAGTAATTGACTTTGTAAAAAAAAAATATTAATATTGGATATTTACAATTTCATCTGAAATAAATTTTAGATCATGAAAAAATCTTATACTTAAAGAGTACATGAAAAAATCTTATACTTAAAGAGGACATTACTAATTAGTTGCATAAATACTTTATAACTTTAATTTTCCTAAACATTTCCACATTAAAAGGAGTAGTGTTTAAAAAGTATCATAGTTTGTTTAACGCCGGTTAATTGGTTTTTCATTGGAAGTACTTCAATAGAAACATGTAATGTATGTAAGAGTATTATTAGATTATGTAGACATCTTTTATTTACATGTAAGGTTAAATGGTTTTTTTTAACACTATATAAGTTTGGGATTTGTTTATTTATGTTTTTAAGGAAAATAATAATAATAATAAATAGTTTGGTAGCATTATTTTCGCTATTAAATTATAATTTTATTTAAATATTTATTTAAATTAAATCATTTAATTGTAATAGTTATTGATATCAAGGTGGTTTTATGTGTTCGGATCCACACGACAGACATTGATCTATGATCTGTTGTTTTCTTATTATTATTATATGAAGTTTTTGCAATGGATCTCGATGATAGAAATGCATGTGAGAGCTCTATTAAATGCCTTGAATCCCACTTCCCTCATAGTGCCTGAAAATTGTCCCAATCTAGGAGGAGATCTAAGGAGAGAAGGGGTTTTAATATGTTTTTGGCCCATATCTCAGATCTGGTCCCTCCATTCTTTCGATCAAAAGTATTTTTTGCAAAAAATAAAACTGGATCTAGAGGAGACTTACCAAATCTATGTGAAAATACTAAATGGGAGCTTGCTCCTCATTGACGTTCGACCCTTTGATCTGGTGATAGATCTGAAAAAGAAGGTACATTATAATTTGGGTATACCTGTAGATCTACATATTTTGATTCATGAAGGTAGATTGTTACCAAATCTCATCCAACTGAAGGACTATGGTATAGAACGTAATGCCACAATTATCATAAATTTGAGGTTGCGGGGTGGAGCTCCATGAATGAGTAACCCATCTGGATCAACTCTGTATGTTGGAACCTCTTTCAAGGATGTCATGAAAGGGAAAGCTACTACAATAAATTGACAATCTCCAAATCTGTCAATTCCATACCCTTATTTGGTTGAACAGATGGAAAAGGCACTAGATATGTCAATAAAATTGCTAGAAGTAAATGTTCTATTCACAATTCTTCAAACCAAAGATCTTATCTACAAATTTAACAGATTTTGGTCCAAGTCTGAAGAACTACATCAATGGGTCTTCACTAATTGGACCAATAAATGTGTTATCTACTTGTGTGCGAAGGGTTTTTTTGTGGTTCAATTCGATAATCAAGAGGACCTAGATTTTGTTTTAAACGAGGGACCATGGTTCTGGGGAAGGGCGGGTCTCTTTGTAACTTCATGGTTTCCAGCTTTTGATGTTACAACAAAGGTGTTTTTGAAGATGTGAGTATGGGTGAGACTTCACAACCTCCCTTTTCCTTTTTGGCACCACCAAGTTTTAGAAGGAATTAGAAACATGTTGGGGAAATTTATGAAGACGAATCATGACATAATGGAAAAGCGTATCTTTAATTTTTCTAAGTGTTGAGATAGACCTTAGTAAAGGCCTCCCATATCGTATTCGTTTGGTCCATAAAAATTTCAAGTGGACTCAATTGTTAGATTTTGAAAATATGACTTCCAGATGTCGGATTTGTCATTAGACTAGGCATTTGTAAAATACATGCCCACAGGGAAAGAAAAGGGCAAAGAAAAGATCACAAGAGCCGACGGGTTGGAAATTTCTAGATCTGCTTTCTTTAGAAGAAGAAGAGGAAGAAATGGACAATAATCATCAACAAGCAGAAGAACATAATCAATAAGGTCTGCAGGTGAAAGAGGGTGAAAATAACCAAAATAATTTTGAGAGTCACGATGAGAAAGCCAATGATTTATCCGTTATCTAGGAGCCAAGACAACAACATGAGGAAATATGCAACAACTAAGGAGCAACCAAAACAAATCAAACTCATGCATATGAGATTTTTGACTCAGATAAAGAAGTGTCATTAAAATCAGAAGGAGAAGAAATGGCAATTGTAATTGCCAATCCAAATTCTGGAGGTTGGCAAAAAGTTCAAAAGAAGAAAAGTGAAAAATAGTAACTCGGTTTATCTGGGTAAATGTAAATCTGTTTTTTGGTGCAATTTTGCACGTTATGAATAAAAGTAGCTAGGCTGCTATGAGTGCGTTAAGTACATGCAAAATGCAATTTTATTTTTTAATAGACTTACAGATTTTTTTCTTCAGAAAAAATAAATATATTACATATTGTTTAATATTCTCATATTTTAATATATTTTATGATTAAAAGAACTAACATTTACTAAAATTAAAATGCACTTATCAATTACATTTACTAAGATTAAGATACACTTATCAATTACTTTGTTGAATACTTTGATTTGCCATTTTGATTAAAAATCCAAGTAAAAAATTCCATATTTAGTTTATCTATATATGACTATAATATCTTATTATTCTATAAAAAACCAATAAAAATAAATACCTTGATAAACACCCTAAAATAATGTTTTGGCTAAAGATTCATATCTATGTTCAATTTTTCAATCAATGTATCACATGTCATGGCAACACCATACTCTAATTCCTTACGAAATAACCGAGTTTGGTTTGGAATTTTAAGTAAGGATCTATATCCATGAATGAAAACCTATCATTAAATATTCATATGCATTACTCAAGGATGTTGTGTTCAATTCTCCTAAGTGTATCTCCATGTAATTGAACAACACCATACTATCTTGATAAACAAATGAATATAAATACCTTATAAAATATTTTAATTTAACATTTTAATTCAAAATCTATTTATAAATAATTGTTTTTATCATAAAAGTTTTTTTTTTACTTTAACCACATATTCACATTAATATCAATGTAGCTTTTGACTTTTTCCACATATTCACATTAATATCAATGTAGCTTTTGACTTTTTTAATGCTCTTTTGAATACACCCAAAAAGCATGAAGGATATTATAATCCTACATTAAACATTACAATGGGCTAGATCCCTTTGTCCTAAGTATACAACTAAATAGAATATACACCTTCTAAAAACAAGGCACGGGGATGGACTATTTAGGTCAAAAGAGAGAGTTAGAACACATATTTTTTCATATATAAAAGCAAGGGTGGACCTCACAAGGAAGATAACAATACTCAATGATATTTCCCCACTCTTTGGCAATGGTGTTTGGTGGGGCTGCTTATTATTCTAGTTTTGGATTTGCATGTCTTATGTGAATGCCAGTGATGTGGTCAAGATACACAAATTCCCACATTTGGGGAACTTGTTGGCAAGAAAATTGCTTACATATTAGCATAAACTTAATAGAATATATTATGCTCCTAGGTTGGAGTGTTTCATGATGTTCTCAAGGTGTGTGTCACGTTGAGCTTAGATCATCGCCTACTTTTGAACTTTTCAAAGCACACCAAGTTTGAATTTCTCAAAGACAGAGTGTTGACAAATTCCCACCCTAAGAGAGCATTCACATTGCCCACAGATTTCAACTTTAGGGAACTTGTTGGCATTCACACTCTCCACACAAATTTCTAGACTCATTAAAAAATATATGTTATGTACTTAGAAATGCGAGCATAGTCGTGGATATTGGGTGCATAAATCTTACATATTCACACATGAGGTGGTTTATTCATGTTGGGCTTGGGGTAGGGACACATTATGCATATATACTAGGGTATAGAGTGGACACTGAGAGGAAGCCAAAAATTCTGAAGGGGAACAATTGCTACATGCATTCAACACTTTCTAATATAACAGTTGCTGCATTTACCTACCATTTCCAAGAACGTGGGGCCAAACATTCTTTTAGAGAAGAGGAAATCTTTGGCATGCTTCTAGATGATGGTCTATGTGGAAACATGTTAGGCAAGAGTGTGGATAGAAAAAAACTACACTATACAGTGTCTATGTCAAAAAAATAATTGTCGTGTTTTATGAAATTTTATATATTAAAAATTAAAATAATATTTTATTTTATTTTTATAATTTTTTAAATGATAATAATATTATATAATAAATTTAATATTAAATTAATATTAATTTGTTTATTTATTTATTTTTATTTTTTAATATATATATATATATATATGAAAAAGGTGAAATATATATTTTTTTCCTTTTGATGACATTCATAAAAAAAATAGAATTGAGCCATTTCAAAATTATATATTTGATTGTCTTTTTCTTTATAATTGGCTCTTCCTTTATATTTATTGAGATTTTATCTATTTTTAAAAATAATATATAATATATTTAATTTTTTTTATATTTTTAAAATATTTATATTCATTTAATTTATTTTGATAAGATAATTTTAAAATTTAATTTTAAAATCAAATATATTATAATATTATTATTTTTAGTATATTATTATTTAATTAACATTATCTCAATAGTAAATGCAATATATTTATATGTTAGATTTAAGACTTTTGTGATCCATAATGTAGATAGATGTCTTTTGGATTAATCACATTATTAGGATTTGGTTGACGTTTCAAACCAACTAATGTGGTCCATCTTCATGATTTGGTTGACCTTGTCTTGAGGATAGACCACATTAGTTAATTCGAAACATCTACCAATCCTAATAATGTGATTAATCTCAAAGACATCTATTTAAAATATATTTATAATTACATCTACTCATAGTTAATACCATTTCCTATTTGTTCACACATAATACCTTTAAATAATAAATATGATAAGAGTTTGCTTGAAAAATAATGTACTTTGTGATAGACTTATAATAAAACTTCAAACATACAAAACAAGAATATATAGTTTAAGTCAAATTTATGCATTAAATTAAAATAACAATTTTCATTTATATATATTAAATATTAGAAAACAAACAAACCAAAAATTAATAAAAGTCCAACCTATGGTGGGTAGTTTATAGTTATCAATTTCAAAAATAGAAATAGTTTATAGTCACCAACTTAAAAAATAACACAACATAGTTTTTAATAGATTTACTAGACTTTCCAAAAGAAAATAATTTATATATTGGAAATTTATGTTTATAATATGAGATGTTTATATATTATTATAATTATTTTATATTTTAAGCTTTTTGTTTTTTTGTTTTTTGGTTTTTGTTTTTTGTTTTTGTTTTTATGTAAAGAAACAAGTTAACCATCTAAAATTCAGAGGCATATGGCAAGAGTGAATGTTTGCCCCTTATAAATCACCAATAGGTAATTCAAGGTGGCATGGTTTTCCTTGAATAATAATGATGAATTAGCCTAGATTTGTAGATAACTACCAATAATAATTGTCCCCACTATTAACTTGAAAACTAAATTATAATAAATTTTTTTATTATTTAAAAAAAAACTATAACAAATGTTATAATTATACTCTCTAGTACACACTAATATGAAACCCCTTTAATAATTGACATTGTTCTAAAATTCTTCCTGTTCATCTTTTTATTTGCAAACTCAAAGTTTCATTATGATAACATTGTCACATTCTTTGTGGGTCACTCCATATTTTTCCTTTACATTTATGGTTTACCATTGGTTTTAATAGTAAAGCTCATTCTAGTTCCAATTATGCCCTTAGTTCAACAGTGGAGTATAGACATAACTTGAACCAAGTAAACATGTGGCATTTGTTGTACACGTGTAAAGAGCATGCACCATCAACCTCAACGTTGATGTCAACATTGATGTCATTGGTTGTAACTTGAAACTGCGAAAATTCTTGAATCACACATTAGCATTGTTTGGTATAACAAACGAAACACTCAAGGCACAATTCATTTTAAAAAACTTGTAATATTATCCAATAATATTACAATTGTTATTGTGGGATAATGTAACATGGGTATCATTAATGAGGAAGTTATGGCCTTAATTATTATGCACAATACTATTAACCATATTGAGTGTTAAGATTAGTTTGGCACATTGGTAAGGCAAGTATAATTTCAACAACATTCATGTAGGTAAGAATCTATATAAATAGATTTACGAGTTGTATTTACATTCATGTATGCAAGGATTTACATAAATAGATTCACAAGGCAAGTATAATTTCAACAACATTCATGTAGGTAAGAATCTATATAAATAGATTTACGAGTTGTATTTACATTCATGTATGCAAGGATTTACATAAATAGATTCACAAGTTGTATTGATGCAGTTATCAAAGATGTGGTTTAAAAGAACAATTCGATATATAATATTTTGTAGAGTATGGGTAGTATTTATTTTTTCTAAAAGGATTTAAGTAGAAAAGGTAATGAGGTGCAATAAGTTTAATTTGTAAAGAGAAAAAGGTTTTAGATATAGATTTGAAGCCTAAGCTTCGAGCATGTGAAGCATGGTGATCCCTTAAAAATAGATTCTCATTTATGAAATTTAAAAGGTTAGTTTTATTTAATGAAATTGATGACAGTAGAGACCTGGGAAATTCAAATAATGTGTATTCTTTTCTTTGATTATATCATATTGATATATGTTTTTAATATTTTCTATTAATAAATGTGCAATAAAACATTATTCTATCATGTTAAATAGAAGAAAAGTGGAGTACTAAGTTATGTCGTAGCAACAGAGTCTTTTTCTACAAATTTGAACAAAAATCCCAAGTGCCCAAAGAGTGTTGAGACCAAGGAACAAAAAAATAAAAAAGGGACCAATTGAATATAATCATTATTTGAGTTGATAATGAAAGCTAATTTTTGAAACAATTATATAACTTACCTAAAGGGCTTGTTCATCTTGGTGTTTGCCACTATTGTCCTCAACCTAAATTTGCAAAAAGTGAAATAAATTTGGCATTTTGTATTTATAGAATAGTGCAACAAAGTTGAGATTCTAGAGAGAATGTATATGCAATAGATATACTGAAGCCATTCCATTTAATAGGCAAGCCAAACTTGAGCAAATGTTTTTACATCAAGAAAATACTTAAGCCCAAAAAACCATTCATATTCATCCCAAAAAGCAAAAAAAAAGAAAAAAGGAAAAAATTCTTTATAACCTTTACCAGGAGCCCAACTTTATTTCTTGAGCCAAAAAATAAAAATAAAAAAACACCAAAATATAACATAACCAAATCAACACAAAAATGACATATAATATTTCATTTGTTATCCATACAAAAATATAACACAACCAAATCAACACAAAAATGACCTATAATATTTCATTTGTTATCCACACAATAACAAATTTGACAGATGCTCATCTAAATAAAATTTTATTTCAAACTTCAATTACCATAAGTGTTATGTCATAAAACTTAGTTTTAAAATATTATAGTTTAAATATTCAACAAAATCAAAATAATCTATTTTTAATCGCTTTAAATTAGTATTTCAAAATGCATATTCTTAATTTTCCAAACATAATACATAACCTTTAAAATATCCATTTATTCATTGTTATATTATTTATTTCAATTTAAATTTAACAAATTTTAAAGAAAAATATTTGTGCTAGCTTAAAAAAAAAACTATTAAAAACTCAAAAACTCGAGAAATTTGATACTGAAGAGTCACTCTTTTAATTGTACTATATAATTTTAATAATCATCCTTATATTATATAATTTTGGTTCAAAATTGAATACTAATAAGATATGAATATGGTATAATTTTGAAATTATAAAAATATTTAAAAGATATTGAATTATTTTTTATCATAAATTTAAATTTAAAAATAAAATATTAATTTATTATAATTTTAACAAAAGTAAATAAAAAAATCACATTATACAATTTTTTTTAATAAAAATTAATTTTTTTAATATATTATAAATCAAATATTTTTAAATAATTTTTTTAAATCAAAAGATAACTAATTTTAAATTATATATTAAAAAAAAATAAAAATAAAAAAATAGCGGCTATCTCCAGCGCACCATGTCCCCCCAAAAATTACAACCAGTTTTATTTTTCAAACCTCCTATTCACAACTCACCAAAAGTCACTTCCAATTCTTTAAATATATCATATTTTAAATAAAGAAATAACTTCCAACTCTTTAAATTTATAATTTTAAATAAATAAAATCTCTAATATCACATAGAATTAGAATTGATATGTGTAGACGTACAGAATCCGCGTACAGGCCCACGTTGGGCGGCGTACTCTCCGCGTCAGATAATAATGCAAATTTGACAGAACTTCGCGTCCCAAACACCCGGGAAGGCGGCGGGCCCCGTCGCCGTCACGGCATTCCCGGTTTCGCGGCACGCGCATGTCCTTTTCGTACGTCTTTTGTGAGAACATTGAATTTCCCGGCATTCGGCTGCGGCTCACTTTACTATAACCGGCCGACATCTGCGTGAGAGCCGAAAGGCAAAAAAATAAGGGCGGAAGAATTGTTTGGACGGTCAAAAATGTTGGAATTTGGGAAAAAAATCAAAATTTTTTGTAGAGGTAAAATTTGAATCATGTTTTTATGGAAATGGATTTGAACCATCAAAAACTTTTAAAACACTTAAAATTATGAATTTTGAAAATTTTTACTAAAATTTACAAAAATCTCTATCGGATTTTCCAAAATATAACCATAATTTCTATAAAAGTTAGCTATTGACTGGACACCGCTCGATACGCGTGGCGGTTTACAGGCCACATTATTATATATGTTATTTCCGCGTTTTGCATGTGGGTTGTCGGGAAAATGCGGCCGGGTTTGATTCACACGAACGTTTCTGGACAACGCAAGTTCTGGTTTTTTAATTAAACAATTTGAAACAATTTGATATTTTATTTATTTGATTGTTAATGGGTGAGAATTGTACGAATTCAAATGGAATTTATACCGTAAAAATAGTTCATTTGGGAGTTTTTGTAATTATATATTTTTAGTTTAATTTGTTTAGAGTTAAGTAGAGATTGGTTGAAATCAAGGTGTTGAATTTATATATGTAATCAAAAATCAATTTTAAAGAACGAAAAAATATATTTGAGTGTAAATATTTTCTCCGGATTGAAGTTAAAAATTCCAAAAAGTATAATATATAGATAACATTTAAAAATAGGTGTTGTATAAGTTTTAGGGGTGACGGGGTGATTTTTTGCCCTAGGAATCAAGAAGAACATGAGTATGCTTGGGATTTAGGTCACAATTCCAACAACTTTGTTGAAGTTCGTGTCTTATCTTATATTACAGATTGAGACAAATTATGAAAAGAGTAGTTTTTAACTATGATTTTTTGGAAAGTTTTTTGGTTTATTTTTTGATCTAATTTGTCTAGAATACGTTAGGGATTCATTGAAATCACAGAGTGTGACAGGGGAACTCTTCACAATAGAAGTGTGGCATGGGTTTTTGAGGGTGTTGAATCCATATCACAAGTTTTGACGACAAATGTTTTCGTAGGATTCACCCGAGACTCCAAAAAGTCACTCAAGAGGTGATTGTTTTTGATGGTTCCTTGAATATAATTCACCATTTATATTCAGGATCTCTCCTATCATATACAAAGTTTAACAATTTCAAGATTGATCACATGGCCAATTTGGAGTGAAAGCTAAATCAAAGTGAACTTTGGTGGTAGGAGCAAAAGAGGTATGCCCCCCTTAATTAGGAGACTCAAAAATCAAAGGTTTAATGTAACATTTGGATGCTTTGTAAATTTTGGTTTTTGTTAGGTCAATATTGGTGAATGTATGAGCGGAATACTATAAATATTTTAACATTTTGTTCAAAAACTTCAAAGTGAGAATTTATATCTAGTAGTTAATACATACTCTATTTGAACCGTATTCATTAGTTTCAACTTGCTTATGTAAATCATGTATCTACACTGAGCTTTAGCTCAATGTCTTTTAACATAATAGTTATTCTAGATTTTTGTTTAAAAAAAAAAAATTCTATGTTATGGAGTTTTTGGTGTGAATTTTACTAAACAATTTATGGTTAGATCGTGTTTCATTGCTATTTAAAAATAATTTTTGGATGTATAAATAGATTTAGGGCCTTGAAACACCCTTTAATATTTAGATTTTGCAGAGTTCACAAATCAAGCTTGTGATTCCAACAAATTGCTACAGTGTTTTAAATAAATTTGACAAGAAAATATTCTAAGAAACTTTCCAAACCTTAAAACAATTAAATTAAAACTTAAAAATATATAAAAACAATATGATGCAATAATATGTTGCGTATTTTGAATGTTCTAATTTTGATTTTGTCAATTTTATTAGAAATAACAAAAAAAATTATTACTATTAAAAATGGATTATAATTACAAAATTAATTTATTAAATTTATATAATTTAAATTTAAATTTAACTAAATTACATTTTTATTACTTAAATTATATTTTTTACCTTAAAAACCTTTAATACAATCAATTATATAAATTCAATAAATTAAATTTACAATCTAAATAATATCTAAATACGTTAAAATTAAATTGATTAAAAATTAAAAAAAATCATCCTATTTCCGTAAAAGAATAAAGATTATAACTCCATTTGTCGAGGGAGGAAAATTATTAATAATGACAACTCAAGTATGCCAATCAAATGTCAACTATAATGCCATCGGAGGAAAACAAAAAGGAAAAAGATAAATAAGTGGGCAATTTTATATTTTAGATATAAGCATAAGTGTTATATGGATTATACATTACTAAAATGAATATGGTTGCTTGGTTTAATCGAGGATATTTTTGCATTTTTAAATATATTTGTATTGATTTGTATACATTCATTTAAGTCTAGATTTATTATGTTGCAAAAGAAATTTGAGATACAAATTTTATCTCAAATTATTAGTTTAAAATTATTAAATTTAATAATATTAATATTTAATATATCAATATTAATATTAAATTTAATAATGTTTTTTACATCTCAAAATTTATAATAACATTATATTAAATTAATATTTTTAAATATTATAATTTTAATATGGAAATTTATTAATAATAATAAATTTAATGATATTTTTTATATCACAAAATTTATAATAAAATTATATTACATTAATATTTTTAAATATTATAATTTTAATGTGGAAATATTAAAAAGCATAAGGTTTTTTCAACATTCAGGTCCCTAAACACTATTTGAAGCTTTTTAAGATAAGTAAAAGACCTTGTGAATTCTAGAGAGGGGAAAGGTGTTTACATCAGCCCATGCTCTTGTGGGTAGATCAATTAATGAGAGGATTTATGAGCATGTTGCCAACATAAAACATGGAAGGTCTAGCTCCTCTATTTTGGAAAAACATGCAGAAAGGACAAATCTTCACATCTACATTTAAGAGGCTAGAGTCTTTGCAAGGATTGATTAGTTTCAACATGCAGAAAAAACAAATCATCACATCTGCATTGAAGAGGCTAGGGTTATTGCAGTGATTGATCAGTTTCATCAGCCTAAGTTTAGAGAGGGCTTGGAAATTGAAAGGAAGCTTATAAATCTTAATAGAAAGCATGGCTTGGAAATTGAAAGGAAGCCTATAAATCTTAATAGAAAGCATGGTTAGAAGTTAGTAGGGGTTGGATCTCTACACTATATTCCTTGATTTTTTTTACTGATTAATTAATTTATTTTATATTTAAATTTCTCATATCAATTTTAGTTTGATGTATTATTTTTATTCAAATTAAGAAGACCTTTCTCTAATTTAATAATAAAATCAGTTTTTCTTGTTATTTTTATTAATAATATTACTAGTAATAATAAAAATAATTTCCCCCATTATTTTTAATTTATGTTATCTATTTTTAAATTTGGTTTTTATCACTATTCATTTTATTTATTGTGTTTTATTGTTTGGTTAATTCAATTTATGTCTTTCCTTTGACTAAAACAATTTATTAATAATAATAATTTTAAATTTATTCATTAGCTATTTATCAATTGTTTCTTTATTTTAAATATATTTACTATAAATAAGATTCCTTTAGTCAAAACTAGTTGTTATATTCTAATAGCTAGTAAACTTATCTCTACATCTATTTATTTGATGCCATCAACATAAAAAAGATTCCTTCGATCCACTGGTTCCTCATCTTGTCCCAAGTTGTTATATTCTAGTAGCTAGTAAACTAATCTCTACATCTATTTATTTGATGCCATCAACATAAAAAAGATTCCTTCGATCGACTGGTTCCTCATCTTGTCTCGAAGATGGACCACACTAGTTGGTTCAATCTCATATTTATGTTTTTAAGATTATAATATATACATAGGATATGGTTTTTCCTTTTAAAATTCATTATACAAATATTTAATTAAAAGAAATATTAAAGATTTTGGATCAGGATTTTCAATTCTTTGTGTTGAATTGTATTGTAGTTTGTTTGTTTGTTTTTTGGTGAATATATATATTTTTTTTAATTTTATTATTATTTTATTAAAAACTTGAAATACTTACACATCCTCTTATACTGAGTTGTATATCTCAAAACAATCACATAAATTATTTATTTATTGACTTTATAAAAAAATTTAAAAATAAAAATAAAAAAATAAAATTTACATATAACTTTATAATTCATAAATTTTATTATTATTTTTTAATTTATTATATTTTTATTTAAAATGACTTAAAAAATATTTGAAATAAATAATAATAATAAATGGATTTTATTATTTAATCTTTTATCCATTGTGAAGTTGAGTAGGAATAAAAGTGGTGATAAAGTTGAGTAGGAATAAAATGGGTGAATTTTAGCCTCCAACAACAAGAAGTGGGGCCTTGAAACTACTAAAACAATTAAGTAGAATTTTGGGCCAGAGATGAATTTTAACCTCAGGCAACAAAAGGTGTACAACTTTGCTTGAGGCCTTTCTGGATATAACATTGAACAAAAGAATTAAAAAGTTAATAGTTCCCGGGGATTCTAGGGTTGTTATTAGGCGAATCTCCAGAGCAATATCCGGAAGCCTCCTAAAAGTTCAAACGATTACTCTCCAGTGTTCAAAATTTGAAAAAATATCGTTTCAAACATATTCTTCAGAGTTTGAATCAGAAGCCGGATAAATTCGCCAAGATCGGCGCTCAGCTTGAGCAAGAATAGATAGAATTCCATGATAGATCAAGGTCATGGGTCCTAATCCTTGAATGCAATGAGATTAATGTGGACACTAGCAAGGATGCATAGTGTGAAATACAGTGATCGCCGCAAATCCAAGAACAGATAAATTGTCCCCAGGTGGAATTCCACCACCTTGGGAAATTCATCACAGGAGGACATGCGTGTGGTTGGCATCGTCCATATACGTTGCAATGTATGCATGGAGGAGACACCACCTGGAGTAACTGGCATGGAGAACACTGTAATATTAATGTATTACAATCCCTTTACTTGATGTGGAAGATCTGCGAGAACCTCTTGGAGGCTCAGAAATTTAATGCTCCTAAGCGTTCTTGCTGCGCCAAGGAATTAAGAATGGTAGGAGAATATTTTTGGAGATCATGACAGTGGATCGAATTAATGTGTTTCCTTGGGGAAAGCCATCGTCGACGAGCGTTTGCACTATTAAATAGTTTGAGCATAGGTGAATTTGCCACAACTGCCTTTCCTCCATGTTCTTTTGTTTCTCTATGGAATTGGGTTGCAGCCATAGAGAGCCATGATGTCGCTGGGGAATTGTCCCGCTGGAGGAAATCTGCGGAGAAATTGTTGTTCAAGACCTGAGGGGAATGTATGAATTGGTCATAAGAAGACTTGATTTTATAGAGAAGAAAGGGACGGGCAGTCAAAGTTGATGGACCGTAAAATGGAATGGCTTCAAGCCCGAATGGAGAGGAGGATCGTTGGTTTGGAGACAGAGATTCTTCTTTTGAAAGCAAGGTCCTACGAATTTGAATGGATTACCGAAGATGTTGATGGACAGGATTTTCCCATTCGGATACAAATCTTCAGGAAGCTGGAGTTAGCAGAGCGCCGCCAGAAGCTGGACAGAATCGCTCAAATTTGAATGGATTACCGAAGATGTTGATGGACAGGATTTTCCCATTCGGATACGAATCTTCAGGAAGCTGGAGTTAGCAGAGCGCCGCCAGACAGAATCGCTCAAATCAAGTAGACATTATTTGGAAGCAAACCCCTCTATGGAATTTTAGTTAATTATGAATTATGTTTTGCAAATTTAAACTATTTTATTATTAATGTACTCGAATTTTGAAGCAGTCGGAGTTGGGTGATGGGTGAAGTTGCTGAAGTTACAAAGCATTCAAAGCATGTAAATATGGCCATGAAAACTAGCATTTTTAATAGTAAATATAGTCATTTTGTTTAACAAAAACCGGAAAATTTAATGGGAATAAAATCCAGGTTTAAATAATGGGAATTTTTTTTTTAAATGTCAAAGATATGAATATAATATATGTAACTGTCTGTCACATCCTTATGTAAATACATAAAAGAATTTTTTTTTTTTAAATGGTAAAACTATATTACATTTACATAACCTTTATTGTAACCATTATTGCGCAGTTTTATCATTTGCTTATAGCTGAACAGAGGTGATATGTCTTGGACCCACTTTATTTGTTTGACAATCTATACAGTTTATTGACTTAAGGTTCGGCTCGACTGCATGGGTAACATGTGTAATAAACGGCAATCGGATTACATGCCTTGTCCGACCCGTAGCCTTTTCCGGCGTTGAGCTGTTGGCGGCATTTAAGTTTCATGTCAGCGATTTAACAGGTGGCCTGGCTCACCTGCTTGGCCATGTGACTCGTCGGTTCTCGCACCCTCGGCCTTCACGCCTTGGGTTCCCGCTCTTTTCCTACGGTGGAGATCTAATGCCCAGATCTGAGGGCAGGGAAACATCTAAGGGTTTGAGGCTCTTCATAAACCCCTTAGGGCTTTGCTCGCGGCTCATTTGGCACTGGAATGGTTCTCGGGATTTCTCTGGTCTATCAACACCTGGTTTTGTTTTTCATTTATCGCCTCCCCTGAGCTTCATCTACAGCTCCGAGGTCTTATGCTTATTCTTCAGGGACACTGTGCAGGTAATATACTCTGTTTTGAATTTAGACACAGTCTTTTCGCTACAGATTATCTCCTATTTCCGAAAATTCGGCACAAGCTTTGCATGCGTTTAATAATGAGGTTTACTACTAGATTGTAAGCACCCATTGACTGATATCCCTCGATATTGTCGTGTGCAGGTAAGGATTGTTGCAAGCCTCCTTTCTGCTTGTGGATTGACGGAGCCCAAATGCCTCGACCTTCTCCGTCACATACCAAGTAAGCAATCGGCCCTAAAACCTGGTGCGTAGTTTGAGGGTTTTTCTTTCCTTGATGTGCCTGAAACGGCTGTGATTTATACCCGCGTGTCTTCTTCTTTTGTTTCTTATGTGCACTGGTTTTCGGCTGTTTAGATTCCAAGCGAGGAATTCCAGAGGAGGTCCTCATGACTTGCATGTGTTTTCTCATATTCCCAGGTCTTTATGTTCCGGCTTACCCTGTTGAGCTATGAGGAACAGGCAGTTTCCCTTGCGCCTTAACCCTGTGCAGCGGTTGAATGATTCGATGGCAATCCTTGCCTTCCTATGTTTAGACATTCAGATGCCATTGTTATTTGTAAATGATGAGGGAGTTGTTGAACTGGCCGCTGTGTATGGACCCCTCTGGTCAAAGGGTGTTTTTATTTAGACTTAATGAATATATATTCAATTTTGCTCTTTCAGTTCATCGCTCTTAATTACTATTTGCTCTGTAATTGCTGGTTCGCTTCTGGTCTTTCCTTGGATAGTTAAATGGCATGCCGCTCATACTTACAGTATGCTCAGTCCGATAATGTTGGTTTGCCATTCTGAATTCAGTTAGTTGTTATGTCTAATTCTGTGAATGGTATGTATTCCGGTTCTTCCGCTACCGCATAATGTTATCATCTCAGGAATGGTAGTTGGTTTTTCTTTGCTATTCATTTTTGTTTATATCCTCCTTACGCAGTTATGGAATGCTGTATTACCAGCATATGGGTCTTACCGTTACTGAGTTTAAGTTATAATAGAATTGTTGGATTGTTACAGCGCATACATATATGTATTACCTGTTGAATGTACGTGTATACATGTGATTACTTACGCTGCCGTGTCCATAGCCACGGTTAAGCAATTTCTGTGGTTGCATTCGTTGTCCTTTGAATGGATACTAGGGAAACTAGACTTGGCTTGTGTTCCTTTGGTTTTCTCTTCTTAAGTTAATCATTCTCGAAATATTTACTTCTTCAGTACCGTTCAGTTAACTGCAATTTATTTCACTGTTAAGCAACCAGTTTCGTAATATTTACCTTTTCGATGGCATTTGGTTATATGTGACTAATTCTCAGTGTTATATGAATTCTCTTGTGGTCACAGTCTCGTAAAGTCTCTAAACTCTGAACTTTGTTCACAATGTGTAATTACATGATTTGTCCAACGAGTATTTGGTTAGGATAACTCTGGCTGCTCTCAAAAAAAAGAGTAGTTTGAGGCCTTTTACATTCCTTCTTTTAACTGTGGATAACACAGGTAAATAAAGATAGTCTAATCGTTCTTTTAATGTACTTAACCGCTCGGATATCCACTGCAGTGCTTCTGGTCCGACTCATTGCTTATATGTTTCTTTTTATTGAACTACCATTAGCGTGTCAGGTTTTCTCTTTTACAATTATCTGACATTTAAATAGTAATATTTGCCTGAATCAAATATACTAAAGCAATATGACATCAAAGGAAAATTTTATGATGTAATGGTCTGCACTGTCAACTACTGTAAATTTAACTACAGTATGGTCAACAGTCATTGTTGAACTAATTTTCCTTCAAATGCTAACACGTACCTGGTTCGCCAGTGTTGTATATATATGCTTCAGAAATTCACCTGCAATCCATGTTTGCTCTTGTCCACCCAACCTTGAGACCCATCGCTAAGACTGGAATCTCCCCCCGAGCTATCTTGCAGGCCTACAACCCTCAACAAGATACATGCACCTTGTGCTTGGTTATCTGGTCCTTACCAGACTTAACCAGCTTGTTTTTTTTTTCCTTCTCTTTTCTGTCTGTCCCTACAGCACAGAATTCTTTTTCTCTACCCCGGACTTTCCCCGTTAGGGAGGGTAGTTTCATTCAGTTTTCATAACTGATTTTCTTCTTCAAATCCTCCTTTCAGAGGTTGCCAACATTTCAAGAAGTATATATTTTCCAATATATTTTTAATTCACAAATAAAATAATATGATTAGAGTTTTTTTTTTTTAAATAAAAGAACAACAGTCTTTCAACTCTATCTCTTACTACAGTAAAATTCCAACATTTACATTTTCCAGGGTCATCACATCTCCCCCTCCTGAGATTGGACATCGTCCCGATGTCTGATTTCCATAAACAATTCCGGGTAAGCCTTTTTAATGAGCTCTTCGTCTTCCCAAGTGGCCTCATCAGGCCCATAGTGCTGCCACTGCACTTTAACTTGGGTAATAGCTCACTTCCGCAGCCGCACTTCTCTCCGGTCGAGAATGTTCAATGGCTCGACCAGAACCTCGCCTTCCGGTTCGACCTGCAATCAACAACAATTCCAGTCACTTCCTGCCTGGGATAAAAGCTTAACTAGATCAACCAGATTAGTTCTTACCCGTACATCCTGCCATTTGATCACATGTTTAGGGTCGTAAACGTATTTTTTTAGTATAGAAACGTGGAAAACATTGTGGATCCTAATATGACTTGGCAGGGTGAGTTGGTAAGCCACCGGCCCCACTCTTGCCAAGACCTGAAAAGGTCCAAAATAACGAGGAGCAAGTTTGGCACACCCGCTCCATTGCAAGGTGCTCCTTTTGGCTTGGATCCTCACAAAAACATGGTCACCGACCTGATATTCTTTGAACCTTCTTTTCCGATCTGCAAAACTTTTTTGTCTGTCCTGAGCAGCCTTTAAATTAGTACGCACCCTTTTTACCATGTCTTCCATTTCTTTGAGCATTTCTGGTCCCAATCTTAATTTATCCTCAGGTCCACCCCAGCTTGAGGGTGTGCGGCATTTCCGCCCATACAAGACCTCAAAGGGACTCAGTTGTGTTGACGTGTGATATCCATTATTATATGCGAATTCAACCAGGTGTAAATATTCCTCCCATTGAGTTGGTTTCTGCATTACACATGCTCTCAACATGTCCTCCACTACCTGGTTCACTCGTTCTGTTTGACCATCGGTCTGGGGATGATAGGCTGTGCTGAAATTCAGCTGTGTTCCCAGTTCAGTAAACAATGTTCTCCAAAAAGTTGACGTGAATTTTACATCACGATCAGATATTATTATCTTCGGAAGTCCATGCAGTTTGAACACATTCTGCATAAAAATATGAGCAATTTGCACAGCCTTATAAGTGGACTGCACAGGTATAAAGTGTGCTGCCTTACTCAGTTTATCTACCACTACCATAATGGAGTCATTGTTTCTCTTTGTCCGAGGCAACCCGGTTATAAAATCCATAGAAATAGTTTCCCATTTCCACTCTGGAATGGGTAAAGGTTGTAGTAGCCCTGCTGGATGCAAATGCTCTACTTTAATCTGTTGACACTCCAAACACCGTGCCAAGTATTCAGCTACATTCTTTTTCATTCCTGGCCAATACTATTCTTTTCTAAGTGCGGTGATCATTTTTTGGTACCTCGGGTGCCCAATATAGTGGCTGATGTGAAACTCATCCAAAATCAGAGTCCTAAGACCATCTTTATTAGGTACATACAGCCTCTTATTATAATACAACATACTGGCATCATCTAATTCATATCCCTTATGAATTTTCCCACTAGAAAGTTGTTGTAGCTGCTGTTTTATTTGCTGGTATTCAGCATCTTGATCTGCTGCTGTTTTTATCATTTCAAACAAGGAATTCTTCCATTTACTGAACGAAATTTCATACAAGCACTGCACCTTCCGACTCAATGCGTCGGCTACACGGTTCTCCTTCCCTTTTAAGTGCTTAATTTCAAAATCAAATCCACTTAGAAAATCCGCCCAACGGGCTTGCCTCGTATTTAAGGTAGGTTGGCTGAAATAATTTGTCAAGCTGTGATGATCTGTTAACAACAGAAATTTTCTCCCCAAGAGATAATGTCGCCACATCTTCAGTGCGTGTATAACGGCTGCCAATTCTAAGTCGTAGGCAGAATATTTCTGCTCATGTTCCTTTAGCTTTCTTGATTCGTACGCGATTACTCTTCCTTCCTGCATCAATACACCGCCCACACCCTCCTTACTCGCATCAGTACATACCACGTAATCCTTATTAGGATCAGCTATACTCAAGATGGGTGCGGTGGTGAGTAAATGTTTAAGTTGCTCAAAGCTCCGCTGACACTCTGAGGTCCATTTGAATACCCTTCCTTTTTTTTGTAAGGAGGTGATAGGGTATGCTACCCTTGAAAAACCTTCCACGAATCTTCTATAATAGCCAGCTAGCCCCATAAAGGACCTGATATCTGCCACATCCTTTGGTATGGGCCATTCCATTATAGTCCTTATCTTTTCAGGGTCCACTGCAATCCCCTCTTTGGTGATTATATGGCCTAAGTATTGTATTTCCTCCCTGAAGAAATCACACTTGCTGAACTTAGCGTATAGCTGATGTTCCCGGAGAGTTTGTAGCACTAATCTGAGATGCTCCTCGTGCTCCTCCCTAGAACGAGAATATATCAGAATATCATCGATAAATATCAATACAAATTTATCCAAGAACCTATGAAACACACTGTTCATCAAACACATAAAGGTGGCAGGTGCATTGGTCAAGCCAAAAGGTAGCACTACAAACTCGTAGTGCCCATACCGTGTTCTGAAAGCTGTTTTAGCGATATCTTCCTCCTTAATCCTAATCTGGTGATACCCGGATCACAGATCGATCTTAGAGAACACTGTTGCCCCCTTCACTTGATCGAAAAGTTCATCAATCCGAGGTAAAGGATATTTATTTTTTATCGTGAGCTTGTTCAGTTGACGATAGTCTATGCACATCCGAAGAGTCCCATCTTTTTTCTTGACAAATAACACTGGGGCTCCCCATGGTGATACACTGGGGCGAATGTAATTTTTGTCTAGCAGCTCTTGCAGTTGCATTTTTAATTCTGTTAATTCAGGTACGCTCATTCGATAAGGTGCCCGCGACACTGGTGCTGCCCCCGGTGTCAATTCGATGGTAAAGTCTATATCTCTCTTGGGTGGCAGTCCAGGTATCTCCTCTGGAAAAACATCTGCAAATTCTTGTATTACGGGAATATTTTCCAGCGTGGCTGTTTTATCCTTCTGATTTGCATAGCCTACCTGAATGGCATAAATTTGACATTTCTTTTTGATACATTTAGCTAGCTGGGATGCCGTGATCGGCCGGATCTGCACGGGGTGCTTGATCCCTTGCAGTTCCTGTTTCTCCCCAAAGTCATCTTTATAGTAAATGGTTTTCGTCTTGCAGTTTACTAATGACCAGTGTTTTTCTAGCCAATCCATCCCAATCAGAATGTCATATGAACCCAAAGGAAGTACATTCAGATCCACTACTATTGGCTGTCCTGCTACGGTTAAAGAGCAATTATTAATTTTTGCCAAGACCCGTCTCTTGGCCCCCGTAGCTAACTGTACCAGCCATGGATTCCTGAATTTTTCAGATTGTAACTTACACTGTTCTACTATCTTTGGGCTAATATAACTTAAAGTGGCTCCTGGATCAATGAGAACAACTATAGAAAGATTCGAAATTTTACCTTCAAATTCCACCATAGTCGGCTGGTATTCCGCTTGACGATCATCCAGGGCTGCGTTAATCCTTGGTACGCTACGTCCCACATCCCCAACGGTCGATGCTTCGTGAATCTGGGATATCTGATCAGTACCCTTCCGCTGCGGACAGTTTTTGACGTAGTGTGGTCCTCCACAGCCCCAGCATTGAACTGGAGGTCTGGCCATTCCTTCACCCTCCGGCCTAGTAGGCTGTTCACTCACTCTGGACTCACTGGTTGGCCTAGCCTTGAGTGACCCTCTTGCAACAGTTCTGCTGTTCTGCCCTTTGCCAGCTCCCTTACTACCATTTCTGCGACTTCCTTTACTATTCCCAACTGTTTTGTTACCTCTTCTTTCATTCCATCTTTTATTTGGAGCATCTCCCCTCTGTTTATTCTGCTGGTAACAGATTCTAGCCTTGCGGATAGCTTCATCCATTGTCCTAGGATTGTCAAACTCGATCCTTTCTCTTATATATAGAGGTAAACTGCTTACAAACCTTTGCACCTTGGCTTTCTCCTCCTTAATATAGGGCACATAGCGAAGCAGGGAGGTAAAACGGTTGATAAATTCGTCCATAGTCTGCTGTCCCAACCGTAAATCATGGAATTCCCTTGCTTTTTCATCGTAGAAGCGCTCGGTCAGATATCTCTCTTTGAAGTATTTCTGAAACTTTTCCCATGTTATGGTCCGTTCGCTTACCCCCTTGACGATCTTAATTTCCTCCCACCACAGGGTTGCTTTACCTTGTAACTGGAAGATGGCCAATCGTGCCTTCAAGTTGTGGTCATATTCATACAACTGGAAATATTTGTTCATGTTAATTAACCATGCTTCAGCCGCTTCTTCCTGTTCCCCATCAAAATGTGGGGGTTTAATTTTTCGAAATTCTCCCTGCAGCTCCATTCTCTGACGTTTTGAAGTCTGCTGTTCGAGTACATTATCAGAATGGTCCTCCTTTTCTTCTGAGTTTTCAGGTTCAGTTTGATAGTTTCGTTCTTCTGTCATCCTCTGCTGTTCCACACTGGGATTAGCTAGTGGTGGGTTCTGCCTATCCGACAAACTCTTCAGAATTCTTTCTTGTTCCACCGTCAGTCGTGCATTATCCTCTCGTAAACGTGCCATCTCATTCTTCAGCTCCTGAACAGTTTCCAGTATTGCAAGGTTTGTGCTACGTGTCTCCTCGCCAAGCTGTACCCACAGCTCTGGGTTTTCCCGAGGATTTACTGCAGGTTCCTGACCTGCCATCGATCTATGCGAAGCGCTGCCGGCTCTCTGCATATTCACTGTTTTCTATCTGTTAGCTATTAGCTGTTATTGTTCCTGTGTCTCACCCCTAGAAATGGGACAAGAAAAGGAGTTAGTTTAATTAACTCTCTATCTTACAGATGTATGGGATAGTTATCTGTACATTTGAACATGCTGTTCCAGAGGCCACAGTATTGTAACCTCGCTCTGATACCAATTTGTCACATCCCTATGTAAATACATAAAAGAATTTTTTTTTTTTTAAATGGTAAAACTATATTACATTTACATAACCTTTATCGTAACCATTATTGCGCAGTTTTATCATTTGCTTATAGCTGAACAGAGGTGATATGTCTTGGACCCACTTTATTTGTTTGACAATCTATATAGTTTATTGACTTAAGGTTCGACTCGACCGCATGGGTAACATGTGTAATAAACGGCAATCGGATTACATGCCTTGTCCGACCCGTAGCCTTTTCCGGCGTTGAGCTGTTGGCGGCATTTAAGTTTCATGTCAGCGATTTAACAGGTGGCCTGGCTCACCCGCTTGGCCATGTGACTCGTCGGTTCTCGCACCCTTGGCCTTCACGCCTTGGGTTCCCGCTCTATTCCTACGGTGGAGATCTAATGCCCAGATCTGAGGGCAGGGAAACGTCTAAGGGTTTGAGGCTCTTCATAAACCCCTTAGGGCTTTGCTTGCGGCTCATTTGGCACTGGAATGGTTCTCAGGATTCCTCTGGTCTATCAACGCCTGGTTTTGTTTTTCATTTATCGCCTCCCTTGAGCTTCATCTACAGCTCCGAGGTCTTATGCTTATTCTTCAGGGACACTGTGCAGGTAATATACTCTGTTTTGAATTTCGACACAGTCTTTTCACTACAGATTATCTCCTATTTCCGAAAATTCGGCACAAGCTTTGCATGCGTTTAATAATGAGGTTTACTACTAGATTGTAAGCACCCATTGACTGATATCCCTCGATATTGTCGTGTGCAGGTAAGGATTGTTGCAAGCCTCCTTTCTGCTTGTGGATTGACGGAGCCCAAATGCCTCGACCTTCTCCGTCACATACCAGGTAAGCAATCGGCCCTAAAACCTGGTGCGAAGTCTGAGGGTTTTTCTTTCCTTGATGTGCCTGAAACGGCTGTGATTTATACCCGCGTGTCTTCTTCTTTTGTTTCTTATGTGCACTGGCTTTCGGCTGTTTAGATTCCAAGCGAGGAATTCCAGAGGAGGTCCTCATGACTTGCATGTGTTTTCTCATATTCCCAGGTCTTTATGTTCCGGCTTACCCTGTTGAGCTATGAGGAACAGGCAGTTTCCCTTGCGCCTTAACCCTGTGCAGCGGTTGAATGATTCGATGGCAATCCTTGCCTTCCTATGTTTAGACATTCAGATGCCACTGTTATATGTAAATGATGAGGCAGTTGTTGAACTGGCCGCTGTGTATGGACCCCTCTGGTCAAAGGGTGTTTTTATTTAGACTTAATGAATATATATTCAATTTTGCTCTTTCAGTTCATCGCTCTTAATTACTATTTGCTCTGTAATTGCTGGTTCGCTTTTGGTCTTTCCTTGGATAGTTAAATGGCATGCCGCTCATACTTACAGTATGCTCAGTCCGATAATGTTGGTTTGCCATTCTGAATTCAGTTAGTTGTTATGTCTAATTCTGTGAATGGTATGTATTCCGGTTCTTTCGCTACCGCATAATGTTATCATCTTAGGAATGGTAGTTGGTTTTTCTTTGCTATTCGTTTTTGTTTATATTCTCTTTACGCAGTTATGGAATGCTGTATTACCAGCATATGGGTCTTATCGTTACTGAGTTTAAGTTATAATAGAATTGTTGGATTGTTACAGCGCATACATATATGTATTACCTGTTGAATGTACGTGTATACATGTGATCACTTACGCTGCCGTGTCCATAGCCACAGTTAAGCATTTTCTGTGGTTGCATTCGTTGTCCTTTGAATGCATACTAGGGAAACTAGACTTGGCTTGTGTTCCTTTGGTTTTCTCTTCTTAAGTTAATCATTCTCGAAATATTTACTTCTTCAGTACCATTCAGTTAACTACAATTTATTTCACTGTTAAGCAACCAGTTTCGTAATATTTACCTTTTAGAAGGCATTTGGTTATATGTGACTAATTCTCAGTGTTATATGAATTCTCTTGTGGTTACAGTCTTGTAAAGTCTCTAAACTCTAAACTTTGTTCACAATGTGTAATTACATGATTTTTCCAACGAGTATTTGGTTAGGATAACTCTGGATGCTCTAAAAAAAAAGAGTAGTTTGAGGCCTTTTACATTCCTTCTTTTAACTGTGGATAACACAGGTAAATAAAGATAGTCTAATCGTTCTTTTAAGGTACTTAACCGCTCGGTTATCCACTGTAGTGCTTCTGGTCCGACTCATTGCTTATATGTTTCTTTTTATTGAACTACCATTAGCGTGTCAGGTTTTCTCTTTTACAATTATCTAACATTTAAATAGTAATATTTTCTTGAATCAAATATACTAAAGCAATATGACATCAAAGGAAAATTTTATGATGTAATGGTCTGCACTATCAACTACTGTAAATTTAACTACAGTATGGTCAACAGTCATTGTTGAACTAATTTTCCTTCAAATGCTAACACGTACCTGGTTCGCCAGTGTTGTATATATATGCTTCAGAAATTCACCTGCAATCCATGTTTGCTCTTGTCCACCCAACCTTGAGACCCATCGCTAAGACTGGAATCTCCCCCCGAGCTATCTTGCAGGCCTACAGCCCTCAACAAGATACATGCACCTTGTGCCTGGTTATCTGGTCCTTACCAGACTTAACCAGCTTGTTTTTTTTTTCCTTCTCCTTCTGTCTGTCCCTACAGCACAGAATTCTTTTTCTCTACCCAGGACTTTCCCCGTTAGGGAGGGTAGTTTCATTCAGTTTTCATAACTGATTTTCTTCTTCAAATCCTCCTTTCAGAGGTTGCCAACATTTCAAGAAGTATATATTTTCCAATATATTTTTAATTCACAAATAAAATAATATGATTAGAGTTTTTTTTTTTTAAATAAAAGAACAACAGTCTTTCAACTCTATCTCTTACTACAGTGAAATTCCAACATTTACATTTTCCAGGGTCATCACACTATTGTTAAATTATTATCAAACTAATGAAATAAGATATGTTGGAAGGAATGTTTAATTAATAGAAAAATATTATAATTGTCTTGGGAGTGGTTCTACAACCGAGTATATGAGAGATATGTATATGCCAGAGATGTGGAGAGTGGCTTTACAACCGAGTACATGAGAGAGATGTAGAGAGTGGCTCTACAACCGAGTACATGAAAGATATGTATATGCCAGAGATGTTTGTGCAAAGTTCTTTAAAAAAAAATTACATTACTTTAAAAATTAATTCAGCCATAAATAAAATACTTCAATTTGTAATTGAAATTAAAAATAAAAAATAAAAAATATTTTTTTGTATGAGGAATATATGTAGTTTGTTCATTGACTTGAGATCTAATACCTATAGCATGCTAGAAATGTGTAACATAATCTAACTTAAACATTTTAACTAGGTGAAAATAAAACCAGCTTAAAACCATGGACTTGAGATCAAATACTTATAGCATGCTAGAAATGTGTAACATAATTTAACTTAAACATTTTAACTAGGTGAAAATGAAACCAGCGTAAATTCATGGACTTGAGATCTAATACTTATAGCATGCTAGAAATGTGTAACATAATTTAACTTAAACATTTTAACTAGGTGAAAATAAAACTAGCTTAAATCCCTCGAACATTGGATCTATCATGGGCCGTGAGGGATCAAATCTCTCTAGGTGCATACCTTCTTTTTGGAGTGTAGAATTTGAGGAAATGTTTGCACATCAAGGGATTTGATTTCTCTTGCGGCATGATAATAAAACCAGCGTAAATCCCTAGAACATTGGATCTATCATGGGCCGTGAGGGATCAAATCTCTCTAGGTGCATACCTTCTTTTTGGAGTGTAGAATTTGAGGAAATGTTTGCACATCAAGGGATTTGATTTCTCTTGCGGCATGATAATAAAACCAGCTTAAATCCCTAGAACATTGGATCTATCATGGGCCGTGAGGGATCAAATCCCTCTAGGTGCAAATCTTCTTTTTGGAGTGTAGAATTTGAAGAAAGGTTTGCACATCAAGGGATTTGATCTCTCTTGGGGCATGATAGATCCAATGTTCGATGGATCTAAGTTGGTTCCAGTTGAAGACAACAATGTCACATTTTTAGATTATCATTATTATGTATATGTTTGAGATTAACTTCAAAATTCACATTATGTTTTCTTTGATTGGCATGACCAGATCATTCTCTTTTTTTAATTTAGTTTGTGTTGCTTGCCTTGAATGGTTTGTACATCTTTGTTCATGTTTTGAGTGGTTTGTGTGTTTACGTGTTTGGATTTGGATGATAATATTTTTTTTAATTACACTTGTATAATATTTTTATATGTGTATGTAAGTGTTTATTAGTAAATAGTTGGTAATGAAGAAGGGACACAATCTTGTCAATAGTTTGCAAGAGGATTGATACTGCACATCTATTTCATTTAATTTTAGATCTCACAACTTCAACTATTAATTCTCAATAATGTCCCTTTGAGTATTACTAAATATATCTTGAAGAGTAGTTTAATAACTTTTTGGGTCAAGATTACTCTTGAAATAATTTTTTTCTTTGCTAATGTTTGAAATAATTTATTTACTTCAAGAATATTTGATGATTTTTTATCTATAGTCTATTCAACAAACTCAAGAAATAATGTATTTTTGAATTTTTTTTAATAAGTGGCTAGAATTATAAAATATTTACATTATTTGTTTCTCCAAACAATTATCACGTCTCATTCAAAAATATTTTGATTTGTTTTGAATGTTTATAGATACATACTTTCCTCTTATAAATATTATGAATACTTTATTATATGCAATTATCTATTAGATTTTGAATATATGTAATTGTCTATTAGTAATTAGATGGTGATGTAGAAGGGAGACGATCTTATCAAGGATCAATTATTACCTATTAGCAATCTTGAATATATGTAATTGTCTATTAGTAACTAGTTGGTGATGTAGAAGGGAGATGATGTTATCAAGGATTAATTTGCACTTTGCAGGAGAATTGATTATGCATATCTATTTCATTTTAATTCTAGGTATCACAACTTTTGAAAGCTAATTAATTCTTAATAATGACCTTTTAGGTATTACTATATATCTTGAAAAGATTTTTCTTAATAATCTACAATGTCAAGATTAACAACATGTAATGCATCTAATGCAAGCAATCAAATAAGATTAGAAAACAAGATATACACTAAAAAAATGCATCTAATGCAAGAAATCAAATGAGATCGCAAATCAACATCTACACCAAAATCAATGCATCTTAGAAATCCAAATCTACACTGAAATAACTGCATCTAGTGCAATCAATCAAAATGGATTAGAAATCAACATCTACACTGAAATCAATGCATCTAGAGAAAGTAATCAAATAGGACTAGAAATCAACATCTACACTAAAATCAATGTATCTAGTGCAAGAAATTGAATATAATTCTAAGAAAAAATCATCTACGCTGAAATCAATGAATCTATTGCAAGAAATATTCTTCCCTCTCTCTCCCCTCCATCTGATCTTGAAAAATATTTTTTAATAATTCACTGTCTCAAAATTAACAAGATCCAATCCATCTAATGTGAGCAATCAAATAGAATTAGAAAACAACATTTACACTGGAATTAATGCGTCTAATGCAAGCAACCAAATAATATTAGAATTCAACAGCTACACTGAAATCAATGCATCTAGTGCAAGCAATCAAAAATTATTATAAATCACCATCTACACTCAAATCAATGCATCTAGAGCAAGCAATCAAATAGGATTAGAAATAAAAATCTACACTGAAATCAATGCATCTAGTGCAAACAATCAAATATAATTAGAAATCAACATCTACACTGAAATTAATGCATCTAGTGCAAGCAATCAAATAGGATTATAAATCATCATCTACACTAAAATCAATGCATCTTGTGCAAGAAATCGTCTTCCCTCTCTCCCCCCTCCATATATATCTATATCTCCCTTCATCTCTCCTTCTTTGTCTCTCTATTTCACCCCCCGCCCCAAACACACACACTCTCTCTCTCCATATATATCTATCTCTCTCTGCCTCCCTCCCTCTCTCTCTCTCTTCTTCCCTCTCTTCACCTCCCATCTATATCTCTATCTCCCTCTACCTCTATTTTGTCTCTCTATATCACCCCCAAAGCATACACATTATTTCTCCATATATATCTATCCCTCCCTCCCTCTTACTCTCCCTCTCCCTCCCTCTTACTCTCCCTTCTATTTCTCTTCCCTTTTGATATCCTCTCTCCCTCTTTCTCTTTGCCTTATCACTCCATCTCTCTCTCTCTCTCTCCACTTTTCTCTCTTATGTCTTTGTTCTTACCTACCTCTCTCTCCCTCCCTCTCTCCTCTTTGTCATGTCCTCTCTCTCTCTTCCTTCCTCTATGTCTCTTTCTCTCCCACCTCACTCTATCCCCCCCTCTCTCTTCACCCTCCAACTCTGTCATTATCTCCATCCCTCTCTCCTCTCTCCTTCTCTCCCCCCTTCCATTCATCTCTCCTTCTTTGTCTCTCTATCTCACCCAAAAACATACACACTCTCTCTCCATATCTCCCTTGTCACTCCCTCCCTCTCTCTCTCTCTCTATTTATTTCTTCTTCACTCCCTCTCTCCCACTCCAACTCCATCTCTTTGTCCCTCCCTCTCTCCTCGTCTCTCTCAAGTCCTCTCTGTAGTCCTTCCCCTCTCTCCCTTTCCCTCCTACCTCCCTCTCTCTCCCCCCTCTCTCTCCCTCTCTATCTGCTCTCCAACCTTGTCACTATCTCTCCCTTTTCCATCTTTGTGTCTCCCTCTCTCTCTCTTACCCTTCTCTCCCTCTCTCACTAGTCTCTTTCTCTCTCTCTTTACTCCTCTTCTTCCCTCTCCTTCATTGTATCTCTTCCTCTCCCTTGACATTCCCCCTATCTCTCCACCTCTATCACTTTATGTCTTTGTTCTTCCCTCCATATATATTTAGAGTTAATATATATCATGGTATATTAATATATATTATAATATAACAAATTTAATATTATATTAAATTTAATATTGCATTAATTTAAAGTTATTAAACTTTGTAATTTTAATATTAGATTTAATGATGTTTTTTTCCAAAGGAAAAAACGAAACTTTTTATTAAGACAATAAAAAGTTTACATTGCACATGCTGACGCATCTCTATTCATCCTGTGTGACTACTTTGTCTGTTTTACAAAAAATTTGCTGCCTTTTGCTTGAGATCAGTTTCCCTTTATATGCAAACTGTCCCTGCTTCAACTTCTTTTCTTGTTTTGACCGGAACTAAGGTTCCTTTTGACTACAAAAAGCTTGAAAAAACTAAAAATTGTCCAAATACTGTTGTCCCAAACAAAGCCGGGTCTCCTCAACAGAGAGGAGAACAACTCGTTACATAAGCATAATAGTTATATATAATTGTCCTTTTGCCGTAGCTTAAAGAGTCTGATTTTTTGCATATGAGAGAAAAAAGTTTTAGATTTTTATATGAAAAAGAAAGACAAAAAAGAGCTGCCTGAAATTCAGAAAAAAAGATCATGAGGAGGCTGATCGGTCCTTCTGATTTGTCCTTGGTTATCCTCTAGTATTTTCCAGCTGCCCAAAACCTGCTGTAGACCGTCTTTAGAAAGCTTGTCCGCTGTATCATTTCTTTCCCTGTAAATGTGACATAGAGAGAAGCTGTTAAAATATGATTTTAATATCTGAATTTCCTCCAGGATTTGTTTTAAGACTTGATTACTGCATGTGCTTTGACCGTTTACCCATCTGATCACATTTTGGGAATCTCCGAAGATCTGAATTGTGAGAGAGTGCCTTTGAATAAGCCAGCATAGAAGGAGTTTCAGGGCGAGCAATTCTGCATAGTTGTTTGAACCGGTTCCTAAGCCTACAGAAGCTTGGAGAATGTGAGATGAGTTTTCGTATATGACTAAGCCTGCTCCAGCATTATTGTTCTGAGAAGCTCCATCGAAGAAAGCCCAAGGGATTCCTTCTGTTATGTGAACTTCTGGAACGCTTCTTTGGGGATGGGTTTCCTTAGGTTCTGGGATACTGGAATAGATTGAAATGCTTTGGATTGCTGTAATGGACACTGGGGTTTCTTTATCCTGGAAGATGCTTCTGTTCCTAGCTATCCATACCCCCCAGCTAATGATTAAAGGAAGATTGCGCATGTTCCCATTTGGATATGAATGCCACCACTTCTTCCATGCTTCTTGTATATTTTCACCTTCCCATTCTAGCTTTTTGTTCAGGATGTTTCCTGCCTCTCCCCAAATCTTAAGAGTTTCTGGGCACTTTAGGAAGAGGTGATTTATGGATTCAGCTTCCTGTTTGCATAAAGTGCATCTCCCTGGCCCGTACATAAATCTGGACTGCAGAATGTCCCAAGTTGGGATTTTACTTTTTAGAATACACCAGAAAAGGATTTTTGACTTTGGAGGGCTTTTTAGTTTCCATAGCTGTTTCGACCACCATTCCGGATCTCCCCATCCTTTCCTGGACATGAGGAATTTGTAGCCATTCTTTGGTGCATATTCCCCTGAGTCTGCATGCGCCCATATTAACTCATCCTGCCTGTCTTTCAGCCTTACATTGGATCTGGAAAGTTCCTGTATGAAAGTTCTCCATTCGTTCCACCATCCATGCTCTAGCTCTAAATCTTCTTCACTCTTCCATGCTTGTCCCCAAATGGTTGAAGACCCCGGCTTTTCCACTTGACTTAAAAAGAGAATGCCTTTTTCTTCTAGATGCTGAACTAGGCCGGGAGGGAGGACATAGTTTTCGTTGCATCCTACCCAAGGGTCCTTCCCTATCTTTACCTTTTCTCCATTCCCAACCTTCCATGCAAGACCTTGCTCTATTACCTTGAAAGACTCCACTGTTGCTTTCCATATTACAGAGACGTTCTTTTGGGTCTTGACTGGATTCCTGATCCACTCTTCCAATGGTCATGGGTCGATATATTTTCTTTTTACCATTTTTGTCCAGAGATTTTCCATCTTAATAAGTCTCCACCCTGATTTGGCTGCCAGAGAGAGTCCGAAATCGGGGAGGCTTTTTATCCCCCAACCGCCCCAATCTTTTGGCCTCGCCACTTTCTCCCAAGCGACCCAAGGAAGAACCAAGTTTTCTTTTGATCCTGCCCATAAAAACCTGCTGCAGATTCTCCTTATTTTCTCCAATACTCCTTTTGGCACCCATGTTAAAGCTGCCCAGAAAACTGGTATGGCTAGTAACACAGATTTTATTAGTGTCAATCTCCCTGCTCTGGATAGCCATTTAAAGCTCCAGTGGTTGATTTTTGCTTCAATCTTTTCAATTAACCAAGACCAGTCCTCTTTCCTGTATGCATTCGGCTTCAGCAAAAATCCTAAGTATTTAAACGGGGAATCCATGTTGCACATTCCGAAAGGGAAAAGAGAGTTGAGTTGAGCTTTTTCTTGTCTGTTTAGGCCTTCCTCTATAATCTGCGATTTCCTGGGATTAATCTGCATTCCAGTAGCTTTCAGAAAAAGGTCAAAGATGTTTTTTAATTCCTTAAGTTCATTTGAGGCACCATTTGTAAAAACCAAAATGTCGTCTACAAAGAGAAGGTGAGATATGAACAAATTTACTGCTGCCTCAATACCTTTTACCTTACCTTCCCTTTTAGATTTTTGAATCAGCTGGCTTAATCCTTCAGCAACTAAGAGAAATAACAAAGGGGACAGAGGGCATCCTTGCCTCAACCCTCTCTGTCCTTTAAAAAAGGGAGTGGCTGCGCCGTTTATGAGGATTGCATAGCTGACATCTGTGATACACCCCATGATCCATCTAATAAAGTCCACTTTGAATCCTAGGTGCGTTAAAAGCAGCCGAATATATGTCCAGTTTATCCTGTCGTATGCTTTTGATAAGTCTATTTTGATTACTGCACCCTTCTTATTTTTCATCTTAACACTGTGTAGGACCTCCTGTGCCACCCCAATTGCTTCATGTATTTGCCTTCCATTCAAGAACCCAAATTGTTCAGGAGAGATATGCCTTGATAGGATTGGTTTGATTCTGAGTGCTATCACTTTTGCAATTATTTTATAGATACTGTTGCATAAGGAGATAGGTCTGAAGTCCTCAAAGGATTCCGGGGCTTCTTTTTTTGGAATGAGTGCTATGAAGGTTGCATTGAAAGGACTGTAGATTTCTCCCTTCTTCCTTGACTCCTCTACGACTTCTGTGATTTCTTCTCCTATCTGCTCAAAAAAATGTAGAAAGATCTCTACTGTCCAACCATCCGGACCGGGGCTCTTCTCTTTTGCCATAGATTTGATAACACTTTCCACCTCCTCCTTCGTAACAGGGTCCATTAAATTGTCCGCTTCTTCCTCCTCCACGTATCTATGGAAGCACTGCGCTGTTTGGATGACTTCCGCAATGGTGATCTCACCATTGTCTTTAAATAAGGATTGGAAGTGGTTCACCCCAAGAGCTGATAGGGCTTCAAAAGTTTTAGCCTCCCCACCTTCTTCATTTTTTAAGTTCCAGATGGTATTTGCACTCTTCCTCCCTTTTGCATAGTTATGGAAAAAACTTGTGTTATCATCCCCTGCTTTGAGCCAGATTGCTCTACTCTTGAGTCTCCATTCCTCCTCCTTTGCCAGCAAGATTTGATTCTTGTGTTTCTCCAGTGCTAGAATTTTCTCTTTAGATTCCTGAGTCTCATAGCCATTCGCCTCTATGCTTTCAAGCTTTTGGAGTTCCTCGTTTATCCTAGAAATTTCCTCAGTGTGCTTTGCTTTCCTGTCCTTTGCCCATAGAATTGTTGCCTTCTTCAGTCTTTTAAGATTTTCCATGAATAAGAATCCTTTGTTCTCTTGTGAGCCTCTGTCAGGATGAAGCCAAGTTTCTTTGAATAGTTTGTTAAAAGATTCTTCTTGTAGCCAGGAAGCATTGAATTTGAAAGGGGCAGGAGGTTTTGGGGGAACTTTGGAGAGCTCGAGGTAGGTAGGGAAGTGATCCGATGGGCCCCCTTCTTCAACCCATTGCCTGAATAAAGGAATCATGGTGGATAAGTCCTCATTGAGTAAGAAGCGGTCTAGTCTCTTCGCCACCCTTGCTTCTCCTACTCTTCTATTCCTCCAGGTCGGCTTTAGCTTGATGAGGTTGGCTTCTATCAGATTATTTGATACTAATAGATTCTGGAAAAAATCTGTTTGCGGATCCTCTCTTGTAGCTGGACCCCAAGCTTCCGCTCTTCCTAAGGAGAAATTTAGATCACCACCCAACACCAAATAGTTATTCTTCAAAAGCGAGTTCTCCATCAACCCATTCCAGAATGGTATCCTTCCCTGGCAAGGACCATATATGTTTAGGATAGTTAGAGGAAATTCAAATTCTGTAGTCTGACATTCTAGTCCCATCACCTGCTTTATTCCCCATTGGTTCCTGAGCTTAGTTCTCCCATCTCTGTATCCAACAGCCAATCCTCCTAAGTGACCATCTGAGTCCAAGGCTGAGAATTTCCACCCTGGAAGAAGAGCGTTGAGCATTGTTTCGATTTCCTCCCCTTTCCCCAGAGTCTCCTGAAGAAGGAGGACATCCGCCTTGGAGTTCATAACTATCTCCCTAAGAGCCAGTTTTTTAGGTTTACTGGCTAAACCCCTACAATTCCAAGAGGTTATGATCATTTAAGGGCAGGGACGGGGCTTTGCACTGCTCTAAGTGCCCCTGTGATAGATTGTTGCTTCCCGTCTGCCACATCGAATTTTGCCTTGACTTGGGCCATAGACAGATTGGATTTCCTACCCCTTTTCTTCCTGGACTGACTCTGAGGGTTGGAAGGTTCGATGCCCCCCATTTTTGACATAGGGACAGGTTTAGAGTCCAGAGAGCGGAGGTTATAGGGGCATATAGGTTGTTGGGCCTGAGAGGAGGGTTCAGGGTGACCCCCGTCACAATTCAAATCTAGGGAGGGGATAGCGGCTGATATGATATCAATACAATTTTCCAAATTACCTTCATCCAAATTTACATTATTAACATTTTTTCCAGAAAGGGAGATTTTAGTGAGTGTTGGCATTATGATTCAGGTGTTGTCCTTGATGGCAAACCCATTCAGGGGATAAATCAAGAAGGACGCAGGAAATATGTTCAGCACGTGCATCCCCGCTGGTATACCATACAGAACCCGCGTCCAGGGACGCAGGCCAGCCGTTCAGGAGGTGCGTCCGCCCAGTGCACACATTTCAAGGCAGAGAAATGCACGTGGGGGTTTCTTGTGTGGTATCTAGCCGACGCTTTTGTGTTTCTATGATGTCGGCTCGTGGTATTGTTCCATGTTTTGGGGAGAAGCTTGCCTATATAAAGCAGAGGAATTCATTTGGATTAGGCATCATCTTGGTTGATCATCTCTTGGTGTGATCTAGTCCATATCTTTAAGGGTAAATCTTCTAAAGGACTACGATCTATATGGCGCATGATCAGATCTGTGGATCTGAGTGTTTGGGTTGGTTCTGAAGTCCTCTTATCTTCTATATCTAAAGGGACGCAGATTCAGTGAAGGGAAAGTGCGCCGGGACGCAGTACAGTAAAGGATCAGGTGCGTCTCTGAAGCGAAGGACGCGGCGCGACTGTGGTATTGGGTGCGTCTCTGAAGCGAAGGACGCGGCACGACTGTGGTATTGGGTGCGTCCCTGAAGCAAAAGACGCGGCGCGATAGTGTTGATGTGTGCGTCGGTCGCAGACAAGCAAAAGTAACAGTGCGTCTGCACGCAGAACAGCATAAGGTATACTGCGTCCAGTCGCAGGCCACAGAAAGAAAATATGCGTCCCTGTCTCAAGATGATCTGTTAACTGTATATTTCTGTTCATAAGGTGTTCTGGGTTGTTTCAGTAATTACTGATCTGATATCTGTAGTAGACTGTATCTGTTGTATACTTGTTGATCATTTTGAAAAAGAAGTAGGGGGTTGTAGCTCCCTTCCAGGAGAAGTCTGGAAAACGAGAAAGAGTTGTAGCTCTTTGCAGGTTGCAGCCTGCGTGCTGGTAAAGGACTGCACCAGTACAAAATCATTGTAAAAAGAATTTCTTGAAAGAAGATAGAGACATTATTGCAGCAGGTGGTTTTTCTCCCGCATTGGGTTTCCACCTTACATCTTGTGTTCTTTGGTGTGACTGTCTATTTTCCTTATTCATGCTCATTGTTTTATGGTACTGATATGCAAGAATATTTCAAAAGATCAAATAAGGAAGATTTGGTAAATTGCTAAATAATACTGATTCCCCCCCCCCTTCAGTATTATTTCCAACAATTGGTATCAGAGCAGGTCCTTCAAAACAGCTTGATCGCTTGAAGGTAGATCGTTCATCATGAGCAACTACGAGAGAGAAGCATCAATCAGGCCACCCGTCTTCGATGGGACAAACTTCAATTATTGGAAGGTAAGAGTTACTGCATATCTTCAATCTCTTGGTACAGAAGTTTGGAACATTGTAGAATCAGGCTATGCCTTTCCTTCAGTTACTCCTACAGATCCAGCTGAGAAAAAGCAGTATGAAACAAATGCAAAAGCAGTCAGTACTCTATTAGGAAGTATATCTCAAACAGAGTTCATGAAGGTCATGCACTTCAAATCAGCAAAAGAGATATGGGACAAAATGATCACTAGCTATGAAGGAGATGAACAGGTAAAAGAAGCTAAACTTCAAACTCTCAGGACTCAATATGAGACTCTCAAGATGTATAATGATGAAAGTGTGGCTAATTATTTTCTTCGAGTAGATGAGATTGTTAATTGTATGAAAAATTTGGGTGAAGAAATAAAAGAGACTATAGTAGTTCAAAAGATTCTAAGATCTTTATCTCCCAAATTTGAATCTAAAGTATCTGCAGTAGAAGAAAAGGAAAATCTCCGTGTTCTCACTATGTCTCAGCTGCATGGAATTCTAACTGCTTATGAAATGAGAAAGGGAGGTCCATCAGACAGAAGGGAAGCTGCTTTTAAAGCATCAGGCAAAGAAGATCACTATGAAGCATGTCATGTTCCAGAAGAAGAGGAAGAAGAATCAAACTTTGTCAGAAATCTTCAAAGGGGTTCTGGAAGGTTCAGAGGTAAGCTACCTTTCAAATGTTTTGCTTGTGGAAGAGTAGGTCATTATGCTGCAAAATGCTCTTATAAGGATAAAGGAAAGGAACCAGTTAGATGGAACAAGAAACAGGGTACAAATAAGAAAAGCTACTACACCCATGAAGATAGCGATGGCTTATCAAACAGTGATGAAGATGAACAAGGTAACAAATATAGATTGTTAATGGCATTTGAAGATGATAATTATGAGGATGCTATAGATGTGGATAACCTTTATGATGAAATTACTAGACTCAAGAGATGTATAGAAGAAAAGAACATGATTATTGATACTCTACAATTTCAGATTGATGAAAAGGAAAAACATCTTGAAAAATTAGAAGGTGAAATTGTTGGTCTTAGAAAAGAAATTGAGAAAACAAAAACTATTAATCTCAAGTTTATTAAAGGATCTGAAACGTTGAATGAGATTATCAGTGTGCAGCGATCTCCTCTAAATAAGACAGGTCTGGGCTACAATGGAGAAACTTCTCAAGCTTCCACTTCAAAAAGTTATCTTGATGCAGCAAGAAGAAATGAGCAAGAACACAAGGAAGATCATCAGGTAAAGCAGGGACAAACTTCAAACTATCAGGGGCAATCCAGCTTAAGGGTGAACAAAAGCCACAACCAGCCACAGGTAAAACCTTCTCAATTTGGTTCAAGAATAGATGAAAATAGAAATTACAATCAGTCGGCTGGTAGATTCAATAATCGCAGAAACTTCTTCAATGGACAATGCTTTTCTTGCCATAACTTTGGTCACAAAGCAGCCCAATGTGTTGCGTATAAAACAATCATGACTAGGGAAGCTCAAAAACAAAGAAGCATGACAGGGAATACAAAAAGGACCTATAACAATTTTTCAGCTCTTGAAAATGAAGTTGAATGCTCTATTTGCAATAATTTTGGACATGAAGATGTTGAATGTAGAAACAGGTTTCCGGAAAGAAAGGTACAAGAACAAAAAAGGGAACAAACCTCAGGCACCAAAACATGGAAAATAAAGGAACCTCAAACAGAAAGATGTGGGATAGCATTCTATGCAGAAGGACAAGAAAATCTATGGTACATTGACAGTGGATGTTCAAAGCACATGACAGGTGATAAAGAAAAACTTGAATCTTATTCTAATTTAGAAAAGGGAAAGAAAGTCTCTTTTGGAAATGATACTCCTGCAACTATAAAAGGAAAAGGTATTGCTCCTTTAAAAGAAGATGTTAAGGCTGGAAATGTTTTGTTTGTTGATGGACTAAAGCATAATCTTCTAAGTGTAAGCCAGATGTGTGATCAAAGAACCGAGGTTATATTCAGATCAAATGGATGTCTTGTTCGTGATCTTGATACAGGTAAAACAGTTCTCAAAGGAAAAAGAACTTCAAATAATCTATACATTTTTGATGAAGAACAACAACAATGCTATTTAAGCAAGGATGAAGAGCACTGGTTATGGCATCGAAGATTGGGACATCTAAGCTTCTCACAAATAAGGAAAGCTTGCAAATATCAGGCAGTTCGCGATCTTCCAGATATCAAAATTCCTGACAACACCATGTGCAGATCATGTCAGTTTGGAAAACAGACTAGAACTAACTTTCCAGAGAAAGAAGGATCAGCCAGTATGCCTCTTGAGCTAGTACATACAGATGTATGTGGACCATTCAGAAAAAGAACACCTAGAGGAGAGGAATACTTGATATTATTTATTGACGATTTCTCCAGGTTTGTTTGGTTAGGACTTATGAAGCACAAAGATGAAGCTTTCGAAAAATTCAAATCCTTCAAAGCCTTGGCTGAAAATGAATCAGGTCACAAGATTAAGTGCCTCAGATCCGACAGAGGTGGAGAATTTACTTCAAATGAATTTTTCGATTTCTGTGATGAACATGGAATAAGGAGAGAATTTTCTACAGCTAGAACTCCTCAGCAAAATGGAGTAGTGGAAAGAATGAACAGAACAGTCCAACAAATGGCTCGTGCTATGCTTGATGAATCAGGAACTCCTGCAACCTTCTGGGGTGAAGCTGCACATGCGGCAGTTATTATTCTCAACAAGACAAATGTCCGAGTGAACAGCACTCAAACTCCTCATGAGCTCTGGAGTGGTAAAACTCCTTCAGTAAAGCACTTCAAAATCTTTGGGAGCAAATGCTATATCAAAAATACTGAGGAGCAGCTTGGCAAACTTGATCCTAGAGCAGATGAAGGAATTCTTCTTGGCTACTCTCCACATAGCAAAGCATACAAATGCTACAATAAAAGACTTGGCAGAATTGTTGAAAGCATTGATGTAGTGGTTGATGAGAAAGGATACATTCCTAGGCAAATACATCGTGAAGACATTGAAGAAGATGAAAGCTACCCTCAAAGACAGAATGATGAAGAAGAAGAACCGCAAGAACAATTTCAAGACGGACCTCACGAAGAAGCAGTAGAAAGAACAAGAATAGAAGAAAAGACTCCATCCAGATATGTTCAAAAGAACCATCCAGAATCTCAGATCATGGGACAAAAGGAAGCAGGTATACAAACTAGAAGAACAGTTGCAGAAGCTTCAAGTTATTTGGCATTACTCTCCTCTACTGAACCACAAAATGTGAAAGAAGCATGCAAAGATGAATGTTGGGTGAAAGCAATGGATGAAGAACTTGAGCAAATCGAAAAGAACAATACTTGGGAGCTGGTTCCTAGACCAAAGGATAAGAATGTTATCGGAACAAAATGGGTTTTCAAAAATAAATTGAATGAAAATGGAGAAGTAATTAGAAACAAAGCCAGACTTGTTTGTAAAGGGTATGCACAGCAAGAAGGGATAGACTTTGAAGAAACTTTTGCTCCTGTTGCAAGACTTGAGGCCATCCGAATGTTTCTTGCTCTCTCAAGTTGTCAAAACTTCAAAGTATTTCAAATGGATGTGAAATCAGCTTTTCTGAATGGAGACTTGGATGAAGAAGTGTACATTGAACAGCCAGATGGTTTCATTCTTGGAAACGATCCAAATCTTGTATGCCGATTAAAAAAGGCTCTCTATGGTCTCAAACAAGCTCCAAGGGCTTGGTACTACCGGTTGGACAAATATCTTCATCAACAAGGTTTTTCAAAAGGTTCAGCAGATAGCAATCTTTATATAAAAGTTGAAAATGACAAATTACTAATACTTGTTGTGTATGTAGATGACATTATTTTTGGCAGTAATGAAGAAGCTATGAGTCAAAGCTTTGCCTCAGTCATGCAGAAAGAATTTGAGATGTCCTTGCTAGGAGAACTGACATACTTTCTTGGTTTGCAAATCCAACAAAAGAAAGGAGGAATCCTTTTATCTCAAACCAAGTATCTCAAGCAGATTTTGAAGAAATATGGCATGGAAGATGCAAAACCAGTATGTACACCCATGGTTACATGATGTAGTCTCAGTGCAAATGACGAATCTGCAGCAGTTCATCAACCAACCTACAGATCTATGATTGGAAGTTTACTATATTTGACAGGTACCCGACCAGACATCATGCATGCAGTTGGAATAGTTGGAAGGTTTCAGGCAAATCCAAAGGAGACTCATCTTCAAGCAGTAAAGAGAATCTTCAAATATCTTCAAGGGACTCAAAATTATGGCCTATGGTATCCTAGAGATACAGATCTCACTCTTCATGCTTATACAGATGCAGATTGGGCCGGAAGCGTGGATGACAGGAAAAGCACAAGTGGTGGTGCATTCTTTATGGGTTCTAGACTGGTATCTTGGTTCAGCAAGAAACAGAGTTCAATTGCCTTGTCTACAGCTGAAGCGGAATATGTTGCGGCTGCATCTTGTTGCACCCAACTTCTTTGGATGATGCAGACTTTGCAGGATTATCAAATCACTTGTACACCTCCTATTCCTATCTTATGTGACAACACAAGTGCAATCAGCATCTCAAAGAATCCGGTTATGCATTCAAAAACCAAGCACATACCAATCAAGTACCATTTTCTCCGGGAACAAGTACTTGAACAGAAGGTCAAGTTGGAGTATGTTCCTTCTAAGGAACAAGTTGCTGATATTTTCACCAAACCGTTGCCCAGGGACACTTTTGAATACCTCAGGCAAAAGCTGGGGGTTGTTGATGCATCATCTTACTGTTGATCATCTTCCTATTGGTGGTATAGGCTCAGGGGGAGCACATAATGCATTGTTGGCATTATGGAGAAGGAGATCTTGGAAATAGCTGCAATATGTCTCTATCTCCTTCATGATGGATTTCTGGTTACAAATCTGGAGATGCATGAGCATAGGGGGAGCATACCCTTTGCCCTTGATGTCAAAGGGGGAGAATGAAGCTGAAGATTATGTGGTTGCCATCAAGTCCAAAGGGGGAGATTGTTGGCATTATGATTCAGGTGTTGTCCTTGATGGCAAACCCATTCAGGGGATAAATCAAGAAGGACGCAGGAAATATGTTCAGCACGTGCGTCCCCGCTGGTATACCATACAGAACCCGCGTCCAGGGACGCAGGCCAGCCGTTCAGGAGGTGCGTCCGCCCAGTGCACACATTTCAAGGCAGAGAAATGCACGTGGGGGTTTCTTGTGTGGTATCTAGCCGACGCTTTTGTGTTTCTATGATGTCGGCTCGTGGTATTGTTCCATGTTTTGGGGAGAAGCTTGCCTATATAAAGCAGAGGAATTCATTTGGATTAGGCATCATCTTGGTTGATCATCTCTTGGTGTGATCTAGTCCATATCTTTAAGGGTAAATCTTCTAAAGGACTACGATCTATATGGCGCATGATCAGATCTGTGGATCTGAGTGTTTGGGTTGGTTCTGAAGTCCTCTTATCTTCTATATCTAAAGGGACGCAGATTCAGTGAAGGGAAAGTGCGCCGGGACGCAGTACAGTAAAGGATCAGGTGCGTCTCTGAAGCGAAGGACGCGGCGCGACTGTGGTATTGGGTGCGTCTCTGAAGCGAAGGACGCGGCACGACTGTGGTATTGGGTGCGTCCCTGAAGCAAAAGACGCGGCGCGATAGTGTTGATGTGTGCGTCGGTCGCAGACAAGCAAAAGTAACAGTGCGTCTGCACGCAGAACAGCATAAGGTATACTGCGTCCAGTCGCAGGCCACAGAAAGAAAATATGCGTCCCTGTCTCAAGATGATCTGTTAACTGTATATTTCTGTTCATAAGGTGTTCTGGGTTGTTTCAGTAATTACTGATCTGATATCTGTAGTAGACTGTATCTGTTGTATACTTGTTGATCATTTTGAAAAAGAAGTAGGGGGTTGTAGCTCCCTTCCAGGAGAAGTCTGGAAAACGAGAAAGAGTTGTAGCTCTTTGCAGGTTGCAGCCTGCGTGCTGGTAAAGGACTGCACCAGTACAAAATCATTGTAAAAAGAATTTCTTGAAAGAAGATAGAGACATTATTGCAGCAGGTGGTTTTTCTCCCGCATTGGGTTTCCACCTTACATCTTGTGTTCTTTGGTGTGACTGTCTATTTTCCTTATTCATGCTCATTGTTTTATGGTACTGATATGCAAGAATATTTCAAAAGATCAAATAAGGAAGATTTGGTAAATTGCTAAATAATACTGATTCCCCCCCCCCTTCAGTATTATTTCCAACAGTGAGAGAATCATGGGCCAGACATTCATCCGAGCATTTATCTTTATTTTCAGTATTAAAAAAAGGAGAGAGAATTGGATCTAGGCTCGTACCCTTTGGATCCTCGGCTGGCCTAGTGTTTGAGCTCGGTTGTGCATCTTCAGGGTTTTCCTTTGCGATCCTGGGTTCAGTTCCTTCTTTTGCCAGTTTCCTCGGGGATTCCTGAAGATCTGCTCTCTGGAATTGCCTCTCCTGCTGCGGGTCTAAATCCATTGTTTCATCTTCCTGGTTGTCTGAAATCTCCTTGTTTTTTCGAAACTGGAAGTGCCTATTGTCTTTTTCCGGCCTCGCCCTCGTTCTCTGGAACCTCTTCCACCGCCTGCCTAAAGGGCATTCCTTAGCCAAGTGCCCGTACTCGTGGCATCTATGGCAACGGAAAGGCAGAAGTTCGTAACCCAAGATTTGTTCAAAGACATACTCTTTGTATTGGAGATTAATCTTCTCTGCCAGTCCTCCGCTTGGATTAAGACTTACGAGAATCCTTGCCATTGCTCTGTTGTGTGTTTCTTGGAAAGACATGTCTGTCTCTAAGTAAGTGCCCAATCTATTCCCGATCGCCTTGAAGACCGACTCGACCCAGAGGAACGATGGTAACCCTGGAGCTCTTACCCAAACCGGGAAAACATCAGCTTTTTCATGGGCTGCATCGAACATCGGGCTCCATTTTTTGAACAACACCGGGATGTTTCCGAGTGTCCAATTCCTCTTCAACACCCATTCTGCCGCCCCTTTGTTTTCGAAATGCACCGAGAACCATCCTTTTGCTAAGGTCAAGACCCTGAATTCTCTGATTAGATCAGTTTGCCAGTTCTGCTTCCCCCAGGATAGAATGAAATCGGATGAGAATTTCTTACCCCTTGCTCTGCCGACTAGGGTACATTCTGCGACCTCCAGCGCCTCTTCAATTTGCACGTCCATGCCCAGCACTAGGTTCCCTTCTACCCCTTGGGATTTGATCAGTCTCTGCTTTTTCCTTTGACCCCCTGTGCTTTTTGTTCCTCTATCGGTGTCTCTTAATCCTTCGTTCTCCTCCTGCCCTCTTTGGGATCCCGATTCAGAGGACAGAGGCAGGGGTCCTGACTCCAGAGGGACCACATTCGAAGTGTTTAACAAAAAATTTAGGGACTCAAGGAGAGATTGATTTATTACCTGAAAACCCTGATCTGCTCGATTGTCTTCCCCCCTTGAATCCTGGAAGTCTTCGTGACCTTGATCCTTCCACCCGATTTCCTTTGGGCTATTTATGCTCTTTGCAATGGAAACCCTTGTGACTGTTGTCGTCCTTCCCGCATCGCCTTCAGAGCTTTGCCCTAGCTTCGACCTGAGATTGACTATGTCTTCTAAGCCACCAGAGAGGATCGGACCTGCAAACCCGAGTTTCCCCTTGCTGCCGTGATGAGGGTTGAGAAGACCTGCATGTGGGTCTTCCTTGCTCAACCTTTGAAACTGTTGCGAGTGCTTGATCCCCTGATGCACCACAGCCGTTCCTTCCGATCCCTTGGGCGAATTTGTGAGGGTTTGAGACGGTCTTTTTGCTTCCGGTAAAAACGGAGGAGAAACTAGGGCTTCCACCGTTCCAAAATAACGCTCTATGTTCTGAGCAGTTGGGTCTTTCCCCCAAACGGAAAGGATGTCCTCCATAGCTGGGTCTAAGTCAATACCCTCATCTGAATTAACCATGGTTACTTCGCTGGTCACGGGATGCTTGTCTGCTTGTCGAGAACTGGGGAAGCGTTGTCCGTTATTCCTGATCCCTTTACCCCTGAGGTAAATTGCCTTCAAAGTTTACTGTTTGCTGAGCCCTCCAGTTGTCTATTGCATGGCGTCCGAAACCTCCACCTGCCTATCTCCTGGCGATCTTTTACCGGTGCGGACGGATGACAACAACCTCCTTCCCTTCCATAGCTGATGGGCCCTATGCCTCGGCCCTACGGCCCTAGGTCCGGCTCTGCGCCCGCTGCCAAACCCTCCCTGCTCCGATCGCCATTAGATTTAATGATGTTTTTAACATGGCATGATAATAAAATGTATAATAAAAATACATCAAATAAATATTTTCAAATAGTATAATTTTGATGTGGAAATATTTATGTCTTTAAAGATTTTAATATATCAGATATGGTTTTTTCTTTTAAAGATTTATTTTACAAATGTTTAGTTAAAAGAAATATCAAAATATTTTGGAGCAAGATTATGGATTCTTTGCATTGAATTAACTTTTTTCTTTTGATTTAAGAAATGACATTGGCTTTAGTAAAGAGTAAAAATGTTTGCTTAATTTGGAATTTTAATGTGGTTAAATTTTTGTACAGGTAAATTTATGATCCATTCAAATTCATGTATATGATAAAGGAATTATTAAAAGAGTGAGATAATTTACTATCCATTCAAATATATAGTTATATTTTAATAATTAATCTTAGTCCATTAATAAGTTTAAAAAGTTATATATAATTTAAGATTCAAAGATTTTGGAGCAAGATTATGGATTCTTTGCGTTGAATTAACCTTTTTCTTTTGATTTAAGAAATGACATTGGCTTTCGTACAAAGTAAAAATGTTTACTTAATTTGGAATTTTACTGTGGTTAAATTTTACTTAATTTGGAATTTTAATGTGGTTAAATTTTTGTAGAGGTAAATTTATGAACCATTCAAATTCATTTATATGATAAATGAACTACTAAAAGAGTGAGATAATTTACTATCCATTCAAATATATAGTAATATTTTAATAATTAATCTTAGTCCATTAATAAGCTTTAAAAGTTATATATAATTTAAGATTGGCTGACATTAGCTAAAATTATTTTTATTATTTTTTGAAGACATGACATACTTACACATCGGGGTCATATTGGTGTAGAATGGGCATCTTGACGCAATAAAAATAACCCTATAAAATTTAAATAATAAAAAAATAAAAATGAGCCATGGTTTTAAGAATCAATGATATTGACCCTTGGTAATATTACATTTTACCCAATATTTCCCTTGAACGGTCCACTTATTACATTTTTTCTTTATATTTGAAGTTTAAGAGTAAAATGTAATAATATTACATTTTAATAGTATTTCCTTCCACCAGCGGTCACTTTCTATTGGGTGGGGGTGGTAATCAATATCGGGTAACATATAATATTGTAATATTATATTTTATCCAAAATTTCCCTTCTATTCAATTTTAAAAAATATATATTTGAGATTCATAAGTAAATTTATCTCTTATATAAACATTTGATCCCAATATGAGAGAGATGTTGTAATCTTTTACATTTTGACATGCTACAAAACATAAAATTAATAATAATAATATTTATAATTATAATTATAATTAATTATAAAAATGTCCAGATACAAAATTCTTTTAAAATGAAAAAAAAAATGTAATCCCAAAACTAAGATGAATTTAGGCTGCTAAATATAAAAATTATGATAAAATAAAGAATTAATTATTATAATTATCTGTCTTTTATAAAGATAATATTTTTTATCAAATAATTATATATACTTTTTTTTAAAATTTCAATATTTTTTAAACCTATCTTATGAATGTATATATTACTAATAAAGATAATAAATAGTGAAATACAATACATCATATTTAATGTTTTGAAATAATTTATTTATTTTTAAAATTATATATTTATATATATATGATGATGATGATGATGATGGTTAACGTCCACTGAGACCAAACTTTGGTCTATCAGACCTAAAGAAACAAATTATTTAGTTTGATTTAAGATTTTATTCCTATGCTCAAAGAGCTTGGAGAGAAGCCTCCCGAGCTCACTATAATTTTGACATCGTAAAAGGCTAGGAAGGTCAGTATTGCGACAAAGATTATGAAACTGAGATCTAATGTAGTTGTACGCAGGGCACTCTAAGAGGAAGTGGTTTTCATCCTCGATGTCCCTATTCTCGCAGAGATGGCAGATCCTTTCCATCCATGGTGTTTTAGGAACTGCCCAACGACCTGTTTCACTATGGAGCTCATGAGAGTTCATTCTAATCTTTGCTATATTAATTTTCTTCTTTGAGCTAGTTAAAATAGAGAGATACTTTTGATCTTCTAGGGTGGGGTTGATGACATTATAATAACTTAATTTTCTTTTCGTCGCTAAATCTTTCTCGCACCACATTTTTCTTTGAACTTAGAAGTAACAATATTTTTAATGTTATTAATGTTTTGCAATGCATCATTCTTGTTGATCTCCCAATAGTTTAACCAGGCCCTCATGTCTTTATACCACCCTCGTTTGAGCCTTAGGTGGTTTTGGCTGGAATTTAAAGCTAGCTTAGGGAGTCTATGATCTCCTATGTTATTGAGTTTGTGCTTGTACAACAGAAGCCTAATCATAACTAGGCTCTCGATAGGGGAAAGACCCACTTCTATAAGGAGAATAGGATAGGGTGTATTGCTTTTAATTTTGAGGTTATACGTTATAAAACGCTTTTGGATTTGTTCAATCTTTCTCCAGGATTCTCTAGAGATGCTGCAACCCCAAACCTCACATCCATATAAAATAACAGGAGTGACTAAAGTTTCAAAGAGGAACTTCTTTTTATCCCACATTACGAGGTTTGTCATTTTACAATTATTTTCAAGACCAAAATAAGCTTTCCATCCCCCATTAATCCTTTTCTCAATGCTATAGTTCCAGTTGAGCTTGTGATGAATATCAATTCCTAGGTACTTGTAAGAATACACTTCCTCCAAGTTATTATTGTCATACATAAAATTCGCGTAAGTTTCCTTCTTGGATTTGATAATCATAACTTTGGTTTTTTCAGTGTTAACAGTCATACCCATGGTAGAGCAGAAATCCTTAAGAAGCCTAAGTTGCTTATCAAGATCAGGTGGGTACCTTGCGAGAAGAAAAATATCGTCAGCATAGAGAAGAAGGATGACGACTATCCCAGCTAAGATCGTGCCATCACATCCTGCTTCCTCTAAATAATCTTCGAGCTTGTCAATGTAAATGCCAAATAGGGTAGGGGAGAGGGGGCAACCTTGTTTAACTCCGATATTACACTTAATATCTTTCGACCACCCTTCATTGCTCTTTATCTTGGCAATTACATTCTCATATAACCTTATAGTAGCAGCTCTCAACTCGAAAGGGACCTTTAGCTCCTCTAATCTATTCCAAATATTGTTTCTCGGAACCGTATCGAAAGACTTTCTAAAGCCCACAAAGCAACAAAAGAGATTGGATTTATCATTACGGCATTCCTCCATAATGATCCGTAGCGTAACGAGGTGGTTTGTTGTTGAGTGATGCCTTCTGAAACCTGCTTGGCCTTTAGCCCGCTTACCTTCACTTTCAAGCCAGATGCTCAACTTCTTTTCCAAAATACTACCACATAACTTAGCTAAGAGAGGGTTGGTCATAATTGTCCAATAATTAGAGGGGTTATTTGTATCCCCACTTTTAAAAATAGGGATAATGAGGCTCTCAGTCCATGGTTTAGGGAACCCTTGCTTGACTGCTTGATTGAAAAGCTTATGGATGTGGGGGATGAGGACAGGACCTCCAATTTTTAAGATTTTCGCTTGGTAACCTTCAATGTCCTTAGCTTTCCCATTAGCCAGGCGATTAACCCCAAACTCAATGTCTTCTAAAGAGAAAACTTCTTTCATTGTGAGCAGGGTTTCAAAGTTATCCATGACATTTGGAGATTCATAAAGCTTTTTAAGATAGGAATTCCAATCGTGTAGAGCAATTTTATTATTATCTTTAGTTTTCCTAGTCAGAATCTGCCTCCAAAATTTCTTAGGAGCTACCTTAGAGAGGTGTAAGAGATTCTCTTGTCTTTGACGAATGTACTGTCTCTTTTTCCTTTTAGTTAGGGCTTTGTATATTTTTATCCTGCCCATTTTAAGAGATTCATCAACAGCTTCCTTAATTGCTCTCCTCGCACTTTTACAATCTTTGTCATACCATGGGTTGGTTTTTCTATTTGTTTTATTATTTGAAACGTCAATTGAGAACTTGTTAATAGAATATGAGAGGGTTGTAGTAAAATTATGATAGAGGTATTCTATGTTGTCTATACTAGATAAATGAAACAAATTAGTTTTTAATTCATTTAGAAAAAGATCGTTTTTATTTCTATCAAATGTTAAGTTCTTTTGGCTATAAGGATTATTTTCTATGGGATCTCTATGCATGACAAAATTGAGAGTTATAAGTAAAGGCCTATGATCAGAGTCAGGTTCGTGGTCATTTAAGATGTCAAAATTTATTATTTCGTTGTATAAAGGGAGATCGGAAATAACAAAGTCTACCATGTTGCTACCAAGCCCATGGATGCAGGTCTTCTGGCTACAATTGGGCCACTTCTTTAGACCGTTGCAAATTATGATATCCTGAGCATTACAGAGCTTGACTAGCTCCGACCCAAACAAATTCTCCCCAAGGTCTTCAGAGCTTCTTTTGTACCTACTAGCTAGAGTAGGGTCTTCGTCTAACCAAAGAGGATTAGGGTTGGAATGATTGCTTAGAATAATAGCCTGGTTGCTTGAAGTTCGAGCATTAAAGTCACCTATTTAAAGGATATTACCTTCATTCCTTAGGCTAGAAATATTATTCTCTAAACCATTGTAAGGACAATTTTTATCTAGATTCTTCTTCTTATAGAAGTTAGAATTGATGGGGGGAAAATAACATATTGCTATCTAGTTCTTTTTATTATTAATGTCACTGATCTCTATCCAACTATATTGGTTGTAAGGGTCGTTTTTATAAATCCTAGCATGGGGGGAGATGTTCTTCTTAATGTAACAAGCTATTCCCCCAATGCCTCTATGGGAGGATCGCTTGTTCCAGGTAGACCATAGCATAAAGCCATCTATGTTAGGGACCTTAGATTCTTCGTGCTCCCAAGTTTCAACAAGAAAAATAATATCAACATCATTTGAGATCCAACTTAGCTTGGGGCCTTTGTTCCATGGAAAACCCCGATAGTTCCAAGAAAGAATCCGGAGCATGTTGAATTGCTATTTATTACTATCTTTTTGGTTTCTATCTCGAATAAAGGCTTTTCTATTTCTGATTATTGCCCATTTTCCTTCCTTTCTAGCTTCTTTTACCTTTTGAACCTCCTTTCTTAATTTTGCTTGATAAACTGGAATGATATCTTCACTTATAAATATTCCGTTCCTTTTATACTTGAGGTTTTACTAAGTATGTCGTACTTATGATCAGTAGAGCTCACCTTTATTCGGATCAGTCTTCCTTTATTCTCGATTAATTTCCCCAACCTTGTTGCTTCTGTGAGACACGTTGTTTCAATTTGTAATCTATTATGTAATTCTGTCTGGGCTATGGCTAAAGTATCCTCATCTACCTCCTCTTTTAAACTAAAGATTATAAGGTTCAAGGCCCTTTTGTTTCATTCGTGGTCTAATTCTATTAATTTTTTCATTTTATCTTTAATTGGGTTGATATCTAATTTATGTACCACATTATTTAGGGTGAGGTGGCTATTAACTTTTTCTTCTAGTTCTTTAATCATGTTTTTCATTTTAAGACTCTCTAAAGTATCAGCATCTCCTTGCCGGGATGTTTGGCTAGTATCTTGGTTTTGTTTTTCTATAACTTCCAACCTAGTCTCTATTGCCTCCATTTTATTCTCCAATAGTTCTATTTTATTTCCTAGGCTTCTAACTCTGTTTGTAGTTTGACTTCTCTTTATTCTCTATGTTTCTCTAAAGACTCTATATACTCTTAAAGGCTTTGTAGAGTAACTGTGCTAAGTCTGCCTTTGGTAATCTTTGGTAGTTGTGGTGAAATTTTCATACTTCAATATATATATATATATATATATATATATATCTATATATATATATATATATATATATATATATATATATATATATATATATATATATATATATATATATGAGCAAATATGTATTGAAAAAGGAATGTGTGCACCTGATATCAGCAAACCTGACTGCAGATCGCATGTGCCCACCGCAGCCCACAGACCAAGCCTTCAAAACCGTGAAATGTATCAAACTTCCTATCTTTCAAATGTGCTTCCAATCCCTAGATCCCGCCGAGAACCGCAATTGATCAATATATGGACCGCAGAAGAGATCCGAAGACTGTTTATATATGAACGACAGAAGAGAGCCGAAGACTGTTTATATATGAACCACACTGTTTATATATGGACCGCAGAAGAGATATATATAAACCACAAAAGAGATACCGTAGAAGAGATAGTTTATATCCGCACTGTTTATATATGGACCACAGAAAAGATCCGAAGACTGTTTATGTATGAAGACTGTATACAATAATACAAAGAAAGGAAGAGAAGTATATATTAATACCAACCAGGGATTTATTTCAAAAGGGTATACAGTTTACCGTTGGGTCGGCTGGCTTTCAAGCCTCCCTACAAATTATTCTCAAATTATGCTCTTACAGTGATCTTCAGTACAGTCATAGCATAGACGATATGCAAGCGATAAACTTGCAATCACAATTGTCCTCCATCACCAGGTCCAAATTACAAACAATCTTTATACATATGATCAGAGGGTAAGCTTAAACTTTGCACGAGTCCATTTCAACAGAACACACAGTAGTTGTGAACAGGCTCACCTTTGAGGGCTGCAGCCAATTGGGGCAGAAGAGAGCCAAAGACTGTTTATATATGAACCGCATTGTTTATATATGGACCGCACTGTTTATATATATATATATATATATATCAAAAACCTTTCAATAATTTATTACCATCTAATTATCAAATTTAAATATTTATAATTTAAACGCAAATCCCTAATTATTTATATTTAGTTTTTCTTTAAAAAAAATGATATATGATGTAACACCCCTAGCTTCTTAAAAAGGATTTACTGTGGTTATTAATTTGATTTATGTTCTAATGCAATTATTTTCTGCTATGTTATTACCAAGGCTGGAAAGTCATATATTAAATTGTTACCTAATTGTGAGTGATTAGAAGTGGAAACATGATTAATTAAAAGAAACTGTTTATTACAATTACAAGAAACAGTTAACAAGAAACAATTATGCCTCTGCCCTGGAAAAGGGAAATATAGGGGAAAAAGAAGAAAGAGAAAACTATCCTAGAGCTGGAAAAAGTGTGACCAGTGGGAAGTTGCTCATGAACAGTCAAATTAAGTGCAGGACTTGAGGCTAGACAGTGGAGTCCGGAGGCCCAAGGCATTGACTGTAAGTGGAAATTATTCCAGGTTCGTGGATGGGAGGAAAGACTTTCTAGAATTATTTACTACAGGTGGAATAGATAAGTATTATAGTCAGTTTCTTTCTAGAACTAATGCTAGAATGTAGAGATTAACATTTAATGACAGAGTAAAATTTATGATGCTTGCACTGTCATAGAATAAGTTCTGGAATAATAAACTATATTAGAAGGATCATTATAGTAAGGAAAAGTATAATTACAGGATATAGAAGCATCTTTTCTTTTATGATAATTTAGATAGTATATACTAATATCTATAGAATTTCTATATGACACAACAATAACAAAAGAGGATGCTCACTCAGTAATTATAGTTCACTGTGTTCCTGATTATCAAAGTCAAACTGATATGATATAGAAGAAAATCATTTACAATGTTCTTTAACCAAGAATCTGTAGAATGACCTGTGTAATTATACACACTCTGTTACTAATGACAAAAATAGAAAGACGGTAATTATAGAGCTGTTGAATGCAGAATATAAATCAGTCATTATGTAATTGTTGAACATAGATTTAGAATATAAGATAACAAGATTCAATTAACTATTTGAATGCAGGTTCAGTAACATATCTCGACTACGCCATCACGAAAGTATAATAGAATAATTGTTAAAACCCTAACAATATCTTGAATGAAAATTTGATCGAATTCTGTCGGAATTGATCCATCAACCTAGTAAATACTTGCATGAATTAAAGAAGGGTCCTCTCGGCCCGGAAAGCAACAACGATGAAAAATAACTTAACTATTCCCAAATAGATAAATAGATAGGATCAGTCCTGTAGAGGCAAATATATAATTTAAGCATTCCATATAACTGGACATAAACTGGTTCACCTCAGTGGTCGCATAACAAAATAAATAAATTCTTCTACAAGACAGAGCTTAAAACCCTTCATCGATGACAGAGCGAGAGTATTCAGCCCCAAAACTACAAAAAAAACCTTCACAAGGTTCCTTAGACCATATATGCATATTTACATAATTATAGAAACAACGGAGCCATAAAAATTGGAGCCAGATAGATGCTCAACATGAGAATGAGTCTTTATCTTTGACTATGTAAGTCATGTTTCCATAAATTAATTCATGCCAGAGGTAAGAAGCCAACCTGGAAGGGCCAACAGTGTCACCGTGAGCATTTAAGTTCTAGTGAGAGGTGGTATTTACTAATACAAATACCAATAAGCACTGTGAATTTACCTATCATGGACATCCAAAAACTTAGATTAGTAAAACCCTGATGGGAAAAAGTGTACAGACCAAGCAAATGGACAATGAGAAGAAGTCTTACCTGGGAATGGGAGGTTTCCGCATGAGGCAGCTTCCCTGTTCACCAGTGAACACATAGCATGAGTGATTTTTAACAATTGAAGGATAAAAAGAAACATTCAAACTAAGAAACACTTAATAGTTACCTTTTGCGACTAAGTCCTGAAATCGATTGTCGCCGGGCGCAATGAATGAGGCATGGGGTTTTCCTGCACAGCAAAGGCAGAACATTAAGCAACGCTAAACAACAATCGAACCCTACAGTAATCTTGCTATACAGTCCAAGCAAACAATAGAGAAATGACCTGATGGGGTTACCTGGTTCTGTTTTAGCAAATGTCACTGCCTTCATCATTCTCAAAGGATGCATAGACAGGAAGAAGCCCTGATCAGAGCAACAAACCCTCGTAGAGCAGCAAGAAACTACAGGAGCAATGGCAACAATGAACCACACGAAGGCTGAGGACGAGCAGTTAGTTAGGGATTGAAACCGTAAGAGTTCTCCATCGTCCGATCAACGGCTGCAGTACCAGATAGATGGCGTGAGAGACATTAACCATCTGACTAGCACCCATAACCTCCCACCATGTCTCCTCGCCGCGTGGCTCCAGGTACAAAGGACACCAAGTCAAAGCAGGAGCGAGGACAAGGAAATCACAATGCGAATCATACACACTTAAACCCAATCTCTTCACCTTTAATATAAACTGTGTGATTCATTAGACCTCCGATAAATGTCAAGTCTATAGACATACTATTTAATATAACAAATTAATCTGATTGCATACATCGAACCAAATGCCAAAGTCCAGGATGGACATAGTTACAAAGTAAACTATATATATATGTTTGGTAAATTAACTTTAGATGTTACAAGTGGTATCAGAGCTCAGGTTCGTACACTAAGACTCTTTGGGATAGATAATTATATGAATGTGCATGTAATAACTTGATTTTTTTTCTTAAAAATCTAACTAAATAAAACTCATATGTGAACACAGAAACAATCTCTATACAAAAGACATAATGCAGAGAAGTTCAAGACCACCAAATACCTTGGAACCAGCTTATGTAAATGCCAAACCTTGGATATAGCTGGGAGAGGAGACTCTTCAGGCTAATGCAATTTTACTCGAAACTGTTTAGCAGTTACATGCTGAAATGACAAATTTATGAACAGATAATGAACGACTATGCCTGGAATAGGAAAGGATCCTTAGAAGTCTGTTTAATCGACAAAATCAAAGACACCTAGACCCCAGTGTTGAGGACAGAGAAAAGACCCCAACAACCTAGCATGGTGAGGAGAATTCTGAGTCAGCCGATAGACATAGGGAGGACAATGAAAGACGCTTAGATAATGTATCCGATCAACACAAATATGAAAGACAAAAGTCAAAACTACAAGGAGAATTCAAAAAGATTAAACCCTCACTTTTTGAAGCGGAATTCGAAGAAGTAGTGGAGGCTTGGTTAATCGATATGGGTAAGTATTTTCAAATTTATGAATACACAGAAAGGTTGAAAGCACGGTTGGCAGTCTACTAGTTAAGAGGGAAGGCAACCCTGTGGTGGGAAGAAATCAAGACAGTAAGAAAAATCGACGAGGAACAAGTGACATGGAATGAATTTCAAAAACATTTTAAAGATAAATATCTAACTAAGCGTTACTATGATGAAAAAGCAAAAGAATTTCATGAATTAAGACTGGGGGCCTTGACTATGGATGAGTATGTAACTCGATTCACCTCCCTTTTGCGCTATGTGCCTTATATGCAGGAAGAGAAAGCCAAGATTCAGTGTTTCATTAGTAGCTTACCCAATTTCATGAAGGAGAAACTTGAGTTTGACTACCCCAAAACAATGGATGACGCAGTGCGGAAAGCCCGCATCTATTACCAGCAAATGAAACAAAAAAATGAAGGGTCTAGAGGAGGGACGATTAAGAAGGGAAGGAATTTGATTTCAAGTAAACACCCAAAATTTTCTAATAACAGAAATTTATAGCAAAAGTCTCTCCATAAACTTCCAGCAAGGAACCAACCCAAGGCTGGCTATTCTGAAAATCGACAGTGAGAAGGAGTTAATAAATTCAGTAATGAACAATAGTCAAAACCGATGCTGCAATACTGGGGATGCAGAGAACCCCATTACTACAAAAACTGTCCACACAAGGCAAGGACAGAACAACTTGCAAACCTGCAGGAAGCATCTATTGTTGGAGAAGTGGCGAGAAATATACCTAGAATTAACGCTACCTTGGATGATCATCAAGCAGAATATCAGCCCACCATGATTGAATGTGAAGGTACGATTGCTAAGCAACCTGTTTCGGTTTTATTTGATCCCAGTGCTAGTTTAAGTTATGTTAGTCCTAAAGTGGTAGAAAAATGTCAACTACAGACCAGTAAATTCCCAAAATCTTGGCTAGTTCAGCTAGCCACTGGGGCAAAAATAAAGGTAGTCACCAAAACAGATCAGTGCCCCATAATCATTTCCGGACAACCCATTCACGTAAACCTCAACATTCTTCCTTTGGGCTCATATGATGTCTTAATCAGAATGGACTGGTTGGAAAAATGATGGTCTTTGGTTGATTGCAAGCAGAAAACCATTAGTTTTATTTTCGAATCAGGATAAAGGAGGGAACTGCAAGGAATTAAGTCTAACACCAAGTTGCGCCCCATTACTGCCAATCATCTAGGAAGGTGTATTAGGAAGGGTTGTCAAATATATGTGGTTCAAGTGGGATTTACCAACTCCAAGAATAAAATGACCTCCTTGGAAAATATTCCTGTCATTCAGGAATTTGCAGACGTATTTCTCGAATCTATCCCTAGTTTACCACCCAAGCGGGATATTGACTTCACCATTGAACTTATTTCGGGTGCAGCTCCAGTGTCTAAAACCCCTTACCGCATGAGCATACTTGAGTTGACAGAACTCAAAATGCAACTTCAGGAGCTTTTGGATAAAAAGTATATCCGCCCTAGTGTGTCCCCATGGGGGGCTCCCGTCATATTTGTACGAAAGAAAGATGGAACTTTGAGATTGTGCATCGATTATCGTCAGTTAAACAAGCGTGCCATAAAGAATAAATACACCTTGCCACGTATTAATGATCTATTCGATCATGTGCAGGGAGCCAAGGTTTTCTCAAAAATCGATTTAAGATTGGGCTATCACCATATAAGGATAAAGGAGGATGACATCTATAAAACATAATTCCGAACTCGTTATGGTCATTACGAGTTCGTAGTATTGCCATTTGGCCTCACCAACGCCCCAACCACCTTTATGAGTTTGATGCATGGTATTTTCTAGCCCTATCTTGATAAGTTTGTGTTAATTTTTATTGATGACATTTTGATATACTCTAAAAATCAGGAGGAACACAAAGAACATTTGAGGATTGTGCTGCAAACATTACGAGAGAATCAATTATATGCTAAATTTAGTAAATGTGACTTTTTCAAAGATTAGATCCAATACTTGGGACATGTTATATCAGCCGAAGGGATAGCGGTAGACCCAGAGAAGATTAAAACCATTATGGAATGGAACGCTCCCAAGAATGTCGCTGATATTAGGTCCTTTCAGGGTTTAGCCGGATACTACCATCGGTTCATTGAAGGATTTTCAAAAATTACCTTTATAATGACTTCTTTACAAAAGAAGGGACACACCTTCCAATGGACAGTAGAATGCCAACAAAGCTTTAAAATATTAAAACACTTACTTACCACTGCACCCGCACTAAAAGTTGTAGATCCAGAAAAATCCTTTGTGGTATGCACGGATGCAAGGAAGGTTTTATCGGAGTACTAACACAAGAAGGTAAAGTTATATCTTACGAATCACGGAAATTGAAGGAATATGAGAAGCGATATTCCGCTTATGACCTTGAATTAATAGCAGTGGTACTTGCACTCAAAATGTGGTGACATTACCTGCTGGGGAAGAAATTTTTGCTACTAACAGATCATGGCAGCCTTACCAATTTTTCAACTAGTTCAACCTTAATGCCAGACAGGCCATATGGACAACATTTTCAAGTGAATTCAATTTTGACATGAAGCATTTAAAAGGGAAAGAAAATCGGGTGGCTGATGCACTAAGTAGGAAGGTACACTGCATCTATGAGGTTCAGATCAGTCAAGCATGCTCAAACATTCCAGTAATTATAAAGGAAGCATCGGTCAAGGATCCAGAATATACCTTTCTTTGGCAGCAAACAAAAGAAGCTTTGTTAAGAGGAGAAAAATCAGATTTTGACATAGGTCTGGATGACATCCTTACATTTAAAAATAGAATTTATGTTCCTAATCAAAGTGTTTTTAAACAATTAATAATGGATGAATTTCATTGGAAACCTTGTGCGGGCCACCCAGGTTACCAGAAATTATTAACAACTATTAAAAAAGGGTATTTTTGGCCCAGATTAAGGAAGGATGTCATGGAATATTTATCCAAATGTTTGGAGTGTCAGTTGGTTAAGGTAAAGCATCAACATCCCATTGGTTTGTTACAACCCCTGCCCATTCCAGAATGGAAATGGGAGACCATATCATTGGACTTCATCACAGGTTTACCCCACACTAGGAAACAACACGATTCAATTATGGTTGTAGTGGACAAATTGAGAAAAACCACACATTTTATACCTGTGAAATCCACATACAAAACTCTGGAAATTACAGACATATTTATGAAAGAAATATTTCGACTGCACAATATACCCAAGGTGGTAATTTCAGACAGGGATGTGAAATTCACATCCGCATTCTGGAAAGCCCTCTTTTCAGGATTGGGTACCCAGATACAATTTAGCATGGATTACCATCCCCAAACAGATGGACAAACTGAACGGGTGAATCAAGTACTGGAAGATATGCTACGTATGTTTGTAATGCAACAACCACATAAGTGGGAGGATTACCTCCACCTCGTGGAATTTGCATACAACAATGGACATCACGAATCACTAGGCATGAGCCCTTTTGAGGTATTATATGGAAGAAAGTGCAGGGTACCTATGGATTGGAATAACCCTGTGAATAAGTTAGCATTAGGTCCAGACATGCTAGTAGAAATGGAGGAAGCTGTTAAGAAAGTTCGACAGAACCTAAAGGCTGCCCAAGATAGGCAGAAAATATATGCAGATAAGAAAAGGATGTACAAAGAATTTCAGCCGGGAGATCATGTTTATCTAAGAGTTAAGCCCTGAAAAAGTTCCCTACAGTGGAGGGGTTGTGCTAAATTAGCACCCCGATACTGTGGACCCTTTCAGGTCTTGGAACGAATTGGACCAGTAGCCTATAAACTTGCATTGCCAAGCCACATTCAGGTCCACAACGTTTTCCATGTTTCGTTGTTAAAGAAATATGTGTACAACCCACAACACATAATAAACTGGGAAAATATTCAGGTAACAAGTTAAAAGGTTATATATACTTTGCCAATTGTTTTGAAGGAATATGACTATGATTATTGTATGTGAAGGTCGAACCGGAAGGAGAGTTTCTGGCAAAACCTCTTCGTATTCTCGATCAGAGAGAAACCACCTTGTGGAGGCGAGTCATCACCCAGGTTAAAGTGCAATGGAAGCACTTTGGCCCGGATGAGGCAACCTGGGAAGAGGAAGAATTTATGCAAGAAGCTTACCCGATGTTATTTGCTTAATCTAGAAGGAACACTAGGGACGGTGTTCTGCACATGGGGGGGGGGGAGATGTAACACCCCTGGCTCCTTGAAAAGGATTTAATGTGGTCATTAATTTGATTTATGTTTTACTGCATTTATTTTATGTTATGTTATTACCAAGGCTGGAAAGCCAGATATTAAATTGTTACCTAATTGTGAGTGATTAGAAGTGGAAACATGATTAATTAAAAGAAACTATTTATTACAATTACAAGAAACAATTATGCCCCTGCCCTAGAAAAGGTAAATATTAGGGAAAAAGGAAGAAAGAGAAAAGTATCCTAGAGCTGGAAAAAGTGTGACTAGTGGGAAGTTTCTCATGAATAGTCAAATTAAGTGTAGGACTTGAGGCTGGACAGTGGAGTCTGGAGGCCCAAGGCACTGACTGTAAGTGGAAATTATTCTAGCAGAGAAAGTGCTCGGGGGAGGACCTGGACGTAATTGCCAGGTTCGTGGCTGGGAGGAGAGACTTTCTAGAATTATTGACTATAGGTGGAATAGATAAGTATTATAGTCAATTTATTTCTAGAACTAATGCTAGAATGTAGAGATTAACATTTAATGACAGAGTAAAATTTATGATGCTTGCACTGTCATAGAATAAGTTTTGGAATAATAAACTATATTAGAAGGATCATTATCATAAGGAAAAGTATAATTACAGGATATAGAAGCATCTTTTCTTTTATGATAATTTAGACAATATATACTAATATCTATAGAATTTCTATATGACACAACAAAAAGGAAAGAGAATGCTCATTCAGTAATTATGGTTCATTGTTCCTGATTATCAAAGTCAAACTGATATGATATAGAAGCAAATAATTTACAATGTGCTTTAACCAAGAATCTGTAGAATGGCCTGTGTAATTATACACACTCTGTTACTAATGACAAAAATAGAAAGACAGTAATTATACAACTGTTGAATGCAGAATATAAATACAGTCATTATGTAATTGTTGAACGTAGATTTAGAATATAAGACAACAACATTCAATTAACTATTTGAATGCAGGTTTAGTAACATATCTCGACTACGCCATCACGAAAGTATAATAGAATAATTGTTAAAACCCTAACAATATCTTGAATGAAAATTTGATCGAATTCCATCGGAATTGATCCATCAACCTGGTAAATACTTGCATGAATTAAAGAAGGGTCCTCTCAGCCCGGAAAGCAACAATGATGAAAAATAACTTAACTATTCCCAAATAGATAAATAGATAGGATCAGTCCCATAGAGGCAAATATATAATTTAAGCATTCCATATAACTGGACATAAACTGGTTCACCTCAGTGGCCGCATAACAAAATAAATAAATTCTTCCGCAGGAAAGAGCTTAAAACCCTCCGTCGATGACAGAGCGGGAGTATTCTCCCCCAAAACTACAAAAAAACCTACACAGAGTTCCTTAAACCATCTATGCATATTTACATAATTATAGAAACAACAGAGCCATAAAAACTGGAGCCAGCTAGATGCTCAACACGAGACTGAGTCTCTATCTTCGACTATGCGAGTCATGTTTCCATAAATTAATTCATGCCAGAGGTAAGAAGCCAACCTGGAAGGGCCAACAGTGTCGTCGTGAGCATTTACGTTTCGGTGAGAGGTGGTCTTTACTAATACAAATACCAATAAGCACTGTGAATTTACCTATCATGGACATCTGAAAACTTAGATTAGTAAAACCCTGATGGGAAAAAGTGTACAGACCAAGAAAATGGACAATGAGAAGAAGTCTTACCTGGGAATAGGAGGTTTCCGCGTGAGGTAGCTTCCCTGTTCACCAGTGAACACAAAGCATGAGTGATTTTTAACAACTGAAGGATAAAAAGAAACATTCAAACTAAGAAACACTTAATAGTTACCTTCTGCAGCTAAGTCCTGAAATCGATTGTCACTGAGCACGATGAATGAGCCATGGGGTTTTCCTACACAATGAAGGTAGAGCATTAAGTGGGGCCAAACCACAACCCATCCCTACAGTAATCTCTCTATACAGTCCAAGCAAACAACAGAGCAACAGCCTGATGGGGGTACCTGGTTCTGTTTTAGCGAATGTCACCGCCTTCATCATTCTCAAAGGACACACAGACAGGAAGAAGCCCTGACCAGAGCAACAAACCCTCACAGAACAACAAACCCTCGTGGAGCAGCAAGAAACTACAGGAGCAATGGCAACAATGAACCACACGAAGGTCGAGGACGAGCAGTTAGTTAGGGATTGAAAGCCTAAGTGTTCTCCACCGTCCGATCGTAAGAGCCCGATCAACGGCTGCAGTACCAGACAGATGGCATGAGCAGCATTAACCATCTGACCAATGCCCATAGCCTCCCACCATGTCTCCCCACCGCGTGGCTCCAGGTATAGAGGACATCAAGTCAACACAGGAGCAAGGATAGGGAAATCACATTGCGAATCATACGCACTTAAACCCAATCTCTTCACCTTTAATATAAACTATGTGATTCATTAGACCTCCGTTAAATGTCAAGTCTATGGACATACTATTTAATATAACAAATTAATCTGATTTCATACATCGAACCAAATGCCAAAGTCCAGGAGGGACATAGTTACAAAGTAAACAATATATATATATATATATATATATATATATATGTTTGGTAAATTAACTTTAGGTGTTACATATGAATTTAGATCAAATTTATATATTTATAATTTAAAATGCAAATTCCTAATTATTTATATTTAGTTTTTCTTAAAAAAATGATATATGAATTTAGATAAGGGGGAAGGACATCGAACTTCCAATATTTCTTCCATAATTACTTCTTTGTTTGCTACCTAAATTGATTTTGTTTTTTCATCTCAGGTAATGCTGAGTTCAACCAGGGTTTATTATTTCATTGGTTTTGATTGAAGGGGATTTGGTGGGGAGCAATGGAGGAGTCGGATATGATTGCAGGCGAAAATGGGTAGCAGGTGCGTGGACACAGCAGAATGTAGTAGCTGGTTGTACCTACAGTGTACACGTCTCCATCAACACACGCGCTGCTATTTACCTTTAACCATGGCTCGTTACTTGGGTTTTTTACACAGTTTTTTACCTGGACGCCTGTTCCCACTCTACGACCCTGCTGGTTGACCTCTGGCCTTCTTTGTTGGATTCTGTCGACTTGCTGCTCCTCCCTCTGGCGGTTACCAAGGCAGCTGGCGCTTACTTTTACCCGGACAGTGATGGACCTAGAGATGGTAGACTATTCGGAAGACGAGATAGCGGAAGGCACTATCTGGGCGACCTCGAGACCTGCTAAGTTGGGGTCTATCTCATTTAGCAACAATCTACATGAGGCTATCTTAGGCCTCCCCTCGCTCTCTGGACCACCGGACCATCAGATAGTTTTGCCGGATGACCCTCCAACTTGGCCATCTCTCTCAACTCCCCCGCCATCCCCGTCTTCCCTAGGGTTTGCTATGGGTTGCCTTAACCCTAACCCTCCGTCCCCCTCCCCTGGTCACTTCTCGCAACCCGTGCTATCCGCTATCCCACCCTCTCCCTGTGCTCCTCCTTCCTCCTCGACTCCCCTGATCCCGCCGTGTACATCCCCCCTCCCCTCTGACAGTTTTACAGGCATCCCCCCTCTAGCGGAAAGCCTCCCCGTAGCCTCATCTCCTCCCGGGTGAACCCTCCCGCCCAGGAGCACATTCCAGGCGGCCGTCAAAGTCCTGCAGCTGAGGATAGGACAAACAAGAAGACGCGGTGTTTCTGGACAAAGGAGGTGGACACTTTCCTCAGATTGGAGGAAGACATTCGGCTGGGAGAGACCATGGATTTTGCTGATAGGGTATTGGTAGGCAGAATTAGGGGCCGGAGCTATACAGCGGCCCATTTGAAAACTTGGGTTTCAGAGGTCTGGGGGAATCACTTGGTAGACAAAATTAGGGGCCGGAGCTATACAGCGGCCCATTTGAAAACTTGGGTTTCAGAGGTCTGGGGGAATCACTTGGCTGATCTGCCCACTGTGCAAACGTTCGTAAAGGGGTGGTTTGCTCTCCGGTTCTCTAGGCCTGACCTCACGAATTGGGTCCTTTCGTCGTATTGGCATTTTGAGCATGCCCCTGTCCTTCTGAAACATTGGTCCCCTCTCTTCGACCTGGACACGGAGCAACTTGGAGTCGGGCCGATTTGGGTAAGATTACCAGGTCTCCCATTACACTTTTGGTCGGAGGACATATTCAGGCGAATAGGGAATTCCATAGGCTCATATATGGAATCAGATAAGTCATATTTGTCTATTGGTAAGATGGCCTTTGCCAGGATCTTGGTTCATATGGATACTCGGGGAGGGCTGCAAGAATTCATTACTATTCAATGGAGGTCTTTCACTTGGAAGCAGCCTCTGGACTACGAGGGCATTCCATACAGATGCCGCAGGTGTCACAAAGTGGGGCACGTGTACAAAGATTTCCCTCTGGTCAACAAGCGAGTACAACAGCCGGTGGAAAATATTCAGGAAGTTCGATCCCCATGGGAGGAACCTCAATCTGCAATAGAAAGGGAAGAACCGAACCCTCAAGATATGACTGAAGCGGACAAGATACATGAGAAAGACCAAAGGAAGAAGCGTGGTAAGGCTCCTCTCCAGCCACCCTCCTCGCCTCTAACTAGAGCACGGGCGGCTATAGGGGACGCTCACACCACGGGTATGTCATCTCCTCCTTTCTCCTCTGATATTTCTTCCATTGTTTCTACTGTTATGCCTTCTCGGTCTAGGCAGTTTTGTTCAGTGGATATCCCGGGTACTCCCTTGTGCGCCCCCTTCCCCCCCCGCCCTTTAGCTTTTTCATCAGACCCCCATGGTCCAACAATGTACCATAGCCCCCCCCCCTCCCGCTTTCTCCTTCCCACAGCCTTCTCTCTCGGAGGCTTCCCTTTCCCCTCACCTCGACTCCGACAATCCCGAACCCTGTTACCCCCTCCACTCCTGAATGCACTCCCAAGGCTTGGATATCATATGCTTTGAGGTTGTTGCCACCCCCCCCCCCAAATCCAGGGGGTGACCCTCCCACCTCTCCAAAGCCAAACATCAGGTTGGGGAGGAGGTTGCCTCCGGCAAACAGAAGACCTTAAACTGGGCTCTTAGAGCACAGCAAGCCCCTCCCCCCCCTCCATGAAGCTTCTCTCATTTAATTGTTGTGGGGTGGCTAGCCCAGACAAAAAACTAGCCCTCAAGCGCTTATTTGCCTCTAAGATGTTTGACATTATCTTCCTCCAAGAAACCCTTGGCTCTGCTTCCTTTGTCTCCTCTCTTCTTGACTCATGGCTTCCAGGCTGGTCATTTCACTCTCTCGATGCCTCGAGTAGATCAGGGGGATTAACCCTAGGCATTTGTAACAAAACCATTAAAACATTGAAAGTCTGGGGTGGTCGGGGCTTTCTAGGTGCTGATATATACTCTCCAACCCTAGAATCAGATTTCAGGATACTCAATGTGTATGGGCCATGTCAGGACAGAATGGGTTTCTGGAGATCTTTTTTCAACTCATCCCTCCTGCAACAAGATAATATAATTATAGGGGGAGACCTCAATTTCTCTATGGGGTACTCTGAATCTTGGGGCAATCATGCTCAGGTGGATGCTTTGTCGAGTTTCTTTGAGAACCTCTTGGAGTCCCATAATTTCATTGATGTCCCTACAGCAAAAAAGCAGCCTACTTGGAGGAACAACAGAGTGGGGGAAGCAAGTTTGGCCAGAAGACTCGATCGCTTCCTCACTAAAGAAGCCCTGATTAATGGAGGGTCCTACATCAGACAATGGGTGAGCTCGGGTGGGCTGTTGGACCACCGACCTATATACTTGGAGTTGCAGGATGTCATTAATAAGCCAAAGGCCCCTTTCAAGTTCAATTCTACCTGGCTGCAAGATTTGGATTACATCAAGCTAGTGACGGATTTTTGGAAGGCACACCCTCCAGGTATATTGGGGGACATAACTCAGAATTTCCTCCACAACATGAAGGAGCTGAAGTGCTTATCCAAGACTTGGGCTCAGAGGAAAAAGGAGGCGGATGAATTATCCCTCAAGGAGGCGGAAAAGGCCATTTCTTCGTTCGAGGAGGACTTAGGAGGAGTCATGAGGACCCAAGATCAAAAAGACATATATTCTGCTTCACTTCAAAAGAGAACCCAAGTTCTGAGGAACAGAGAAGCGAATTGGCGGCTCTGAAGCAGGGCTATCTGGCTAAAAGAGGGAGATGATAATACCAAATTCTTCCACAAACATGCGAATGGTAGGAAGGCCATTAACACTATCTGGGAGCTCAAGGATTCAGAGGGGAGGTCGGTTCAGTCCTTTAGAGAGTTGGCTGCATTAGCATGCTCACACTTTCAAAATATTTATAAGTCGCCTCCCTATGCTACCCTTGCTGAAGTGATGAGGATCGTGCAACTTTTCCCTGGGTTTGTTGATCAGGAGATGGAACAGGAGCTAGAGAGAGAAGTATCTATGAGAGAGCTGGAAGATACTTTAAAAATGCTAAAGAAAGAAAAGAGCTCGGGGCCGGATGGCTAGACTGTAGAATTCTATGTGGCCTTCTTTGAGGTGTTAGGGCCGGACCTCCTGCAAATCATTGAGGATAGCAGAAAGAGAGGGAGGATTTTGGGCAGTCTTAAATCCACTTTCATTGCTCTTATCCCTAAATCTGACAAACCCTCCTCCTTTGATGGCTTCAGACCCATTTCTCTATGTAATTGCATTTACAAAATTATTGCCAAAATTATAGCTAACCGCTTAAAGCCAATCCTATCCCTCCACATCTCCCAAGAGCAATTTGCCTTCCTGCACAACAGACAAATACATGAGGCAATAGGCATAACTCAGGAACTCCTCCATTCTGTCCAGTACTGAAAAATCAAAGGTATGATCCTGAAGATTGACCTTTCAAAAGCCTTTGATAGAGTCAATTGGCTCTACCTCCAACTACTTTTAACTCATATTGGCCTTCCCTTTACTTTTATCAAGTGGATCATGAGCTGCATAACCGATGTTCCCTATAGTGTGCTAATAAATGGCTCGGCCTCCCCTCTCTTTCATGCTGAAAGGGGACTCAGACAAGGATGCCCCCTGTCCCCTCTATTGTTTCTCCTAGTCATGGAGGGCCTTAGCAGATTTATACATGAAGAACATAGAAACAGGAGACTTAAGGGCATCAAAGTTACTGATACAGTATTCTTGACTCATTTGCTATTTGTGGATGATGTCCTCATCTTTCTCAATGGCAGTCTGGGAGACCTCACAGCTCTCCACCAAGTCATGGGCACCTTCCAAAAGGCCACCGGAATGGTATTGAATGAATCCAAATCCACTTTTTCTGCTCTCGGATGCGCCCAAAATGAATTACAGTTCGCGCTTAGGAGATTCCCCTTTGTTACCTACCCCTTCGAAGATGGTCTGAGATATCTGGGGTACCGTCGAAGCCTTTTGGCTATAAAATTGCAGACTGGATTTGGCTTATCACAAAGGTGGAAAAGCATCTGAACATTTGGTACCATAAGTACCTCTCCAGAGCAGGCAGATTAATACTGATCAAAGTGGTGTTAGAAGCAACCCCTGTCTACTGGATGACCCTAGCTTGGATACCTAGAGGCATCTTGGACAGGCTGCAGAAAATATGTTGCAGGTTTTTGTGGAAGGGGAATCAGATCGGCAGAATTTTTGCTTGGACAAGATGGGAGACACTGGCGCTGCCTAAACATTGGGGGGGTTGGGGGATCAAGAGATTGGACACTTTCTCCAAAGCTCTAGCAGCCAAATTGGGTTGGCAACTTCTCAACATCGTCAGCCTTTGGACGAAGGTCGTCACTTCAAAATATATCACCCCCTCAAACCCTCTGGAATGGATTCGCCAAGGTCATCGAACTAATGGGAATATATCCATCATTTGGAAAGCAGTAACTAAAGCCATGGACCTGATAAGGAATGGTTTGACTTGGAGAATTCGATCGGGATCCCTAGTGCGTATTGGAGAGGACCCATGGGTGGGCTGTGGCAATGCACACAGACTCCCCGAGGACTTGAGACTCCATCTAGTAGATCAGGGGATATCACATCTTAGTCATATTGCAGACAATGAGCGTTCCTCACTGGCACAGCAGGCCTGGAAAACGGGAGCAGCCCTTAACATCCCCCCGCAGTGGCAGCAAGAATGGAGGCATTTTACTTCAGCATTAACGGAGGCCCACATCAGGATAACTGAAGGGGAAGATGAGCTCATCTGGGCTTTTGCAAAAAATGGTTACTATGTGCCCAAGATTGGATACTTGGTCCTAATGGATCCCCTCAAGCCGCCAGACACTGAGACAAGATGGAACCTTATATGGAAACTCAAAGCAGCCCCTAGAACAAAGCTGCTTTTGTGGTCAATCTTGAATAACAAGGTTCCAACAGGGGCAAATCTCATGAAACGATCTTTCGTTGGACCATTCTGGTGCCACCTTTGTAAGAGCAACAATGAGGACACAAAACACCTTTTCCTGGGTTGTCCAATTGCGCAAGAACTATGGAATGGTATCCTGGCAACACTCTCCATTCGGATCAGATGGCATGGAACAACAGTCAAGGAGGCGTGGAATACTTGGTGGAAGGATTCCTCTGGGAAGGAAAGGAACCTACCCTTGTTAATCAGCTGGGAATTATGGATAGCAAGGAATCATATTATTTTTATGCAGAAGCCTCCTCACTAGCCCTCCATTCACAACAAAATTATAGCAGAATACCACTTGATCCCTGAAGAGCCCCAAAAAAACCAGCAAAGGAATATTGAGACAGAGGTCATCAACAAATCCATCCCTTGGGCCTATTTTGATGGTTCAACTCAGGAGGTGGGCTGTGGCGGTGGAGCGATCCTGCATTTATCCAAAACCCATTCCTACAAAATTCAAATGGGTTTAGGCAGGGGAACCAACAATTATGCCGAGCTTGTTACTGCAAAAAACATTATTCTTTTTGCTTTACACAAACACTGCTCAAACCTGCAACTATTTGGTGACTCAAAACTGGTTATAAACTGGATCAACAAAAAATATTCATGCTCTGCTTACACATTGAAGCATATTCTGGATGAGATACATAGACTTGTCTCACATTTTGACTCTTTCATTTGTCATCACATTTACAGGGAGTAGAACACCGCTACTGAATTCCTATCCAAAGAAGCAATGATCAGGGACGACGACTCTTGGATGATCTGCGAGGAATTGGATGGGGTCGTTTATCAGCACTACCACAGGCCCTTTGTATACCCAGAAGCACCATGAAAGCAGCACTGGAAAGGGACAATTTTTCTTCAGTTTTGATGTTCATCTTTTTTGACTTATTGTATATAACTATCAGTACTTATCATATCCCCTCTGTGAAGGGGCCAGACAGTTAAATTATTTTTGACATTTTCATGTACTCCCTACGTGGAGGAATGCACAGTTTCATTTTCTTTTTTTGGACAGGCGATGCCTTATCAAAGTAATGCGTATGCATATACAAAATGTAATTTTCATCTTTAATGGGAATTACGACTTTTTCCATGGGGAAAAAAAAGGGGGAAGGACATCATTTATTAGTTTCATAAATTTAGTTTGTGCATTGCATAAACCAAATGGCATGCCCAACCATTCATATAAACCTTGTCTAGTTTTGAAGGCTATCTTCTTCTTTGACTCAAACCTAGACCTATCCTGATTTTAAATGCAACTTTGTGAAGTATTCTGTGTGTTGAAGATAATCTAATAAATCATGTATCTTGGCTAACGGGTGCATGTTCTTGAGCATAATATTGTTTAATGTTTGGTAATTGATGCACATTCACCAAGTCCCACCCTTCTTTGATATAATTATGATGGGTGACCAAGAAGATGATGTACTTAGTTGAATCACTCCCCACTATAACAACAATTGCAACCGCTTCTTTACTTTGTTTCCTTCCATAATGGATTCTCCATACAAGTCAATATTCAATAATGGTGAGTCTGGCAATAATTAGATTTATTGCTCTACTTCCCTCTTGGGTGGTAGCCCTTTAGGCTCCTAGAACAATCCAGTGTATGCTTTTAGCAACCCTTCCAATTAATGTTTTTGTTTTTTAGCACACCCCTCCAGGGATGTCGTTTCCCTTATTGACAAATCACCAAACTAATTTTCTCTTAGGGAGAGTAAAACATATTTGTTATTGGTACTAATCAACTTCTTGACTTAGTTGGAACTTACAAGTGGAATCTATACTTGCCTTTGTACATGTTGATGATGAAGGATTTTTTATCCTTGATGAGGCAACAGTGGATGGCTATCCATATGAAGATTGCATCCATCATATACATGTATTGACTCCCAAACCAAATACAACCCCACATACATCAAGTGGTATTACATCCAATTCTACGCTCTCATTTAAATTGATGAAGTATAATTGAATGTAATACCACTTGATGTTTGTGGGGTTGTGTTTGGGAGTCCATACATGTATATGATGGATGAAATCTTCATGTGGAGATCTAATCAATACCTCCTTGTCAAGGATGGGAAATCCTTCATCAATGCTCACAAAGGCAAGTCCATGATTTTACTAGTAAGTGCCAACCAAGCCAAAAAGGATAATTAGTTATAGCAGAAAATATGTTATACTTTTCTTAAGAGAAAATTAGTTTGGTGTTGAGTCAATAATGGCAAAGGCATCCTTGGAGGGGTGTACTAAAGAACAGAACTATTAATTGGAAGGGTTTCTATAGGCATATAGACGAGTGTTATAGGAGCCTAAAGGGCTACCACCCAAGAGGGAAGTGGAGCATGAAGTCCAATTATTTAAAACTTTCCATTATCGAATATTGGGATATATAGACAATCAATTATGTAATCAAACAAAGTGAAGAAGTAGTTGCAATAGCTACTAGAACAGGTTGTGATTCAACCAAGTACCTCACCTTGTGGGCCATCCATCATAATTGTACCAAAGAAAGATGGGAATGACTTGGAAAATGTGAATCCACTAAAAAGCATTAAACAAGATTACAATAAAAAATAGGTATCCCTTTCCTAATATTGATGGTTTGTTAAATCAGTTGTAGCATGCAAAATACTTCACCAAGCTACGTTTAAAATCAAAATACCTCATGGTTTGAGTCAAAGAAGAATGCAATTGGAAAGCTACCTCCAAAAATAGGAAGGGTTTGTATGAATGGTTGTTCATTCCATTTGGTGTATGCAATGCCCAAGCTATGTTTATGAGACTAATGAATGAAGTAATGCACCCTTATCTAGATTCATATGACTAGTCTCTCTAAAAAAACTATAATATAATCTAAACTAGCATATGTTGTAAAAGGTTTAAAGTTTAAAGGGAGGCAAGTATGAGGAGGACATTTTTTATTGGAGAGGAAACATTGTATTCACCTACTCTTGGATTGTAGGCAATTTCACCAATAATCAAGTTGAATTCTATGCTTTACTTCAAGGTGTTAAATTGACCTCCTCCCTCAATCTGCAAAACCTTACCATTATTGGTGACTTCAAAAATACCATATTCAATATTTTTCTTAGCACCATCCTATTTATGCCAAGTTGAGTTTTATCTTTCTCCGTATTCATTCCATTCTCCCCTCTTTTACTAAGGTCACCTTCTACCACATCCTTCATCCTGATAATCCCCTTGTAGACCTTCAAGCCATGAAGGCCCTTCTTGAAAATGTTGGGGTAATTGTGATAATTGGGAATTTTCACCCCCTCTTGATCCCATGATTATTTCCTTAAGTAATACGATCCATCGACCCCTGAATTATGTGTTAGTATCTCAATGTTATTGAATCATGCAAGAGACCAATATCTCATCACCCCTTGTCCCTTCATCATTTAACACCATCTTTCATATATCCTTCTTACATATTCAACCAAATCGAGGTGGGATTTCTTAGCAATTGGAAGATATGTTTGTTTGGAGGTTTTAATTTGGAATAGCATATGTTTTGTGCTAGATGGGAAATATCATTACGGGTTGTAATATTTTTATCCCTCAGGCTCATCAGCCTCTATTTCTTCTTTTTTTTCACATTGTTCCCCCAACTCCTTGTTTTCAACATTCCCATATCACCTTCAACATTCCTTCTCCACAAGATTGTGTCTATTCAGTTTGTTCATTTTTCATGGCCCATCAAGACCTCACTGCTATCAGAACAACCCTAGGTAAACATGTTGATGTTATTAACAACCTTTACTCTTCCCTCCACATCTACCTATCTTATTGAAACGTCAATAGAGTATCTAATCCAACATATGGACTTAAGTCATTAGGTACAAGATGAAATTGGTGTGTTCAAGAATTTTCTTACAAATTTCCTAGGTAGTTGTTATCCTATATTACATTCATCCTCCTCTTCGGTGTACTCAATATCAGCACCTTCTCCAATGGTTGAAATCACTCTCCAAAACCTCAACACATCTGCCACAAAGGAAATTCAGGACAATGCTGAACTCAAAGGATCTCCTCCTCCTTTAGGGTTCCCTTAATGATTTTTTTTTCTTTTTCACACTCAAATTTTTCCTTCAAGTTTACCGTCTAAATATAATTCCTAAAAAAATTGGCTTTTCCTCCTTTGAATTTTTCAGTTATTGCTCAAAGCCCATTATTTTGAAAAATCTCCTCTTAAGTAGTGCTCCTACTCTATGTACTCTTATTGCTTTCATTTCAACACATATTTTGTTACAATAATACTAAATATGTGACTAAAAAAGTAAGAACATGGGACAAGGTAAAAATGTAAAAATTGTCGGTATGCGCAAGTAATGAAAATAGATAGAGAACAAAAAAAACAACATTATTAGGGGGGTGGCTCACTCAACAGTTGAAGGGAGAATCAACTTCATGTTACAAACCCTAGACTACAACATAAATCAACTTAGATCAGTCTCATTATACCTAGGGCCTCAATATTATTTTTAGATATATATGACATATCCTATTATGATCCATTGCAAACCCTAGATTCCATTTTAGAGACACAAAGCCTTAGATATCAGTAACTAATAATAATCCTACCATGCATCTAGTGTTTCGATAATGTTATACTTTACTAAGGTTTGATGCAAACCCTAGACTAAATCATATTGAAAATAATATCATCATATCCTAGAATATTAACTTCTACTAAGGCTTTGTTATAAACCCTAGAATTTACATAAGCAACAAGAATTAGGTTAGCATAGGTTAACATACTCGAAGATACGTATCTAGGATACATTTCTCATCAATATTTACTAGGTAAACCTAGGATACAAATATCAATACATAAAAGTTAGATATACATTAATTTATTCAGACTAGGGCTTTTGGTCATACAAACGAATATACACCGAGGATTTTATCCCTAGAATCTTACTATAGACATTACAAATATTTTGGTCATAAACCATAATTTACCAAACCCCAAAGGTCTAGGGCTTCATTTTAAACATTAACAACAAACCCTAAAGGACTAGGGTTTTTATTATAACAATACCAAGACTCTAAATAAGAGAATGATATTTCTAGATTAGTGTTATGAACATCGCAATGTTTAAAAAAAATCACGATTTTTTCAAGGCAACGATTTTATTAGTGATTTTTTTCGAAAAATTCGCGATCCAATTAGTAAAAATCACTGGGGCACAAAAAAGCAAACTTTTAAAGGTAAATTAAGTTTTTTTTTTTTTTTTCCTCATTTTGCATACAGAGGGCCAAAGAGGAGAAAAGTGAAGGAATTTAGCATCCAAAGCAAAAAAAAGTCAATTTTAGACCAAGTTTCTTTAGCAAAGAGTGGTTTTTAGGTATGGGCATCAAATTTGGCCATTTTTTTTTGTTTTTTTCTTGTTTTTCCTTGGGTTTCTATCACCCATTTATTTTCCATGATTTTTGTTTGGATTTGAGTGTTTTTTTTCATTTTTGTTCCATTTAGTGGAGAGGGTGTTTTTTGGTAAACAATACGAAATCTTGAGTGTTAGTTTTATTTGTTTAATTTCTTCTTTTGCCATAGATTTTTTCCATAATTTTTTCTTGGGTTTGAATGTGTTTTTTTGTCATTATTGTTGTATTGAGTTGAGGGTTTTTTTGGGTCAAAAATTCAAAATGTAGTATGTTAATTTTAATTTCATTTGTTTAACTTGCAATTCTTCTTGTGCCCTAGGTTCAAACTTCGAACTTCAGTTTTACATTAACACTCAAGATTCAACAAAGTTACAAACATGCCAAGGAAATTGGACCCTCTATGGGAATTTGGTGAACTTGATGGAGGGTTTGACAGATCAAATTTGACTTGCAAGTTATGTGGGAATCATATGACAGGGGGGTATACATATTTAAGTATCACCTTGCACATGTTCTTGGACATGACTTAGGGCCTTACTCAAATACAAATCCAGATATCGTTCGAAGAGCCCTCAAATCATTGGAAGAAATAGAGACAACCAAATTGTCCAAGGCAACTCTAAAGAATGAAATAACGGGGATTAGAGTGTCAAGATTGGGAGGTGACCGTGAGAGTGGTATTGGTTCACTTCACATCAGCATCTACACCCAACCTTGTATTTACCTCATCATTTTTTATTACTAGAACCACACCTAATGCACAACCATCTATTCATCAGTTATTAAAAGAGGGAAAAGGAAGAAGTTGACAAGTTATTGGGCAAGTTTCTTCTTTGGAGTGATATTCCTTTCAGAATTGCTAGGAACAATCCATTTTTCCAACCCGCGGTTGATGCTATTGCTATTGTCGGCCCAGGGTACAAAGTCCCTTCAAATGATGACTTTAGAGGGCACATTCTTCAAAATTAAAAGGTTGAATGCACTAAGAGATTGGAGGAGTTTAGGGAATCATGGGCACACACAGGATGCACTGTGATGTTAGATGATTGGACCAATCAAAAGTGTAGAAGCCCTATTAACTTCTTGGTTAATTATCCCAAGGGGACAATGTTTATGAAATCTATTGATACATCTGCACATATCAAAGATGCACAATTGTTATGTGATTTGTTGGATATGTTCATTCAAAAGGTGGGTCCACAACATGTTGTCGAAGTCTTAACCGAAAATGATGCAAATTATGTTGTTGATCGCAGGATGCTTATGGAGAGGCATCCCTAGCTTATTTTGGACACCTTGTGTTGCACACATCATTTGATTTGATGTTGGAAAAGATAGGAAATTTTTTTTTTTGTCAAGGATATTGTTGAATCATAAAAAAACATTACAAAATTTATAATCATGCATATGTTCTTCATTTGATGAGAACATCCATCAACAACAAGAAGTTGGCATGCCTTGCCATTACATGGTTTTCCATGTTAAAAATAGCAACAAGAAATGATAAAAATAGAATCCAAAATATTCCATTTTTAATTTGTCCTTGAATTAAAATTCGAATTTAGTCTCACTAGCTACTTGGAAAATAATTAATTAATTCATTATGGATTAATTAGTTGGAGAAATTCAAGTTAGAAATCTTTGTGATATCATGCAACAATTATCCCTTAAATTAAGAAGATTATCCCTTAATGAAGGAGATAAGGTTGAGTTGTATTTGAGTTGTAATTAGTTAGCTCAGTTTACTGAGTCAAGACAAGTTAGATGAGTTCCAAACTGTTCGAGGAACTAATTGTGAGTTCAGTCAGTTAATGTATGCATGCATCCAACTAGTGTACTCCAGATAACTGAAGATCCTCTCATACTTAACTCATGCATGTATATTCTAAGAAAGACCTAGTTGAGATTAAAGGTATGGACAGTGTACTATTAGTTGCATGTTTTCTCCTATAAAGGAAACTCATGCATGCAGAAGGAAGAAGGTTCCTTGAGGATTGCACAGTTTTACAGGGTGTGAGATCAGCGTTACACTTGGTAACAGTAGGATCCCCCATGAGAAACAGTGCAAGGAAATAAGAGGCTTGGAGGGCTGAGGAGAAGGTTTTTGAGAAGCCTTGTTTGCCTGTGAGCATCCAGGAGGATTGTACTAAGAGCTGGCTAGCTATGAGAGCTAAAGCTTTGTGTAATTCGGAGATATTTCCACCTTGTATGATAATACAGATAGCGGGGTTTTTAGATGAGGCTTTCCCTAGATTATTCTTCTGTGTTTCATGTGTATTGATTATTCTTCTCTGTTATATGTGTTCTGCTTGATCTTGCTCAAATCTATTAAGATTCTGCAAGTTTGGTTGTAGAAGTAGATTAAGTATTTTCCTTTAGTTATATTGTATTATTAGGTTAATATAGAGTGAGAATTTCTACATGGTATTAGAGCAAAGGTTATCGGAGCTGTGAACAGTATATGGAGAAGATTCGAAGTTTGAAGTTCGAGGTTGCAGGTACAAATCGAATTCATCTCATACTTCAGGTTGTTCAATGGCGTTCTATGGCTTGAGACTCGAGTATGCCTTGGATGGAAACTCGAATTACATAGCATGGAAAGATCGCATGGAGGCTGTATTAGAAGACAATGGTTTGAAGGATTTCATTAATCGAGAAATCCCAAAGCTAGCTTCAACTAATGCACAAGATTTGGCTGAGTGGAAGAAGTGTGTGGTGAGGGCGAGACAGATCATCCTTGAGGGAGTTTGAGACCATATTGTCTCGAGTCTCCATGGAAAGGATACTCCATATTCAATGTGGAAGACATTGAAGGACCTCTACCAAAACAATAGCGACCAGAGGAAATTGGCGCTCAAGGATAAGCTTCGAAGAATCAAGATGGAGAACGACGATACTATTTCCACATATCTTAACAAGCTCACCACTTGCATAAATGAGCTTAGCAGTGTAGGAATAACTACAGCCAATGATGATATGGTGAGTCTTGCTCTCCTTGGTCTTCCAAAGAGCTGGAATAGTTACCAGGACTCTGTGAATGGAAGAGAGAAACTGCTGGATTGGGAACGACTGTGGTCAAATCTCATGTAGGAGGAGATCAGGAGAAGCACTCGAGATGGTTCTTCATCAAAGAATGATGATGAAGAAAATCTGGCCTTAGCAAGTAAGGCAAGGAAATGGAAGGGGAAGGCATCCCATTCCAAATTCTTCTCATGGAAGGAAGAAGGTTGACAAGTCTAAAGTGAGATGCTTTAATTGTCATGAGATGGGTCATTATGCGACTAATTTTCCATCGAAGAAGTCCAAGAAGGGATCCTATGAAGGATCGGAAGGTGAGGCATTAGCCTCTCAGTTCGAAATGGACTTTACTCTCATCGCATGCATGGTGTCATCAATGATGGATTGTGGTTGGTATCTTGACAGTGGAGCCTCATTCCACATGACCGACGATAGAATTTTATTAAGTACCTTGGAAGAGAAAGAACTCAAGATGCACATAGATATGGGTGATGATGAAACATATAGTGTTTCAAGAGTGGGCACAGTTGCTTTTCAGAGGGAGCATGGAGCTCTTATCACCTTGAAAAATGATATCTAATATAATGCATTGCGTAAATCCCCCATACTTAAATTCAAAAAGAGTCAAGGGATCTCTACTTGAATGGTTCATGAGGCACAATACTTGCTAAGGTTTTGCAAATGGGGTAGCAAGCTAAGTGGGCTTGATTGTGGGGAAAAACTCCACAGTTAAGCGCGCTTGAGCCAGAGGAGTTCTGGGATGGGTGACCTCCTGGGAAGTCCTGGTTACCGGGTGCAAGCCCCGGAAGTGATGATTGATGCTATGTGATTCGTTCTCCACATTTCACTAGTTTCAATCCCACTTCTTCACCCCTGTGAGCATCACCCGATGCAATGAGTGCTAAGTGAACTATTCAAAAATCATGAGAAATTAGTCAGTTACGACTACCTCTCATGGAAATGGTCATACGTTTGAATGACTTACTTAACGCAGTTGAATCCCAAAAATGATATCTAATATAATGCATTGCGTAAATCCCCCATACTTAAATTCAAAAAGAGTCAAGGGATCTCTACTTGAATGGTTCATGAGGCACAATACTTGCTAAGGTTTTGCAAATGGGGTAGCAAGCTAAGTGGGCTTGATTGTGGGGAAAAACTCCGCAGTTAAGCGTGCTTGAGCCAGAGGAGTTCTGGGATGGGTGATCTCCTGGGAAGTCTTGGTTACCGGGTGCAAGCCCCGGAAGTGATGATTGATGCTATGTGATTCGTTCTCCACATTTCACTAGTTTCAATCCCACTTCTTCACCCCTGTGAGCATCACCCGATGCAATGAGTGCTAAGTGAACTATTCAGAAATCATGAGAAATTAGTCAGTTACGAATACCTCTCATGGAAATGGTCATACGTTTGAATGACTTACTTAACGCAGTTGAATCCCAAAAATGATATCTAAGATGTGAAGTATCTGCCTGGATTGAAGAAGAATTTGGTATCGATCACGATGTTGGAGGACAAAGGCTAAGATGTTGTCTTCAATAAGGGAAAGTTTTTCCTTAGACACATCACCATGGGACAAGTGAAGCAGATCGGTTCACGATTCAAGGACCTGTATGCTCTTAAGGTTCAAGATGCATGCAATGCCTTGAGGAGCAAGGAAAATATTAGAGACTTGGTGATTGAGAGGGAGAGTAAATTACCTCTCAACATGCAGCCCCAGAAGAAGTCTCAGACAATTGTGGAGGAGCCACAATTGGATATGCTGAGAGGAGGCCGAGTGGAGGCATCCGCTCATGCAGAGACCTCTAGTAGGGGGAAATTTCAAGCCAAGTCAGCAGAGGGATTACATGCAGCCATACCTCCAAGTGTGAGGTGGGGCGATGTGAAGTGATAGTCTCAAGAAAGCTGAAATTGGGCAGGGTCCAATGAGAGGTTTTATCTCATGGATCGTACCTTGCTATGAGAGCCCAAAGTACATATTAGTGAGATGAATTAGTGGGATTGATGCAGTCAAAGATCAAAGTGACAGAGGCTAGAGTAGTCAGATACTGAAGAGTGCAGAGAAGGATTAACAACAGTGCAGAAAGGCTGAGTCAACAAAAGTGTAGAGTTTTTAGTTGATAGAGGCAATAGCAGTTAGAGAATTTGCTGACAGATACATCATACTATTTTATGTTGGATGTTTTTTTGTTTCTGTTGTTGCTGGAGAAACAACACTAGAGAGAAGTGTTGCATGCAGAACATTCCAAAGGTTCAGGATCGTGATCGAGTTGAATTCCTTTCTTGTTGAGAGGGAGTGTTAAAAATAGCAACAAGAAATTATCAAAACAAAATTCAGAATATTCCAATTTTAATTTGTCCTTGAATTAAAATTCGAATTTAGGCTCATCAGCTACTTGAAAAATAAATAATTAATTCATTATGGATTAATTAGTTGGAGAAATTCAAGTTAGAAGTCTTTGTGAAGTCATGCAACAGTTATCCCTTAAATTAAGGAGATTATCCCTTAATTAAGGAGATAAGGTTGAGTTGTATTTGAGTTGTAATTAGTTAGCTCAGTTTACTGAGTTAAGTCCAGCTAGATTAGTTCCAAATTGTTTGAGGAACTAATTGTGAGTTCAATCAGTTAATGCATGCATGCATCCAACTAGTGTACTCCAGATAATTGAAGATTCTCTCATCCTTAACTCATGCATGTGTATTATGAGAAAGACCTAGTTGAGATTAAAGACAGGGATAGTTTACTATCAGTTGCATGTTTTCTCCTATAAAGGAGACTCATGCATGCAGAAGAAAGAAGGTTCCTTGATGATTGCGCAGTTTTATAGGGTGTGAGATCAGTGTGAGTGATCAGTGTTACACTTGGTAATAGTAGGATCACCCCGGAGAAACAACGCAAGGAAATAGGAGGCTTGGAGGGCCAAGGAGAAGGTTTATGAGAAGCCTTGTTTGCCTATGAACATCCAGGAGGATTGTACTGAGAGCTGGCTAGCTGTGAGAGCTAAAGCTTTGTGTAATTCTGAAATATTTCCACCTTGTATGATAATACAGATAGCGGGGTTTTTAGCTGAGGCTTTCCCCAGAGTATTCTACTGTGTTATATATGTATTGATTATTCTTCTCTGTTATATGTGTTCTGCTTAATCTTGCTCAAACCTATTAAGCTTCCACAAGTTTGATTGTAGAAGTAGATTAAGTATTTTTCTTTAGTTATATTTCATTATCAGGTTAATCTACAGTGAGAATTTCTACATGCCACCAGTGTCATATCTCTTCAATACCTCTTGAATTCTATGTGGGATGTGAAGAGAATGTTTATTTCAGAGGAGTGGTGTGCTTGGCATTTAGCCACAAACTAGAGGGAGACACCATATGCAGGTTAGTTTCATACCAGGAAATCTTCTAGGTGGGAGTGTAGGAGGTGTGTAGCATTACTGAACCTTTGGAAAAGGTTCTTTGATTAGTTGATGGAGACAAGCCCGCAATGGGCTACTTGTATGAGGCCATGGATAGGGCCAAAGAATCTATTCAGAGCTACTATGATGATAAGGGGGATGAGGGTTTGAGAAACAAAAAACTCCTACGGGAAGTGAATAATGAGCAATGGAACAATACACTCCAACGTCCCATTCATACTGCAGGGATCTACCTAAACCACACATTTTCTTACTCATGTGGTTTCTTATTTGATTTTGAGGTCATGGATTGATTCTTCACTTGTGTTTAGATGATAGTACCATCTCCAGTAGAACGTGCAGAAATATCCAAAGAAATGGAGATATATAGGATATCAGGTGGCACATTTAGCTTTGACATGGTTGTTGTGGATAGGAAGACTAAAAGTCCAGGTAAGCTTTAGTTTGTTTCAAATTTCATTGTCTCTTCAAGTTCATACTTTGCTTCAACTTTCAAATTTCATTTTCTTTCTTCTGTTTATCTTATTTGTTGTAGATGCATGGTGAAGAAGCTATGGTGGCAGAGTAACCAATCTCTGAAGGCTTGCCATTCGAGTGCCCAGCTAAACATGCAGCTCCTTGGGATGCGAGCACAGCTGGAGTGTATTTGAAAAATACACACCATGAAGCACAACATGTTAAAATATTCCAAATTTCTAATTAATTTTTTGAATTCATTAATTAATATATATATATTTTATAATTAATATTTTTATTATTTATAATTTATTAATTTATGACCCTTTTACAGTTGGAGTCCCAACGACTTAATGACATGGCCTACGTCTACTACAATATTCGATTGTGGGTGAGGCAACTTGAGAGGAAACCTGATGTGGAGGCCATCTCATTGGATGGGATTGACACCATTATTGCATGGAGGGTTGAGGCCGAGAGGCCTATCATGGATTCAACCCCTGATTGGTTAAAGCATGAGGTAGTGGAGGGGGTAAAGGAGGAGGATGAGGAGAAGGAGCAACAAGAAGAGGAGGTGATACCACCTACCCCTATCACCATTAGAGGACGTGTTCTACCTCATATAACTCTTAGTTCTTCAGCTTCTAGAGCACAACAAATTCCATTGCCAGCTCCACCGCGTTCTTCATCTAGAGGGAAAGTTGTTGCATTTTCTCACAAGAGGGGCAGAGAGAATAAATAGTATTATTTATTTGGTTCATTTCATTGTATATGACATTATGACTCATGATATAAGATACATTATTATATTTTTATTTGATATTTTGAGGCTAAGTTAGGACTCAAGACTTAGTATTCAAGACATGATTCATTGTTATATGTGATGTAGCACTAGAAATGATATTACACATCTTATATATTAGTTATTTTTTCATATTTATGTGTCAATGCATTTATTTTATGTTGTGGATGCTTTAGATATTAAAAAAATTGAAAAAAAATGACTATTTCTGTATTTGCCGATTTTTTGCCATTTTTTACCAAATTTTTCTCTATTTTTTCCAATTTCGGACCCTCGTCGATTTAATCCCGATCACGATGTTCGAAAAATTGTTATGGACTTTGTAATTAACCATAAGTATACTAGGAATTCATAGCTATAGACATACCCTTAGGTTAGGGTTTTATAGAGAACCTTTTAGGGTTCCATACGAATGATAAAAATATAATGAGGGTAGATTCAATCTAATGATTAATCAACCAAACAAGAATCTCTTACGATTCAAAACCCTAGACATAATCATGTGTAGAGCAAAATTTAAAAGAAGAATTATCGTCCCTTTATATAAAGATATCTTTGTAACAAAGCTTATAGGCTAAGACATACCTTGGGTTGTTTCTTAACAAACCTCGTAGGACATCAATGCTTGAAAGGTTTCAATAGAACTTCTTTCACACTTCAAGTCTATCCTTTGAAGTATTATCCATGATCCTTGGGCAAACAACAAGCTTTTCTAACCAATAAAAATATAAAGAGAAAGGTTATTAGCATATAATACAAACACATCTTGATAAGAGAGGGAAAACAAACATAAAATATAAGACAAGGAGTAAGATACTTATCTTTGGTAAAATGGTGAGGGATCCCTCTTAATCCAATCTTGCGAAATACCTACAACTTTATATAAAAAACTGTGTTGTAACAAGACTTGTTACAACTACAAATTCTAGAGATCAAAACATAAAGGAAAACAATTCAAAACTTAGAGTAGAAGACCAAGGGAGGATATGTCTAAGGGAGGACTTAGTAGTATAAGTCCTTGGCTTTTGATTATTCTCTAGTCTTGTTCTTCTTAGATGGAGCTTCATCAACGATATTTAATTGACCCCTGTTTCTTTTCTTATTTCTTGGATTCTCAGGACAATGACTCTGGTAATGTCCCATCTTGTGGAAATTTTAACATTCAACCTTGGATAGGTCCATTTTTTCTTTGGTCCTTTTAACTTCTTGAAGGTTCCCTTCTTTTTGTGACAAGCAGAGTAAGCATTCGAGGTGTTTTCTTATTCATTCTCTTTTTTGTTGTTTACCATCGATATTTTGGCTTGTTCTTGGCTACATGCATTCCACATTTGTTCAAATGTTGGCATATACTTCCAACTATTGAGCCCTGATGCAAAGGCACTCCAAGATTTAGGTAGTCCTAGAAGGACAATAATTATGAGCTCCTTTTCTGGGAAAAATTCATCTATTGCTTGGAGTTCATCCCTAATTCTAGATATCCTTATAAAGTATGATGAAACAATATCATCATTTGTCATCTTAATAGTTCTTAGTTCATTCTTGAGGCTTGTTATTTGACCAATGTTCTTAATTGTGAATAACTTGGAGAGAGCCTCATACATTTCTTGAGCGGAATTTATGTTTGATATGTATGGAATTAAGTTATCCTTAATTCCATCCATTATTAGATTCATAGCCATGATTTCAAGTTCTCTAAAATTTAATTTATCTGCAATACTTGATTCATCAGTAGGATTTTTTACTTTTCCTTGAATAATATCTAAAACTTTATTCTTTTCGAAAATGAGATCTATTCTCTTTTACCAGGTCTTGTAGTTGGAGGCTCCTTCTAGTTCTTTTCTCCCTTCATTGAGTTAGTCATTGTTCCTGTAAATAGTAGGCTTGTCTTCTTGTGTGATATCCCTTTTCTTGATCTCCTTTCTCCTCAATAGATCCTTTAACCTTCCTTTTTCTTCCTTCTTCACCTTAGCTTTGAAACCATGTTAGAAAATAGAAAGGCAGAAAGATTTTCTTATGTTGATAATTACTTGTGATATTCTTATGATCTTATTAATTTTTGTATGTTCTTATTTTATCTTTGTTCCATCAAGAAATTATCAAAAGAAAAACATGAAGATCAAGGACACCGGATGTAGGCAAACAACTAGGGATGAAACCCCTATATAGGGGAAAACCCAGTCATGGACTCTTCCTTCAGTAATTCAGATTGAGATGGACCAATACCCTAGACCAATAGACTTTCATCCTCCACCAAGTCATCCTTCCAAGATGATATATAGCAGTCTGTTCTTATCCAACAGCTCCTGCCCAACAACAATCTATAAATTCGACTTCCCAGTTGAAAAAGTTCAACCCCCAGCAGCAGAATTTCAACCTCCTAGTTACTGCAGATTTTTTCCCCCCTCCCAGTAGCTGCATAACTTCACATGTGTGGGAAAGAGATAAAATTCTAACTTCTTATGCTTATGAGAGACCTCCTTCTCCATAGTTATCTTTCTTCCTCTTTTTCCTTGAAATTCACACTTTTTCTAGCCCTAGAAGTTGAAAATCAAACTTGTTGAGTGAGTGATAAATGAGGTCGAATTATTGGCTTTATATAGTGATTTTGTTGCCCAGTTTTGGGCCGACTTGGTGGAGGAGGATTAGAAGACTTATTTTAATATAAAATAAATTTCTTTCATGACAAACAATTCCCATGAAGGGTTATTACATTATGACATGGACAAGGACACTTGACACAAACCCTAGAAGCCTACAACAGAGGGTTTGACCTAAAAATAATTGACCTAAGCATGAAACCCATGCTTTAATAAGTCAAATTTAACAATAATAAAATCATTTTCTTTCTTTTGAAAAATACAATATATTGATACTTAAATGTGTTTATGAAGATCGAACCTAGTTACATTCTTCAATAAGGAGAAATAGGAAAGATAAGAGAAATAATACCTACTAGCTAAGGAGTTTACATGATCTGATATTCACCCTATGAGTGCCATCAGTTAAAGATTTATTAAACTAAAGGTATTACAGACTCATGTGCTGGTGTGTGTATTCTGTGTTGTTGAAACATTAGATCGATCAGATTGTCAATACATAGAAAATGAAATGGAAATACAGCAGAGAAATACAGTAAGCAACACAAAGACACAAATAGTTTTAATAAGGAGTTCACCCTATTCTCCAGGGCTCGTCTCTGGTCCAGCTTCAGTGGTGGCCTTGTTTTATTGTGTCTTTTAGCAGAGAAATTACAATATAGGGACTCAATATGAGTTCTCCTGAAGCAGATTTTTCTTGGCAGGGTGGTCCTTGGATTCCCCAAGCCACTCGGAGTACACAGACTCTTCTTCTTCCTACCAGCTCTGTGACCCTTGGTCTACAGTGGAAAGAGCCAATTGTGATGCTTTGTCCGGACATATTCCTCTATGGGAAGGCTTGAATCTTCAAGCTCTCTGGTGCTCGACGCTATTTGTGGTCAGCTCGACCCTCTGCTTCTTCTGCTTGGCTTTATTGTTCTCTATGTTCAGTCCTCCTCTTAGGGTTCACTGTTCAATGTGTCTCTTGGTTGCTTGGACTCTCCTCAATTCGGATTCCCAATCAACTCTAATTGGTTCGACTGTCTTTGTTCATGGCTTTAGCCATTTGATCCCTATGCCTATTTGGTTCCTCTTCTGTCTGCATCGATTCACCTTCTGCAGCTATGCTTGGAGTTCCCTGCATTCAGCGTCATCATGAATGCTCAGGGAGTGGCCACTTATCCTCCTCTAAATGGTGCCAGCATGCTTTGTCGGTTCGTTTCTTCAATTACGTCGTGGATGCATTCTTCCTCCACCGTGGCGATCAGACGGATTCCAAATCCCTTTAGAACACGACTTAATTCCCTATTTATTCCGCTTCTTTCCATCGGGCGCAATCTCAACCGTCCGATCTGGGCCCTCCAGATCCGACGTCATACGCACGTTTCACGCGGTTTACTTGCTCAACCGATAGCACGCGATCAACAATGGTTTTCTCTCACCTCCGCCCGCCACGCATCAATCTGTGTATGGAATCGCTCCGCTCTTGTCGAAAACCTCTTACCGTTCAATGGCGCCCCAATCAAAACCACTGGTTTCCAGAGCACGAGTCCCTCCTTTGTACTTTAGCGCTTTTACCTTTTCCTGCTTGCGGTCCTCTGATTTCCCCACGCGATTGGGTGCTCGAGCTTTCCCATTTTGGCCCTGTTCACTTAGCGATGCATGATTAAATTCACCCTTTTTCCATTCTGGGGCTCCCAGGGGCTACTTTGGTCTCCTGCGCGGCCTCCATGGGCCTCGTCATTCCACGTCAGCTGCCATGGCCACTGGTTCAGGGTGTTTTTGATACTATTTTGGATTTCATTAGAAATTTGTTCGACCTGATTCAGTCATGGTTCTTGACAGCCTTTCTATGGATCCAATTCGGATTATTACAACGTACTAAAATCAATGCAAAAGGGAAACCAATCCAAATATGGTTTCAATCCTAAAGAAGGGTGCCATGACATCTACCTAAATAATTTCTCAAGAAATTGTCTTCTTCCATATGACCATATGATGAAGCATGAAAACCTGGAGTCTCTTTCTCATGGCCTAGTTTGACTCAATAGGAAAATTCCATACCTCCAAACTATAATGGGTTGTTGATCATTAGAACTGGTCAAATACTCAAAGACAATATCTGAGGAAAAATCCTTCCCATCATTTTTATAGATGTGGCAATCCTGTTTTAAGTAAGGAAATTAAAAAAAAATACAGATAGAAAATGCTCAAGCTGATATTAGGCTTGGTACCAAATGAGTATTAATAGTGATATAATACAACATTCACATAAGCATATATAAAAGTTGCATATTTATCAAACATCATTTTCTAGCATAATAGAAAGTAAAGCATCACACATTTGGAAAGATGAAAATAAACATGGACCGCATTTGAAAAGAAATTTAAAGGATCATTGCATTTAAACTGATAGATATTAAAGGAGCTACAAACTTGAAATATTAATCTTAAAATTCAAAGTTAAATGATTAAACGAGCTATGAACTCCTACTAGTTCTTGTGGAACCTATAAAAAACATATAGATGATTGAATAAAAATTTATAATATGTAGGAAATTAAAATACATTTGTCGATTTAAGAATTGGGATGGGGCTCTTTTTGACCATATAAATAGGAAAAGAGACTTGGAAGAGAAATTAAATTGTAATTAGGAATCAACCTTGAAACTCAAAAGACTTTGAAGTGAAAAGGTTGATGAATACTAAATGGAAATAAATAATTAAGGAAAGGAAAGACAAAAATGGATAGATCACTTACAATGCCAAAAAAGACCTTTCTTTTGTTCACTCAATGAAGTCTTCATTTATTTTTAAATCATGTTGAATAAAACCTAACTATTCCAATTGTCTTTGAATTGCTGAAATCAGTTCCCTTCAAATATTTTATGTACTACACTTTCTAAGTACTGTGTGATGAAGTAGCATAAAGGTGCCACAACGATTTCATGCCTTACTTGAACATTGAAGAATTCTTCTTCAATTTCATCTAGTTTGGCACTTAGCCAATGTGTCACATTTTCTTGATCATCATTCTTGTTGGTGTAGTTGACTAACTACTTTTGAATATCTTCATTTGAAAGGTTTGTGGTTGTTTCAAAGGTATCCTCCCATAAAATATACATTTCATCTAACTTCTCTTTTATTTTTTCTTTTTTTACTATGGCTTCAATCACCATATATGGTCCATTTAATTCCTTTTCCACATCAACAAATCTAAAGAATATATCAATCCTTCTTGTACTAACATTATCACAATCAATAATAAATTGTATTAGAGAATTTTTTCTATCATTACAACAAACCCTTATGTATTTGAGACATGCTTTTGAGGAGAAATTCTATTATTTTCTCTACATCTCATTCATGTATTTGACCCTAGCAATAAAAAACTTAAAGAATTTATATTGACATGCTCATTAGACTCCAGATATTTTTGTAGAATTGTTTTATAATAAGTAATTTTAGAGGCAATAGTAAGCGAATTATACTAATTACCATGACTGTAGGATTACAACAAGTCTTGTGTTAATGTTTTCAACCATAAATTTCCTTATATTTGCTAATAGACTTTATGTTCCTATCATCTTTGTTCTCAGTTCAACAAATTATTCATTCGGTATCTATGTACTTAACAGTTCAACAAATAGAGGTATAGAACATAAAGCAACTTCAAACTCCTTTATTTTAATAATAAGGTAATTATTTCCTTTTCTTGTTTAATTATAGCACCCCTTGTAGACCAATGAAACTTTAAAACTTGAGAAGCTCTGATTTTTGCAATATTGATGTAAGAGTTCCATTGTCCCACCACTTTCTTATTTTTCACATTGACCTTTCCTATTTGTAGATCTTTTGAACAATTATGAAATTTTTCATTGTGTAATGTTGTTGATTCTTCCTAAAAATTAACAAGGTCCTTAGTAGGAAGTCATTTAATAAGAATTTTGTTCTAAAATATTGTTTCTCAACCCAAGTACTTCAACAACAACATCATTTTCCATATTCTAAGAATCAATTTGTTCCTCCTGAACTTATTTAATAACAATTTTTTTCTTTTATCTTTCTTTTCAATCTAGTAGAAAAATATGAGATTTTTCAATCAAATTTCTTGGAGGGTCTTCACCTCTTCCACAAATAACACTTTCTATATTGTCTATTTTCTCTTGAAATATATTTCCCTACTCTTGACTTCTAGAGATTAAAGAGCTCTTATGAGAATTAATAGGGGAACTATGGTTAATAGTTGTAGGTATTCCTCGTTTCCTTTGTATTTGTACTTAATTAAAGTATCATCATGGATAGGGTTGTTGGAAACCTTGAGCACTACTGGGGGTGGGGGGTTGAATCAATAGTGTGCCTTATTAACAATTTTCTCCAATTTCAACTTCTCTACTTAATCATGTATATTAACTAGTAGCACATTATATCATCACATGAACATAAACATTGTAAGGAACTAAATCAAACAACCATGAGAGAAACAATGCACAACACATCAAAAAACATCCACAAAAGGAGACACATGATATCTGGTGGAAACCCTTCTAGGAGAAAAACCACCCTTGTTGCTAATGTGTTGCTCTGAATATCTATTATGTCAAGCAATGGTATTTTACATAGGATTGTCGACCCCCATCAGTAGGAGACTCGACCTCACATATAATCAGCCAAACCCCATCAGCCGGGAGACTCGATTCTACTAATCAGTTCAAAAGACTATGTTCTCACATGGATCTATGGAAAATCATCCATTTAAAGCCACCAAGATCAATGATCCTCGCCCAAATATGATTAGACAATCCAACTACCACTAGATGGAGAATTTTTTCCTTTCATCAATGCTACAGAATCACTGCTCCAACATGCATGAGGTCACTCCTCCATAATCTCTATACGGACCTCATTTCATATATTTTCATAATGGATCAAAGATACTCTGCTCAACTCTGATTTATCTTTGCAATTCAAATCTTAGCAACAAGGCTCTCTACAAATCATCATCAAAAATAACCACAAGCATATGCTCTTCACACTAGTAGCAAAAACATGCATCAAATCTGAATAACATAATCACCAATAGTAATCACACTTATCCAACATCAAATCCTCATGCCTATATATGAATTTTGCATAATACAATCAACAACATAAAACACAATGGTTATGTGCCAAATAAACCAACAACACCTGCAAAACAAGTTTGAGAGTCACAAACTTGGATTTATACCAAGCTCTCCATCTTTACCAACAAACTATGTTACAACTCTCTGCATCTTTGATCTACAAACTAAAGTTTTGCATAAATACTTTGCTTCAAAAATTTGATCTACTCATTCTGCACTCATTAGCACTCATACACTGAAGCAATCCTTCTCACAACTTGGTCTAAAACATTCCTCCTCTATGCATCCTTCTCTAACTCACTCTCACACTAAACCAACCATCAGCCAACTCCAAAATGGAGAATATAAAACATTAGGGGAAAAATCCACTTTTGTCCCTAGATCAAGGGTGCACAAAGTTGATGAAATCCAACCATTATCACCACTACTTGTGCACTTAATGTGTTCACACCCACTAGAGGACTTTTCCAACCAATTCTGACATTTTTTAATTAGTATAGAAGCTTCTATGAATATACAAATTGAAATACTTTGGAAGTGCATGATGAATGCAAAGAAAATTTCGTTCAAATCCATATCCACACCCATAAAACTAGCAAATATCGGTTATAGCCTCACACATAAAACTACCAAATTTCGGTTGGAGCCTTCCAACTACACGCACAAGCCGACATCCCTATGGTTGGGGTAGAGCATAAGGAAAAATATAATACCCTCAACTATGAACCTTGGCCACATGTTGGATCACCTTCACCAACATATGTGCATGCCTCCAAACCTCTGCTAAGCCTTGTAACACAACTGCAAATACATCAAACATGTCTCCCAAATGCTACTGCCAAGTTGACCTAAAGTCCAACAATTAAGGGTTGAATTGTTTGCCAACAAGTCATTTGATCTGTTTCTAACGCACACACAAGTTGCAACACATCTGAACACAGTTTTTAGCACCTCCGCAACATCATCATTAGACCAACACATTGTTGCAACAAGTCATCCTCTAGTTCCTACACTAGGTTCTTGCACTAGATCATGAAAAAGAACATAAATACCACTAGCACATGAGGAACCATCAAGCACACACTACCATCATCTAACCATCTAGGTTGGCATCATAAGGTTAACATTAATGCCAACACAACCAACTCAACCAACTGCAACCATACTACAAGGATGGCATCAATACAACAATTAGGCTACATAGGGTTGACATCAATGCCAACATGAGCTAGCTACCATCATGAAACCAATACCAACATCACCTAGTTTCAGCCATGAACACCATAATGTCAACAATTTCCCCCTTTGGTGTTGGTGGCAACCACACATAATCTCTAGACCAATTCCTTCTAACACTCCCCCTTTGACATCAATGGAAAAGGGTCAACTCCATCAGATAAGTCAATGAAACTCAACCACAAGTACTAGAGAAATTTATCTCTACATGGCTGAAAAATTATGCACATCAACCAATATCCATGCCTCTCATATTAGCAGCAAGCAACACATTACCAATCAGCATTCAGAGCATCATATCCAAAAAAACACCTCTAGCAGTAGCAACAATATGCACTAACAACCATAAGCAACATCAATGACCAACATCACACAATATGCAACAATATGCACATTAGGCATCAACCAACACTCTCCATAGCAACCACATAACAACAACATCAATGACTATCATCAACCTCTCTGCTCATAACATGAGGTTAAGAACCCTAATAGTCAAAGCGTAACGTGAGGCATACCATGAACACCTCCAAGCAGACCACAATGCCAAAAATGGATGGATGAAATAAATAGGAACATAGAATGCTCCCCCTGAACAATGAACATATGCCATCTCCAAAATCAACTCCAACCCACAATGAACCACTTCGGTGACAAACATTGCTTCCTTGCCAAGAAAGAAGCATAAGGTGGACCAAAAATTCCACATGACCATGACTGAATGACATATACATTAATACATACATGGTTGTAGTAGTGACATAAGAGACCTCATACATGACCATTACAGACCTCATGACTCATGACTAGATGACCAATGCCAAATACAATACAAGTACATAACATCATGAGCATTTTACATGGATTTTACAATAAAGAACATTGTTAATATCATCATCTCCTATTGATCATTGACTGAAATATGACACATCATGGTTGTTACATCATCATTAGCCCATACATGTGGCTACAATAAGACTCCACCATAACACACCTTACACCAAGATGACTCAATATAGTAAGGACCAAAATCGCAACCAATATAAACTGATGATACAATGATAAATACATGGATTAAATCATCAACATATAACATCCCATACATAGTTGGTCCATGTATCAAGTCATTGTGCATGTAATTTTCACATTGTCCTCCTGTTAGGGTGGCTGAAATATGGTCAATAAAAGATGAAATAAGGTTGATATACAAATATTTTACACTCATAAATAGTAAATACATCAGTTGCAAGAAAGACGAGAGAAAATAAATGTAAACATAAAGAACATGCCTTGGAAACATAGCTACCCATGACCATAATATACCTCATGAATATGTTGATCCTGCTGATCTGAAAATGCATGGCTGAATTAGATCAAACTCATTTGTGTTAGTACTCCTCCCCCTAATACCATGCTATCTATATATATATATATACATATACATACATATATATATATATATATATATATATATATATATATATATATCTATATATATATATATATATATATATATGTGCAATCAAGTAGATCTATCATGCAAGAATGGAATGTAGTAGTGGTCGATCTCTCCTACTCTAAATCTGATGAGGAAAAGTACTCCCTTGGTCTCCTCTTTCTGCTCACTCTTCCCTTAAACACATACACATTATCCGGTGTCTTTACTCCCCTGGAAATCACTCTCTTTGATCCTTGCATGCAGTTGTTAGTCTAGAAATATCAGCTCTAAGAACCTTAATATTATCCTCATCTTCTCTAGGCACTTCAGTATGATCAAAATCTGAATCATCAAAATTTTAACTCAAGAGAAAATAATCATTATTTATACCTTTGGGTTCATGAATTTTTTATTTCTGCAAATGTTTGATTGAACCACTTGCACTAGGAAGATGAGACCCTTGTGGTTGAGATTCTTGTTTTTGAAGGCCCTTCTTTTTTTGAGATTGTTTCCTCTTGTTTTTTAGCATAATCCCACGATATAATCTCCAGTGATAAATTTGTAATCAAAAGCCTTGTTGTGATAACAATTGTTGGAATCCTCCTGCACCACTGGGGGGGGTGTATTAGTAGTGTGTCTTATTAAATTTTTTCTCCAAATTAAACTTCTATACTAAATCACATATATTAATCAGCAACACATTATATCATCACATGAAGAGAAACAATGTAAGTGATTAAATCAAACAACCATGAGAGCAAAAATACACAACACATCAAAACAAATCCACACAAGCAGACACAAGATATCTGGTGGAAACACTTCCAGGAGAAAACCACCCTTATTGATGTTGCACTGCTCTGAATCTCTATTATGTCAAGAAATGGTATTTTACATAAATTTTCCGACTCCCATCAGCTAGGAGACTCGACCTCATATACAATTAGTTGACCCCCATCATCCAGGAGACTCAATTCTACTGATCAACTTAGAAGACTATGTTATCACACGGATCAACGTGTTGGGTGTGGAGCCTGATTATCTTCTTTATTCAGAGGTATTGCCACATTGGACCGCAATTCATAATGGGGCAGCAACGTTGCTCATTTATTCACTGCTCGGGGGGGGGGGTGACGACGATTTTTATGAGCCCCCCCCGGCGGGAGTTTAGGGGCAGTGCCCTTGAAGCTAAAAATAGATGTAAATTTTCCTTATAAAATATTGTAAATTTGTAGTCAATCTGAGCCATTCATTAGGCGGATGATCTGATGGTAGAAGTTATGTTTAATTTAGGGTTTTTTTTTTCCCTAGAATGCAACCCCTCACTATATATGAGGGAATTGTATTCCAGCCATGTAGATGTGTATTCTGAGTGATGAAAGAGAGAGGAGATTGTGTGAGAGAAAAGAGGAAATTACAACGGATTTGTTGTAGGTTGTATCTCTTCATTTTGTTGGATAATATAAAGGAAGGATTGGTTGTTTATCCATGGACGTAGCCCAAATTGGGTGAACCATGTATATTTGTGTCTCTCTTGTTTTATGTGTTTTCTGTGTTTATATTTTTGCAATATTTTATGTGTTCCATTGTTCTGTAATATATAATTTTCTAACAACTAGAATCAGAGTCGAAGGTCTATTTGGCTTATAAACTCGCAGGAGAGAAGGGTTCCTGGTTCGAGTGGGAGAAATGGCAGAAGATGGTAGGTTTATGGTAAAAAAAATTAACGGCCAAAATTACCAGATGTGGAAGATGTAGATTGAAGATTATATGTATCCAAAATATTTGTACCTACCATTGAGTGGAAAGACAAAGAAGTCGACGAGTATGACAGACACATACTGAGATATTCTCGACAAAAAAGTACTAGGAACAATATGGTTGTGCCTAGCGGCATCAGTAGCCTTTAATATTTCAAAGGAAATGACAAGAGAGGGTTTAAGGTCGGAATTGGCCAAACTACATGAAAAACCCTTGGCCTAAAATAAGGTATTTATTATGAAACATTTATTTAATATGAAGATGTTACAAGGTGGATCTGTTGCTGATCATTTAAATGAATTTAATACGGTTACCAGTCAGTGAAGTTATGTAGGGGTAACCTTTGATGATGAAGTTGGGACTCTATTATTTTTGTATTCATTGCCATAAAGTTGGAATGGTTTAGTTATGGCCATTAGTAACATTGTCTCTGGATCTAATACTTTAAAGTTTGATGATGTTGTCGGTGCAATCCTTAGCGAGGAAATGCGAGGGAAAACCTCTGGTGAGACATCAGGTAATGATTTCACTTCAGACACTAGGGGAAGAAAAATGGAAAGAGGAAAGAGCCTAGGATCTCATAGTAAGTCAAGGAAAGGCAGATCCAAGTCCAAATTGGGGATATTATGCTAGAAATGAGAGAAGAAAGGACACCTGAAGAAAGACTAAAAGTCTCGGAAGGGAAAAGAAGGAGACGTGCAACAAGAAAATAATCATGAAGTGAATGTGAGAGATGATGTGCTGCAAGAAGCTTTGACTCTTTCATTAGAAAATATTATTGATGTTTGGTGGTAAATTCAGGGGCCTCATTCCATGCCACACCTGATAGGAAACATTTTCATGATTATGTTCAAGGAGATTTTGGATAGGATCATTTGAGCGATGATAAACCCTGTAAAATCATTGGAATGGGTAAAGTTTTCATAAAATAGAAAAATGGAAACTAATGGTTATTGAAGGAGGTAAGGCATGTTCCAAATCCGAAGAAAAATCTAATTTCAACAGGGAATTTGGGAGGTGAAGGTTGCGTAACTACTTTTACATATAAAACCTAGAAGGTCACTAAAGGATCCCTGGTAATAGAAAAAAGATAAAAGGTTGGTACATTGTATTTATGCAATGATATTTCTAATTCTGTTAATGATTTAACCTCTATAGGAGCAGATACGACATTGTGGCATCATAGGATCGACCACATGAGTGAGAAGGGGGACGCATATTATTCACTTAAGAAATTTGTTTCCAGGTTTGAAGCATGTTGATTTGGAATTTTGTGAGAAGTGTGTTTATGGAAAACAGAAGAGAGTCAGATTTTCGAGAGTTGGGAAAGAAAAGAAGAACGGAAAATTAGAGCTTGTGCATACAGATGTGTGGGAACCTACTCAAGTATCCTCTCTCAGTGGCTCTCATTATTATGTTACCTTTATTGATGATGCAACCAGAAAAACATGGATTTATTATATTCAAAATAAATCTGATGTATTTGATACTTTCAAGAAATGGAAATCTTTGGTTGAGAATGAGACAGGAAAAAGGTTGAAGTGTCTCAGATCAGACAATGGAGGTGAATATTGTAGCAAAGAGTTTGACAAATATTGTTCAGAGCATGGAATTTGAAAAGAGAAGATAGTTCCATGAACACCACAAGAAAATGGTGTGTCAGAAAGGATGAATAAGATGATCATGGAGCATGCAAGGTGCATGAGATTGCATGTAGGATTTCTTTTACAATTTTGGGCAGATGTTGTAGATGTTGTTGGTTATCTAATAAACAGAGGGCTTTCAAGTTCCTTGGATGGTGGTATTCCAGAGGAGGCATGAATAGGTAAAAAAGAAAACTACTCATTTTTAAAGACTTTTGGTTGTGAAGCCTTTGTCCACATTAATAAAGAAAATTGAACAAATATTGAGGCAAAATCAAAGAAATGTACCTTTATTGGATATGGTGTTAATGATTTTGGTTATCACTTATATGGTTATGAAAATCACAAAATCATTAGGAGCAGAGATGTCATATTCAATGAAAAGGTTTTGTATAAGGACTAGATGCAGGAAAAGAAACAAGAAAAAAAAACAAAGCATACAAAGTGCTTGATGAGATCACTAAAAAAGTAAAGGTGCCTGAAAATCATAATGATCAACAACCAGAACAACAAAAACGACAGGCACCTCAAACACCTGAAAGTGGTGTTAGAAGATCTACCAAGATACGTAGACCCCCTGAATGATACTATCCTTCATTATATTATGTATTGTTGACTCATTCTGGTGAACTAGAATGTTATGAAGAAGCAATGCAAGTAGAAACTAGGAAGAAGTGGGCGCTAGCCATGAAAGAAGAGATCGACTCCTTGGTACATATCTAGACTTGGGAAATAGTTAGGTTTCCTACAGGTAAAATAACATTGCAGAATAAATGGGTTGACGGGTTGAAGGAAGAATATGGAGGTAGAAAAAGGTATATAGTTAGACTTGTGGTGAAGGGGTTTGCATAGAAAAAAGGTATAGACTTTGATGAGATATTTTCTCATGTTGTTAAAATGAATTCAATCAGAACTATTTTAAGTCTGGTAGCAGTTGAAGAATTACATCTTGATCAGTTAGATGTAAAGACGACCTTTCTCCATGGGGATTTGGAGGAAGAGATCTGTATGCAGCAACCACAAGGATATGAGGTCAAAGGGAAGAAGAAACTAGTGCACGGGTTGAAGAAGAGCTTGTATATCTTAAAATAGGCTCCAAGGCAGTGGTATCTAAAATTTGACAATTTTATGTCTAAACAAGGTTATATTAGATGTCACTCTGATCATTATGTTTATCTCAAAAGGAAAAATGATGGCAATTATATTATATTGTTATTGTGTTATGGCAGCTATATTATCTCAGAGTGAGTACATACAAAAGGTTGGAAAGATGTAATATATAGAATGGAAAACCAGTTACTACACTTTTGGCTAGCCATTTCAAACCAAGTAAGGAGATGTATCCCAAGAATTAGGAAGAGATGGATTATATGTCTAAATTTCCATATGCATCAGTAGTTGGAAGCATAATGTATGCAATGGTCTACATAAGGCCTGATATTGCACACGCAGTGGGAGTTGTAAACAGGTACATGAACAATCCAAGAAAAGAAAATTAGATGGTAGTGAAGTGGATTCTGAGGCATTTGAGAGGTAACACATATCAAACATTATGCTTTGGTGGTTAAAACATTGATCTATAGGGATATGTTGATGCAGATATGGCAGTTGATAAAGATAACAGGAGGCCCACCACAGGGTAGGTGTTTACTATAGGTGGAACAACTGTCAGTTGGGTTTCAAAATTTCAAAGTGTTGTTACACTCTCAACAACATAAGAAAAGTATGTTTCTTCTACAGAGGCTAGTAAAGAAATGATTTGGCTACAAAGGTTTCTAGATGAATTGGGTAAGAAGTAGGAGTTGGGCAGGTTATACAGTGACATCTAGAGTGCCATTCATCTTGCAAAGAACTCTGCATTTCATTCGAAGACTAAACATATACAGCTTAAGTACCATTTCATACGGTCAGTGTTGGAAGATGGACAGTTGAAGCTGGAAAATATACACACTAGCCAGAATCCTACAGATATGTTAACAAAAGTTGTAACCAGGTAGAAACTGAGATTTTGATTGGTTTCAATTGGTCTTCAAGTATGATGATGAAGATGAGAAACAATCGATGACTCCAAGGCACAGGGAAGAGTAGCGAACTATGGTGGATTAGGGTTTTGTCAGGCCCTGCAATGGCAGACCTGCTCAGACCACGGTGCATCTGCAATAGTTTTTTGTTCCACTGGCAATAACATACGACAACGAATAGCACATTAATTATGGATTACCTTCCGGGGGGGGACTCAGAGCCTCCCCCCAGCGATTATAGAGAACCTCAGACTCAGAATGGAAATGAAGGGACATCTGCATTGGATCAGACTACCATTAGGACAAAGCAGGCAAATCAGATCAACCATGGAAAATAGAAAAGGCCACAGGAAGCAACGGAAACAAACCAGAATACGCAGACAGATAATGCAGGAAACGATGAGGTTCTTAAAGCAACCTCAGCAACCTGGAAACCTGTTGTAGTAGAAAGACCAAAGATTGAATTACCAAGTTAAAGGATCAACACCCAAATCCATTTCATGAAGGATCATGCTTTAATCGGGAAATTTATTGGCTTCTGGCCAATGGAGAAAGCCCTGCAGGGATGGATTGCAGCCAAATGGAAACCAAAAGGGCACATCACCCTGCAGCTGGGACCAAAAGGTTTCTTCACGGTGGTCTTTAACTGTATAGAAGACCGGAATAGGGTCATCGATGGTGGACTTTATTTCTTCAATGTTGCTGGTCTGTACCTGAGAGACTAGATTGAAAGATTCAACCCAGACAAAGAGGATCTAAGCTGGGCACTAGTATGGATACGTCTATACTCCCTTCCTCTGGAGTATTGGGATGAAGACTCACTGAAAGACATTGGAAATGGCTTGGGGGAGTTCATAAAAATTGCGGAAGAGACAAAACTCAGAAGATACACTTCCTATGCCCGCATTTGTGTCTATATGCATCTAAGCAAAGCTCTTCCAGATACGGTAAGTCTTTATCATGATGATTTTGAGTGGATTCAGTCAATAGATTATGAACATGTCCCATTCAGATGTAGAAAATGTCATGCCCATGGCCATCTCTTTCGTGATTGCCCGCTAAATGTAAAACCCCCAACTTATACCTCCTCAAAGAAACCTGATTCTGAAGGATTCACCAAGGTAAACAATCGAAAAAAGAATCACAAAAAACCTGCATCATACCCTAAAAATCCTCCCGCCAATACCTCAATGCCCTCTACTAGCAACAACTTCGACATTTTAGCTCAACCTGCATCGCTAGACTCTGAGTCCCCCTTGCCCTCCACAGAGCCACTTAAATCACCCTCTAAATTCAATCCCACAGACTCAAAGCACGCTCAAAAGCCCTCGCAAACCAAAGAATTCACCACCCCCATTCCCAATATGATTCCAGTCTGGAAACCTCATGGTATGGACATTGACATCTTTCAACAAGAACCCAACGCTTCTATGGACGATTTGGTGGAAAGCAGTGAGCCCAAGCATATGGAAGAAGAGCCTGAAAGTATAGACATAGGAGATCTGGACATATTTAGCCTAGAGCAAGCTTGTAAGAAAAAAGAATTTGACAAAATCCCAGAAAAACAGCTCGAAAGTTTGGAAGTTATTCTTTCCAGAGCACATCAACAAAGATCTCTAGGTATTCAACCAGGGAGTCAATGGGATGGGAAAAATATTCCTAAAGACACCAAGAAACGAGGGAGAAAAACAGACCTACAAAGAACCATCCACATTGGGGAAATGTTAGTGGAATCAGGAAGATATTCCAAGCTAACAAAGTATTACAGTCCCCTCCCCAATACTGAATTATGAAGCTCACATCTTGGAATATAAGAGGGTTAAATAGCCCTGGGAAGTACAGAATGATCAAAAATATGATACAGCATGAGAAACCTCAAATTTTCTTCATGCAAGAGACAAAATGTAATACTACCACACTTGGCCAAACTCTCTCAAAAGCTTGGCCAGGCAGCCAAACAGTCACAGTGGATGCCTTAGGAGTGTCAGGAGGACTAGAAATTGCATGGGATGAACGAGCTATCATGCTTACTAACATCCATGCGAGTCATCATTTCATTCAAGCCACCTTCCATATTATAGGGACTAATGTACATGGTCATCTCACCAATGTCTACTTTCCCCAGGAAGCAGTGAATAAGTTAGCAATACTGAATACGTTAACTTTGCTCAACTCCACCAGAATACATCTGCTCTGGATAACAGGAGGAGACTTCAACATGATTACTAAACTAGAGGAAAAAAGTGGAGGCAGAACCAAACTAGATAGTGAAAGTACCCACTTAAAGAATTTCATACAAAACAACTGGCTTATTGATATGCCATTCAATAATGGTATCTACACATGGAATAATAGAAGAGCAGGTACCCAGCAGATTGCCTCCCAACTTGACAGATTCCTGCTTTCAGACAATGCCATCCATCTTGGAGGAGATCTTTCCGCCTCGATCTTACCTCTCTCTGGTTCAGATCATTGGCCCATCTCGCTTCAATGGCAAAGACTTGGGAACACCACTCGAAGACCCTTCCGCTTTGAAGCCTTCTGGTTGATGCATCCAAACTTCCTTAATCTGGTCCATTCAGCGTGGAAAAGCTTCAGTCCCCCATAAGGAACAAAATGTTTCAATTCCAACAAAAAATCAAACTTCTCAAAAATAACATTAAGCAGTGGAACCAACTGACCTTTGGAAATATCTTTCAAGCTCAGAATGCTTTAGCTCAGGAAATGAAAGTAATCCAACAGACAATAATTACTGAAGGAAGAACTGAAGCCCTCTCAGAGCAAGAAAATCTCCTTCAGAATCAAATTGCAGAAAGAGAAAAGCAAGAGGAGATACTCTGGAAACAAAAATCTAGAGTTAGATGGCTAAAGGAGGGAGAGCAGAATACAAAATTTTTCCACCGCACCACCATATAGAGAAGAATGCACAAAAATATCACTCATATTCAAAATCAGCAAGGAGAACAATTGGAAAAACATGAGGATATTGAAAAAGAGCTCCTTACATATTTCAAGAAAGTGCATCAAGAACCACAAGTCAACCGACAACCAGCTATAGAAAATATTATCCAGAACATCCCGAGAATTATAACAGAAGAACATAATCAACTACTCCTTCATCCAATATCTTTACAGGAAGTCGAATCTGCAATGCAACAGCTCAAGGAAGGAAAAGCACCTGGTCCAGATGGTTTTACCTCAAACTTCTTTCATAACTTCTGGGATCTCATTAAAGAGGAAGTCTGGCAGGTAGTAGAAGAATCCCGACTCTTCGTTGGATGCTTCCCTCTCTGAATGCGACTTTTATTTCTCTCATCCCCAAAGAAGAGCAATCTATAACACCGGACAAATTCAAGCCTATAGCTCTCTGTAATGTTATATACAAAGTCATATCTAAAGTTATCGCTTCTCGCCTGAAGCCGCTGCTGCCCATGCTCATCTCGCCAGAACAATCAGGATATGTGGAAGGGAGACAAATCATAGATGGCATCATTCTCACCCATGAGATCATACACTCCTTGAAGCATCTCAAAAAAGTAGGTATGCTCCTCAAAATTGACCTTTCAAAAGCATTCGATAAGTTAAGTTGGACTTTCATCCAAAAGATGCTTACAGCCTTTGGCTTCTCTCCTCCATGGGTTAGATGGGTTATGAGTCTTATTTCCACTACTCTGTTCTCCATTCTCGTCAATGGAATTCCTTCCAGCCCCTTTCATCCCTCTAGAGGCATCCGTCAAGGAGATCCCTTTCCCCCTTTCTATTTGTCCTAATGGCGGAAGGGCTAGGTCATATTATCAAAAATGCACTTCAATCACAGCATCTCAGAGGAATCTCCTTCCCCAATACCCTTGCTTTCACTCACCAACAATTTGTGGACAATAATATTCTGTTTGGCCACCCCTTGGTTCAAGAGGCCCTTAAATTCAAATCCCTTCTGAATGAGTTCTCTGAAGCATCTGGAGCCAGCATTAATAATGAAAAATCCCAAATCTTCTTCTTTCATACACCCTCCATCACTCAATCATCTATAGCCCGTATTCTTGGTTTCTCGATCGCCTCTCTCCCTTCTAAATATCTGGGTGCCCCCATGACTGATTCTGCATTAAAACACTCCTCCTGGCAAGTGCTCCTAGATAAATTTGAAGCTCGCCTTTCCTCCTGGACTTTCAGAGCCCTAAATATGGCTAGTCGTCTAGTGTTAGTCAAAGTTGTCCTACAATCCATGCCTCTTTATCTTTTCTCTGTTTTGGCAGCACCAAAATGGGTGCTTAAGAAAATAAAAAATCTACAGTGAAATTTTTTATGGGGATCCTCAGGACAAAATAGCAAATGGGCACTGGTCAAATGGGCAACAGTGTGCCTTCCAAAAAAGTCTGGGGGTACTGGCCTCCGAGACCCTCAACATAGCAATGCAGTTATGGGAGCTAGATTATGGTGGAAATGGCTCTCTGCTCCGCATACACCTTGGGCCATCCTCTGGACTGCCAAATACGCAAACAACCGACCACCAGATGAGTTAATTCGACTCAGAGAAAAGGAAAAAGGATCCTTAATCTAGAATGCGGCCAGTCAGCACAAAGCTATAATCCAACAACACAGTTTCTGGGAAATAAGGGACGGCAACAATGCACGCTTTTGGGGTGACTCCTGGCAGCAAAGACCCAAGCTAAGCAACCTGATCAGACCTCACCAAACAGAGGATTGGGAAGAGCCTCAGATGGATAAAGTCAGCCAGTATTCGATGCCTACCCTCAATCAGGGATACAGACAATGGATAAGCGTGGCCCACTTCCTCAGGCAAGGAACAGAGTCTATACATAAGGAATTGGACACAGAGCTTACCAATTGGAAAATTCATTTTTCTGACAAAAAGGATATAATACGTTGGGGGTATAATTCACGTTGTACCTTTACCACTCAAGAGGCATACAAACTACTGATTGGCAATCAAATAGTTAATGATCCTCTTTGGGATAAAGTATGGTCACCCAATATTTGGCCCAAAGTCTCTACTTTCCTCTGGTTGTTATGTCAAAAAAGAATACTCACTTGGGACAACCTATGGAAAAAAAGCTTCCACGGGCCCTCAATATGCCCCAATTGTAAACAAAAGGAAGATACCATCCAACACCTCATGAACACATGAAATTTGGCAAATAGACTCTAGGAAAAATCAAGCTTTAGATGTCAAAAGGAAGGCAGAGTTAAAGAGGACATTACCAACACCATCCATAACTGGGCAACCACTCCGTACAAGAGAAAACTGCTAAACTCTTTGTGGAAAATCATCCCAGGTCTTCTCATTTGGTCTATATGGAAAGAAAGGAATCGCCGCATCTTCAAAGATCAATGTACACCAATAGAGGTCCTATGGAGCAAATTTTTCAATAATCTTCAGGAAACCTTAATGCTCCAAACTTGGAATGAAGAGGACTTTCCTACCCTTCCACAGGAGCAGAATATATGGACAAATTGGAATCTTCAGATTAACCAGGTACAGGCGAAACACAGTAAATCCTCTTCTCATCACAATACTCCCAGTAAATGGATCCCTCCGCCACATAAGATGATTCAATTAAACTTTGATGGGGCCTCCAAAGGCAACCCAGGCAGGGCAGGATATGGAGGAGTATTCAAGGATCACAAAGGCAAACCTCTATTAATTTTCCTGGGCTCAATTGGATGGGATATGAACAATTCTGCTGAGCTAGAGGGGCTGTGGCAAGGGCTTCTTCTAGCTCAAAATCATGGCTTCTTTCCCTTAGTAATAGAAGGCGACTCTCAGATTCTTATCAATATGGCTAAATAGATTCTTTAGGGGACCCCTGCACACAAAGTGATCAGTAGCTGGAGATTGGCAGAATGTTTAGAGCTCATTGAAAAATGGCTCACAACTAATAGAGCAATCACTCTCAAACATATCAAAAGAGAAGGCAAAAAAGTGGTTGATCTCCTGGAAAATTTGGGGGTGGACAATGATCGAACTCTACACACAGGTTCATTCAATATAATTACCAATGCTTCCCAGCTACGGGAATATAATGAACTGGTACAAAACGATGCGGCACCCCTAGATGCGGGTGATTAAACTGAATTTAATGGAGATTAGACATGAGGACGGCAGATGGCCAAGCCACATGGCCACCTGCGTCCTCATCCATACCAATTTATGGCGAGCCACCGTCAACTTGAAGGCACCACTAATCTGGTGCTCAGGTCGAGAAGCTCGCGGCAGGATTAAGGCTATGGCTTCTGCAAGCCTGAACTCATTCACCCCTTCCCCACTAAATTTCTCTTTCCCCCCGATGCTGCGGAGCCGAGCTCTCACATGAAAACAGGGAGGCACTGCTAGCTTCTCAGCTGTGTTTATTTGGGGAATGGATTCCATTTCTCCCAAACTGCTCACTGTGCTCTGAATTCTTCTTAGAATACCACTGTTCCTCGCCTGAATAGCTCTATCAACTCCAGTGTAATCTCTGCCTCACCCTCGGCAATCAGTGCTAACATTATTGTCATCTCGGCCCACACCTTTAACAGCTAACCTACTCGAAGAGACATGCCTCGTCTTCGCCACTGGTTGCGTAGCAAGAGAGGTAGCAGCCGTGGCAGAAACATTCGCTCCCCTTCGCCGCCACCTCCTAAGCTGACAACCCCTTCTTCCTCCCCTTCGTCTCCTCTGTCCAAAGGTCAATTCTCTGGTAGATATCCCACCACCCGTAGCGGAAGAGGTCAAGCCCATGCCTATGGTGCTAGAAGAATGAATGCTACAACACAAACGACCAACTCCCCTGCCCCCCCATCTGTCACACCACTCGACCCAATTCCCCTTCCACAGTACCTTGAATCGTTTTGATATCATTGCCATTGTAACAATGGCCTTCAGTGAAGAAATTTGACCGCAGGATGAGTAGGATGATTAGACCCGTGATTCAATTCCAGAGAAAGAGGATAACATCAAGCAGAAGAAGGTAAAGGAGAAGCAAGCCATCAGCCGATGGAAACACTCGAACAGTAGGTCTACTTCGCCATGATGGCCATGACAACACTCCGCATGGTGAGGACATCTCTGGAGGCAAGCATGCAGTCGAAGGCAGTTCAGGTGGCACGCTAGCGGTTGGGGGCATCCTTAGTGGCACATCTGCAACGGTGGATGACTGGGATGAGTACAGATGTTTCATTATGGAAGAGCCTCCACCAAGTGGCACCTAGTGGATCCATGTAGCCAACTGTTCAAGACGCCATGTTTCGATGATTCATGGGGCTTTTTTTTTAATGATTTTTCAAACTATGTGGTTAATTTTGGTAAAATTTCTTAGATGTTTATGTTGGTTTTGAACTTGGACCCCTGCGTGGGAATCTTTGGGCTCACTCGGACTGGCTTCCCCTCGGTGGGAAATCATGTTTCATTTTTCACTGGCTAATCATGACATAATTCTGTTCAACACTATAGAGGTCAGAGCCTCGTTGTATTTTTACTGTTTTTATTAATAGAATTAGCATTACTTAGAAAAAAAGATGAGAAAAAATCAGGTCCAAAGTGGAGTCATTGTCCAGTAAATGAAGCAATGGTGCAGTTGCGATAATCAGTCTCCAAGTGGGAGATTGTTGGGTGTGGAGCCTAATTATCTTCACATTGGACCCCAGTTCATAAATGTTGCCACCCATTTGTTCGCCACCAGGGGGGTCCATCTAAGCCTTTCATTAGGTAGATGATCTGACAATAGAAGGTATGTTTAATTTATGGTTTTTTCTCCTATAACTCAACCCCTCGCTATATATGAGGGAATTGTATTCTGACTATGTAGATGTGTATTCTGAACGACAAAAGAGAGAGGAAATTGTGTGAGAGCGAAGAGGAAATTACAACAAATTTTTTGTAGGTCGTGTCTCTTCATTTTGTTGGATAATATAAAGGAAGGATTGGTTGTTTCCTTGTGAACGTAGCCCAAATTGGGTGAACCACATATATTTGTGTCTTTCTTGTTTTATGCATTTTCTGTGTTTATATTTCTGCAATATTTTATGTGTTCCATTGTTCTATAATATATAATTTTCTAATACAACAAATAAGCATATGAATCCACCACGATCAACGATCCTCACCAAAATTTGATTGGACTATCAAACTACCATTGGATGGAAAAACTTGTCCTTTCACCAATGCTACGAAATCATTGGTCCAACATGCATGAGGCCATTCCTCCACAAGATCTATGCAAACCTCATTTCATATATTTTCATACAGGATCCAAGATACTCTACTCAACTCTGATTCAACTCTGCAATCCAAATTTCAACAGCAAGACTCTCTACAAATCATCATAAATAATCACCACAAACATATGCTCTTCTCACTAGCAAATAGTGGCAACCTAAAACACAATGGTTATGTGCCAAATGCACCAACAACACCTATAAAACAAATTCGAGAGTCACAAACTTGGAGCTATACCAAGATCTCCATCTCTACCAACAGACTTTGTTATAGATCTTTGCATATTTGATCTGCAAACTGAATTTATGCATCAATACTTTGCTTCAACAATTCAATTTTCTCATTCTACGGTCATTAGCACTCATACACTAAAGCAATCCTTCTCACAACTTGGTTTGAAGCATTCCTCCTCTATGCAACCTTCTCTAACTCACTCTCACATTCAACCAACCATCACCCATCTCCAAAATGAAGAATATTAAACATTAGGGGCAAAATCCATTTTTGGCTTGGGGTCAAGATTGCATAAAGTTGACAAAATTTAACCATTATCACCACTACTCGTGTAATTAAGGTGTTCACACCCACTAGAGTACTTTTCCAACCAATTCCAACCTTTTTCAATTAGTATAGAAACTTCTACGAATATACAAGTCGAAATACTCTGGAAGTGCACAAGGAATGCAGAGAAAATTTTGTTCAAATCCATAACCACACCCACAGAACTAGCAAACATCGATTATAACTGTACACACAAAACTACCAAATTTTAGTTGGAGCCTTCAAACCGCACACACAAGCTTGCATACCTGTGGGTGGGGAAAAGTATAAGGAAAGATATAATACCCTCAGCTCTAAACCTTTGCCACATATTGGATCACCTTCTCTAATAGTTTTACATGCCTCCAAACCTCTGCTAAGCCTTGTGACACCACTGCAAATAGATCAAACATGTATTCCAAGTGCTATTACCAAGTTGACCTAAAGGCCAACAATAAAGGGTTGACTTGTTCGCCAACAAGTCCTCTGCTCTTCTCTAACACCTACACAATATTCAACACATTTGAACGCACTACGTAGCACCTCTACAACATCATTATTAGACCAACACACTGCTACAACAAGTCATCCTCTAGTTCCTACACTAGGCTCCTACACTTGATCATGAACAGGAACATAAAGACCACTACCACACGAGGAACCATCAACCACACACTACCATCATATAACCATCAAGGTTGACATCAATGGCAACACAACCAATTGCAACCATACTACAAGGATGGCATCAATACAACAATTAGGCTACATAGGGTTGACATCAATGCCAACATGAGCTAGCTGCCATCATGAAACCAATACCAACATCAACTAGTTGCAACCATGAACACCATAATTCCAACGAGGGTTGTCCTTGTGTACTTCTTCTTATGAATTCTAATTGTCTCATTCCCCTTCCAACAACTTGGTAAAACTAAAATCACAACCAATAAAAGTCATATGTGCAGAAAATATTCCATGTGGGTTAGAGCCTTTGCAAGAGTTGAGTTGGTTCATTTTAAAAGTATCAACTGGTGAAGAAATTTCATCCCAGTTGACAATAGATTCACTCTTAAATATCAAATTTTGAAAGCAACGGGGCTGAACTATTTTTACCTCCTTTGGTTAATAAAATGTGATTGTCAATATTTGTATCATTAGCACACTTCAACAAAAAAAAAATTGTCAAAAAAATAATATAGAAGGAGCACGGGTCTTCCTTCAAATCATAGATTAATGTATAAAACTTTCTTGATAGTCAATAATTCCATTTTCTGAGAGAAAAGTTTGAGCTTCATTAAATAGCTTTCTTGTAGTAGGATAAAAAAAATCTTGAACTTTGTAACAAAAAATTTCTAAAACTGATAAAAATGAAAGGCAGCTTCATTCTTCCATAACATAGAATAATAGAATTGAACAAGGTGCTCATCCATATTTAAATTTTGAGCACCAGATATGTCTTTAAACATATTTACATAATCAAAGTGTAGACCAAATAGGAAGGCATGAAGAATATTTTTTAACTCTTGAAATTCCCTAATTAACAGGAAATCTCATTGGAAATAATACTATCCCAATGAAATATGTTTCCTTCTTTTATTGAATGATGGATAATGTAAAGAGCATGTCCCAGTACATACTTAATAGTCTAGATTATAAATTCTTGCTAATAGTCACACAAACTCTTTATAAGAGTTAGCCAACATATTTACCTGAATTTAGTAACATCCAATAAGACAGAATAAGGGTTTTTTGGAAAAATTATTAGAATTTCACCACATCGCCTTGACTTTTCATGAATTCATTTTCTTTAGAGACTTTGAAATCCTTATGTGGAGTGAGTATCCATAATATTTTTCTTAAAAGGCTTGGCATTAGGTGCGCAATTTATTTATTTGTTTTATTATTATTATTATTTTCAGTTTTTCCAAGGTGAACCACCATTTTGTGATAATCAAAATCCATTGCAAACCATGAAACAATGTCCATGAAGTTAGATACCTCATGCATATATCCTACTTTCATTATTCCAATCATCCAAGCTTGGTTGCTTGAAGTAATAAAATCTTCATGTTTACTTAAAGAGGAAGGTTACACTTAATTCTACTAACTCCATTAATTATTTGTTGTAGTATTACATAATGGTGTTTTAATTATGATATTTTCCTCAAGGTGATAGCGATCATATCAACTTATAGAGAAGCATGCCAAATTGAATGCTGAGATAAACTAAAATGTACTAAGCCTTTAATTCACCTTATAAGTGATGCTTTATTGAAAGTGAGCTATGGGGAGTCACGGTTTTGATATGATGGAGAATCATGATGGAATGAGTCAAGATGAATGAGGAATTGGGACTTGGGACTTGATACAATCGTGATACAATAAGGACAGTCGGATTCTGGGTAGTTGAGAGTTGGGATAATTGGGAGCTGGGATAGTTAATATTTAGGACAATTAAAAAGGTTTGAGTGGAATTTCGGTCTTCCTGACATCCCCACTTTTTGAAAAGTGGCTAAGTATGAAAATCATGTTAGTATCAAGATGTATAAGCTAAGTGATAAGTCATCCCATCATCTAGTCATTCCAACTTTTGGAAAAAAGGTTAAGTATATATCATTTATTCAAAAAATATTAGGCACTAAGGACCAAATCAATGTATAAAGTATACATAAACCAAAAGTTAAAAAATTTTGGTATTGATCAAGAATTTTGGTCAACATGGGTCTAAGGAAGTTGTCAGTAAGATCCATCTTCGACTAATGTATTGAAAACGTTTCAAGGGATCAATAGCCCTTGTTCATTCAAGGCTAGAGGGAATTGAATAGCTAGATAGGTATACATAGTTGTGATATGATCTACACACCTCAAAAATAAAAATGAAAATCTTAGAGGATGGATTTCAACCCATTCAATATCACAACCTAAAACATCCCTATTTCTTGGTCTGGTGCATTTTCCTAAAACATACCTATCCTCTAGCCCAAACATGTCTCCTCTCAAGCACCTTGGATGATAGTAGATGCGAGAAATTGTGTAAATCTTATAAAAGTTATGGCCCACCATAATACTCTTAAGTGTTTTTAAATCAAAAGTGGTCACCTAATTTATGGATTGAGTGAATAATGTGGTGGTATCATGATTGTACAAAACCCAAGAAAATGGCATGTTTAAACAAATGAATGATTTATCCTAGATGTGTTGGTATACCATGTTTGAAAAGCTTATCTTGGAACCTCTCCCCATCCAACACTCTATCGTTGTTCATATCCTAGGTAATATGTTGGATATTTATGTAAAAGATAGTAAATAAGGTATTAGGGAAAATGAGGTGACTTTGATAGGAGGCTTCCTAGGAACATTGTAGAGGGAATTGTATGAGTCAACATGGAATAGAGGTTAAGATCGAAGGGGAGGTTGGAATGATAGGTAAAGACATGCTCCAAAAGGATTGTGGGGAGTGGAAAATGGTTTCACATAGTTCACATCTCCATTAGGAGATGAAGATCCATTTCTTAAGGTGGAGAATATTCCAGTAGGATTTGTTAAGGATGCAAAAGGAGATGAGATTATGGTGAAGGGAATGATGCAGTTGTCTATGATAAGATTTATAGTCATCACCATACCACTAATTCGTAGGATTAAATCTATGGCTCGTGAAGTGGGAACGAGCACTAGTAATGTGGGGATAATAATTAAGTGATACATCCCAAATAGTTAAAGAAAAATCATTATATTTGGTAGAGTCTAACTTAAGGGACAGCAAATATGAGAGGAGAAGTAAATGTGGGGAGTGAAGTCATATAGATCTGCTCAATGAACAAGATATTTATGCAAGAAGGCCCAGAGGGAGGAGGGGGAATAAAGGAAGTGATTGGTTGAATCTAAAGGAGGAGGAGAGGGCAGAGTGGTCAACTAGAGGGATTGAGATGTGGAGGTCCACTAATTTTTAACCACTCTCATGCAAGTAGAGAACATACTTAGACTTGTTGTAAAGAGGGATTGGTGAGCTTTGTTGTACGCCTTGAAGTGCTCCAAGATTATGAATCCTATTAAGAGTCCCCATTACAATCCTTATGAAGAGAAAAACCTAAGGACGCGTGAGGAAAGGTCCATTAATTTTGAACCACTCTCATGTAAATAGAGAACATCCTTAGACTTGTTGTGAAGAGGGATTGGTGAGCTTTGTTGTAGGCCTTTAAGTGATCCAAGATTATAAATCCTATTAAGAGTCCCCATTAGAATCCCTATGAAGAGTGAAACCTAAATACACATGAGGAAAGCATCATATTACAATGAAGATGCCTTAGGGGAGGGGTGGCAAACCATGGACTCAAACCCATGAATCTAGCATAATCATGCAAGCATAGTGATTCTACTTAAGTTGTATTATATTTCATATGATGGAAATTTTAATTTAATATTTTCTAATTATATTTTGTGTTAATTTTAATTAGAATTCATTGTAGTTGTACTCTAAATCCATTTCCTTTCTTATTATTTCTATCTCTAAAATTCAATTAATATAAATTACACCAAGATATTATAACCTAACTTCATTTCGTATCTTATTCATATTTTTTTTTTTTTGGGTGTTCACACTCTTTAAATACCTCATAAGGAGTGAAATATTGAAAAAATTATTATTCTAATTCTACATGTCATGAAGAGATAACAAGCTCTACCCATAAAAGCGTCCACTCATCTCCCACAATTATCAAAAGAGTAACAATGTAGAATCATGATCATTTACGTTCTTTGAAGAAATGCAAAAACAATCAACAATGGAAGAGGTGGTGTCAAATATAATGTCAACATAACATCAATTACAACTGTGAAAGGTTTCTTCATATTAAAGCTCGTTACCAAGACATACATAATAATAAAAAATTGGTAGTGGGCCTTGATTTATGGAGAATGTTAGGCTTAACCCACATATAAAATCTCTATTATTAATGATAAAATAGGCTGAGTTACCTAGTCTTTTGTTGAAATATTGGTGTCACTAGAATCTACCAGCCATTGGTAATGCTTTGAGAAAGTGTGTCACCCTAACTATAAAACATAGTAACTAAGTTTCTAATATCTATGCCTAAACATAGTAACTAAGTTTCTAATATCTATGCCTAAATTTGTCTTTATATTGACAATATTGAAGAGTGAAAATTGAATTTGGAAGCAAATTTTGAACTATGAATGCATTAAGTTTTACTTTAGAATCTATTTTCACTATTAGCATGTGGTAGCCTCATACCCTAAAAAAAGTCTCAACAAAGTTCCAAAACAAATTTCATGGTGGAAAATTTTGAAAATAAACCATCATTATATGAAACATGTCAAAATATCAACAAAACTTACACCTATAACTCCAATAAATAATATTGTTCCATGTTGAGATACATTAAAGAAAATTATATGATTTTGGATCTAAGTCACATCGTTCAGGGTCGAGTTTGGATTTGAGGTTCAATTCGAGTTCGAATTTTTTGATGAGGTTTATATGAGGTTCACCATTAGGTTCATCTATATATATATATATATATATATATATATATATACATATATTAACTTTAAAATGAAATATAAGATATAATAGTAATACATCGACATCAATAAACATAAAAAGTGCTCTCATGGACAAGAAAACTGTGAGGTTAGATTACAAGCTTGAGTTGTGACATGAGGTCATGGGTTTTGATCTATGGACTTGGTCATTGGCTATGAGATTTAATGAGATTCGTTGAACCTCAAAAATTCTTTAAGATTATCTAAAATTCGAACTTCAAAATTGAACTTCGAAGAACCTTGTGGCATAACTTTGAATGCATCTCCATTCTTAATAATCTCTTTTAATTTTTATTTTTTTTAATGAAAAATGAATATAAACTATTTTTTTAATTAATAAAAAATAAAATTTAAAAACTTTATTTATTTGTCTTTTTTTTAATTTAAATTTAGTAAAGTAAAATAATTTTTATAAAATTGTAATTTTTAGATTATATTTTTAAATATATAAAGAATTTCAATATCTAAAAAATTCATAAACTATATATATATAAAACTTATATTTGCAATTTGAATAAATTATAAGTCAATTGGGAATAAAAATAATAATAATAACATTTATTTAAAAGATCCAGTAACTCTATGGATAAAATAATATTTTTTATAATTCCATTTATAGATAAAAGAACAAACGTAAATTATAATGACAACTCCAAGTGTCCAATTATATGTCAACTATAATGACATCAAAGGAAAACAAAAAGAAAAGATAAATATAACTCAAACGAGTATGACCCTCTCGTAAATAAATTTGTTTAAAATTTTTTTTTTATAACTTCATTCATTGGGGTAGAAAAATTATAATGACAACTCAAGTGTATGTCACCTATAATGACATGAAAGGAAAACAAAAGGAAAAAGATAAATATGACTCAAACAAGAATGGGTCCTTTGATAAATAAATAAATAACATATAAACATAAATGTTATAAGGATGACATGGTATTAATATAAATATTGTTGTGATATCATTGAATATTTATTTATAATTGTATTTTAAAATAAAATTGTATTATAATAATAATTTAATTATTGTATAAATTAAATAATTAATAAGGTTCGATAAACATACAATAAATTAACTTATAATTTTGTGTTAAATTATTATTATTATTAGGTATAAAATATATATGTTAAATACATATATATTTAATTTAAATATTAAATTAAATTAAAAATAAACAATAAATTAAATTATAATTTTGTGTTAAATTATTATTATTACTACTTACATATATAATAAGAATAATAGAGTAAGCAATAATAATTCAATGCCATAAATAAAAATTGAATGGAAATCAAGTATGACATTTGTGGATATAACATTTTTAGTTTAATTTTTTTTTTTAAATATGTTATATTTCACATGAATACTATGAGTTAATACCATGGGTCAATATCATGCTCTATTTTTATTTTTATAGGGTTATTTTATTTTGTTATTTTTATTTTTTATTTCATTTTGATTGAGCTAAAATGCTTACATTACATTAATTTTTTATTTAAGTTTATTTTTAAATTTTATTTTTATTTTTATTTGTATGTAATTTGACTTAGTCAAAATGTTAAACATTATGTCAATGGGTTCTTGGATAGATGGTTGAATTTTCCACCCCGATTGGGGTGGTAGATTGGATATGTTGAAGATGGGGTCTTAGAAAAAAATATGGTAAATCTGTTAGTTAGGTTATTATGGTACAATTATTTAGCTTGTAGATGGTTTCAAGACATTCAGTGTTATAAGTAATTGTAAGACAAACTCGAACTTTACTATTTCTAGATGGCTTATAATGTAACTTTACTACTTCTAGATGGCTTATAATGTTGTTCAGTGGCAAACAAACATGGTTTCCCAATGGGCAGGTTGAGGCCACTGAACTCCTTGAATATGGTTGTAACCTGTGATTTTGATGAATATGAATGAAAATGTCCTACCAAGCTTACAAAAAAAATGTTAAACATTACATTACAACATCTCTACAATACTAGGTTGGAGAGGGTAGATGGTTTCAAGACATTCATTCTTATAAGTCACTGTCAGACAGACTCAAACTTTACTATATATGGATGGCTTATAATGTTGTTTGGTGGCCAACAAACTTGGTTTCCCAATAGGCATGTTGAAGCCACTTAACTCCTTGAATATGGTTGTAACATGCTTTTGATGAATATGAATGAAAAGGTCTTACCAAGCTTATAGAAAAAATGTTAAACATTACATTACAACATCTCTACAATTCTAGATTGGTGAGGGAAAAAATATTTTGTGAGATTAAACTCTTACCATCCACTTAATAATTATTAGTAATTAAATTAAAATTCTTGAAACCCCATTTTAAAATATATAGCCCATCAACAGATATATATATATATATATATATATATATATATATATATATATATATATATATATATATATGGCCGAGCTCGAGTGGAAGAATATGAAGAACTAGCCAACATTGTGGCTAGCGTTGTCATGCATCTCTAGTCAATCTCATCATGCCAGGCATTATTGATATGTCCACGTCTTGTTGATGGTTTCAGTTAACTTATAGTTTTTTTTTATTTTACTTGGAATTTATCAATACTATGACATAATGTATTGCATAATAACATTTTGATTAATAAATCTTTTTTATATAATCAATTAACACCTAAATATTTTAAATTAATTTCCAATATTATAAAAAAATATTGTGATATTATCAATTTAATAAAAAACTTATTAAAAAAATAAAATGGAAATAAAAAATACAAACTCCTCCTCCATCAATTTTATCATATTCATTATTTTTTTTTTAAATATTGAAAATAAGGGATCAAAACTACAGTTCCAAAAAATATTTGAAACCATTAAACCATAAATATTTAATTTCTTCTTCTTATAATCATTTCAATAAATTAAATTGTTTTATTATATTCATTGTGAATTTAGTGGAATGAGATTCCATTTTGAAACCGTGGGAATAATGGGGGAGTTGATGGGAATTCAAATGGAATTTATTAAAAATGTTTCGAGGATGATGATATAAATATAATATAAATAATTGTAAAATTATTATTATATTTGTGGTTAGTATTATTATTTATTTATTTGTAAAGTGATTAGTTGAGGTTTTATTATGGGTTTTTAGTAATTTCTATTTTTGTTTTTAGATTATTTTTTTATTATTACCATTTTCATAAATTTTAATTAATTCTATTTCTTAATTTTTAGTGATAGCATTTAACAATATAACATTTTATTAGTTGTTTTATTTTTGTCATGAATATTTTGACTCTAATATTTTATAGTTTAATTAAGTTATATTTAAACTAAGTAGCACGTACTAACTATTATGTAGCCCTTGTTAAATTAATAAATTAAGTAGATATTTGATAAGAAATTTTAATTAATAAAAAATATTATAATGAATATAGAAATTATTATAAAATAAAAAATATATTATTTTTACTCTAATGTTTTAAATTGGTTTATTTTTAATAATTTAAAAATATTATAATAAATACATAAATTATAATTAAATATATTTTATAAAGATAATGTTTTCAAATTATACTTTATCTATTTATTGAAAACATTATTTTTATAACACATATTCAATTATATGAAGAAAAAATTCTTTAATAATCACATTAAGAACATTTCGTCGACGTGTTTAGTGTTGGAAATAATACTGAGAGGGGGGGGGGGGAGGTGAATCAGTATTATCAGATCAATAAAACTTTTTAAATATCATACTCAGAAACATATACGCTACTTCAGTTAAGTGAACCAGCGTGTACACGCTACTGTGTCTAAAGCAACCAGCGTATAACCAGAAATTTTATGATTCAGTTAGCTTATCTTCAGTAAATGCATCAGGGCATTATTAACCATATTAATAGTAAACAGGTGCAGTATAACAGAACAGATCATCACACAAAATCCACACACATGAACACCATGATATAAGGTGGAAACCCAATGTGGGTGAAAACCACCTGCTGCAAGTCGTCTCTATCTTTCTTTAATAAGAAACTTCAGTTTACAATCTTTTGTACTGGTGCAGCCTTATACCAGTACGCAGGCTACAACCTGCAGAAGGCTACAACCTTCTCTCGTTTTCCAGACTCTCCTGGAAGGGAGCTCCAACCCCCTTTGCTCTTGTACTAGCTAAGATACTAGTACGTAGGTGCTGGCCTACAATCTTCTTTCCTTCAGGTACCACTTTTCATACATTTTCAGACTGGATATTCCTAAAGCACAACATTACAATCTGAAGACCACAATTCATCCAATTTTCATAACAGATCATTGAAGCACAAAACAACCAATACTAGCATCATCAATCTTTGAATCACTGAACCATTGAAACCCTGTCAACACCCAGTCACCAGAACACAGAGCAGACTACAAAACTCTGCAATAACAATCAGACCCAACTGCAACCCCAAAAATTAAGCTTCAAAAGATATACGCCACTTCAATGGAACCAACCCGCGTATACATGCGCTTTTACCAAAGACAACCTGCGTACAGATCTAAAAAATAATTTCTCATAACTTGCAGCTGTACCAGACATCAGTCATACTCAGAACATAATATTGCGTCAGTATGCAGATCTAGAAATACGCATAATCAACCATATAACGATAGTTCATTTCAAACCATTTGATCCCGATCTATCCTTAGATCTAGTCTTCCATCAACCGGTGTGATCTCTCCTTAGCTTAGATCAAGCAACCCAGAACCTGCATACTAGATCTCTTTCTTTATCAGATATTCAAGACTTTTTCAATACAATTGCCTAATGATCTTCTTCTCCTTATATAGCCTTAGGCCCTTCACAATACCACGGTCCAAAACCATAGTAACACAATACCATCAACTTCAAAACTAGGGATCAACACGTCTGTCGAGATACCTTGGTCCAAAAACATAGGCTCAAGTACCGAGGACTAACTACCACGGACCAAAGGAAAGCTTCTCGACATGTACGCTCTTTTCTGTTCATGAAACTGCGTGTATACGTGACTTCGTATATAGCGAGCCTGCGTATCCGCGACTTAGTATATAGCGTACCAGCGTGTATACGCAACTTGGGCTTAATGAACCTGCGTATATGAAATTTCTCTTCATTCTTGTAGTCTGGACTGAGATCTGTCATCAAAGAGAGTTGCCATCAAGAACAACACCTGTACCGTAGCGCCACACCTGTGCCAGAATGCCAACAATCTCCCCCTTTGGACTTGATGGCAACCCCAAGATCCTTAGAATCATTCTCCCCCTTTGTCATCAAGGGCAAAGGGCTATGCTCCCCCTGAGTACATGCTGATATCTCTGCTCTGCTGTGCTGAACATGCTCCCCCTGACTGTAGGCAAGATCTGCAAAAGATGTTCTTCAAAAAGAACCAAGACTTATACATCATAAAGGACCTTCCTATCACCAAAAGACTCAATACATACATCCATACTCCCCACCAAGAGGGGATACATCAGAAATTTACATATAACAACCAATTACATTAAGGCATAGTGGGGAAACCAACATAGGTCGTTACATGACCTTGACACCATAAAAGAGATATCACAAAAGAGATACATGACATAGAGACGAAAAATCTAGACCAAGACTAATGAAAGTCACCAGCAGCATCTGATAATCATCTTTTAGATCAGAAACCAAGATTTCCTTCTATGCTCCTTCTCCTGAAACCAACAACAGTTGTGAACTAGAACCAAAAGCATCTAAATGCCAACAATGCTTTATTAGACTTTAAGCTGCTCCCCCTGAAACTGTGCCTGCTGTACCCCCTGAAACTGTTCCTGAAGGACTCTGGCATACCCATCTCAGACCTTCTCCAACCAGAGTCTGCCCTTGCTGTTCAGAGCTCCATATACGCGACTTCACCTGCATAAATCAGCGTATGTACGGGGATATCCCTTATACAACACGCGTACACCAACTTTTCTTTAGAACATACAAGCTTCAACAGCAGGATGAAGCATCAACTACTCCCAGCTTTAGTCTGAGATATTCAAAAGTCTCCCTGGGCAGTGGTTTTGTGAGAATATCAGCAACTTGTTCTTTAGAAGAAACATACTCCAACTTGACCTTTTGTTCAAGCACTTGTTCCCGGAGGAAGTGATACTTGATTGGTATGTGCTTGCTTTTTGAATGCATGACTGGATTCTTTGAAATGCTGATTGCACTTGTATTATCACATAAGATAGAGACAGGTGGAGTGCAAGTGATTTGAAAATCCTGCAAGGTCTGCATCATCCAAAGAAGTTGTGTGCAACAAGATGCCGCAGCCACATATTCTGCTTCAGCTGTAGATAAAGCAATCGAACTCTGTTTCTTGCTGAACCAAGATACTAATCTGGAACCCATGAAGAATGCACCACCACTTGTGCTTTTCCTGTCATCCACACTTCGGGCCCAATCTACATCTGTGTAAGCATGAAGAGTGAGATCTGTATCTCTAGGATACCATAAGCCATAGTTTTGAGTCCCTTGAAGATACTTGAAGATTCTTTTGACTGCCTGAAGATGAGTTTCCTTTGGGTTGGCTTGAAATCTTCCAACAATTCCTACTGCATGCATAATATCTGGTCGGGTACCTGTCAAATAAAGCAAACTCCCAATCATGGATCTACAAGTTGGTTGATGAACTGCTGCTGATTCATCATTTGCACTGAGGCTGCATCCTGTAACCATGGGGGTACATACTGGCTTTGAATCTTCCATGCCATACTTCTTCAAGATCTGCTTGAGGTACTTGGTTTGAGACAAGAAAATACCTCCTTCATTTTGTTGGATTTGCAATCCAAGAAAGTATGTCAATTCTCCAAGTAATGACATTTCGAATTCTTTCTGCATAACCAAGGCAAAGTTTTGACTCATAGCCTCTTCATTGCTGCCAAAGATAATATCATCTACATACACAACAAGTATTAGCAATTTGTTATTTTCAACTTTCATATAGAGATTGCTATCTGCTGATCCTTTTGAAAAACCTTGTTGGTGAAGATATTTGTCCAAACGATAGTACCAAGCCCTTGGAGCTTGTTTGAGACCATAGAGAGCCTTTTTCAATCTGCATACAAGGTTTGGATCATTCCCAAGAATGAAACCATCTGGCTGCTCAATATATACTTCTTCTTCTAAGTCTCCATTCAGAAAGGTTGATTTCACGTCCATTTGAAATACCTTGAAATTTTGAAAGCTTGAGAGAGCAAGGAACATTCGGATGGCCTCAAGTCTTGCAACAGGAGCAAAGGTCTCTTCAAAATCTATTCCTTCTTGCTGCGCATACCCTTTACAAACAAGTCTGGCCTTGTTTCTAATTACTTCTCCATTTTCATTCAATTTATTTTTGAAGACCCATTTTGTCCCTATGACATTCTTATCTTTTGGTCTAGGAACCAATTCCCAAGTGTTGTTCTTTTCGATCTACTCAAGTTCTTCATCCATTGCTTTGACCCAACATTCATCTTTGCATGCCTCTTTCACATTTTGTGGTTCAGTGGAAGAGAGTAATGCCAAATAGCTTGAAGCTTCTGCAATTGTTCTTCTTGTTTGTACTCCTGCTTCTTTCTGCCCCACAATCTGAGATTCTGGATGATTCTTCTGAACATATCTGGATGGAGTCTTTTCTTCTATTCTTGTCTGCTCCTCTGGTTCTTCTTGAGGTTCTTCTTCTTCATCATTCTGTCTTTGAGGGTAGCCTTCATCTTCTTCGATGTCTTCATGATGAACTTGCCTAGGAATGTATCCCTTCTCATCAACCACAACATCAATGCTGTCAACAATTCTGCCAAGTCTTTTATTGTAGAACTTGTATGCTTTGCTATGTGGAGAATAACCAAGAAGAATGCCTTCATCTGCTCTTGGTTCAAGTTTGCCAAGTTGCTCATCAGTATTCTTAATATAACATTTGCTCCCAAAGATTTTGAAGTGCTTCACCGAAGGAGTCTTACCACACCAGAGCTCATGAGGGGTTTGAGTGCTGTTTACTCGGACATTTGTTTTGTTGAGAATAATAACCGCAACATGTGCAGCTTCACCCCAGAAAGTTGCGGGAGTACCTGATTCATCAAGCATAGCACGAGCCATTTGCTGGACTGTTCTATTCATTCTTTCCACAACTCCATTTTGCTGAGGAGTTCTAGCTGTAGAGAATTCTCTTCTTATCCCATGTTCTTCACAGAAATCGAAAAATTCATTCGAGGTAAACTCCCCACCTCTGTCAGATCTGAGGCACTTAATTTTGTGTCCTGATTCATTTTCAGCCAAGGCTTTGAAGGATTTGAATTTTTCGAATGCTTCATCTTTGTGCTTCATAAGTCCTAACCAGACAAACCTGGAGAAATCGTCAATGAATAATATCAAATATTCTTCTCCTCGAGGTGTCCTTTTTCTGAATGGATCACATGTATCTGTATGTACTAGCTCAAGAGGCATGCTAGCTGATCCTTCCTTCTCAGAAAAATTAGTTCTGGTTTGCTTTCCAAACTGACATGATTTGCATATGGTGTTGTCTAGAATTTTGATAGCTGGAAGATCACGAACTGCCTGATATTTGCATGCTTTCCTTATTTGTGAAAAGCTTAGATGCCCCAACCTCCGATGCCATAGCCAGTGTTCATCATCCTTGCTCAAATAGCATTGTTGTTGTCTTTCTTCAAATATGTATAGATTATTTGGAGTCCTTCTACCTTTGATCACTGTTTCACCTGTATCAAGATCACGAACACAACATCCATTTGATCTAAATATTACCTCTGTTCCTTGATCGCACATCTGACTGACACTCAGAAGATTATGCTTCAATCCATCAACATACAAAACATTTCCAGCTTTGACCTTCTCTTTCAACGGAGCAATGCCTTTTCCTTTTATGGCTGCAGAGATATCGTTTCCAAAAGAAACTTTCTTTCCCTTTTCTAATGCGGTATATGATTCAAGTTTTTCTTTGTCCCCTGTCATATGCTTCGAACATCCGCTGTCAATGTACCATAGACTTTCTTGACCTTCTGCATAAAAGGCTATCCCACATCTTTCTGGTTGCGGTTCCTTTATTCTCCATGTTCTGACATTTGAGGTTTGTTCCTTCTGAGTTGTCTTCCAGAACCTGCTCCTGCATTCAGAGTCTTCATGACCAAAGTTATTACAAATAGAGCATTCAACTTCATTTTCAAGAACCGAAAAGTTGTTATAAGTCCTTTTCATGGTTCCAGTCATACTTCTTTGCTTTTGAGCTTCTCTAGTCATGATTGTCTTGTAGGCAACACATTGAGTTGCTTTGTGACCGAAGTTATGGCAAGAAAAACATTGGCCATTAAAGAAATTTCTGCGATAATCAGATCTATCATCCAACCGATTGTAGCTTCTATTGACATCCATTCTTGGGGAAAATTGGGAAGATTTTACCTGTGGCTGATTGTAGCTTCTGTTTGTCCTTAAGGCAGCTTGTCCCCGAATTTCTTGATAGTCTTTATTTGTTCTTGAGGAAAACTGTCCCTGATTCACCTGATGACTTTTATTTGGCCTTTACTCGCTCCTCCTTGCTGCGTCAAGATAACTTTTAGAGGTAGAAGCTTGAGATGTTTCTCCATTATATCCCAGACCTGTCTTGATCAGAGGAGAACGCTGCACATTGATAATCTCATCCAAGGTTTCAGATCCTTTAACAAATTTAAGATTAATCGCTTTTGTTTTCTCAATCTCCTTTCTAAGACAAACAATCTCACATTCCAATTCTTCAAGATGTTTTTCCTTTTCAGCCAGTTGACATTGTAGAGAATCAATAATAGCACTTTTCTCTTCTAAGCAAACTTTGAGATTATTCATTTCTTTACAAAAGCCTTCTACATCTATAGCATCCATGTAGTCATCATCTTCAAAAGCCATTAAAAGTTTATATCTATTACCTTGTTCATCTTCGTCACTATTTGAAAGACCATCACTATCTTCATGAGTGTAATAGCTTTTCTTCTTTTCATTCTGTTTCTTGTTCCATTTAACAGGTTCCTTTCCCTTGTCATTCGTATCTTTGTGAGGACATTTGGCAGCATAATGACCTACTCTTCCACAAGCAAAGCATTTAAAAGGTAACTTACCTCTGAACCTTCCAGAACCCCTTTGAAGATTTCTGACAAAATTTGATTCTTCTTCTTCATCTTCTGGCACGTGACTTGCTTCATAATAATCTTCTTTGCCTGAAGCCTTGAAAGCAGCTTCTCTTTTGTCTGATGGACCTCCCTTTCTCATTTCATAAGCAGTTAGAATTCCGTGAAGCTGAGACATAGTAAGAGTTCGTAGATTTTCCTTTTCTTCTATTGCAGACACTTTAGATTCAAATTTGGGGGACAATGATCTTAGAACCTTTTCAACCACAATAGCCTCTTTTATTTCTTCACCCAAGTTTTTCATGCAATTCACAATCTCATCTACCCTAAGGAAATAGTTAGCCACACTTTCATCATTATACATTCTGAGAGTCTCATACTTAATCCTGAGAGTTTGAAGTTTAGCACGCTTTACTTGTTCGTCTCCTTCATAGCTCGTGACAATTTTGTCCCATATTTCTTTTGCGGATTTATAGTGCATTACCTTCATGAATTCCGATTGGGATATACATCCCAATAGAGTACTGACTGCTTTCGCATTTGTTTCATATTTCTTTTTCTCGGCTGAATCTGTAGGAGTAGCTGAAGGAAAAGTGTAGCCTGTCTCTACGATGTCCCAAACTTCTGTACCAAGAGATTGAAGATAGGCAGTAACTCTTACCTTCCAATAATTGAAGTTTGTCCCATCAAAAACCGGTGGCCTGATTGATGCTTCTCTCTCGTAGTTGCTCATGATGAACGATCTACCTTCAAGCGATCAAGCTTCTCTGAAGGACCTGCTCTGATACCAATTGTTGGAAATAATACTGAGAGGGGGGGGGGGGGGGTGAATCAGTATTATCAGATCAATAAAACTTTTTAAATATCATACTCAGAAACATATACGCTACTTCAGTTAAGTGAACCAGCGTGTACACGCTACTGTGTCTAAAGCAACCAGCGTATAACCAGAAATTTTATGATTCAGTTAGCTTATCTTCAGTAAATGCATCAGGACATTATTAACCATATTAATAGTAAACAGGTGCAGTATAACAGAACAGATCATCACACAAAAGCCACACACATGAAAACCATGATATAAGGTGGAAACCCAATGTGGGTGAAAACCACCTGCTGCAAGTCGTCTCTATCTTTCTTTAATAAGAAACTTCAGTTTACAATCTTTTGTACTGGTGCAGCCTTATACCAGTACGCAGGCTACAACTTGCAGAAGGCTACAACCTTCTCTCGTTTTCCAGACTCTCCTGGAAGGGAGCTCCAACCCCCTTTGCTCTTGTACTAGCTAAGATACTAGTACGTAGGTGCTGGCCTACAATCTTCTTTCCTTCAGGTACCACTTTTCATACATTTTCAGACTGGATATTCCTGAAGCACAACATTACAATCTGAAGACCACAATTCATCCAATTTTCATAACAGATCATTGAAGCACAAAACAACCAATACTAGCATCATCAATCTTTGAATCACTGAACCATTAAAACCCTGTCAACACCCAGTCACCAGAATACAGAGCAGACTACAGAACTCTGCAATAACAGTCAGACCCAACTGCAACCCCAAAAATTAAGCTTCAAAAGATATACGCCACTTCAATGGAACCAACCCGCGTATACACGCGCTTTTACCAAAGAAAACCTGCGTACAGATCTAAAAAATAATTTCTCATAACTTGCAGCTGTACCAGACATCAGTCATACTCAAAACATAATATTACGTCAGTATGCAGATCTAGAAATACGCATAATCAGCCATATAACGATAGTTCATTTCAAACCATTTGATCCCGATCTATCCTTAGATCTAGTCTTCCATCAACCGGTGTGATCTCTCCTTAGCTTAGATCAAGCAACCCAGAACCTGCATACTAGATCTCTTTCTTTATCAGATATTCAAGACTTTTTCAATACAATTGCCTAATGATCTTCTTCTCCTTATTTAGCCTTAGGCCCTTCACGATACCACGGTCCAAAACCATAGTAACACAATACCATCAACTTCAAAACTAGGGATCAACACGTCTGTCGAGATACCTTGGTCCAAAAACATAGGCTCAAGTACCGAGGACTAACTACCACGGACCAAAGGAAAGCTTCTCGACATGTACACTCTTTTCTGTTCATGAAACTGCGTGTATACGCGACTTCGTATATAGTGAGCCTGCGTATCCGCGACTTAGTATATAGCGTACCAGCGTGTATACACAACTTGGGCTTAATGAACCTGCGTATATGAAATTTCTCTTCATTCTTGTAGTCTGGACTGAGATCTGTCATCAAAGAGAGTTGCCATCAAGGACAACACTTGTACCGTAGCGCCACACCTGTGCCAGAATGCCAACATTTAGAACCATCTAGTGTGGTTCATCATCACAACAAGATTATTACCATACTAGATGTTTCGAAATATGTCGACAAACATTTTTGATGTGGTTATTACCAGAAGATTTTTCATAATATGGATCATAAAAGCCTAAATTCATATTCAATTATATTTTATATATTTATTATAATATTTAAAAAAAAAAAAATTATTTTTAAACATTCGATTAAAAACAATTATAATATCTATATATATATATATATATATATATATATATAGATATAGATATATATATCTATATATATCTATATATATATATATATATATATATATATATATATATATATATATATATATATATTTATTTATTTATTTATTTATTTGAAATAATTATTTTAATTTTATTGTTCTAAATATAACATTATTTATCATGCCATATAATATATATAATCAAACTTATAAATTAATTAATCAAATGTTTGAATTAAGATCTCTTATTTCAAATGTAATTGAGAAAATCCAAACTTTTCACTTTATTTTTTAATGTAAAAATTCTTTATAATAAAATTTAAATTCATATACTAGCCTAGATCCACTCTAGATCTATCAAGCACTGAGAGGGATCAAATCTCTTGAGGTGCAAACCTATTTTTTGAGTGAAAAACTTGAGGAAAGGTTTGCACCTCGAGAGATTTGATCCCTCTTGATGTTTGATCGATACATGGTTAAGATGGATCTAGGCTGGGTTCATTTGTGCGCTGCCACAAAAAGTACGTTGAACATATAACTAATATGCTCATTTTAAATATATTTAATACGTCTAAGATTATATATTATGAGAATACAAATGTTGAATACAAAGTTAGAATATTGAATGATCGAAAATCCAAATAATAAGAATATAGTCAATTAGAAAATAGTTTACAATGTGATTGATCTCAATCTCTCTTCTTATGTTTTTCTTGCAGTCACATCTATTCATTTTTCCATCTTTGTATATTGATTATATGAACAGGGAGGTTGAAATCGTAGACCATTCATATCTTTAACTTGAGATATTGTTGTAAACATCATACCTTGTCTCTCTTGCTTCCTAATATTAATAATAGATTTCTCCAAAGTCAATCCTCGTGACTTTTGGATTGTTAAGCCCCAAACAAGTTTCAAATAAAGTTGTTTTCTACTACCTCTTTCAATAGGTGTAATAGGAATTGTCTGAGAGGGATGAATCATCCCATGGTACTCCCATATAATTATCAAATCTTACTAAAGCATATGTGGGTGGTTATGGGGGTGATTTTCCAGCTTTATATACAATTTTTTCTACAATTCCAAGAGCACCATTTACAAGTCATGCATTAGTCCATATGTTGATGTAAACATCACTCGAGCTCCAACTGCAATGAATAACTCAAGCTCCATTTCTTCCTCATCTATTTCCATGCAGCTTCCTTTTACTTTGTAGCAACACTGACTGCAATGGGACAATTTAGGCTTCTTAAACAAAGATTATTATGATTTTCTACATCATCATTTGTTGCAAACAAATGTGTTTCCATATCAATTGAATCTTTTGTGGAAGGATCCAAACATGTATTTATATGATTCGTAAGTGCCTTCCAGTCTTCCATAGTTGGTATTGAATCCCTTACATTCATTAACAAATGACGAAAATATATTTTTTTATTTCTTTGCCATCTTTTTGAAACACGGTATCAAGGGTCACAATCGTTATGAATGAGTTCCATAATTCTTTTGCAATACCCTCACATGCATATAGAGGTTTATCTAGAACAAGAGGAAAATTTCTTAAATCATTGACCAATATAATCAACCTCCCACCAAAAATAATCTTCTCATTTTTTGGGAAAGCACATTGAAGTCTCTTATCAATATTTTGTAATAAATTTCTCCCAATGAAACTCATTTCATCTATCAAGATATAACACATGCTTCAACTCTTGTTGTAGGGTCATTAAACTTGGTCCTTTCAAAGGTGACATCTATTTTATTGGAATTTTAAGTGCAAAACAAAGTGTTCTTGCAAATATGTTGAAAGTTGCAACCCCTGTAGGAGCTAAAAGAAGTAATGGACTCTTCTCTAGAAAGGACTCAACTTCAAGGGTGTTTTTAATAGCTCTGATCAAATAAGACTTTCCTGTACCTGCAGTTCATTGGATTATCATAAGTATTTGATAAAACCCTATTCTATAATGATCAAGGACAATATCATATTCTATTCTTTTCTTAACCCCCAAGATTGGAATAAGACTTTGGACATTGGTTAGCACAGATCAAATTCAACTTTCACTTTTCAGATATGAAATGAATAACATGATTCGAAGTTACTTCATCAACAAAAGTTTAGGTCCTTATAATACTAGTGTATCCCCCCTATTATTATTGTTGTGCCCCATAGAAGCCCACTATTGTTATTGTTGTGCCCTTACATTATTATTGTTATGTAGGCTCTCATTATATTGTGACCCCTTAGACTCTTATATACACAAATGAGGCATTTTAATTTCTATCCTCCAAGAATTATTCATTTATGTAATGTAAAGAATATTTCTCCCTCGAAGAGGATAATTTTTAAGTCATTGATCTATCTATTTTTGAGTTGGTTGCATAACAATTGGTATCGAAGCTTTGGATTCTAGGGTTTCGCTTCTTCAAACATGTCATCTTGGAATTTTAGCTATAACGTTCTTTCTATGAGACTTCAGAAGCGGAATTTTTTACCACGTGGAGCTGAAATCTCAGAGAAATTTGTGTAAAATTTCAGATCTTGGTTCGCTATATTTCCGAAGATATGTTATGAGGAAGTTAGGGTTTTTTAGGGCTCCAGAATTTTGTCTCAGACAAGTGACCTAGGGAAAATCATCATAACTTTCATTTCAAACATTAGATTTGAATTATATAAAAAAAATATGAAATTTCACAAATGGTAGTTTTTCTTGTAGAAATTTGAGGTCCAAAGGTTGAAACCGTGACACGTGGCATCCCATACAACTTCGCTTTACTAAACTACTCCATAATCAGGTCATCGTGGGAGATTTGGAATAACTCTTTCTTGAAGAATCCAATCATGACTAGACTTGTGGAGTTGGAATGAGGATTCATAGAGTTATCACATGAATAAATTTTAGATCTTGGAGATTCGCAATTACAGAGATATAATAGAGGCAATATCTAGCTCCTAAAAAGCAAGAAAAAGGTGTGCAATTTTAAAATTTTGCATAACTTTTGTTTGAAAAATCAGTTTGAAGTGATTCAAAGGGAATAGTGAAGCAAATATATCATTGTTTGATTTTAAAATGCCTCGAAAAAAAAAAAAAAATGGACACACCTAGTAAGCAATCATAAATCTCTTTTATGACACATGAAGAAGAGGAAGAAATGCAACATGATATTGTTGATTTATGGTAGCATAAGATGTGATCTAAGTCTCAAATTTTGTAGGGAGGCTTGGGTACATGTATTACAAAGAACCCAGAAAGAGTTTTGGGAAATTCCACCCAGAAACAATTTTATTAAAATAATTAATTATTTTTAAAGGGACCCTAAGTGTAAACTTGGTTAAATAAAATAATTAAAGGGTATTAATCTAACTGTGGGTGTAACTTCTAGAAGAAGACAAGGATCAAGCAGAAATGATCTTATCCATTGATTAGCCTCTAATATTGCCATTGAATTTCAACAAGGAGATTATTGAAAGAGGCTTGAGGGTCACTTGGAAAGACACACCGAGAGATCAAGAGATCGAATTTTTGAAGTGAGAAGTTCTCAGGAGGAAATTTTGATCGGGTAGATTTCTTGTAGTTGAGGGGCAGGGATAGTTGGGTTGGAGTATCTTCTCTAGATCTCAGGATATGCAGTAGAGAGAGGCAAAGAGACACCAGAAGGGTTGACGCTAAGCTAGAAGGGCCTGCGTAAAGCTTGAAGTTGAGCCAAAAGGGTTCACCAAGAGGCAACTCAGTTACCCACGCAGAACTCTGAATTTTGTAGACGAGCTAAATTTTTTGACTTAGGAGGGTTGGAAACTGCTCCAAAAGGAAATATGTTTCCCATTTTAGCTGACATAGAGCCTTAGGGAGCTCCACGCAAGCCCACGCAGTGACTGCACAGGGGCAGCGTAGTTGGAGTCAGGGACAGTTGATTTAGCTACTAGAACAATCAGGATTTGCTAGGTAGAGTGGTAATCTCACAATTATTCTATTCCAGTTGTATTACTCTATAAATGGATTGTTGGGAGAGCATCCAGAGTTGTATTCAAAAACCACTGCTTAATAATATAAAACCCTCAAAGTTTCTACATCATTTTTCCCGCATTGGGTTTTTCCGAGGACAATTGTCCAAAAATAATGGTGTCAATTGTGTTATATTTTATTTCTTGCTCAGTCTCTTTTTTCTCCATATAAGTTAATTAAGTGCAGGTTGTAGTGTATGTATTGTGATATTTTTCGTAGGAAATTGCAAGTAATTTATTTAAAGGAATTTAAAAAATAGGAGTAATATCATCAGTTGTTGCAGTAGGGATTCCGGTTTAGGAATTTTCACATGGTATTAGAGGTGTAGGTGGAATAAGAAGAGGAATGCCATAGAACCCGGCATTGAGTAGAAGAGGTAGATAGAAAAATTTGTAGGAGGTTGCAGTTGCAAACCTAGAGGGTTTGTGCAGTCCTAGCCGAAGGCCTGATTTTTGAGGTAGTCTCTCTCTGAGTGAGTCAACAAAGAGGAAGGAATCCCAGTTTGAAAGTTTATCGAGGCAGAGGGAACAACGTTGAAGCCTCATCATGAGGAGAAGTTGGGGGTCACAATCCTTTTTACTAGTTGTTTTGCTAGGAAGAAATACATCTTTTCGTCAGTAAGACTTCTCACTAAGAAGTTTGCTTTCTTATTGGCTGAGCAATAGTAGTAAGAACCAGAGAGGAGATTTTCAACATTTTTCAGTGGCAGATGTGGCAACCAGTGGATTGAGGGATCATGATAGATTGGACGGAGAATCAAACTATGTCATTTGGAAGGTAAGGATGTCATTCCTTCTAGATGAGCATGTCCTCAAGACATATGTCGACAACATGGTGGTTGTGCCTGTAGAGGCAGATCCGTTGAAGGAATACCGAACTGAAATGAAAAAGGCAAAAAGAATGATCCTCAACGAAGTGAAGGATCATGTTGTTTGTCACATTGCTAGAAGAGGGTCTTCTAAGGAGATGTGGGATGCATTTTCTATGCTATATTAGGGATCTTCTGATTATTGAAAGATGTACTTAGAGAAGATGTTGAGATCTACTCAAATGGAGAAAGGAGAGCGTGTGGATCCATTCCTCATGAAGTTTCAGGAGACCTGTGATGAGCTATTTGTTGTGGGGTCTACACTTCAAGAGTCATAGTTGGCTAGACTAGTCCTCAATTCTGTCTCAGATGAATGGTAAGTCTTTGTCCAAAGTATCTTGGGCAAGGCGACTTTGTCGAATTAGGATGAGATGTGGGAAGCTCTCAAACAAGAGGAGCTAGGGAGATACTTGGTCAAGTGTAAGCTTGATGAAAGCAGTAGTAGTGGGTTGAAGCCCAAGGAGGAGGAGGATAATGCATCCCTTGCATCAAAGTGACAACAGGAGCAGCAGAGACATAATAAGGACATCTTGAAGATAAAGTGCTTCAGGTGTGGTGAGATGGGTCACTATGAAACTCAATGTTCTCTCGAGAAGAAGGACAAATATGAGAAGCACAATCTGAATGTTATGCCCGCGAAGATCGAGGAGGAGGAGTTCACCATGACAGTTGAGATACCTCCAGGAGGGAGGTGGGCTGATTTGGAGTTGTAGTTCGAAAGAGCTACAAATGGGAAAGATATTTGAGAATCCCACATCTCAGATCAATTCATTGATATGGGAGCCTAGGTCAGAAGTCGCAGGATGGACTAGTGTCAAATGGTGTCGAGGAGTGTCGAAGAGATAGTTGCAGTGGCTAGGAGCGTCAGAGACTGATCAACGTAGCACAGAGTTGGTAGCAATGCAGATGGCACAAAGTAATAGTCAGCAGCAGCACAATAGATTCAAAGGGTCAACGCAAAGACTAGCAGTAGTTAGGTTCCAATATTCACATGGCTTCATACTTAACAAAGTTAGTTTAGTAATTTGGAATTCTTTTCCGTTGCTAATGGAGTAGTAGCAACAGTTTGCAGTGTAGTAGTAGTTAGCAGTGGCAGTGGTACCAACATCACAGATCCAGGACTTCAAAGGGAGTTGTAGTACAAATGCAGTGTTGAAAGGGGAAGGGTCAGGAGTAGCACAGTTGAAACATTTGTGTAGTGGTTGGTGCACAGCATGTCAGACATTAGTAGTGCGGATGGAGATGTTACAAAATAGAGTGATGCTCCAGCAGAGTCCATTTCTAGAGCACATTCCTCGCTAAGAGGGAGTGCTGATTTATGGTGGCATTGGATGTGCTCTAAGTTTCAGATTTTGCAGGTAGGCTTGGGAACATGTATTCCAAAGAAATCGGAAATCATTTTGGGAAATTCCACCCATAATTAATTATTTTTAAAGGGACCCTAAGTCTAAACTTAGGAAAATAAAATAATTAAAGTGTATTAATCTAATTGTGGGTGTAACTTCTAGAAGAAGACGAGGATCAAGAAGAAACGATCTTAGCCATTGATTAGATTCTAGTTTGGGCCATTGAATGTCAACAAGGAGATTATTTAAAGAGGCTTGAGTGTCACTTGGAAAGACACACCGAGAGATCAAGAGATCGAATTTCTGAAGTGAGAAGTTCTCAGGAGGACATTTTGATCGAGTATATTTCTTACAGTTGAGGGGCAGAGATAGTTGGGTTGAAGTATCTTCTCCAGATCCCGAGATATGCAACAGAGAGTGGAAGAGGTACACCAAAGAGGTTGACATTGATCCAGAAGGGCCCATGCAGAGCTTGACGCCAAGCCAGAAGGGCTCACGTAGAGGCAGCTCAGTCACCCATGTAGAAGTCTGAGTTTTGCAGCAGAGCTGACATTTCTGAGCTGGGAGGGTTGGAAACTACTCCAGAAGGAAAGAAGTTTCCTATTTGAGTTGACGCAGAGCCTCAAAAAGCTCCACACAGGCCCACATAGTTAGTGAGCAGGGGAAACATAGTTGTAGCTAGGGACAATTGATTCAACTACCGGAGCAACCAAGATTTTCTGGGTAGAGTGAGGTAATCTCACAATTCTTCTATTCCAGTTGTATTTCTTTGTAACTGGATTATCGGGAGGGAATCCAGAGTTGTGTTCAGAAACTGCTACTTAATAATATAAAACCCTCAAAGCTGTTGCACCGGCTTTCCCGCATTGGGTTTTTTTAGGACAATTGTCCAAAAATAACAATGTCAATTGTGTTGTATTTTATTTCTTGCTCAGTCTCTTGTTTCCGCATATAATTTAATTAAGTGAAGGTTGCAGTGTATGTATTATGATATTTTCCATAGGAAATTGCAAGTAATTTGTTTACAGGAATTTAACAAATAGGAGTAATATCATCAGTTGCTGCAGTAGGGATTCTCGTTTAGGAATTTTCACAGCTGTATCAAAATTGCAAGATCAAATGCAACAAATTTCGCTCTCGTAAGAGTAACAAAAAATGAAATGGAACAAAGATAGATGGTTTAAATAATGGTATGGAAGTCACGATGGATGGTATAAAATAAAAAATGAAAGGCAACATGGAAGATTTGAATAATGATTTAAAAGCATACATGGAAGGTTTGAAGGAAGGTTTGATAAAGTTGCTACAAGAAATTCTTCCTAATGGCGAAAAGGCATTAGATGAAACTCGTGATAAGAATAAAAGGAATGTTAATTATGATTCCATAGAATCTAACTTTGGATTGAAGACCCACCATATTCCAAAGATCGATATGAGGAAGTTTGATGGCAAGGATCTGATAACATGGATACTATAGATGGAGAAATATTTTGATCTCCATAATGTGCAACACACACAAAAGGTACACATTGCAAATTTATATTTAGAATCCAATAAGTTTGTATGGTATTGATGGCTTTTTTCTCATAAACCACTCATCACTTGGTCAACTTTCACAGAGGAAATGATAGCACATTTTGAGGATACAAATAACAACACATTCTTTAGCCAATTGATAAATCTCAAACAAAAGGGTTCAATGGCGGAGCACATTGAGGATTTCCAAAAATTGAATATCCGGGAAAATGATATTCTAGAGGAGCATATGATTAATGTCTTCATAGGCACCTTAAAGGATAAGATCCAACATGAGGTTCGCCTTTGGGAACCTGATTCATTGGAGAAAGAATTCAGGGTGGCAAGAAAATTTTAAAGAAAAAATATGGCAACAAGGAAATCTACCACTCACAACTATAAAGATGGAAGTGGTGTTGCTCCTAGCCTTCCAAAACCTACAAGGTTGACACCACAAAAATTGTAGGAAAAAATAGCAAAAGGGATTTGTTATAGCTGTGATAGAAAATACACTAAAGATCATAAGTGTGCTAAGAATAAATTATTCTACATAAATTGTGAAGAGGAGGAAGAAAAGGAACAAGAAACATCAAAAGAGGAGGATATACACCAGGAACCAACCCCAGAGAAAGAAGAAATGAATCTGACGATATCTTGTAATGCATTGGCAGGAATTACCACTCCACAAACTCTCAGTATAGAAGGATATAACAAGAAGAAAAAAGTAATAGTGTTTCTTGATTCAGGTAGTACCCACAATTTTATTAGTTGTAAGATAGCCAAGGAATTGAATTGCTTCCTATATCCAACACCAGAGTGTCAAGTGATGGTTTCAAATGGATGAATGATAAATTGCTCTGGAAAGTGCCATAATATCAAGCTAACCATGGGGGAACATGCATTGAATAGTCCATTTTTTTCCATTCCAATGGGTGGTGTTGATATTAGTGTTAAGATTAGGTATGTTCTATGCTAGAGAAATTTATTTAAATTTTCATAGTTAGCAATCAAATCAACATTAAGATAAACTGCAGATAGAACATAAATATAAATCGCAGAAGACAAGCCAAGACAAGAGGACACAAGATATGGTGCGAGCCAGGGACAAACCCCACAATGTGTGGGGAAACCCTTTGATCAAATCTTCTTTTATCTTCAAAGTTCAGCAGAGAGAGAGATAGTACAAATACATAAATCTGATATTTATGACAGCAGTAGAAAACCCTTGACCAGAGAAGCTAATGCTGGTCAAACTAGACAGAATCTTCCATCCAGGTGGCATCAATAGGAAGCTCATTAAACTGAGTCGAACATAGTCAAACCTTGACTCAATATAATTTCCAGAACACTGTGATCTTCTTGCTGTACTAACTGACACTGCTTCAACAGTTATCCTTCTCATCAATAATGAAGGCCTTCAAGTCTGCATTAGGCCACGCAGTCCAAGACTGATAGAAAAACCTATGCTGCTCGCTATGGCCTGCGGCCTAGCCCAGCAGCAAGATAGGCCTATGATCCTCAAACTAATAACATATGCTGATCTTATGACAGTGACTTATCAACCTTGAAACAGTCCTAAGGAACAACCCTTATCAATGTGCTGTCACCATGCTTCTTTTATCTATAGCAACCGAAACACTGTCCTTCTAGACCTCCTTATACTGTGAATAAGATCCTTCTTTTGCTACGAATTATGAGTCTCTTTCTTGCTGCGTATAGGGTCAACAGACTGTGGATTCAGGCCTTCTGAAGCTGTGGATTATGGCCTTCATTTAGGGCCTATATTAGCCCTCCTCTCAACTGCGGATTGAGCCTCTTGTGACTACGTATAGAAGACTTCCTTTCTGCTGCCTAAACTCTTCTCAATACAGTGGCTAGGTTATCTTGACTGTGGCTTTGTTACCTTGGCCCAATTCATAGATGACTGCAACTAATACATCTCCATTTGTCTGCGTATATGGTGTCTTCATTTACGGTGGATAAGGTGTCTCCACTTACTGCAGATGGGGACCTTCATGACCTGCGTATAAACTGCTTCCTGGACAGCGTAATATCCTCATTGTTAGCCACTGTATATGTAATGAACTGTAGCTCATATATATCGTCCTTACATTATAACATATTTATGCCCAGCGTATATTCATTTGCCGGCATCCTTCATTATAGCATTGAATCCACTGCGGCTACCCTTCATGTATTGCTAGTGGATTCATGACTGCGTTATGAATTCCATTCCTTACTGTGGCTAGGGTTGGACAGCGTTAGGATTACAGCATCATTTGGGCCTCCATCTTTGAGCGTATATGAGCTTCTTCATGACTACGTGTTAGGATAGCTCCCTGTCTCAAGCTTGTGTTGTAGATGCGTTCAGGAAGCCTTCTTGACTTGCGTAGATGACGGTTGCTGATTGACCTGCAGTTAGGGCACTGGGACTCCAATCAGATTGTGGCTATACCTTCTTTGACTGCAGTTAGGGTGTGGCTAGATCAACCCCTAGGACAGCGTAATCTCCTCTAGATCTCTCTGTCCACAAAACCCAAACAAGTGGAGAAGAGAGATCACATGAAGAGTGTCACAAATGACTTCAAGTCCTCTTCTATTTATACTAAAACGTAGAGGTTGAATAGACACGTTGGCTTGGCTTCTAGAGCCTACATAAGAGCTGGTCGGCTTGATAATAATTTCATAAACAAAATAAATTCATATCTCCATAAATACTTATCGGAATCGGATGATCTTTGGATCAATCCTACCCCTCTCGACGAGAGGGATCGAATAAAATTATCAGCTGCCATAAATAAGCTGACCCACATGGAGTTTTTCCCTAGTTGCAAATTTAACACTCCCTCTCAACTAGGGGGAACTCCATCTGCTTGATCCATATGTCCGACTGTACTATCTTTGCCATCAGTGCCCTGCACTACTCTGCTCATCTTTGCTCAGCTCAGCTCTGCTCAGCTCAGCTAGCTTTGCTCTACTGGCTCTGCTCTGCTCATCTCAGCTCTGCTAGCTTTGCTCTGCTGGCTCTGCTCATCTCCGCTGAACTATGAAGAAGAAGAATTGATCGAGAATGAGTCATATCATTCTCCACTGACCTGAAGTCAGTCTCAGAGTGCATACCACTAGTCCCAGACCAGTCTCAACTGACCCGAAGTCAGCTCCATAGTAAGTACAACTACTACCACTGGTCCCAGACCAGTATCACAGTCTCAGAGAGCGTACCACTGGTCCCAGACCAGTCTCAACCGACCCGAAGTCAGCGTCATAGTATGTACCACTCTCGCTGGTCCCAAACCAGTACTGCACTAACACGAAGTCAGTCTCGGAGTATGTACCACTGGTCCCAGACCAGTCTCAGTCGACCTGAAGTCAGCGTCATAGCATGTACAACTCCTACCACTGGTCCCAGACTAGTATCATTGATCCCAGATCAATGGAGGACATCCTAGCATAGGGAGTACGGTAGATACAACGATGCGTCCATCGGTATCACTATGGTCCCTAACTTCATTTCCCTGCTCATTGATCAGATGAGAGGTACTTCCCATGAGTCCCAGACTGCATGGGTAGGATGCCTCGACAGGAGAACTTAATCAATCCTGTCCTCACAGGAGAACACATCAATCCTGCTACAATCGCCATGGAGAACACATCAATCCAGACTGCCATGGAGAACACATCAATCCAGGCCTCACAGGAGAACACATCAATCCTGCTACAATCGCCATGGAGAACACATCAATCCAGGCCTCACAGGAGAACACATCAATCCTGCTACAATCGCCATGGAGAACACAACAATCCAGGCCTCATAGGAGAACTAATCATCCTGCTACACAAGAGAGCGAATCATCTTGTCTCACAAGAGAGCGAATCATCTTGTTTCAGTACGCACCACCAGGGGAGGGTGAGTCACCCTGTGGTCGTATGTTGCTCCAATAGAACTGCAGGCCCCCCAAAGCTCCTAGAGCTCAATGTATGCAGCATGTAGGACCCTTTTACAAAGGTCTCTCGACGACTCCAAGTCGTTCGGGAAAATCACAAATTTGATCTTTCCTCAGGGCTCTGTCCTGTACATCATCTCAGTGTGATGGAGCCTCCTTGATCATCGACTTACCATATCCCAGATAAGGCAGTAATTGATGTCTATCTGCTGGAGAAATTGTCAAATACGGGATTCCTCAATAATCGAATCCCATCTCTGGTTGTCACAGAGATTCACAGTGGTATTCATCATGTGTACAAATAGCTCACTGAAGAGCTTCAGCAACCAGACTGCCTCACAAAAGGCCATACTATCAGCAATGTATTCTGCCTTGGTGGTGCTCAGAGTCACCGACTTCTGCTTCCTGCTCATCCAGGATATCAAGGCAGATTCCAAACAGCACTGAGAAGTGCTCTAGAGATCCTCCATACTTCCTACCCACTCATCATTTGAATAATCATGTGGTTTCATATTTCCGGCAGTGTATCTCAATTCATGAGAGATTGTGCCCTGAAGATTCTTGGCACCAATCAACCAAATATGAGCTCACCATGCTAACTGCAACACAGATGTCCGGACGGAGGTTCTCCAAGAACATCAACGTGAATGAGTTTATGAAACTCAGAGGCATCTCCCAAATCTGGCCCGACATCATTACCATATAACTTCTGAAAGTTAAGATTCTCGAGGCAGTCACAAGCTTGCATCTTATCTTCCCACATTCAGAATCCAACTCCCTCTGTCTCCTATAAATGAGAGGGTCTGCACCTGTCAGACATAGGTGCCGGTACGAGAGGTTTATCATCCAAAACCTTCGAGTAATGGTTTGGATCGAGTGAAGTTTCACTCCTAGTGAATCTCAGCTGCATTAGACAGCTATCAATCCTCTCATATTATGCCAAGCCATAGAGGGATTTCTTCCACCTGTATACGTGAGATTCCTTGATCATGATTCTCAAACTCCTCGGGTTGTTCCAAACCTGTGAACCTGCTGCATGAGGGGAATGGTCCCCTTATAATATTTTCCTTCGGTACATTTCAGACATGTACCTTCATGCTTCTTTTTGAATTCAGGCATCCTAGTCACCATCTGTCTCACAGACCTCCGGTGTTGAGTCAATGGACATGGTCCCTAGTGGACTTCCTGCAACTTGATACAACCCTGAACTCAAAAACATCTTTAAAAGATCTATTTTCAAACACGTACCTTTCCATCGATAAGTGCCACCCTGCAACCTTTGACTTCCATTTCCGAGATGGACATCAGGTTCGATCAGATACATAAAAGGGGTTCCTTGCTTTCGTGGAAGAGTCGACCATTTCCTTGATGACCTGCATTACCAGTCATTCTTTTGATCATTGAAGATGTCCCAGGAATGATTGTTATCTTCATCAAGAGATGTGTCTCTGCCATTCGGAATCTCCTTCGCATAACGGCCGAACTTATTTCAACAAGGCATCCGCCTTTCCTTCCACCCTTAGATCCGAACTTCCCAATGAAGTGATCTTAAGATGGACCATAAAAATCTTTCGTTGCGCCATTCTGATAACATTCTTTGCTTTGAATTCACCCTCGGTGAATTATGAGGAACCCATTGATCCTTCTGTCTTGTCCCAACTATCTTCGGTGATTTCTATTTCGATCTTGCTTGGGCATTGTCTTCACCTCAGCTCTGATACCATGTTAAGATTAGGTATGTTCTATGCTAGAGCAATTTATTTAATTTTTCATAGTTATCAATCACATCAACATTAAGATAAACTGCAGATAGAACATAAATATAAATCGCAGAAGACAAGCCAAGACAAGAGGACACAAGATATGGCGCGAGCCAGGGACAAACCCCACAATGTGTGGGGAAACCCTTTGATCAAATCTTCTTTTATCTTCAAAGTTTAGCAGAGAGAGAGATAGTACAAATACATAAATCTGATATTTATGACAGCAGTAGAAAACCCTTGACCAGAGAAGCTAATGCTGGTCAAACTAAACAGAATCTTCCATCCAGGTGGCATCAATAGGAAGCTCATCAAACTGAGTCGAACATAGTCAAACCTTGACTCAATATAATTTCCAGAACACTGTGATCTTCTTGTTGTACTAACTGACACTGCTTCAGTAGTTATCCTTCTCATCAATAATGAAGGCCTTCAAGTCTGCAGTAGGCCACGCAGTCCAAGACTGATAGAACAACCTATGCTACCCGCTATGGCCTGCGGCCTAGCCCAGCAGCAAGATAGGCTTATGATCCTCAAACTAATAACATATGCTGATCTTATGACAGTGACTTATCAACCTTGAAACAGTCCTAAGGAACAACCCTTATCAATGTGCTGTCACCATGCTTCTTTTATCTATAGCAACCGAAACACTGTCCTTCCAGACCTCCTTATACTGTGAATAAGATCCTTCTTTTGCTGCGAATTATGAGTCTCTTTCTTGCTGCGTATAGGGTCAACAGACTGCGGATTCAGGCCTTCTAAAGCTGCGGATTATGGCCTTCATTTAGGGCCTATATTAGCCCTCCTCTCAACTGCGGATTGAACCTCTTGTGACTGCGTATAGAAGACTTCCTTTCTGCTACCTAAACTCTTCTCAATACAGTGGCTAGGTTATCATGACTGTGGCTTTGTTACCTTGGCCCAATTCATAGATGACTGCAACTAATACATCTCCATTTGTCCGCGTATATGGTGTCTTCATTTACGGTGGATAAGGTGTCTCCACTTACTGCGGATGGGGACCTTCATGACCTGCGTATAAACTGCTTCCTTGACAGCGTAATATCCTCATTGTTAGCCACTGTATATGTAATGAACTGTAGCTCATATATATCGTCCTTACATTATAACATATTTATGCCCAGCGTATATTCATTTGTCGGCATCCTTCATTACAGCGTTGAATCCACTGCGGCTACCCTTCATGTATTGCTAGTGGATTCATGACTGCGTTATGAATTCCATTCCTTACTGCGGCTAGGGTTTGACAGCGTTAGGATTACAACATCATTTGGGCCTCCATCTTTGAGCGTATATGAGCTTCTTCATGACTACGTGTTAGGATAGCTCCCTGTCTCAAGCTTGTGTTGTAGATGCGTTCAGGAAGCCTTCTTGACTTGCATAGATGACAGTTGCTGATTGACCTGCAGTTAGGGCACTAGGACTCCAATCAGATTGTGGCTATACCTTCTTTGACTGCAGTTAGGGTGTGGCTAGATCAACCCCTAGGACAGCGTAATCTCCTCTAGATCTCTCTGTCCACAAAATTCAAACAAGTGGAGAAGAGAGATCGCATGAAGAGTGTCACAAATGACTTCAAGTCCTCTTCTATTTATACTAAAACGTAGAGGTTGAATAGACACGCCGGCTGGGCTTCTAGAGCCTACATAAGAGCTGGTCGGCTTGATAATAATTACATAAACAAAATAAATTCGTATCTCCATAAATACTTATCGGAATCGGATGATCTTTGGATCAATCCTACACCTCTCGACGAGAGGGATCCAATAAAATTATCAGCTGCCATAAATAAGCTGACCCACATGGATTTTTTCCCTAGTTTCCAATTTAACAATTAGACTAGGAGTCCAATGGTTATAATCCTTGGGGACGATAGCTTTCAATTTTCAAGAACTTTTCTTGAAATTTTTTTCAGATGGAAAGGATGTTGAATTAAAGGGTATCACAGGGAAAAATTGAAAGATAATCAACTCTAATGGCATGACAAAGCTTCTAAAGAAATAACAAAGGGGCATAATTGCACAATTATGCTCACTAGGGGTTCAAACATCGAAATCATATATTTATCCAAATCTCCAAAAAGCCTTGAACAATCATTCCAAGGTCTTTGAGACTCTGAAAGGCCTCCCACCTATTTGTGATCATGATCATGTGATCCACTTGATTCCAGGGAGTGTTCCTCCAAACTTAAGGCCCTACATATATCCTTATGCACAAAAGAGTGAAATTGAACGTATGGTTGTAAAAATTCTAATGACTAGTATAATTCAACCTAGTCAAAGTTCTTTCTCTACTCCAGTAGTATTGGTGCACAAGAAGGATGGATCATGGCACATGTGTCTAGATTATAGGGAGCTCAACAATCTCACTATTAAAGATAAATTTCGTATTCCTGTCATTGATCAATTTTTGGATGAATTACATGGAGAAATTTACGTCAGCAAGCTGGATCTTCGTTCAGGATATCATCAAATTAGAATGAAGATTGAAGACATTCTGAAAATAACATTCAAAACTCATGAGGGTCATTATGAATTTTTGGTCATGCCTTTTGGCCTTACTAATGCGCTTTCCACATTTCAAGATTTGATGAATTCTATTTTCAAACCCTTCCTTAGAAAATTTTTGTTAGTATTTTTTTGATGATATACTAATCTACAGCAAGTCTTGGAAGGATCATGTTCAACATGTTGACAAGGTGCTCAAACTATTGGAGGAGAAAAAATTATATGCAAAAACCTCCAAATGTTTCTTTGGAGTATAGGAGGTGGAATATTTGGGTCATGTTGTATCTCATGAGGGTGTTAAGGTAGACCCTAACAAAATTAAATCCATTAAGGAATGGAAAATCCCCACAACCATAAAGCATATTCGAGCATTTCTCAGGTTGACAGGGTATTATTGCAAGTTTGTTAAGAATTATGGGAGAATAGCAACACCTCTAACATCACTACTGAAGAAAGATGCATTTTCTTGGACTCTAGAAGAAACGAAGGCCTTTGAACATATTAAAGAGACAATGTGCCAAGCACTGGTCTTAGTTATGCCATACTTCACAAAAAAATTTATTGTGGAATGTGATGCTTCAGGAAATGGAATTGGTGTTGTTTTAATGCAAGAAGGAAGACCCATTGATTTTGAAAGTCTTCCAATCAAATAAAAGTATTTACACAAAGCTATTTATGAGAAGGAAATGTTGGCAATACTACATGCACTAAAGCAATGGTGACCTTACCTAATGGGAAAACACTTCAAGGTTAAAAGAAATCATGATAGTGTTAAATACTTTTTGGAACAAAGATTATCTTCAGAAGAGCAAAAAAAATGGGTGACAAAGATGTTGGGTTATGACTTTGAAGTCATCTAAAAAAAGAGGGAAGAAAAATGTTGTTGTAGATGCACTCTCAAGAAAGGATGAGGATGTGGAAGCATTGCTTTGTTCCATTTCTATTATCCAACCTCAGTGGATAACCAAAGCAAGGGATGAATGGAAGAATGATGAAGAGGTTTGGTCACTCATTCAAAAGTTGCAGAAAGATACCAGTACATATGATACATTTAGTTAGAAAAATGATTCATTATGGTACAAAGATCGCTTATATCTTTGTAAGAATTCCCAACTCAAACAAAAGATTCTTTTGGAATTGCACACCTCCCCCTTAGAAGGGCACTTTTAAAAACTTACCATAAGGTCAAGAAGGAATTTTTTTGGGATGGCCTTAAATCTGATATTCAAAATTTTGTGGCAGAATGTTTGGTTTTCCAACAAAATAAAGTTGAGACAATTAAGACCCCGGGTCTGTTACAACCTTTAGCCATTCCAAGTTAGCATTGGGAGGAGGTCCCAATGGATTTTATCATAGGTTTACCCAAGTTTGAAGGAAATAGTGTCATCATGGTGGTGTTTGATAGACTTACCAAGTATGCACACTTTTTTGCATTATCTCATACTTTTAAAGCGATTACGGTTGCTACTACATTTATGGAAACAATTCAAAATCTTCATGGAAATCCAAAGATTAGAGTAAGCGGCAAAGATCCCATTTTCACTGGAATTTTTTGGACAGAACTATTTTCTTGTCTTGGTACTAAATTAGATCATAGTTCATCTTATCATCCTCAATCTGATGGGAAAACTGAAATAGTGAACAAATGTTCAGAAGGATATCTTCATTGCTTTACATCTGATAAAAAAACTAAATGGGTCAAGTGGTTACCATTAGTTGAATAGTGGTATAACACTTCCTTCCATACGACAGCAAAAATGACCCCATTTATGGCACTTTATGGATATTATCCACCATCCATCACATCATCTTTAAGAGAAAATTCTAATGTTCAAGAAATGGAAGATCACATCGAGCATCAACAAAAGGTTCTCCAACTGTTAAAGGATAACCTCACTCTGGCGCAGAATCAAATGAAACAACAGGAAGATGAGAATCGCAGTGAAAGAAGTTTCGATGTAGGTGATTGGGTATTTTTATGGCTACAACCATACAAAAAAATTGTCTCTCAAGAAAGCTACGAAGGATAATAAATTATCACCCAAGTACTACGGTTCTTACAAGGTGTTGCAAAAGATTGGTACTATGGCATACAAATTGGAGTTGTGTGCATCCTCCCGAGTACACCCAGTTTTCCATGTGTCATGCTTAAAGAAGGTTATCGGTGACAAGTTTCCAATCCAAACAGTGTTGCGAGAACTTGATGAAGAAGGAAAAATCATTTCTGAGCCTAAAGCAGTCATGGAAACAAGAACTCAACAACTACAGAATCGATCAATTTCAGAGTATTTCATTAAGTGGAAGAACTTACTCGTTGAAGATTCCACATGGGAGGATGACAATTTTATACAGAAACATCCATAACTACTCAAGTGTAACTACTCAAGCATTGAGGACAACACTTTTTTGAAGGAGAGGGGCATGTTAGGTCCCTATAATACTAGTGTATCCCCCTTATTGTTATTGTTGTGCCCATGTAGCCCCCATATTTTTATTGTTTTGCCCCATAGAAGCCCACTATTGTTATTGTTGTGTCCTTGCATTATTATTGTTATGTAGGCTCTGATTATATTGTGACACCTTAGACTCTTGTATATACAAATGAGGTCTTTTCATTTCTATCATCCAAGAATTGTTCATTTATGTAATGTAAAGGAGGTTTCCCCCTCGAAGAGGATAATTTTTAAGTCGTTGATCGATATATTTGTGAGTTGGTTGCATAACACAAAATGTGTGTTCCAATTATGTGCATGATCATGATCTTTGTGTCCCAACATCTCAAATTCATTGTAATCTATATATTTATTTTGATACAATGCATAAATTATCTCCCACTCAATTCTCCCTAGAACTTGCAGGTGGATTCTGAACTTGTTCTCCATCATATTGAATTAGATCAATTGGAGGCAATGGATTGCGATCAACATGCCATGGATTTTATCGACATTTTTCCCAATTATGCACTATCTCATCATCTTCCCGACCTATATCTCTATGGAAATCACGAAAGGCCTTGTACAATACTAACTTAGAACAACAAAATGCTATAAAATTATCATCTTCTCAATCAAGAACTTAGTTAAATCGAGGAAACACACGTAAAATAGCTCCATTCTTCTATACTAAACATTTCTCCTAATGTTGATGTTTATCATATGACCATGATTTTGCAACATCTATCAATGAAAGGTGTTCAATATGGGCAGGTTGCTTGGTATATGCATCAATAAGGGAATTATCATTATCGACATCATATGTGTCAATTTGTACTTGTTTGAAAACTTTCCTACCAACATTTAGAACCAAAAATCGATGACTACATTCAGAAAGAGGGAGCTCTAGAAGAAAATGACATGTCTCTTGTGCACCTATATCCCTGTCAATAACAGTTTCACACAACAAACTCCTATATGCACGTGCTGCTGGTTCATTTGGATTTTGAATAGAAGAAACACGCATCAACATATCTTGGAATGTTTCTGATCCTTTTTCATATATTGTTATGTAATTAATGACTACGCGCTTAGAAAGAACAGATTTCCAATCAATATTATCCCTCCACATCATCAATGTTTCACAATTGCGTGTATTCAATCTATCATCATTTTGTCTTGCTTCATACTTCTTTTCTCCATTCGTATAAACATAAAGCTTGGACTCTTCACATAAATCCCATGGTGCCTTATATTGATATACCAATCTTCATGCCTTCTTCCGAAGTCATGATCTCTCGTTGCAAGTGATGTGATGCTCAACACAATTAAGAAGTTCTTCATAATCAATCATAGGATCAGATTGAAATATTTGTTGTGTCCTTTAAGCAAGGATGATCATCAATATTGAGTCTAACCTGAATATTTCTTTGATTCCAATCATGTGGATTCATTGCATGTACACATCCATAAAAATATTATTTTGCAAATCGAAATTGCATTGGATCATCCCAATTCAACGTGTCCATGTTAGGAGCATTTTTTAACTATATAAATCCATGCACATGTGGAGACCCATGATGTTGCCACTCATAGTGACACCAATAATTTGTAGCTTGACGAAAACATTCGAAACATGGTATGCCTTAAGTACATATAATGTACTACAATATGAGGATTATCAATTACTTTTGACGTCTCCATTTCGTTGCTTCCCCTGGATCTCTAGGACATGTACCTAGCATTAATTGATGTAAATTTGGCCGTTACATATCTGTTGCACTTAATGTAAAGAATTTTGTAGGACACCCAATATGTTGAACCAATTCAAATAGCTCAGCATGACACTTTTTCCAAAATGCACATGTGCCTCTTAGTACAGTTCCAAATCACATCAATCTTTCTCCAAGTCGTGAATATGGAAGATTTTGTAAATGTTATTGTAGCTCCTCCATTATTGTTGGTAGATCTGTCATATTCTTCTTTACAAACACTGCACAGGAAGCTTGAACATGATGTCTCATGATGATATCAAGTAAAATGTATCTAAATTGTGGGTGCCTTCCAAACATGTTATCATGATATCAAAGAAGATGTTTTGCATACTCATGAAGATGGACATGTATCTCACGCGCTTGCAACCAATCTACTTCACCTTTTGGGAACAACGATGGAAATTCCATATCGAATAATCCCACAATGTTATACTCATTAATTGGAGATGAGCCAATCCCAGACCAACTAACCGCTTCCTTTGCATTAGGTTGTGTTGGGTCATGGAAAAGGTATGTTTTCTCCTCGTAATAGCTTAATTAATCATTTGTCTTTATGTGTTTATCTTCATTTTAGGAATAAATATAGAAGAAACAATAGGATAAGCTGGGTAAAATAGATTATTAACAAATCGGGTAAATCTGGGCACGAAAAATTAACTTTCACTATCTTTATATGCAGGGACATAGATTGAACAATTGTTGTTCAAACAACAGAACAACAACGGCAAGGAAAGGAAAAGGACAACGTCTTGATTATGGAGGACAATGGAAGACCAGGAGGACCAATTCTATTCTATGATGAAATCAGATTGAGGGTTGCGAAATCCTCAGGATCCCCCGAGCCTGAGGATTCGCTTCTATCCATATATCTTTCCAAAAGCTATATAAAGTCGTGAGGCGAATTGAACAACTAGTTAGGAATCTTAAGATTGTAACTATTCTTTTTGGACACATAATACTTTCATTATTGTGATGTTGTAACTCTATTATCCACTTTAATGAAGAAGATTGTGTTTCATCTATAATCATATTCTGAATATCTTTTAGCAAGGACTTCTGGAGACTTTGGGCCCAATCGATAGGAGATCTGCTACTTCATTATTGTGTTATAGTTAACACTATTCCAATTGATGTGAGGATTCATGATTCTGATTTGTGTTTGTTGTTCAAGCGAGATACTAGATCTGGCTGTGTATTACATTTGCGTGATGATATTTACTGAATTGATTATGTTAATTTAGGAATTCAATTGTTGTTCATCCTCAAGTAATATTACCATAGATCTCAAGGTTATAGTTAATTTCTTTCCATGAGATGTTTACATAATTACTTTTTGTTCAATTGTTATAGCTTTTCTTCATGCTAAATGAATTAGTGTCAATACCAGTTAGATTGCTAAGAGTGATCCTTTTTACTTGCATTCTGATTCAGTTTCTAGCAAAGTAGATTAAGTATATTTGAAAGTGCTTTAAAGATTTCTTTTAGAATTGTTTGGATTGAACTTAGAGACATAAACATTAGTCATTGCAACAATTCCAAATCATTTCATTATGAATTGACCTCTTGACCTTTGAATTCACTTGCATATACAATGCTGACACTCTTGAAATAAACAGACTTACCCTGGGTTGATGACTAATGCAGGTATTAAGATTGTTTTTAATAGACATCTTAGTGCACCAACATTTTGGCATCGTTGCCGGGAGAGTGTTTCAAAGTGATTTTTTTTTTTTGTAAAATAATTGGGCTTTAAAAATGGGAGGTAAGAACCTACATAATCAGCAAGTAAATTTCTTGCTCATTAGCCCACTTTTCAGCAAATGCATAGAGGTTAAATAGGAGTATGGTTCTTTTTATGAATGACTAGGAATAAAAAGATAGAAAAAGATTAGAACCCCCTGCCTAAATCCACAAAATCCAAGGGATTGGTGAACCTTGGGAGATCAAATTTTATAGACGAAATCGTAAGAAAAGCAGAGTCTTAGGCATCAATAGGATTCCAGACTGTATCTGGAAAAATCCCTACTGTAATCCCTCAGGCAACAGGATCACCATCCACAACCCACGCTGAGATTCATAGCCAAATTGCAGGAGCTGAACAGAGCTTTCAAGTTACAACAAATTTACATTCTGATCCTTTACAAGAGGGAAAATCGTGCAACTTAAGAGAAGGAGAGGGAGAAACCAATGGAACTGCTAAGGCAAAGCCACAGTTGTATGAATTAGGATCTCCTATGATCCCATATCTAGGCAGTGTTGCAAAACCAACTCGGATTGGGAATCCTCTGCTTACTCAAATAACATCCCCTGAAATCCCCGAAGGATATTGGCACATTTTCGACCAAATGGAAAACCAAGTAGCTCATGGTTAGACCTTGAAATTGGAATACCCCATAGTCGACCTAGTAGCTAATGCCCTGATGAAATCTATTCCCTTGCAAAACAACCCAACCTTCCATGGGATGACCACAGAAGATCCAGACGCCTTCTTATTCGAGTTTGACATCCTCTGTAGAGGATATGATTATACCATTGACCCTAAAAAATTAAAGTTGTTCCCTTCTACTTTAAAAGGAGCATCTTTGAGGTTGTTCATGGGTTTACGTGGACGTACTATTAACCCTTGGGATGACATGAAAACTTGTTTTCTCACAAAGTATCAGGACTATTGTAGGACTAGGAAATTAAAAGATGAAATATTTAAGATGTCTGCAAAGGATAATGAAACTCTAGAAGAATATGTCAAACGGTTTCACTACAATTTGCAGAGATCCCCTCCCTCCACATTATCAAAAGAAGTCTTGAGAGGCATCTTAATCAAGGGAATGAAAGAAGAATGGATAGAAACTCTAAATTTGATGGGCAAGGGAGACATTTCTCAAGAAGATTATGATGAAATCGTTCGCTTGTGTATCAAGTGTTCACAAGGTAGTACACGCACCGGGTCAGGGAGCCGAGATTTTGTGACTAGAGGAAGCAAACCACATAGTGGAAGCGTAACAAGAATGGAAATCAGTAACCTCCTAGAAGACTTCAAGACAGACATCTTGGGCACCCTTACAATGTAGTTGGACATCCTGCAAGCCAAACAAAAACAAGCCTTAGCAGAACAAAACTTGTTTGTCTTTTTCCCACGTTGTGGGAAGAAGCACAACTAATGGGAGTTTCCATTGGACATGTTCCAAACCTGTGCTATCTGCACCAAGGACTATGCCACTGAGTAGTCTCCATCACTTCCAAGGCTGAAAGCAATTTTCAAAGAAGCAGAAGAAGAGACAAAACCAGTATACTTAATGAACCAACATCGATAGTGGCAAGGCTGACCCACAGGTATGTCACAAGACATATTTCAGTTCTTTCCTTCTTCGTCATTTAATCAGCAGTAGAATTCCAAAGAAGCATCGCAAGGTCAGTCACCTTTCTAGAATTGGTAGTCCCAACCATTTCCTATGTCACCTTGGCCAACTCAGTCCTTTCCGGGTAATAGTTGGCCAAATTCCCCTTTTACTCCTTTTTGGAAAAGTAATCCATATCCATCCTAGTGGCCTGCCTCTACTTCACAAAATCCGAATTGGTCTCCGAATTGGCAGCAACCTTTAGGGATAACCAATACACCTATGGGGACAGTTCCTCAACCTCAACCTACATTATCAGCCCCATATCCATTACAGAAAAATCCTTAGCCCCTTCTGCATCCCCAACTGCCAGCCCAACCAAATCCAAACCCCAATAACAGACCGATTCAACTGGTGCAAATTGTTGAAAACTCAAACTATGAGGTTGAACAAAAATATTGTAATGAACTTAGATTGAGGTCAGGACGCATTATCACTTCTAAGAAAGACAGAGACCAACCACTGATTGAGTTAGAAACCCCACCTGTACATACACCATCGACTGTGATTGACACAAGAATAAAACAAGGAGAAGAAACAATTGAGCATAAAGATCCTGAAAAACTCATAGTTACTTCTCCCCCATTCCCTAAAAGATTAACAATACCTAAACTAGTTGTTTATCTAGACTTTGATCTCATAGGGGAACTGAAAAATCTTTGCATTAAAATTCCTCTCCTCCAGTCCATCCAAGATATTCTTATTTATGCTAAAACAATTAAAGAGCTATGTGTGAAAAATCCTATGAGGAAAGCAAAAGCTCCACCCACTATTCATGTTGTAGGGACCTTGTCTGATTTTCTTTTGGGCGGGGAAACTCTGATAAAGTTTGAATATCATAGGAATCCCATAGTTAAAGTACAAATATATGGTTGCTCCTTCCCATACACACTAGTTGACTTGGGTGCAACCATTAACATCTTAACAACAGAAACTTGTAATACGCTTGGTATCATAGCTTTGTAACCAACCACCACCCTGCTAGAACTTTTTGATCATTCGGTGGTAAGACCAGAGGGAACTTTACAGGATATTATGATTTTTGTTGATTCATCTCCCAGTATCCAGTAGATTTTCTCGTTATAAATCCAAAGAGTCTGTTAGAGCCTAGATCGACCTCAGGTTGAAGGGAGGCAATCCTAGGATAACCACAAACCAAGCTTAACCTAGTAGCTAGCCCTACCAGGTCAAGAGAGGGCTCTCTCCTTGTCAATCTCAGTTGAGATGACTTAAATGAATATGGATTTTAGGCTAGGTATAGTAGCTCTAGGGTTTTTGGTTGATTTGGATGAGTTGGTTGCTGGATCAAATGGAGCAGGCGGCTATGGGTCCGGGAAATCAAATCAGAATTGCAGGGTATTCTATGGGGAGAGGTAGGTAGGTGTTTTAGCACTTAGAATTGAGTGAGATGGTAGGTCTAAGACTGGTGAGGGGATAAGGAGGGCATGCACAGTTCATGAATCCTCTTCAAACAGCTGAAAACATAAAAAAAACTAAATGTATTCCCAAGGCAAAGCATTGTTATCAATGTATTCTACCTATCTATCTTGATTCATTTAGTTAAGAAGAATGAAATAGATTTTGGCACATTTAACACATGAGAAAAACTAATGACAAAGGGAGAAGAAATGCCAAGACACATTACCACAAAAATCCCACAAAGATAGCTGTAAACCTTGGTTTATTTCCTTGCCAAACTGCTGTAGTGATGTACAATGAAGCTCAAAGCATCCACAAGAGTCCAACCTTTACAAATGACTAAGAAAGTACATAATATAGGCACAAAACCACCTGTGCTAGCCATCAAGGGTCGAATCCATGAAGAGAGGAGTGGTTTCAACTAATTCTAAACAAGGAGCAGGAATATAGGTAGTGGAACAGCTTGCCTCTAAAACCATGGAAACTGATTCATTCCTCCCTCAACACCTCAAAATGATGAATTTACCTCTAAGAGTCATTTTGAAATTATATTTACATCCCATAGCATCAATTACATTCATATATTTACCTAAACAGAGCCCAAAATTCAAATTACAAAGAATCTAAGAGAAATTTTGATTTTGGATCCAAATTGGCAATTTCCATCCAATGCGCAATGCTTTTTCCAAGCCATTTTTGGGGACCTTCATGATGTCCAAATTGGGTTCAGGATAGCTCATTGGAAAGCTTGTCGAGTCTACTTTCTGGAACAACTTTAATTTCTAGATTTGGATGTCATTTTCCCCCTCAAAAATGGAATCTCCCAAGACTGCTTCCTGTGTGTCAAAAAAGTGGCAGAGAGGTCATTTTTTGATGGTTTTTTGGCCTTTAGGTGACCAAGATCTGCTCCAAAATTGATGAAAATTTCTGGGTTTTCTTGTTTTTTCATGCTGAATCCAAAAATGCAAACCATTCTCTCAAAGGATGCTCCAGTCAAAAGCGCAGCGCCACTAGGTTTTCTTGTGTTTCAAATTTCAAAATTTGAAAATTGCAAAATTTTCTCAAAATTGTCCCAAATTTGGCACAAGGCACCCTCAAGAACTGCTTTGATGAGCTAATGAAGCATCAGCTAAGATTTCTAATTTGTTTTTCTCCTTTTGGCTTCTCAAAGCCTTGCCTCTTCGCTGCCTAGTCACTTGACCTTTTTCATTGTTTGTGAACACTTGTGGTGAATGATGAGATAGGGTGGATGGATGAAAGATGAGTATGAAGAGATTTTAGGATAAGTAGGTGAGGGTGAATGGGATTTAGGGAGTAAGTAGGGTTTAGGGGAGTGAGTAGGGTTTTGTATGGAGGGTAGGGTTTAGGAGTTTATGTGTGGGAATGAGATGTATATAGGATAGGGTTTTATATGGAGGGTAGGGTTTTAATATGTAGTGTATGAGGTTTTAGGAACCAATAGCAGAGATGGATGAATAAAACTTGATGAACAGTGAGAAAATGAACCTTGATAGTAAGTGAACAATGCACACTAGGGTTTTGATTTTTATGAGCAAAGGCCAACAAAATTTCGTGCAAAAACACTTCTTCAGCAAGGAGGATCAATTCACTTACTTGTAACAGGCTAACTTGAAGATTTGAGGCAATTTGAGGTGATTTGGCAGTGTTTTGGGGGGGTTCAATAGGTGTGCATCACCCTCCAACAAGTGTGCAGCGCCAATCCAATGCGCAACGCCCTTGTTATTTTGCACTAGCAGAGACCATCCAATGCGCAACGCCACTATTCCTATGTGCATCGCCTTTTGCAGACCGCTTTTGGAGGCCTTCCCGATGTCCAAATTGGGCATGTGATAACTCGTTGGAAATCTTATTGAGTCTACTTATCATTCGTTTCATCAAGCAAGTCATTTGGCCAACCAGGCTAGGAGAAATATTGATTTTACCAAGGCCACTCCAGAGGTGCAGCAATCCTCCTGAGGCAACGGTATTTTTGACATTTCTCTAAAAACATGACACCTATGTAAAAAGTGAAGGAGTATTTTCTTCCTTGGCTATTGTGAACAAAAACCTCTCTCACTTTTTCCAAATTCATTTTATCTTTCTCAGAAACATCATTTGAGTAAAACCTATCCCGATGTGTGGAACAGGGGATTTCTAGAAATGAAGGGAAATCAAGGGGATAAGGGGTTTCTAAATTCTTGAAAAAAAAATTGGAAGTAGGGAGGGATGTTAGGAAGCAAAGGAAAGTGGAATTTCAAATATTGAGTGAGGGGAAGGGTTCCAAAAGGGCAAAACATAGGCCTAGCCTAGAAAATTGTCAAATTGTAGCAAGAAGCTAGAGTTTGTGGGAAAATGATGAATTTGAAGGATATCAATGATGGGAAGTGCTTAAGAAGGTACATTAAGGATAAGACAAGGTGTATGAGCATCAGGATACAATTTTTGTTGATGATTTGACCATCCAAGAGAAATTACCTTCAAAACCCTAGAAGAGGGAAATGAACCTTACCCAAGTACAACTGAAGCACGAACAAGGTGTAAAATGACCCATTGGAACCTGAAATGATGATGAAAACTCTTTTAATGATGGTACACTCATTTCAAATGGTGATAAGGACCGACGTTTGGAAAACTTCGAAAGGAGTGAAAACAAATCCTAGACCTAATACCCAGTGGCCAAAAGTTTACTTGAAGACTCATTGAAATGACGAAATTTGACTTTGACACCCTAAGACCACTTTGTAAGAGCATGTTTGATCACTGGTGGAAGGCTTCAAATACTGACACTAACATATTCGATTAGATGGGCACCCTCTAATTTTGGGCTAACCTTGGCTGGCAACCGCTGATGCTTATATAGGTTGTCGAGAGGGCAGCATGACCATTGCTAAGGGGGATGCTGTAAAAAATATTGTTTTATATCCTCCTGCCAAACCAAGTCTGCCCATTGTAAAAATACATAAACAACCACCCACATACCTGGAAGAAATCATTCATTCACCACTTACAGTAGAAGAGGCACTTGAATTCAAGAATTAGACTGAAGATGATGTAATCAATAACTTTATTAATCAGCCAGCTAATATGAATAATGTCAAATGTCAAATGTTAAAATCAATTCTTGACAATGAAGCCTCAGAACTTTGAAATATACCGATGATTAGCATATCCAGACAACTATTGTTCATAACAGCAAGCCTGTTGAAATTAAACTAGGCAAGATTTTAAATATTAATGATAGCCTAGACAATGACCAAAAACAAAAGCTCATTCAAGTTCTGCAAAAATATAAAGGGGATTTTTCTTGGGATTATCCATACATGAAGGGCATAGACCCACAGTTATGTACGCATCATATCTACACCAAAAAAGATGCTCATCCTATCCAGAAAACTCAGCGGAGATTGATTTTGCATCTCAAAAATATTGTAAAGTAATATTTACAGAAGTTGTTGGATGTGAACTTCATTTATCCTATTTTGGATAGCAAGTGGGTCTCTCCGTTGGTAGTTGTTCCCAAGAAAAATGGGAAGTGGCGCATCTGTGTGGATTATCAGGAATTGAACAAGGCCACACAGAAAGATCACTTCCCTCTTCCATTTATTGATCAAGTCCTTGATACACTAGTAGGAAAGGAGTTCTTTTCTTTTCTAGATGGCTTTAGCTACTACAATCAGATCCAAATCGCCCATGAAGACTAAGACAAAACCACCTTTACCTACCTATGGGGTACATTTTCTTACCGAGTCTTACCATTTGGTTTATGTAATGCCCCAACTACGTTTCAGAGGGCCATACTCAGCATTTTTTTTGATCTGATAAATGAAGGACTTGAAGTTTACATGGATGACTTTACCCCGTATGGGGACGACTTTGATCAAGTGCTACAAACATTAGAAAAGGTTTTGGAATAATGCATCGCCATGAGGTTGTGTTTAAGCAATGTCAAGTGTCACATGATGATGACAGAAGGCGTAATCCTAGGACACTACATTTCTGCAGCTGGGATATAGGTAGATCCAACAAAGATACAGGTAATTCTCCTACTACCTACACCCTGTACTCAAATGGAGGTACATAGCTTCCTTGGATATGTAGGTTATTATCATAGGTTTATAAAAAAATTCACAAATTATTGTGCCTTTATATGCTTTAATAGGAAATGTTGACTTTAAATGGTCTGATAAATGTGACACAGCTTTTACAGATTTGAAGAAATTAGTTTCGACAACACCAGTATTGCGTGGACCCAACTAGGAGTTGGCCTTCCACATCTTTACGGATGCATCAGATGCAGCAATAGGTGTCGTCCTCGGCCAAGAGGAGGACAGAAAACCTTATGCTATATATTATATTAGCAAAAATCTTACTGTTGCTTAACTTAATTATACAGTAACAGAAAAGGAATTCTTAGTTGTCATTTATGCCATAAACAAATTTAGACATTATATAATTGGCTATCAAGTTTTTATGTATATTGATCATTCAACCATTAGATACTTCACTAACAAACCTATTACAAATGGTCGAGTGACTCGTTGGTTGTTACTTTTGCAGGAGTTTCATATCACCATTAAAGATCATCTAGGGAAGGAAAACTTAGCCATGGATTCTCTATTTCGGGTTCCAAAGATAAATGATCCATCGACAGTAGATGACCAGTTTCCAAATGAACATTTGTTTGTTGTAGCAGTCAAAACGCCATGGTATGCAGATGTAGCAAACTATATGGTAGTAGGAAAGCTTCCCAAACACTTAACAACAAGGGAAAGGAAATAGATTGTCCAGCGTAGCGCCTGATTTTCTTGGATTGGCGGATACCTTTTTCATACATGGTCTGATATGTGTATACGCAGATGCATTCGTGAGGATGAATTTTATGACATCCTGAAGGCTTGCCATGACAAGCCCTGCAGAGGACACTTCACAAATCGTAGAATGGGGCATAAGGTACTAAAGATGGGCTATTATTGGCCCACTATTTTTAAAGATGCTAAGAAATATGTCCAGGCTTGTGATAGCTGCCAAAGGATGGGTCATCCTAGTCAATCTAACAAAATGTTGCTACAGCCCTAATTGGTAATAGAACCTTTCGAATGATGGGCACTGGATTTTGTTGGCCCATTTCATCTGCCATCAAACCAAAGGCCTACATACTGGTTGCCACAGACTATGTAATGAAGTGGGTAGAAACAATAAATTTTCCAAGAGCTACAGAAGAAGTTGTAATTAATTTCCTTTTTGGGTTATTTGTGCGGTATGTTTTACCTCGGAAAGTGATAACAGATGGAGGAGGGTAATTTGTAGGACACAAGATTACAACCACTCTAAGGAACCACCACATGACACATAGAGTCACTTCCCCGTATCACCCGCAAGCGAACGGGCAGGATGAAATCACCAATAAGGTCATCGAAGCAATTTTGACAAAGATAGTTTCAACGCACTGGCCGGACTGGGCTGCTAGACTACCAGGGACTTTGTGGGCCTATTGCACAACTTGGCGAAATACTACAGGATATTCTTCGTACCAACTTGTATTTGACAAAGAAGCTATCTTTCCCATTGAGTTTGAAAGAAATACTCTCAGAACAGCCCAGGAAGTGGGATTGGATCTAATAGAGGCCCAAACCAAATGACTTCAACAAATAAATGAATTGGACGAGGCTCGACTACTTTCTCTACAATGCACCACAATTATTCAGCAACAAAGGGCAAAGTGGCATGACAGTCTTGTTAAAAAGAAAAATTTTCAGAAAGGTGATTGGGCGCTCTTCTATGATTCCATATTCTAAGACATTTTGGGCAAGTTACAGAAAAGGTGGCTTGGCCCTTATGAATTCAAGAGGTACACAACAATGGCACTCTCACTCTGACTACCATTGATGATTTTGGCTATTATCTCAAGGTGAATGGACATCGGGTGCATCTTTATCACAAACCACTCAACAAAGAGTCTTTTTGTCAACAGGTACATGATGATCCCACTATGCAAATTTTAGCTGCAGGGAGTGATGACCTGGCTACTTTCATAGAAATGTATCTTTCTTCAGCTGTAAATAATGTATATATTCTCTTATGTTTGGTTGGAATTTAGTTAAGCATCACCATGTAAATATAAGGATTTATCTTGTTTTCGGGTGTGCTTAATAATTGTTGTTCAATCAATTGAACAGTTGTTGATTCAATCAATTGAACAACTCCAATTTCTTTTCTTTTTCGTATTTTTCTACTCAATTGATTGAACGATTGTTGTTCAATCCATTGAACATCACTGGTTTCCTTTTTCGTATTTTGTTGTTCAATCAATTGCATGATTGTTGTTCATTCAATTAAACATCACCAATTCCTTTTTGCGTGTTTTATTGTTCAATCAATTTAACAACATCAATTTCTTTTTGTGTGTTTTGATGTTCAATCGATTGAACGATTGGTTGTCAATCGATTGATCGATTGTTGTCAATCGATTGAACGATTGTTGTTCAATCAATTGAACAACACCGATTTTTTGTATGTTTTTGATGTTCAATTGATGGAACGATTTTTGTTCAATCAATTGAACAACATCGATTTTTTTGTATGTTTTTGTTGTTCAATTAATTGAACAATGCTGATTTTTTTGTGTGTTTTGTTGTTCAATTGATTGAATGATTGTTGTTCAATCAATTGAACAACACCCTTTTTTGTGTATTTTTTTGTTCAATCGATTGAACGATTGTTGTTCAATCAATTGAACAGCACCGATTTCTTTCGGTATGTTTTGTTGTTCAATCGATTGAACGATTGTTGTTCAATGAATTGAATAGCGTCGATTCCTTTTTGTGTACTTTGTTGTTCAATCGATTGAACGATTGATGTTCAATCAATTGAAAGAAACCTATTTATTTCTATATGTTTTGTTGTTTAATCGATTGAACGATTGATGTTCAATCGATTGAATGATTGATGTTCAATCAAATGAAAGGCACCTATTTATTTCTGTATGTTTTGTTGTTCAATCGATTGAACGATTGATGTTTGAATAGGCACCTAATTATTTCTGTATGTTTTGTTGTTAAATCGATTGAATGATTATTGTTCAATTGATTGAACAATTATTGTTCAATCAATTGAACAGCAACGATTCCTTTTTGTGCGTTGATGTTCAATCAATTGAATAGTCACTATTCGATAGAACTAATAGCTTTGATTTCTTTTTTCTGTTCTATAGTCAATCATTCTTTTTGCCATTTTCTTTCTCTTCTATGTTTCGAGTGAAAACCATCTGATTGGATTTGGAATTTGTACCTGAGATAAAGAAAAACAGTAATATTAATACCATTATGACTTATAAAACCTTTTGATAGTCATTTTTATTTTGAAGCTGACATGGTGCACCTATATAATGATTGGTTGAATATCTTCTCTTTGGAAACATCATAAAATGATTTACTATCTTAATACCATGCTGGTTTATATTTCACACTTTCAAATGGATAAATCCGTTTGATATCATGATATAGGGATAAAAGCATAAATTTCATTGGCATATTTTTTTACTTCTTATGCCATCCTTGACTCTTAGGAGTAAATGAGCCTCCCTCCCTTTACAATAAAAGCATAAAAGCATGAAAATATGAACTATGAAAATACAACATACATCTTCTTAAAAAGGATAGGGGGTCTCATCACGAGCCAACCTACCATGATCATAAGGGTGTAACAGGTGACATTCCATTATGGCCACCACACCAAGGTAATGACCTTCTTAATTGTAAAACCGTCAAAAGGACAGGAGGTCTCATCACGAGCCGGCCTGATCACTTTGTTATATCCTAGTGAATGACACTATGAGTATCTGGTCACCATGCCGGCATAGTGATCTCTTTATAGCAAAGAAAAAGAAAATCATCTAAATACTAAAAAGAGGACTCTGGCTCATTTTTGGGGTTAAAAAGCAACCTTGTCGAGGCTATCAATGCCTACTGGTAGCAGTGGCTCTACTTGTGGTATTGAAATACTATGTTACACTACCAAATACTCTCTATCTTATTACCCCCTATTGATTCATTTTTAAAGGAGAATTTACCATTTGAACAACATTCATAACTAGATTAACCAACATGCATGGTAAACTGTATCTTTATATACATTATATCATTATTGTCGAATCACTCGATACCAATAGTCATTAACATTTATCATCGATCATGTGTTCGTCACCTTTCCACCTAAGGTAAATATTTATTTACATAATGGTTTAATTTCTGATTTATTCTTTTTACGAAAATTTCAAATCTTTTGACTTGTACTGCTCTGATTGCCTTTGTCATATTTTATGTCGCTTTTATTGATTGTTTGCCTGCATTTATGACTTCCTGATACCTTCTCCCTTTTTCCCATGCTTGGTGGGTGTGGATGCCCTTTTCTGATTGGAGGGGGGATGGTCTGCATTATGAATAGCATGTGCGATGATTATTAAACTGATTTCTGGTTGAAGGATTGCATTATGAATGCATGCGTGTAATAATTATCAAACCATTTTCTAATTGGAGGGGGGATGTCAGACATTATGGAAAGCATGCAAATTAATTATGATCTTGTGCCAATTACATCTGATGAGACAAATAACATAATTGCCTTTGATATTAACTCTCAAAATAACGTCATTGCTCTATCAATAGCTTTAAGGTTCTATGGTGTTGTTCCAAACTGAGAAAGTGTGAGAGGAATGCATGCAAAATTGCAAGTGAACCAGCTATTGAGAAATAACAACCATGGGAGGAAGAGCCATCCACAATGAACCCACATTGTTCCATGTATCAGACTAGGATCATGAGATTCTTCAATGCATCAGCTAGCTTCAATACTTGAACAATTACAGGGATTTCATGAGGAAATGACACTTGAATATCTGTCGAATTTACAGAATGGCTGCACCACAGTGAAAGACAAGAACATAACGGTCTCTGAGGAAATCATAGCTGAATTCTCTATACTTCCAACAGAAGGAAAGAGATGGATGAATAAACATGTTCTTTTGTAGGACGCAATCACATTATTCTAAGACCCGGACGAGCAATTGGTGCATAAAGGAAAAGGGATTCACCCTACGACTTTAAGACAATCTTGGTAGGTATTAGCAAACATTGTGGAGAGGTATATCACATGCGATGGATGTTAGGACGTGGTAAAGCCTCGATAACTTAAAATATTAGCTATTTTGAAGCAAAAAATAACAGTTAATTTGCCATTTTATTTAAATTATGTATTGCATGACATTGCTCGTCGGGTCAAAAAGGCAAAGGACCCACATCTCGTCATCAACCATCATGGGATGATCAAATTAATCATCATTCATGGACTGGCCTAGTAGTATCTAACCTGGGATAACCTTGTAAATCCTACTTTGACCCGACCTGTAGAAAACCTAGAGACTCAACAACATGGGGTAAGAGTGACAGGTCCGAAAAGGACACAGAAAAGAATAATCCTTCTTTGGCCTCAGGCCTAGTTAAGAGAAGACGCTCTGTGAGGATAAAATTTCAGCAACACACCCCAATTCAAATAGAAGATGCAGGGCCATCTCACATGCCCCCTCCAAGTCCACAAGATGACTCTTTACAAGAGTATGAGGAAGAGGTTGTCGGAGTACTGGAGAATATGGGGACATTATGTGAAGGAGGGGAGCTATCTGGAAATTCTAAAGGGAAAAATTATGCCCCTAACCAATCTGCCCCTGCTGGCAGTTCTGGTCATGTTGAAACCTTTCCATTTACTGATAATTCGGAGGGACAGAGGGAACCAATTCCTTCTATGGAGAAGCTCCTTGAAGTAGAGGTTCATGCAAATAAATTCCCAACGAAGGGAAACACTACAGAAGAAATCCTCGGGGATGAAAATCAAACAGAAGCTACTATTCCACTGGAATCCCAAATGAAGGAAAACCCTATAGAAGAAACCATGGAGGATGAATATCAACCAGGGGATACTATTTTTATGAAGTCCCTAGAGGACGAGGCCCATATAGAAGAAGACCCTGAAAATGATAATTCCTCAAGAGACATAATTCCATTAGAGTCTCTTGAGAGGGAAGCTCAATGTGAAGAAAAAGACCTAAAAGGAGAGAATCTAGCGGGAGACACGGTTCCATTAGAACCCCATCCTGATATTGGCACAATTCCACCTGAACCTAAAGTAAATACAGTTGTGCCACCACCGATCAAAGACCTCACGACAAAGAAAACATATAAGGATAGATTGAGGAAGTTTCTTAAGAAGTACAAGAAGCAGAAGAAAATAGTTAAGCAACTGAGAGAATGGTTGAAGGAAGCAATTAGGGTCTAGAAAATGAAAATAGAATTGGAGACCGTAGGGACCCAAATAGAACACTTCTCTTGGGAAGATATTGAAACCTAGACTAAAATCCCTTTGATTTGTTCAAAAGGAACCCAAACAAAGCAATGTCTTTTAAAGAGTAGTGAAATGCAGACAGAAGATCCTTATGTTTTCCCAATGGAAACCCAAACAGACTTCCCCAATACTAATGTTCTTGTCCAAACCAATTCTATAGAGAATATTCAGGAAGACTACCATATGCCCCAAGGAACAACTGAAGTTATTGTTCAAACTGATACTGAAGGAAACACCCAAGCTGATTGTTGTATGACCCGAGAAGTGGCTGAGGCTGTTGTTCAAACTGACTCAATGGTAACACAAGATGATGAAGTCCAAACAGAGGAAATACCTGACTTCGTTCCTCTAGTAAGGGAAGCGGTCATTATAAAATTGCAAAACGAACTAGCCAAGACTCAACAAGGGTTGGTTCAACATAAAGAAGAAGTAGTGCCGCTACAAGTACACCGAGAATTGCAAAAGAAATTTGAGGCACTTATTTTCATAGAGGATGAGACTTTTGCTAATTACAAAGATGAACAAAAGAAAGTTGAAAAAGCACAGGCCAAGCTGCAGAAGGCTAAGGAGCAAATTGAGACTATTTTCTCTCTCTACTCAGATGCCTTGTCGTGTTGAGCACCTGCCACCAATTATGCACTATTCCTGTTAGAAATATACCTCTTACTGAAGGTTAAATCTATTAAGGCTAGTAAGTCAGCAGAGATTAAGACCAGTGTTTTTAAAACTGGAACTGGTGACCAGACCGGTCCACCTAATGAACCGGTTTACGGGCCGGAACCGGTCTAATCGAGACTGGTTTGGTCTAAACGAACCGGTTTTATAAAAATACATTAAATAATTAATTTTTAATGAAAAAACTATTTTTAAGATTTAAAACCATGATTCCAAGCCAATAGAGACAAAATATGCAAACATTGCTCATTTATATACCATTTAAAGGTGAATATATCAAAATGGCACCGAGTGCAATACATATCATCGACAAAATACATAAACAATGAGGCTCTAAATGGCCTCTAGAGTGAAAAAACAAAGCCTACAAACTATGGGGCCAGTGGCCTACTACAAGACTCAAGTCTACATATATGATAATAGTGATCAACATTATCACTTGAAACTTCTCATGAGTTATCATGATCAAACTCAGTTGGTTGAGTCTCGACTCCCAAACTTTGAAGTCACAAACTTCTCTATTGGTTCAGTGACTTGAGTCTCAAACTTCTGAAGGTATTCTGCCCTAATATGCCCTATTATTTCATTTGGTGCTCCACATGGATTTACATGGCCTCCTATCCCAGTCAAGTGTTGCTTGAACCTGTTAATACCCCCTCCTTCAATGGATTTTTGGCAATTTTTGCAAATCATTTTGTCATCAATCATATCACAATGAGCCCATGCAGTATCTCTGGATTTTGGAGGCATGATGACTACTACTTAGCTTAAACTCTGTTGTTCCACTACTCTAGCAAAAACTCAACACTCTCCAAGCTCCCAAGAAATTTCACAAACACTCCAAATGAGATGTGTGAGACAAATGAGAGGGAGAAGGGCCTCCTAAAGGCTTGGAGAGGGTGTTTTTGGAGGGAAAGGACCCTTAATTTCCCTCCAAAACTCCTAAAAGACATTGAAAAAAGCGTTGAATGGTCTCACGGTGGGCTTGACCAGTAACCGGCTGGTTTAGGACAGAACTAGCCGGTTTGATACAAACCGACCGCTTTCATCCTAAACCGGCCGGTTAGGACTGGTTAGGTCTCTTTTGTGGCCACAGAGGGTGTCTAACCCAGTTTTTTGACCGGTTCCAACCAGTGGGCCTGCTAACTGGCCGGTTAGACCAGTAACCGGTTAGCTGGGCCATTTTTGAATACTATGATTAAGACCACTCCAGATTTTTTCAAATGTTTCAAAGAAGAAAATGAATAGGTACAATGCCTTTTATGTGAATTTTACATGCACAATTTTTACTTTGAGGATGACGTAGATAGTAGTCCTGGCCCCTTCATTGGGGATATCCAATTTCAAGCTTTTCTTTTCTTTGCCACTTGTAGGAATTTACAGGGTAAGTTCCTCAAATAGAACACTAAAGGACACCGCTCACAAAGAGATCACAGATCATACACTGGTATTCTTGACATGGTTAAAACCCTCAAAGAGGGAAACAGTTCACTGCCTGAGCCAACGTGACCACTTTAGACAATTTATTAATAAAAGAAATAAAATTTACATAAGCTTCTCTCATGAACGGTCACCCTACAAATGAACCTCCATGCTCTTTAAATAGAGATCGTGGACCAATCGGGTGTTAAGCCACAGATCAAGTGTCGGTAATACCGAGGAGAGAATGAATGGTCAGACCACTTCATGTCTAGAACAAATTGTGACCATCGGATTGTAAGTTACAAATGTACATAGTAAAGAAACACACTTTACCTAACTCTACACTAGACCAAGTTATACTTAACTATTTCCTATGTGTCAGAATATCCTAACATCCCCCCTTAAAAACAACCTGGGATAGGATTGAAGGATGTACACATATGACACAATAGGAGAATGAAGGAGGCATTAGAACCTACCCCCCTTAGTGACAACTTACTGAACTCCAACCATAAATCGAAGTTTAGTAAACTTCACCTCTGTGAGAGCCTTTGTAAAGATGTATGCAACTTGATCATCGGTTGAAAAATATTGCACTTCAAGAACATGGTCATGAATGAGCTTTCTGATGAAGTGCATCTATAGTTCAATGTGTTTGTTGCACTGATGTTGGACCGGACCTTTGCATAGCTGAATGGGACTTTGATTATCACACCAAAGTGTAGTCGGATGTTGCTACTGAAAGCCAAACTCTAACAGGATCTGACGAAGCCACAAGGCTTCCTTACTAGCTTCTATGACACCATGATACTATGCTTTTGTTGAAGAAAGAGAAATGGCACTTTGTTTCTTGGAAGCCCATGTAATAGGTCTAGAACCAAGAGTGAATACATAGCCTGCAGTAGAATTCTGATCATCAGAGTCACCAGCCCAATTGGAATCAGTGAAACCAACCAATAGAGGAGATGTTTTTGCACTGTAATGAATCCCAAACTGAATTGTACCTCGAACATAACGAAGTATTATTTTAGCTGCTTTCCAATGACTTTCATGTGGGTTTTTCATAAACTGAGAAATAAGGCCAACAACAAAGGAAAGTTCAGGACAGGTATGGGTCAGATACAAAAATTTTCCTACAAGCTGGTGGTATAAGGTAGTATCAACTTCAAGGGAAGTACAAGTAACTGAAATTTTGGATCCAGACTGAAAGGGATAAGGGCTGGCTTACAATCTTCCATGTGAAAGTGGCATAGAAGATCACAAGCATATTTGGATTGGGAAAGGGAAATACCTTCCTTGGATTACAAGACTTGAAGACCAAGAAAATAATGCAAGTGTCCTAAGTTTGTCATTTCAAACTTCTTTGTAAGGCTAGACTGCACATCGTTTATAAGGTTGGGATCACTACCAATAAGGATAAGATCATCAACATAAAGAACAAGAATGATAAGAGACTTACCCAATTTATTAGTGTAGGCAGTATTGTCATAATGACACCTAGAAAAGTCAGTATCTAAAAGAAAGCTATCCATTTTGGCATACCAAGCCAGAGGGGCTTGCTTGAGACCATAAAGGGATTTCTTAAGTTGACATATAAGGCTAGAGTCTGTTTGTATAAAGCCAGGAGGTTGTTCCATATAGATTTCTTCATGCAAGTCCCCATGCAAAAAGGCAGATTTAACATCCATCTTGTGGACTTCCCATTTGAAAGAGGTAGCAAGGGAAAGACCAAGGCAGATAGAGTTCATTTTGGCAACAGGGGAGAAGGTTTCAGTATAGTTAATGCCTTCAACTTGTGAATAACCCTTAGCAACAAGACGAGCTTTATGTTTATCAACTTTTCCATCTGGTCCATACTTGGTTTGTAAAACCATTTGCATCTAACAAGTTTTCGTCCCTTTGGAAGAGGAACAAGATCCCATGTATCATTTGCCAATAATGAACGATATTCTTCATTCATAGCTGCGTCCCAATCTGGATGGCCTGAAGCTTCTGCAAAGGTGTCAGGAACATAATTGGCTGAAGCTTGAGCCATTAAAGAAGAGGCTCTATCAAACTGAGAACATGTACATCGTTGATTTGTAGGATCACCTACAAGAGCACCTGTTGGATCTTGAGTAGAACGAACCCATTTTGGAAGCTGAGGAGCTGAAGGAGGATCTTGAGAAGGTGGGGGAGGATTTTCATCATCGTTGTCATCATCTGAAGAAGAAATATTTTCAGAAGTAGAAGGTCTAGAGAGAGGTGTCACATCCGCCAAACTAAGATCGTAGGCTGCTATATTTTCAGCAAACTTTACATCTCTTCTGATGATAATATTTTTGGACTTAGGTGAAAGAAGTCTATATCCTTTGACTTCTTCAAAATATCCAAAAAAAATACATTTTTCACTCTTATGTTCTAAAGCTTTATGTTTCTCATTTGGAATATGGGCCCATGCTTCACTTCCAAAAACACGAAAGTGACTTACATCTGGTTTAACTGAGTTCCATTCTTCTTCTAGAGTGATATTCTTTAAAACCTTAGTAGGAGTGTGATTTACTAGGTAATTTGCACAGTTAATTACATCTGCCCAAAAATTAAGACTAAGTCCTTTAGATTGAAGCATACAATTAGCCATTTCCTTTAAGGTGCAATTCTTCCTTTCAGATACACCATTTTGTTGTGGAGTATATGGAACAACATGTTGTATTTGAATTCCATGCTCAATGCAAAAGTTGATGAATTTGTTGTTAACATATTCTCCACCATTATCATATCTTAACTTAAGAATCTGATGTCCAAATTGTTTCTCAACAAAGGCCTTAAAGGCCAAGAAAATTTTAAATACTTCACTCTTGAGTTTTAAGAAGTATACCCAAGTGCGTATGGAGAAATCATCAATGAAAGTTAAAAAATACTTGTAGCCAAAGAATGAAACAACTGGAAGTGGACCACGTAAATCATTATTCACAAGTTGTAAAGGGGTTGAGGCATGCCAAGAGGCACGTTTTTCAAAACTATCCTGATGATGTTTTCCTAATGGCAGAAGTGTCCTCAGACACGTAATTTTATTAATCAGAAAAAAAAAAAACAATTACATAATTGATTTTGCAAGGGTTTACACCCGAACAACCAAACACTCTTGCAATGAGCTATTTATAAGCTCCATGTCCTAACTACCTCTAATTATGGATCACTTATTAAAAAACAAGTGTCCATTTACAATAAATGCTATTCAAACCAACTAGCTAACTAATCTCCTATAATAGAGCCTAAGATACGACTCATTTGGAGAGTCATATCTTGTTACAACAATATACTAATTCTAATTGTCTCTAACATAATTAATCATTCTAGAATAATTATTAATTTAATTTCTTAAATTAATAATTATTTTATTTCAATTTTATAACCTATGATAATAAAGTATTTTTGGATCATCTAACATTCCCCCCTATGATCCAAAGATACATTACAACAGATACCAAGTTCATCCCTGAACTTAGTAAATTTTATTCTGCCAAGCGGTTTGGTGAAAATGTCGGAGATCTGATCTTCGGAAGGACAATAAACTAGTTTGAGGACATCTTTGGCAATGAGAGACCTGATATGATGATACTTGGTGTCCACATGCTTTGTCTTTGAATGAAAAATTGGGTTCTTGGCAAGTTTGATGGCTGACTGGCTGTCAATGAACAATGATGTAGCTTCTCCTTGAGAAATGCCCAAGTCCTGCAAAATTCGGCGCAACCAAACAATTTCACATGCTGCTTCCCATGCTGAAATGTACTCTGCTTCTGCTGAAGAAGTGGCCACTGTAGCTTGTTTTTTACAACTCCAAGATACTGCTGCTGACCCCATATTCATTAAATAACCTGATGTTGATGCTCGATCATCAATACTTCCAGCAAAGTCGGCATCGGAATATCCACCAAGTACAAAATTTTTAGTCTTTGTGTAAAGAAGACCAAAATCTTTTGTTCCTTGGATATATCGAAGAACTCTTTTGGCTGCATTCCAGTGGCTGTCTCGTGGTTCCTGCATAAAACGTGAAAGAATACTGACTGCATAAGATAGATCAGGACGAGTATTTGTCAAATAAATCAAGCTGCCAATCAACTGTCTGTAAGTTGTACTGTCCACCTTTTCCCCCCCTTCAAATTTTGAAAGTTTCAAGTTTTGCTCCATGGGGGTGAGAACGGGCTTGCAATCTTGCATGCCAAATCGCTGAAGAACCTCTGCGGCATACTTACTCTGAGAAATGAAAATATGATGTGGACGTTGGAAGACTTCAACTCCAAGATAGTAGTGAAGTAACCCCAAATCTGTCATCTTAAAACCTGCATGTAACTCCTTTTTTACCTGTGCAATATGATCATCATGATTTCCAGTGATGATCAAATCATCTACATACATAACAAGAATTACCAGATATTTGCCTTGTTGTCGCACATACAAAGTATCACCAAATTCACTTCGTTGAAAACCAACTTTCTTAAGGTAATCATCCATCTTGGCATACCAGGCTCGGGGAGCTTGTTTTAACCCATATAAAGCCTTGATCAATTTGCAGACTTTATGTTCTTGTCCTTCCACTTCAAAACCTGGTGGTTGGGTCATATATACGTCCTCCTGTAAATCCCCGTTGAGAAAAGCACTTTTCACATCCATTTGATGAACTTTCCATCCTTTTTGAGCGGCCAATGCAAGTGTTAATCGGATGGTGTTCCATTTAGCTGTTCGAGCAAAGGTTTCTTCATAATCAATGCCTTCCCGCTGCGCAAAACCTTTTGCAACAAGTCGTGCTTTATACTTGTCAAGTTCACCCTTTTGATTATACTTAATTCTGTAAACCCATTTGCAACCTATGGGTTTAACATTTGCTGGACAATCAACAAGTTTCCAAGTGTTGTTATCAATTACTACTTTATATTCGTCAACCATAGCCTGTTGCCATTCTTTATGTTTTACTGCCTCTTTGTATGTGGAAGGTTCAGTAAAATCATTTGCTATCAAGGCAAAATTCCCTTCACTTCTATGTGCCCTTCGGGTGCCAGTTTTATTCTGTTCATTAGGCTTTACATCTTTCAAAAGTTGAACTGCCCATTTCGGAAGTTGGTGCTCACTTGTTTGCGCTTCTGTAAAGTCCCCATCATTGTAAAGAGGATTAATATAAACTGATGTTCGTCGTTCAGGTGAAGAATGTGGAGACTCACTGTCTGAAGAACTGCTGCTGCTTGGAGATGCGGATGAACTGCCAGAAGACCCGGATGATGTTGTTGATGTAGATGGACTGGATGACTCATCTTCAGAGGAAGGAAAATCAAGTTCATACCAATTTGGTGAAGTTGGTTGACTTTGCATTTTTCCATTTCTTTTATTTCCTTTGGTTTCTAATTTGTGAAGAAGATTTTCAATTTCTTCAGCACTCTTACTCTCTGTTTCATCAAAAATGACATCCCTGCTCACAATGAATTTTCCATTGGTCAAAAGACGATACCCTTTCTTCTCATCAGAATAGCCAATCATTGTGCATTTTAAACTTCTCGAGTCAAGCTTAGTTCGTTTTTCTTTCGGAACTAAGGCATAACACACTGACCCAAAAACTCTAAGATGTTTAACTCGAGGTTTGAAACCAAACCAAGCTTCATAAGGTGTGATTCCATCTAAAGAAGCAGTTGGAGATCTGTTTCTTAAGTAGACAGCTGTATGTATTGCTTACGCCCAATATGTTGGACTTAACCTCTTGAATGTTAACATGGATCTCGCCATTCCTAACAAAGTGCGATTCATTCTTTCGACTACTCCATTTTGTTGTGGAGTGTAAACATTAGTGAGATGTCGTCTTATGCCATTTTCACTGCAATAAGTTTTGAATTCATTTGAAGTGAATTCTCCCCCATTATCCGTCCTGAGAGTACCTATCTTTTCTTTGACTTCATTTTCAACAAGTTGGCGAAAAATTTTAAACTTATCAAATGCTTCTGACTTGTTCTTCAAGAAGTAAACCCAAGTCATTCTGCTAAAATCATCAATGAATAGTAAGAAATATTTGCAACCACCAAAGGAAGTTTGTAGTGGACCACAAACATCACTGTGAATTAGTTGTAGCCGCCTGTTTGCATGCCATGAACTTGTTGGAAAACTTTCTCGATTTTGTTTGCCATAAATGCAACCTTCACATTTTGCATTTTCCCTTTTGAATGTGGGAAGTCCTTTAACCATTCCTTGTTTCTACAATTGAGAAAGACTCTCAAAATTCAAATGTCCATATCGTACATGTCATAGTCTGATAGGTGAAATACCTGTAGTCACTGCCCCTGCAAAATCAGAATGCCTTGGAATAACTGTCCCTTTCATCCGTAACAGTTTTCCATCTTCATAACCTGTCATAACTGTTTTCAAGTTCTGTTTCACTGAATTAATCTTCACTAAACCATCTTCCATAATTACCTGATGTCCTGCTTGTCGAATCGTGACTAAAGAGAGCAAATTTTTCTTGAAACTAGGTACATACCATACATTGGAAATCAATTTTTCTCCAATGTCAGGGAGAAAAACTTTTACTACTCCTTTTCCATAAGGAGTATGTTTTGTATCATCAGCAAGAAAAATTGAATTAAGTTGGCATTCTTGAAAATTCCAGAAAAAATCACGTCGACAAGTCATGTGCTGAGTTGCCCCGGAATCCAAGATCCAGGCATCTTCATAGTCACTTCTAAGATGAGATGAAATTTGTGATGCTGGTGAGGAAGTAAAAACATATTCTAAGCTGTCTTCATCTTGATCATTTGCAAATTGTGTTGAATGCTGCTGAAACTTGGGAATTCTATTAAGTGAAGTTCGACAATCTTCAGCATAATGGCCAACTTTGCTACATCTTCGACATACAATTTGACTTAAGTCTCTTCCTCGTCCTGAAGATTGTCCTCTACCTCGGCTTTGACTTCTATTTGGAGATTGTCCTCGACCTTGATTATTGTAGCCTTGTCCTTGAAAATTTCCTCTTCCTTGGTTATTTCCTCTACCTTGAAAATTATTTCTTCCTCCTCTGTTAAAATTGTTTCCTCTGTTTTGGCTTCGACCTCGATTATATGTTGCTTGATTCTGATTCCATCTGCCTCTTCCTCGAGAACTATCTGCTGATGACTTACTTGTGCTGGCTTCTGTGAGAAAAACATCTTCACCAACTTTCTTCTTCTTCCCAAAAGTTTTATCATGTTGACTTAACATTTCACAAAGTTCATCAAACTTTAGTTTTTCTAATTTCCCAGTTACTTGTAAAGTCTCTAAAAAATGCGTATAGGAAGAAGGAAGCCCAACAATTACAATTGTGACCATAAAGCTATCATCTATTGCGGGAAAACCAGCATTGATAATTTCCTACTTAATATTCTTAAGTCTGGAGAGATATTCAAGAATATCACCATCTTCAGTTAATTTTTGTTGCAACAATTTTAACTGTAGATCAACCTTCTTTGATTCTGGCTGAGTATCAAAGAGGTCTTTAAAAGTTTTCAAGGCAGTCCATGCATCTGTGGCATTCTCTATATGTACATACATTTCATCATTCACAGACGATTTAATAAGAGCTAAGGCTTTAGCATTCTTGATTTCCCATTTTGCCAGTGGATCTGCATCTGTGGGTTTATTCGGCTTTACATCTCCATCACATATTCCTTGCCATAATTCATTGTAAATGAGTGTGCTTTCAATAAGACGATGCCACGTTTTATAAGATTTGGTGCCCTCAAGTTTGTCGGAATACATCCAGAACAAACATCATCTCTGCAAGATACCATAGGAAGACCTGTCACCATATTTTCTTTACATAGACTTTGAAGGGAACGATATTTTAAGTGACCAAATCGCTCATGCCAAAGTTTTCTCACTTCATCATTATGAGCAACAAATATCGAGGGAAGAGTTGATGACCCAAATTTGTTAAACTTATACAACCTTGTAGAATCATCAACAATGCCAATAGCTAAAATTTTTATAAGATCTCTTAGGTCCTTAATTACAACATCAAGAGGTGAAAATTCAGCGATTTTACCTTCACCTAAATGAGTTATCTGATATACAGATAGAAAGTTTCAGGATAAGGTTGGAACACATAATACATCATTAAATTGACCATTGTCTAGATGAATAGATCCAGTCCCTACAACACTAAGAGATCTATCATCACCAACATATATATTTTTGGTGTTACAATTATTTAAAGAAGAAAACATGGCTTTGTTTTTGGCCATGTGATAAGAAGCTCCCGAATCAATGAGCCACTCATGAGAATGAGAAGAAGAAGATACATTTAGTGCATAACCAGACTGAGATGCTTGACAACCACATGCAAAAAGTGCTATTCCTAAAGATGAAGTTGAAGTTGAAGAGTGCCCCAAATGGATGTTATGCTTCTTCATTGTTTCTTCCAATGCTTCCATCTTCTTTAAGCATTTGGATTCTAAGTGGCCATCTCGATTACAAAAGTTGCAATGTATATCAGTCTTATTCCCTTTGTTTTTATTTGCCTTAACATTTTGTTGAATTGATTTTTCATTTTGAGACTGAAATTGCTTAGGACCCTTGTTTAGTTTAGGACCATTCCTTTTAGGATACTTCTTCTTAGGATTCTTTGAACTTGGTTGCTGTTGGGTGGCTAAGGATTTCTTATAAGAGTTTCCAAGATTAAGAAGACCAATATGTAAATTTTTTTCTTGTTCTCTTATTAAAGAATCACAAAAGGCATAAAAAGAGTGGGACTTGTAGTCTTGTCCTTGAGAAATAAAGGCTTCTCTAGTAGAATGGAAGGTGGAAACAAACACAGAGTAAGCTGGTCCCAACTTAGTAAGAATGAAATAGATAAGGATACCATATTCTTTCTTAACCTTAACACCTTCCAAGAGAAGTCTAAGGGTCTTGAACTTGGACAATAAATCTTCAATGGAAGAAAATTATTGGGGTCCAATGTAAGCAACTCATTTTCAAGTTGATGGGCTCTAATTTTATTTTTGATTCCAAAAAGTTTAGTGAGTTGTTTCATTGCTTCATTAGGGGTGTCAAGTTCTGTGATATGGAATCTAAGGTCTCGAGAAGTAGACATCCCTATCAACCCACATGTTTGATCTTTCCTATTTTCCCATTTGGTTGCCTTATCTTCATCTTTAGGTTTAGTTTCTTGGCCCGAGGCTATTTTGTAAAGACCTTTACTTCCAAGAAAATCCACACTGTAGGACCACCATTGGATGTAGTTGGTGCTGTCAAGAATAACTTGGCAAAATTAGGCCGATTAAAAAAAATGGCTCTAAAAACGGCTTCCGAATGAATAAGTTATGGCTTTTTGAAGAAAAGTTGTTGAAGATGCCGACGAAGTGTGTGAATGTGCAGAAGTGAATGATAATGTTAGATATTTTTTTTTAAATCCCCCCCCCTTCCAAACTTAATCTAATTAGCTCACTTTAAAAAGAAAATATTATGTGACCCACTTTTATAAATAGGTGACAGTCACTTTTACAATGGTACTTTATGAGCTACCCACTAAATTGTAACTTAAATAAAAGATAAAGAGACTTTAGAATTATAAGTGACTCACTTTTTATAATGGGTGAGAACCTTTTACATAAAGTAATTTCAAAACTTAAGCTACATGTGCTTTTTGAAAAAGTAACTCAACAAAAAGAAAGACTTGAACTCAAAACCTCTATTCTCATAAAGTAACTTTGGACCAAGTGAGTTAGCTTAAAAGGTTAGTAATTTTTGGAAAAGAGGGAGTTTTTTTTTTTAGTCACTGAAGCTTTAGGGTGCGTGCTTACTTGAAAAAACCTTTTTTGCCTACAAAACAAAAAACCACACAACCCAACATGGACATACAAAAAAAACAAACCTTATGGCTTGAAGTTAGCTTTCGCCGGAAACTAAATGTTTTCCTCTATGTTTCTGATTTTCTGAGATCACACTAAGGTGCGGCGGAAAAGAGCATACACATAAGAAAAATCCTTCCTTTTTGTTTCTAATTTTCCCAAATCGCACAGAGTCATGGGGCAAAGAGAAAGGTATAGATCCGGTAATACAAAACAGAGAGATAAATAAATCGAAATAAACAAAGATAAATATCTAAAACTGCAAATAAAGACTTTATACCCCCATATCCTAAAAATGACGTAGCTAGGGCTACCAGAAACCTTTTCACGTGAAACAAAAGGGGTTCCTCACTGGAACAAATGCTCCTAACACAATAGAGTAGTCCTCTCGGCCTGAAAGCAGTCAGAAACAATAGATGTAGGAAACGATAATCAGATGTAGTTATACCGGCTTCTGATATGGATTACCAATGGATGCAGCCCTCAAATAGCTCTGATACCATGTAGTAATTTATAGGGTAAGTTCCTCAAATAGAACACTGAAGGAAACCGCTCACAAATAGATCATAGATCAATACACCAGTATTCTTGGCGTGGTTAAAACCCTCAAAGAGGGAAACAGTCCAAGACCTGATCCAACGCGGTCACTTCAAGCGATTTATTAATAAAAGAAACAAATTTTACATAAGCTTCTCTCATGAACTGTCACCTTACAAATGACCCTCCATGCTTTTTAAATAGAGATCATGGACCAATTGGGTGTTAAGCCATAGATCAAGTGTCAGTAATATCGAGGAGAGAATGAACCGTCGGATCACTTCATGTGTAGAACATATCGTGACCGTCGGATTGTAAGTTACAAATGTACATAGAAAGAAACACACTTTACCTAACTCTACACTAGACCAAGTTATACTTAACTATTTCCTCTGTGTCGAAATATCCTAACACCACTAATTAGATTAAATGGGCTAAATCCCATAATACGTTTCAAAAGAGGGAATATGGTATAGGCTTATGGGTTAGGGGAGAACCCACAAAACCCCTACACCTTTCTATCTAGCATAAACAGCTCATGAAACGAACAAGTGTTGTGGGTCAATTAGGACCACTCCATACAAACATCATACAGGCAGGAAAGGAGTACTTCCAGGAAATTAAAGAAGAAACTTTGCCTGCAGCGAGACAAAGATGGAAAGCCTCCAGTAACAATGTCATGAACAGGGAGTTGTTTGGGTTTAGAAATTTCAAAGCTACCTCCACTCACCTACACAAATACAACAATGTGGTCCTAAGCATGGGCCCTGACTGGATAGGGTGTCGATATAGAATTATGATTATCCGACATCCTTCTAATGGGTATTACAGTGATTATAACATGCCAGATCACTGGGTGAACCATGCTTTTGCAATACTCAAATAGAAAAATGGTTTTATGCTGTATAAGGAGGAAGTATATCTTGCTTATTCCTTGACTCAACTACACCTCAACCATCTTATTGCATGAGGACATGCAAAAAGGTAAGCAGGGGAGTATGTTGGGCTGTGGAAAAGGTATGTTTTCTCCTCGTAATAGCTTAATTAATCATTTGTCTTTATGTGTTTATCTTCGTTTTAGGAATAAATATAGAAGAAACAATAGCAGAAGTTGGGTAAAATTGATTATTAACAAATTGGGTAAATCTGGGCATGAAAAACTAACTTTCACTATCTTTATATGTAGGGACGCAGATTGAACGATTGTTGTTCAAACGACAGAACAACAACGGCCAGGAAAGGAAAATGACAGCGTCTTTATTATGGAGGACAACGGAAGACCAAGAGGACCAATTCTATTCTATGATGAAATTAGATTGAGGGTTGTGAAATCCTCAGGATCCCCTGATCCTGAGGATTCACTTCTATCCATTTATCTTTCCAAAAGTTATATAAAGCCATGAGGCGAATTGAACAACTAGTTAGGAATTTTAAGATTGTAACTATTCTTTTTGGACACATAATACTTTCATTACTATGATGTTGTAACTCTATTATCCATTTTAATGAAGAAGACTATGTTTCATCTATAATCGTATTTTGAATATCTTTCAACGGGGACTTCTGGAGACTTTGGGCCCAATCGATAGGAGATCTACTGCTTCAATTGTGTTATATTTATTTATGTTTATTCTTATAATCGTTTATTATTGTTAGTTTGTGAAGTTAGCACTATTCTGATTGCTGTGAGGATTGATGATTCTGATTTGCGTTTGTTGTTTAGACAAGATACTAGATCTGGCTGTGTGTTACATCTGCGTGATAATCTTTACCGAATTGATTATGTTAATTTAGGCATTCAATTTCTGTTCATTCTCAAGTAATATTACCATAGATCTCAAGGTTATAGTTGATTGCTTTCCATGAGATGTTTACATAGTTACTTGTTGTTCAATTGTTGTAGCTTTTCTTCATGCTAAATGAATTAGTGTCAATACCAGTTAGCTTGCTAAGAGTGATCCTTTTTACTTGCATTCTGATTCAGTTTCTTGCAGAGTAGATTAAGTAGATTTGAAAGTGCTTTAAAGATTTCTTTCAGAATTGTTTGGATTGAACTTAGAGACATAGACATTAGTCATTGCAATGATTCCAAATCATTTCATTATGAATTGACCTCTGAATTCACTTGCATATACAATGCTGACACTCTTGAAATAAACAGACTTACCTAGGGTTGATGATTAATGTAGGTATTAAGATTGTTTTTAATAGACATCTTAGTGCACCAACAGGTTGTTCCTCTGCATTAGGGTTATACCCAATCTCGAATAATATAAATCTATCGTCGAGCATTTGGGGTCCTTGATGCAAATGAAGATGTATGTAAGACATATAATGCATCGTTAATCCCTGGAATCCATTCCAACATCACAAATTTAGTGTCACTATCCATCTCTGGCAAAGTAATAGCATTAATCATATGTGATACATCTATTGCAATTTCAGGTAATTCTTAAAGTGAATCTTTATCAACTTTAACTCCATGATAATATGGATCATTATAATTCTTACAGTATAATGCACACAATACAATTTCTTTCTGTATAGTAAAATCATAACTTGATCCTTTCACACCTTTTTTTTTATACAACAATTATCAAATCTAAGTCTTTAATATGTCAGGGTAACTTCATGGCAATATTGGTAACCTCTTCTGGAAAACTAATGGTGTGTCCTTTATATTTGTAGTGTCCACCTATTGAGTGCATAACCTGCAAAATTGGACTTGCATGTGTTATCAACATCTCTTTAACTTGTGTGAGCCCTGCAAGAACTTTAGGTTGTTCTCCTAGTTTCATATGGTTATTGGCTAAAAATATATGATGACTTCCTTTTATTTTACATCTCATTCACATTTTACCTCTATTCATCCTATGTACTTCCAGCATACGACTCTTCACACACATGACATATTTAAACTTCAGCCAATCGATCAATCCTATCATGAAATATTCGATGTACAATATTCATATCAACAAGAGGTTCAAGTTGATCTTGGACATTAATATGTTTTAAACGTCTTTTTTTAATAGGATTTTCTTCTGCATCATGTAGCATGCATGAGTTGGTTAGACATTGTTTTCTTTGTTGATATGATATTTGTTGTTTACTTTCTCATTTCCTCTGTTCTTCATGATTTTCAGTTGTTATTTCCTCTGGATTTTCTTGTTCATTTCCTCTTTATTGTGCATTTTCTTCTATCCTTTGTTGTGCTTTTATTTTTTGATATTCTCTTTAATATTCTCTTTGACGTGCTCTTTTCTCTTCTTGTTGTTTTGCAGTTGTCATTTATAGTGCCTTTCTTTGTCAACATGCTCTTGTTTATTCATTATTCTTTATCCTTTGTTCTTCATGTTCTTCAACTGTCATTTCTAATGCATTTCTCTTTCGACGCGCTCTTACTTGTTCATTTTTATTTATTCCTTGTTCTTCTTTCTCTTAAGCTATCATTTCTAGTGATTTTCTCTGTCAATTTTCTCTTAGTTGTTCATTTCCCTTTATCCTATGTTCTTCATGATTTTCAGTTGTTATTTCCTTTGGATTTTCTTTTTCATTTCCTTTTTGTTGTGCATTGTCTTCTATCCTTTTTTGTGCATTTCTTTGTCAATATTCTCTTTGATATTATCTTTGATGTGTGATTCTCTCTTCTTTTTGTTCTGCAATTCTCATTTCTAGTGCCTTTCTTTGTCAACGTGCTCTTATTTGTTCATTATGCTTTATCCTTTGTTCTTCATGTTCTTCAATTGTCATTTCTAATGCCTTTCTTTGTCGATGTGCTCTTACTTGTTCATTTTTGTTTATTCTTTGTTCTTCATGCTCTTCAGTTGTCATTTCTAGAGATTTTCTCTGTCAATTTGCTCTTACTTGTTCATTTCCCTTTATCCTTTGTTCTTCATGCTATTTAGCTATCAATTATATTGTGCCTTTCTTTGTCGATATGTTCTTAAATATTCTCTTTGATACATTCTATGGTTTTCTCTTTGTTCTTCACTTTTCTTATTTCTTTGATCATCTCTTTGTTCGTCATACATATCTAAATTTTTTACCTCCATCTCGTTATTATGAGAGGACATGGTTGTGTGAATTACTGCACCACAAAAATCAATGTACATAAAAAATAATTACTTTTTGAGATCACTGAAGTCATAACATTAATATTAATATTATTAATATAATATACTATAAAATATAAATATAAATATTATATTATGGCTAATAATTAATATTAATAATTAGATATCTTCTATTTATTAACCATATACACATAATTCATTAATCAATAATTAAAAATATGAATAGGTGACATGATGAAAATTATAAAAACCTAAATTTAGATACTCCCACCTCAACCTGTAGAAAATTTGAAACCCATTTTCACAAAAATAACATGACAAAAACTATGGAAAATACATAATTATTAAAAATATCCCTTATCCTATTTTCAAAATTAAAACACTTCTCAATATAATGAAACATTAACCACCTAACAAATTTTGAGATTGGGACGAAGGAAGAATGGAGATTAGGATTTTGGTTCACGAATTCTGACTCTCTGTTACAGGATGGCAGCCCTAGTTGCATGGATGGTCGTCAGTGTCAGAGTATAGTCAACAGCTGGACAACATATGACAACAAGTAGGAGAAGGAGTGGTTTTGATTATACGATTGTAGCTAGAGGAGTGTATGTTGGAAATAATACTGAGAGGGGGGGAAAATCAGTATTATCAAGTCAAATATTTTCTTTTTCAAACCCAGATCATATACGCTACTTCAGTTAGATAAAATTGCGTATATACGCAACTACAGAGAAGGAAACCCGCGTATGCAATGCAAACTTATAATTTAGTTTATCTTACTGATGTTGATCATTAATCTGTGTATTAGGATCTAATAAACAGTAACCAGAAACAGTAAAATAGATCTGAAGATAATCACACACACAAGAACACAAGATATAAGGTGGAAACCCAATGTGGGTGAAAACCACCTGCTGCAATTCGTCTCTCTCTTCTTTTAATTAGAAACTTCTTTTTACAATGTACTGGTGCAGTCCTTTACCAGTACGCAGGCTGCAACCTGCAGAGAGCTACAACCCTCTCTCGTTCTCCAGCTTCTCCTGGAAGGGAGCTACAACCCTCTTAGCTCTTGCACTAGCCAAGATACTAGTACGTAGGTGCTGGCCTACAGAAGGCTACAACCTTCTCTTTCTTCCAGGGACCATGTTTCATAAATTTTCAGATTGGATCCATGAACATCAATCAATCATCAAGAATTTTTGCATCAAACAATCTCCTTTTCACCAATTAGAACTGAATCAAGTATATACTTCTCCGACAGTTGTACCCAAAACACAGTAACAATAACAACACACCAAATTCTAAACCAAGAACATTGCAGCAATAAAGAGAAGCAGCTAGATCACAACTCAAAAGATATACGCTACTTCAATAACCTGAAACCTGCGTGCATACGCTTTTGTGTTTGGAGAAACCTGCGTATACGTTGTTTTTATTCACTAAATCAGCGTGTATACGCTCTTTTGCTTCACTGAACCTGCGTACAGATCTATAAAGGATAATTCACTCTTTCAAATATTCAGACACAAATTAACCCAGATGATCAAATTTATAGACCAAGCATGCGCCACATATAACATATCAAAATCATACAAAGATACTATCATTCAAGCCAAAAGATTATGACCCATCAATAGAACTTATCCTTCTTTGCACTAAGGTTCCTCCTTCATTCAGATCCAGATCTGCACCATAACCCCAATCACCAATATTTCAGATCTAGCACTTATTAGATATTCAATTCATTCCAATTATCTTTTGCCAAATGATCTCCTTCCCTTTTTATAGTCTTACGCCTTTCACAATACCACGGTCCAAAACCATAATAAACCAATATCAAGGACCTAATACTTGGGATCAACACTTCTGACGAGATACCATGGTCCAAAACCATAGGTTCAAATACCAAGGACTAACTACCACGGACCAAAAGTAAGTTCTCCAACATATACACGCTTTTCCTTGCGTGAAAGTGCGTGTATACGCATACGCGCCTTTGTAACATATAACCTGCGTGTATACGTGCTTTCATCTAGGTGAACCTGTGTATATATCTTTTTCTTCATTCTGAAAGCCTGAACTGAGATTTGGACCTGAGATCTGTCACCAAAGAGAGTTGCCATCAAGGACAACCCCTGTGCCATAGATCCAAACTTGTGCCATAATGCCAACAATCTCCCCCTTTGGACTTGTTGGCAACCCCACAATCCTCAAAGTCATTCTCCCCCTTTGTCATCAAGGGTAAAGGGTTGTGCTCCCCCTGAGTACATGCTGAAATCTCTGCCCTGCTATGCTGACCATGCTCCCCCTGACTGTAGGCAAGATCTGAAAAAAGATGTTCTTCAAGAAGAACCATGACTTATACATCATAAAAGACCTTCCTATCACCAAAAGACTCAATACATACATCCATCACCCAACCAAGTGGGGATCATCAGAAATTTACATATGACAACCAAGTTTATTACATGTTCATCCCAGGGATAGTGGGGAAACCAAAATAGGTCGTTACATGACCTTGACACCATAAAAGAGATACCACAAAAGAGGTACATGACATAGAGACTAAATACTTATGAAAGTCACCAATAACTGATAGCAGCAGCATCTGTCAATCACCATTCAGATCAGCAACCAAGATTTCCTTCTGTTCTCCCTCTGCCTTTGTTCCACCTGTACTCAACAACAGCTGTGAACTAGAACCAAAAGCTTCTAAGATAATGCCAACAATGCATCATTAGAAGTTTATCTGCTCCCCCTGAACCTGTTACGGATGGTCTCTGTTAGACCCATATATGAATATCTTCAACCAGAGCATGTCCCTATTGATATCCATCAAACCTCCATATACGTGACTGTCTCTGCACAAACCAGCATATGTACGCGGATCCTCCGCAGGAAACTCGCGTACACCCATTTTTCTCTGAAACAGACCAGTTTTAACAGCAAGATGATGCATCAACTACTCCCAGCTTCTATCTGAGGTATTCAAAAGTTTCCCTGGGCAGTGGTTTAGTGAGAATATCAGCAACTTGTTCCTTAGAAGGAACATACTCCAATTTGACCTTTTGTTCCAACACTTGTTCCCGGAGAAAGTGATACTTGATAGGTATGTGCTTGGTCTTTGAATGCATGACTGGGTTCTTTGAAATGCTGATTGCACTTGTATTATCACATAAGATAGAGATAGGTGGTGTACAAGTGATTTGAAAATCTTGCAAGGTCTGCATCATCCAAAGGAGTTGAGTGCAGCAAGATGCAGCAGCCACATATTCCGCTTCAGCTGTAGACAAAGCAATCAAACTCTGTTTCTTGCTGAACCAAGATACTAATCTAGAACCCATAAAGAATGCACCACCACTTGTGCTCTTCCTATCATCCACGCTTCCGACCCAATCTGCATCTGCATAAGCATGAAGAGTGAGATCTGTATCTCTAGGATACCATAAGCCATAGTTTTGAGTTCCTTGAAGATACTTGAAAATTCTCTTCACTTCCTGAAGATGGGTTTCCTTAGGATTTTCCTGAAATCTTCCAACTATTCCTACTGCATGCATGATGTCTGGTCGGGTAGCTGTCAAATAAAGTAGACTTCCAATCATGGACCTATAGGTTGGTTGATGCACTTCTGCTGATTCATCATTTGCACTGAGGTTGCATCCTGTAACCATAGGGGTACATACTGGTTTTGAATCTTCCATGCCATACTTCTTCAAAATCTGCTTGAGGTACTTGGTTTGAGACAAAAAGATACCGCCTTCATTTTGTTGGATTTGTAGACCAAGAAAATATGTTAGTTCTCCAAGTAATGACATTTCGAATTCTTTCTGCATCACCAAGGCAAAGTTTTTGACTCATAGTTTCTTCATTGCTGCCAAAGATAATATCATCTACATACACAACAAGTATTAGCAATTTGTCATTTTCAATTTTTATATAAAGATTGCTATCTGTTGATCCCTTTGAAAAGCCTTTTTGATGAAGATATTTGTCCAAACAATAGTACCAAGCCCTTGGAGCCTGTTTAAGACCATAAAGAGCCTTTTTTAGTCTGCATACAAGATTTGGATCATTCCCAAGAATGAAACCATCTGGTTGCTCAATGTACACCTCTTCTTCTCAGGTCTCCATTCAGAAAGGTTGATTTCACGTCCATTTGAAATACTTTGAACTTCTGAAAGCTTGAGAGAGAAAGAAACATTCTGATGGCCTCGTCTAGCAACAGGAGCAAAAGTTTCTTCAAAGTCTATTCCTTCTTGTTGAGCATACCCTTTACAAACAAGTCTGGCCTTGTTTCTAATCACTTCCCCATTTTCATTCATCTTGTTTTTAAAAATCCATTTTGTCCCTATGACATTCTTATCTTTTGGTCTAGGAACCAGCTCCCAAGTGTTATTCTTTTCGATCTGCTCAAGTTCTTCATCCATTGCCTTGACCCAGCATTCATCATTGCATGCCCCTTTTACATTTTGTGGGTCAGTGGAGGAGAGCAATGCCAAATAGCTTGAGGCTTCTGCAATTGTTCTTCTTGTTTGTATACCTACCTCTTTCTGCCCCAGAATATGAGATTCTGGATGATTCTTCTGAACGTACCTGGATGGAGTCTTCTCTTCTATCCTTATCTGTTCCTCTGGTGCCTCTTGAGGTTCTTCTTCATCATCAATCTGATTTGAAGGATCGTCTTCATCCTCTTCGATATTTTCATAATTTACTTGCCTAGGAATGTTTCCTTCTTCATCAACCACTACATCAATGTTGTCAACTATTCTTCCAAGTCTTTTGTTGTAACACTTATATGCTTTGCTGTGAGAAGAATAACCAAGGAGAATGCCTTCATCTGATCTAGGTTCAAACTTGCCAAGATGTTCATCATTATTCTTAATATATCATTTGCTTCCAAAGATTTTGAAATGTTTTACTGAAGGAGTCTCACCATACCAAAGCTCATGAGGAGTTTGAGTGCTGTTCACCTGGACATTTGTTTTGTTGAGAATTACAACTGCAGCAAATGCAGCTTCACCCCAGAAGGTTGCGGGAGTTCCAGACTCATGAAGCATAGCACGAGCCATTTGTTGAACCGTTCTGTTCATCCTTTCCACTACTCCATTTTGTTGAGGAGTCCTAGCTGTAGATAATTCCCTTCTTATTCCATGTTCTTCACAAAAATCGAAAAATTCATTTGAGGTAAACTCCCCACCTCTATCAAACCTGAGGCACTTAATTTTGTGATCTGATTCGTTTTCAACCAAGGCTTTGAAAGATTTGAATTTTTCGAAGGCTTCGTCTTTGTGCTTAATAAGTCCTATCCAAACCATCTTGGAGAAGTCGTCAATGAATAATATAAAGTATTCTTCTCCTCGAGGTGACCTTTTCCTAGATGGACCACATACATCTGTATGGACTAGTTCAAGAGGTCTGCTAGCTGATCCTTCCTTCTCAGGGAAGTTAGTTCTAGTTTTCTTACCAAACTGACATGATTTGCATATTGTATTGTCTGGAATTCTGATGTCTGGAAGACCACGAACTACCTGGTATTTGCATGCTTTCCTTATCTGTGAAAAGCTTAGATGCCCCAACCTCTAGTGCCATAACCAGTGTCCATCATTCTTGCTCAAATAGCATTGTTGTTGTCCTTCTTCAAATATGTATAAATTATTTGGAGTTCTTATGCCTTTGATCACTATTTTTCCTATATCAAGGTCAAGAAAACTACATCCATTTGATCGAAATATTACCTCAGCTCCTTGATCGCACATCTGACTGACACTTAGTAGATTATGCTTCAAGCCATCAACATACAAAACATTTCCAGCCTTGACTTTTTCTTTCAACTGAACAGTGCCTTTTCCTTTTATGACTGCAGGGGTATCATTTCCAAAAGAAACTTTCTTTCCCTTTTCTAAAGCACTATATGATTGAAGTTTTTCTTTATTACCTGTCATATGCTTCGAACATCCACTATTGATGTACCATTGATTTTCCTGTCTTTCTGCATATAAAGCTATCCCACATATTTCTGGTTGCAGTTCCTTCATTCTCCATGTTCTAGCATTTGAAGTTTGTTCCTTCTGAGTTGTCTTCCGAAACCTGCTCCTGCATTCAGAATCTTCATGACCGGAGTTATTACAAATAGAACATTCAATTTCACTTTCAAGGGCTGAAAAGTTGTTATAGGTCCTCTTCGTGATTCTAGTCATACTTCTTTGTTTTTGAGCTTCTCTAGTCATGATTGTCTTATAGGCAACACATTGAGCTGCTTTGTGACCAAATTTATGGCAAGAGAAACATTGGCCATTGAAGAAACTCCTGCGATTATCAAATCTATCAACCAACTGATTGTAGTTTTCACTGACATCCATTCTTGAGGTAAATTGGGAAGATTTTACCTGTGGCTGGTTGTGGTTTCTGTTTGTCCTTAAGGTATATTGCCCCCGATTTTCTTGGTAGTCTTTGTTCATTCTTGAGGTAAACTATCCCTGATATACCTGATGAGTTCTATTAGGCATTTGCTCGCTCCTCCTTGCTGCATCAAGATAACTTTTGGAGGTGGATGCTTGAGATGCTTCTCCATTATATCCCAGACCTGTCTTGATTAGTGGAGAACGCTACACATTGATAATCTCATCCAGAGTTTCAGATCCTTTAACAAATTTAAGATTAAGAGCTTTTGTTTACTCAATCTCTTTTCTAAGACCAACAATTTCACATTCCAATTTTTCATGATGTTTTTCCCTTTCAGCCAATTGACATTACAGAGAATCAATAATCACATTTTTCTCTTCTAAACAAATTTTGAGATTAGAAATCTCTTCATAAAGACCTTCTTCATCTATAGCATCCACGTAATCATCATCTTCAAAAGCCATTAAAAGTTTATAATTATTACCTCGTTCATCTTCGTCACTATTTGAAAGCCCATCACTGTCTTCATGAGTGTAATGGCTTTTCTTATTTGCATTATGTTTTTTGTTCCATCTAACAGGTTCCTTCCCCTTGTCAATCTTATCCTTATGAGGACATTTGGCAGCGTAGTGACTGATTCTTCCACAAGCAAAGCATTTGAAAGGTAACTTACCTTGGAATCGTCGAGCACCCCGTTGAAGGTTTTTGACAAAATTTGATTCTTCTTCTTCTTCTGACATGTGTCCAGACTCATAGTAATCTCCTTTGCCTGAAGCCTTGAAGGTAGCTTCTCTCCTGTTTGATGGTCCTCCTTTCCTCATTTCATAAGCAGTCAGAATTACGTGCAGCTGTGACATGGTAAGGTTTCGTAGATTCTCTTTTTCTTCTATTGTAGAAACTTTAGATTCAAACCTAGGGGACAAAGATCTTAGAACCTTTTCAACCACAACAACCTCTTTTATTTCTTCACCCAAATTTTTCATACAATTAACAATCTCATCTACACAAAGGAAATAGTTAGCCACACTTTCATCATTATGCATTCTGAGATTTTCATACTGAATTCTGAGGGCTTGAAATTTTGCTCATTTTACCTGTTCATCTCCTTCATAGCTTAGAACAATCTTGTCCCATATTTCTTTTGTGGATTTATACTACATAACCTTCACGAATTCTGATTGGGATAGACATCCTAATAGAGTATTGACAGCCTTTGCATTTGTTTCATATTTCTTCTTCTCAACCGGATCTGTAGGAGTTGCTGATGGAAAAGTGTACCTTGTATCTATGATATCCCAGACTTCTGTACCAAGAGATTGAAGATAGGTAGTAACTCTTACCTTCCAATATACAAAGTTTGTCCCATCAAAAATTGGTGGCCTGATAGATGCTTCTCTCTCGTAGTTGCTCATGATGATGGATCTACCTTCAAGCGATCAAGCTTCTTCAGAAGGACCTACTCTAATACCAATTGTTGGAAATAATACTGAGAGGGGGGCGTGAATCAGTATTACCAAGTCAAATATTTTCTTTTTCAAACCCATATCATATACACTACTTCAGTTAGATAAAATTGTGTATATACGCAACTACAGAGAAGGAAACTCGCGTATGCAATGCAAACTTATAATTTAGTTTATCTTACTGATGTTGATCGTTAATCTGTGTATTAGGATCTAATAAACAGTAACCAGAAACAGTAAAACAAATCTAAAGATAATCACACACACAAGAACACAAGATATAAGGTGGAAACCCAATGTGGGTGAAAACCACCTGCTGCAATTCGTCTCTCTCTTCTTTTAATTAGAAACTTCTTTTTACAATGTACTGGTGCAGTCCTTTACCAGTACGCAGGCTGCAACCTGCAAAGAGCTACAACCCTCTCTCGTTCTCCAGCTTCTCCTGGAAGGGAGCCACAACCCCCTTAGCTCTTGCACTAGCCAAGATACTAGTACGTAGGTGCTGGCCTACAGAAGGCTACAACTTTCTCTTTCTTCTAGGGACCATGTTTCATAAATTTTCAGACTGGATCCATGAACATCAATCAATCATCAAGAATTTCTGCATCAAACAATCTCATTTTCACCAATTAGAACTGAATCAAGTAGATACTTCTCTGACAGCTGTACCCAAAACACAGTAACAGTAACAACACACCAAATTCTGAACCCAGAACGCTGCAACAATAAACAAAAGCAACTAGATCACAACTCAAAAGATATACGCTACTTCAATAACCTGAAACCTGCGTGCATACGCTTCTGTGTTTGGAGAAACCTGCGTATACGTTGTTTTTATTCATTGAATCAGCATGTATATTCTCTTTTGCTTCACTGAACCTGTGTACAGATCTATAAAGGATAATTCACTCTTTCAAATATTCAGACACAAATTAACCCAGATTATCAGATTTATAGACCATGCATGCGCCACATATAACAAATCAAAATCATACAAAGATACTATCATTCAAGCCAAAAGATTATGACCCATCAATAAAACTTATCCTTCTTTGCGCTAAGGTTCCTCCATTCAGATCTAGATCTACACCATAACCCCAATCACCAATATTTCAGATCTAGCACTTATTAGATATTCAATTCATTCCAATTATCTTTTGCCAAATGATCTCCTTCCCTTTTTATAGTCTTACGCCTTTCACAATACCACGGTCCAAAACCATAATAAACCAATACCAAGGACCTAATACTTGGGATCAACACTTCTGACGAGATACCATGGTCCAAAACCATAGGTTCAAATACCAAGGACTGACTACCATAGACCAAAAGTAAGTTCTCCAACATATACGTGATTTTCCTTGCGTGAAAGTGTGTGTATACGCATACGCGCCTTTGTAACGTCTAACCTGCGTGTATACGCGCTTTCGTCTAGGTGAACCTGCGTATATATCTTTTTCTTCATTTTGAAAGCCTGAACTGAGATCTAGACCTGAGATCTGTCACCAAAGAGAGTTGCCATCAAGGAAAACCCTTGTGCCATAGCTCCAAACTTGTGCCATAATGCCAACAGTGTATGAACTTGGGGAAGAAACAGTAAAAATATTTTACAATAGATACATTGTAGGGTTTTCACACCAAAACGTGGAAGTTACTAGGAGACCATAGAAGCCAACGGTTTATCTTTTCTTTTCACCAAGACAGGGAAATGGTTAACCCAAGAGACTTTATCGACCTGGAGCCTGAGACGAAAGACATTTTATTAGTTTGGGGCCTTGAGCTGACTCAACAGAATCTAGACAAGGTCAGGCTTCCAGCTAGATCCCCATATGGCAAAATGGGCTTTCATGGATAGGAGTGGTTATCTGAAGGCGATTTAGATCTCCTGGAGGAGGGTAAAATTAAATAAGCTATAACAGTTTTTCAGGTGTCGGAAAAGAGTCTCCAGGTAGCTAAACCTCCACCAATGAAAGAAGAGGAACTTCCACTTAGTGAAGCAACATTTTTTTAGGTTAGTCCTTCAGTCCTTCTAGTAATCTCTAAATCTATGGGGTTAAAGGGTGGGCTTGAGGATATTGTGAAGAGGTGTGGCCTTTGGGGGAATGAAGGGCTAAAAAGGTGCTTAGCCGAGGAAGTGTATGTAAGGTATAGGAGTTCACCTCAGAGAATAGACATAACCAAATCCTTAAAAATCGTTCAACGATAAGGAGAAGCAGTGAGAAAGGATCTCCGTCAGACAGTTAGCCACATATCATTTTCTAGGATTGAAATCATTTATGGGTTCATAGTACAAAGGTCAGTGTTGAACAAGGTTCTTTGTTTATAGCAGAGGAAAAACAAGAAGGAAACCCTTACATTACATGTCCAACCAAGAAGAATGGAGTATTGGAGGATGGTCGCCCAGGGTTTGTGGTGGGGGATTCGGTCTTTCACCTAGAAAATATCAGGAAAAATGATGAGGTTGGGGTATAAATAAGACCAAATTATCTTATAGATCGATAGAGGCTACGAGAATCCACATAAGATTTTTCTCTCGTGCATGGAGAAAAAACATTTCTAGAAGGGCTAGAAAATGAAAATGCGAAGGCTTCAAGATCGAAGAGGAAGAAAGGAAAATGCATTAAAAAAACACTGAAAAACCTGAATATTGTCCTTGGGGTTGATATGCAAATTGACTATGCCATGGAAGCCTCTAAGCTCATTATCGTGGGGAGAGAAAAGGGACAATTTTATTCGGCTAACTACATTGTAGAATGGATCTCGAAGTCTTGGAGGGGGGAATTGGAAAATGAATCAGAGGTGATTATATTATCTCAAGGATGATTCATGGTTAGGTTCAACAAAAAATAAGCTCTTAAATGGGTCCTAGAGCACAACTAGGGATTCAGGCCTTCTCTGGTCCTGTTCAAGAAATGGACTTCGTTATTTGATGCAAAGAGAGAAAAATTGGAGGAGATTTCAGTTTGGGTCTACCTCCTAGCTTTACCACCTTAGCTCTATATGGAAGATGTGTTCAAGTCAATAGGAAAAAAATTAGGACATTATCTTGAAGCAGACGTGTCCTTCAAGGAGTCCAAAATTAGGATAGTGGCCTGTATCCTGGTAAAGCTTGAACTTGAGGGAGGGTCTGGCAAAAAAATTTGATATTAATCTTCAAGGATACACACATTCACATGTAATCGATTATTAGGAGTTTCCATTTCGATGCCACCATTGCCACAAGCATGGGAACCTGACAAGGGACTTCCCTTTGGGGTTTCGCATAAGAAGAAGACAATGTGGCACTCTGTTGTGGCCACCAACAACCCCCCTCTTTGTTTGGTATTAGAAATAACACCAAGCAAATGGGGACCCTTAATAAAAAATCCAAAAAAACATTTAATGAAAATTTTTGTATTCAACTCCTTAAAACTGTATCGCATCACGAGAAGAGAATAAAACATTTTCTTATGAGCATAATAAACTGCGAAGAAGCGACGCGAAATTCATCGCATCGCATACATTATGAAGCGCTCTTAAATGAAAAATCTTAAGAAATCTCTGACGGCCGATATGCGACGTCGCATATCGCAACATCGCGTAAGCAGCACACAATGATTGAATGACTAAGCGCGATCTGCGATCTGCGATGCTGTGATTTGCGATGAGTGCGATCTGCAATGAATGAAATTTGCGATAAATGTGATCATGAATTTCTGCGATGACACATCTTGACGACGCGATCCGCGATGCTGCGATGCGAGTCGCAGAAATCACCCATCGCAAATTTTCCTCGGCGCAGTATTCAAGAAAAGCTGTCCGTAAACCAAAATTGGGCGCGCGCCTTAAAAGAAATTAATGAATGTACGCCAAAGTATTCAAGAAGGACAGTTTTGTATTTTTCGAAGAGTCGGTTCGCTAAGGGTGTCATGATTTTATACATTCATAAGTGCTTAAAGCTTTCATGTCAATCTTTATTATCATTATTCTTTTCCTTTGCGTAAACTGTAAGACAGGAAATAACATGAAGCAATGTGCAGGAAACATCTAAGGAAAAGGGGAAAGCGTCAATGCTCGGAGAACAGAGAAGAGATGCCTTCATAAACGGATGCCGCATGCAACAAGACCACAGATTCCAGAGTATCACTCAACAGATGCTGATGTCAATAGGCCATCCAACGCTCAGAGTCAAAAGCGCACAAAAGCAGCATGTTTACAAAAGATCCTGAAGCTTATGCCCGGTAAAGGAAAAAAGGCGCTAAAGAAGGAAAACGCACCAGAAAAGCCCGGAACAAAGAACGGAGGCAGTTTTCGATGCAGAAAATTGTTCAGAGAGCAAAGTCCCTAACTTATTCAGTCATTCGCAAGGCCGGAAACCGAAATAGCAAAAGCAGAATCAGTTTGAGAGAAATTTGGGTTATTACCAAGTATACACGCAGTGAATACACCCAGCCAGAGGAAGATTCTCGAAAATATCTACTAGTTTACCAGAAAGTGGTGCCAGCGCTTGTTATTTCTACTTTCATAGCTCAAACGAAAGCAAAAGGCGACCAGCCGACTCTTCCCAGGCGAATGTTGCATGCTTGCAGCACTAAAGAGCAAATATAGAAATGGTTAGGAATTAGATTCAATTTTAAGAAATAGTTTTGCTTTAGCAGAAGGGCGGTCATTTAAAACCGTATCCTAAATTTATGTAATTAAGTTAATTAGTTAGCAGTATTTAAACCCTTCTCAGGCATTAGGAGAAGGGTCCAAAAATTTGTCAAAAAACTTGTCCTCAGAACATGCACTTTTGCACCCTCGGAGGGGGTTTTGATGAATGGATGGATCAAGGTTTATTAATGTTTGCATTTGATATCTGCTACTGATGTTGCACTTTTGTACTCTTAGTAGATGTTAAAGCAAGGAGAGATAAATCATTGTTGCTTGAAGCTTATGAGTGGAACCAGTCATAAATGGTACTTTTATCTCTTGACCATTTCTGTTTATATTCTTAAAGTGATATACAATTTTTAGTTGTTTATATGTTACTGCATGAATGTGTGAGTTACCATTTGGCACTTTTGTACAGTGGAGTCATTTATTTATGTTTGATATATGAATAACTTATTATGCGATATGTTGTTCACAACTGTTTTGCCTAACTTTTTATGCAAAGTGGTTTATCTTAATTGGTTTCTATTATTATGATAGCTTAATGATCTTTATTACCAGTTATTGTTTGAAATCTCTTTAGATCGCATAATAGAAGAAATACACCCCGGGTTAGCGTAGATTAGATGTGTTGTTTCTCATTAGATTACAATAGCATAGAGTTAGTTTAAAAGTTTGAATTACTCTTAGATCAGCATCATCCAACTCTGCACACACACACATACACCCTTAGATTGGGAAACTAGTCCCATTATCCCCAGTCGGACCCGCTATACGAAATGGATAAGGAGCTGCCAACCAAGGTCCGGACCGGGTGGGTATCCCCCTTGTTGTCGACCCGATTTTCGGGGCTTCAACATATTTGGCGCTAGAAGGAGGGCCCGAACTATGAATGGCACCTAAATAAAAATCTAAATACCATTCTGAAAGTAAATCGCCCTCATCAACTCCCCCGACTTCCCCAGTACGTTTAAATCCAGAGTCAGAAGTCACTCGAGTATTAACCGCTGCTACATACCCTAATATTTCAGACCAATCTACCATTGAACCCCCTGAAGTTCAAACTCTGATTCGCAAACTCCAGGGATTTTCTATTTCTACACAGAGGTCTGATAAATCTCAAAGCAGCGTGACTTCGCAGTACAATCCTGCTCATCCCCTGACCAGATTAAAGAGTGAAAAATTTGGCATCTAGCCAACTGAATTCCCTCTCCCCACCAGGAAAAGAGCAAGGAAAACACCACAAGAGTCTAACAGTGAGATTCTTTCATCTACATCGTCCATTTCAACTCCCTCACCACGAAGTCAGCCACCCACATCTTCATTCCAAACCACCCATCCATCTTCCACAACCCCTCTTCTTCAATCGTCTAAGATCATAATATCTTCATCTTCCCAGCCTCAGGGATCATCCTCTGCACTTTCATTTACTAGCAGCTCAACGATGGCCCAGTCTCCATGGAACAATCCTGGGGCAGTTTTAATGCCTCCACCCCTGAGCCAAATACTGGCCCATCCTGAGAAATGGCTACCCAAATTCAATCCAGAAGCAGGCATGCTAGCTGAAGAGCACATTAACAATTTCATGATTTCTGTCAATCTCAACGGAGTTACCAACGAGGATGTTGTTGTCCGGCTTTTTCCCTATACAATGCAAGGAACAGCCAGGTCATGGTACTTTTCATTACCCTCCGGGTCTATCACAAGTTGGGACATTTTTCAAAATCAATTCCTTACCAAGTTTGGTGATGACAGATCAACAGCAACATTAATCAATGACCTATCCAATCTTAAAGCCGAGGCTAGAGAACCCATCAAAGATTTCAATTTACGGTTCAATAAAATCCTCAACAAAATTCCCACTGCTTCCCAACCCAGCGAAGTACGATGTGAATGGTATATTACGGCCTTACCATCAAACTTAGCAATCTTCATGGATAGGGCAAATAAAACAACCTTAGTTGAAAACCTGACAGAGGCGATAGTAGTAGAGAAATGCGTAGTAGCCCTGGAAAAGAGATCTGCGATAGAGGAACGCAAATCTAAAAAAGTCACCTTCAAGGAAGACTCCAAGAAGAAACAAACGAAAGACCCTTTCGATTTGGAAGGATTGCAAAAAGTATTAAAGACCATGTCCAATGAGATGATTGACATAAAAAAACAAGTAGCAGAAACTTCTTCAAAAAAGCCCTACAGAACTTTTAAAAGAGGCCCTTCAATGGATGTGAAACCACCCAACGCTATCTCAAATGTCGAATCCGAAGAAGAGGAAGAAGAAGAGAGTACCACTGAAGGGCAGACCGATGACGAAGAAGTTGTGGAACTACAAGGAATGTGGGATTTCATCCTCCCACAAGAAGAAGATCAAGAAGCATTTCCGGTTAGCACACGAAGCAAAAATCAACTTGATCCTCCCCAAACTACCCCTAAGCAGAAGGGCGCAAGCCCTGCAGCAAAAGATAAAGTCGCAACAAAGAAAACGACCGCTAAAGCGACTCAATCTAGCCCAGTCCAACCAGATCAAACACCTCCATCAAGAACACTGATAGTGTCGGATGAAATGGAATACAATATTATTGATGACATGAAAAAGACTAGGGCTAATATCACTCTTTATGAATTGAGCAAATTGAAACATCAACAGAAGATAATGATGAAAGAATTACATGTCGTGCCTACTACATCTTTGCCTACAGCTGTAGCTTCCCACAACATGGGAAGACCTCCAACCAACATGATCAATAAGATTGATCCAAATGACATCGCCTTGATTGGAGGAAGATCAAGGTCTCACACTCCCCCTTTTCTTCTCACTTATGAAATTTTCAATAAAAATGTGCACAATTGTTTGGTAGATTCTGGTGCTTCAACGAATATTTTACCCAGATCAATATGTGCCAAGTTGAATGTTCAACCACAAAAATCCACAGTGCGCATAGTTCAGCTTGATCGATCTCAAGTCAAAGTGATTGGTGAACTTAATCAAGTAACCATAAGATTGTCGTCCAACCCGAAGGTATGTCAGGTTATTGACATTCTAGTAGCTGATATCCCAGAATTCTATGGCTTGATTCTTAGCAGGGATTGGTCCAAAAAACTCCATGGATACTTCTCAACCGACTGGTCGCACATGTGGTTACCCTACAATGGTAAACCGAATCAAATAAAGGTTGAACGAGAGTTACACCAGAAGTACATAGTAACGGAATTGGAGGGAGAAAATGAAGCAATAGCATATAACAGCAGTATCATAGGCAATTACTCGATAGATTCGTTCCTCGGCAATTTCAATGCTCATACATCACCTTACTTAGAAAATTCAGTTTTGTCCCAAGTCGAAATTTTTTCCCAAACTGATAATTCAAAGTGTGTTAATTTTGTAGATAAACCTGTAACTACATCTTTGTTTTGGAAATTATATTTTGATGGCTCTAAATCTAACGAAGGAGCAGGAGCAGGATGTGTTCTGATTAGTCCAGAAGGAAATAAGACCATGCTTACGTGCAGACTTGAATTCGATTGCACAAACAATACAGCGGAATATGAGGCCTTGGTGCAAGGCCTATACAAAGCAATCGGGTTGAACGTCAAGTATCTTCAAGTCTTCGGAGACTCTGAGATTGTCATCAAATAGGTACGTAACACCATACATTGCCTATCAGGTCATTTGAAACACTATCAATATTTAGTACAAGATCTTACTAAGCATTTCATAGCATTCAATATTTCGTCAATCCCAAGACTCCAAAACGCGAGCGCAGACCTTTTAGCTAATGTAGCCTCTAGACTTATTCCCTCCGAAGATTTTAGTCCAGATAGATTCTCAATAGAATTAATCTTTAGACCATCCATCCCTGACAACATTACAAATTGGAGAGTATTCAATGACGATCCTGATATTGTAAATTTCCTCACTTCTGAAGGATCCTACTCCAATCAAATAATTGACGAAGACCATCACGATCGACAAATACAACAAGATACACTGATAATGTTATACCTAAATCGGTGGTTAAGTTGGAAGACTTATACGATTTGAAAAGTCGGTTTAAAAGGTCTACCAATTCTAATCTCTACAGTTCAAATCTGAACTACGAATTAGTAAACCTAGGAACAGGATGATAAACCACAAAACGTTAATCTAGGCCACGGCCTAGCCCCTGAAGAAAAACTAGCGTATATTCGTCTTTTGAGACAATACAAAAATGTTTTTGCCTGGAATTACGATGAGCTGAAGACATACGACACTTCTATCATTCAACATACTATCCCTATGATTGACAACGAAAAACCTGTCCAACAGAAACTCAGAAAATCCACCCCAATTTAGAAAATCAGATAAAAACTGAGCTAAATAAGTTATTAAAAGCCAGAATAATTTTCCTCGTCAGACATTCCAAATGGGTCTCCAATATAGTACCCGTTAGAAAGAAAAACGGAGATATTAGAATCTGCATCGATTTTCGGAATCTCAACAAAGCCTGTCAAAAAGACAATTTTCCCCTCCCACCTATGGAGCAGATATTACAAGCAGTAGCAGGCTCAGAACTAATGTCTTTTTTGGATGGATTTTCAGGATACAATCAAGTGCTGGTACATCCCGATGATCAGTTAAAAACCACATTCCGAACTAAATGGGGCACATACGCATATCGGAAGATGCCATTTGGTTTGATCAATGCCGACGCTACATTTCAGAGAGCCATGGACATCGCATTCAAGGATTTAGTCAATAAATCTGTAGTAATTTATTTGGATGATATAACAGTGTACTCCAAGAAGCGAAGTGACCATATCAAAGACTTGAAACAAATCTTTCAACGATGTTTAAGGTATGGAATTTCACTTAACCCAAAGAAATCTTTTTTCGCATTAAGTGAAGGAAAACTTCTAGGATTCATAGTGTCAAAATCTGGTATTCACATTGAGCCTGACAGAATCAAAGAAATTTCCGAAATATCCCTACCTCATAATAAAAAATCCATGCAATCTTTCCTTGGTCAAATCAATTTTGTGAAGAGATTTGTCCCAGATTTTTCACGAATTGTTTCTCCTTTGCAAACCATGATTAAAAAGAATTCAAATTTTAAATGGGGTCAAGATGAGCATGAAGAATTCAACCTGATCAAACAAGCTATCATTAACGCTCCATCTTTAGCAACCCCGAGTTTTTCAGAATCTTTTATCTTATACACATTTGCCTCAAAGAAATCATATGCTGCGATTCTAACTCAAGCAAATCAAGAAAAAGCGGAAGCTCCAATCGCATTTTTTAGCTCGAATTTACAAGGTGCTGAACTCAACTATTTAGACGTGGAGAAACAGGCATATGTTGTTTTCAAAGCGGTCAAATATTTCAGACCTTTCTTACTTAAAACCCATACTAAGGTCATAGTACTGTTTCCAGCGGTAAGAAATCTTCTAGTACAGAAGGATGTGGGTGAAAAAAGAGCAAATTGGATCACTGATTTATAAGAATACGACCTTGAGATCAAACTAGCAAGCATTGTAAGAGGTCAAGGCTTCTGCAAAATGTTGGCTGGAGCATCGCAAATTCCTGAAAATTCATCTGAAGAGGTACAAATGTATGAGGTAAGCCTAAACGATGCAGAATCATTATATGCTGACACCATTTATTATCTTAAGAACGGGTATGCTCCATCACACCTGGATCACACCAAGAAAAGAGCTCTGAGATTGAAAGCTAAACAATATCATCTCATAAATGATGTTCTGTTTAAAAGGAATTACGATTTTGTTCTTCTTAGGTGTCTTGAGAAAACTGAAGCCGAAAAGGTTTTGCAGGAACTCCACGATGGACCAGCAGGCGGACACTATGCTGGAGATGCTACTGCACATAAAATCTTACGTGCAGGATATTATTGGCCCACACTGTTCAAAGACTCACACAGTTACGTGAGGAAATGCCAAGTCTGCCAAACTACTGCAGGGAGACAAAAGAAACCGTCCATGCCACTACAGCCGGTAAACATCGAGCAACCATTCAGTCAGTGGGGCTTGGACATAATAGGTGAGATCGTTCCTCACTCTTCTAAGCAACATAGATACATCCTCACGGCAACAGATTATTTTACTAAATGGGTAGAAGCAGTTCCTCTCAAGACAGCTAATTCTGAAAACATCATTGAATTCATAGATCAATTTATAATCACTAGGTTTGGATTGCCAACGGCTTTAATGTTTGATAATGCCTCATACTTTTCTGGGAATGCAATGACTGAGTTTGCACTTAAAAGAGGGTTCAAACTGAAATATTCGGCCAACTACTATCCGTAAGGTAATGGATTAGCTGAGTCAACAAATAAAAACCTAATCAGGATTATTAAAATAACAGTTGAACAGAACCAAAAGAATTGGCACAAAACTTTGGTAAATGCTTTATGGGCAGATAGAATAACGAAGAAAGCTTCATCGGCACTTCTCCCTTTAATTTAGTTTATGGGAAGGAAGTGGTTCTCCCAACTCACTTAGTGATCCCCTCCTTGTCTTTAGTACAATACATCGATGAAGTATCTACTTCCTCCTTACAATTAAGACAAATGGAAATAATTAAATTAGAAGAACGACGAGAACAAGCTAAGAAAACCCATGCTCATCACCAAGCGCTAATAAAATCCTCTTTTGATTCAAGCATAAGGACCAGAAATTTTTTTCAGATGGGAGATCTAGTTTTGAAATGGGATAAGGCTCATGAAGAAAAGGGCAAACATACAAAATTTCAGAAGATGTGGCTTAGTCCTTTTCAGAAGATGTGGCTTAGTCCTTTTCAGATTGTAGAAGTCATAGGCCCATCAACATTTGTGTTGCAGGATTTAGTAGGTAGAATGGATTCTTTGCCTGTTAATGGACAGATCCTTAAAATATATTTTCCATAGAAGATTATTCTTCTATTTTGTAGGATAGTTTTAGTTTTTTCTTTTCTTTCTTATAAATAAAACCAGTTGTAGATGGTTACTACAGGGGTTCACGAAAAAGACACCAATTCTCTATCAGATTTTGATTTTTTTTCGCTTGTACAAATAGTAAAATTTTTCGAAAAATCTGATCTTTATTATTGACAGATAGAGTTAAAAAAAAAAAAAAAAAACTTTAGCCTAGATATGATACTAGTTTCAACTTCAAAAAATTTGATGAAAGCAACCTTTGGCAAAAAATTGTTTTATATCAGCACAATAAAAGGTATCAATAATAAAATAAAGATTCTCTGTAAAACTGTTGTTTTCAAACTCTATTATTGGCGTCCAGAGCTTTCTTAAGGAAAAAAATGATTTCCTCCCTGCTAAAGGAAATTGCAGCATTCAGAGGAACAATCCGAGAAAACACTATATCTCAAAGAATAAGAGGTCTCATCACGAGCCGGCTTATCATGATCACAGATATTATAACTTGCTAACTTTGCCAATACTGTCCACCAAAACAGGGCAACGACTCAAGATTGTTGCAATCAAAAGACAAGGGGTCTCATCAAGAGCCAGCTTGTTCAGCAAAAGTGTAAATCAAGTGAATGACTGTGTCATAATTTGGCCACCAAACCAAGACATTGTTCTTTAGAGAATAAAAAAGGAAAAAAGTGTCAAAATGGGTTTTTCTCTGAAAAGTTGTAAATAGCCTTAAGCAGGATAAAGGATCATTGCTGGGTAACAGGTAACCCTGTCGAGGCTATGGACGCCTGCTGGCAGCAGAGGCTCTACCTACGACAAATGAGCATATTTTAAAAGCCAGCACACAGAGAAGACCTTATTTTATCTTTAAAAGACCAAGTAACGGCTGATGTAAATACAAGGACAAAGCCTGAGGAAGCAAACAATTGGAATAGAAAAAGGTTGAAACAAAATATCATTGATAGGATAAGGCATAATGTACTTTATCTGTCCATAACAAAATTTAGACTTATGAAAATTTTTCTGCTTTGGAAGTTAAAATTCAATAGAAAAGCAGAGATAACTGGTTCTTCCCAGTGAATCGCCATTGTTGTGGCCACCAACAACCCCCCTCTTTGTTTGGTATTAGCAATAACACCAAGCAAATGGGGACCCTTAATAAAAAATCCAAAAAAACATTTTATGAAAATTTTTGTATTCAACTCCTTAAAATTGTATCTCATCGCGAGAAGAGAATAAAACATTTTCTTATGAGCATAATAAACTGCGAAGAAGCGACGCGAAATTCATCGCATCGCATACATTATGAAGCGCTCTTAAATGAAAAATCTCAAGAAATCTCCGACCCGATATGCGACGTCGCATATCGCAACATTGCGTAAGCAGCACACAATGATTGAATGACTAAGCGCGATCTGCGATGCTGCGATCTGCGATGAGTGCGATCTGCGATGAGTGCGATCTGCGATGAATGCGATTTGCGATAAATGCGATCATGAATTTTTGCGATGACACATCTTGACGACGCGATCCGCGATGCTACGATGCGAGTCGCAGAAATCACCCATCGCAAATTTTCCTCGGCGCAGTATTCAAGGAAAGCTACCCGTAAACCAAAATTGGGCGCGCGCCTTAAAAGAAATTAATGAATGTATGCCAAAGTATTCAAGAAGGACAGTTTTGTATTTTTCGAAGAGTCAGTTTGCTAAGGGTGTCATGATTTTATACATTCATAAGAGCTTAAAGCTTTCATGTCAATCTTCATTATCATTATTCTTTTCCTTTGCGTAAACTGTAAGACAGGAATAACATGAAGCAATGTGCAGGAAACATCTAAGGAAAAGGGGAAAGCGTCAATGCTCAGAGAACAGAGAAGAGATGACTTCATAAACGGATGCCACATGCAACAGGACCACAGATTCCAGAGTATCACTCAACAGATGCTGATGTCAATAGGCCATCCAACGCTCAGAGTCAAAAGCGCACAAAAGCAGCATGTTTACAAAAGATCCTGAAGCTTATGCCCGGTAAAGGAAAAAAGGCGCTAAAGAAGGAAAACGCACCAGAAAAGCCCGGAACAAAGAACGGAGGCAGTTTTCGATGCAGAAAATTGTTCAGAGAGCAAAGTCCCTAACTTATTCAGTCATTCGCAAGGCCGGAAACCGAAATAGCAAAAGCAGAATCAGTTTGAGAGAAATTTGGGTTATTACCAAGTATACACGCAGTGAATACACCCAGCCAGAGGAAGATTCTCGAAAATATCTCCTAGTTTACCAGAAAGTGGTGCCAGCGCTTGTTATTTCTATTTTCATAGCTCAAACGAAAGCAGAAGGCGACCAGCCGACTCTTCCCAGGCGAATGTTGCATGCTTGCAGCACTAAGGAGCAAATACAGAAATGGTTAGGAATTAGATTCAATTTTAAGAAATAGTTTTGCTTTAGTAGAAGGGCGGTCATTTAAAACCGTATCCTAAATTTATGTAATTAAGTTAATTAGTTAGCAGTATTTAAACCCTTCTCAGGCATTAGGAGAAGGGTCCAAAAATTTGTCAAAAAACGTGTCCTCAGAACATGCACTTTTGCACCCTCGGAGGGGGTTTTGATGAATGGATGGATCAAGGTTTATTAATGTTTGCATTTGATATCTGCTACTGATGTTGCACTTCTGTACTCTTAGTAGATGTTAGAGCAAGGAGAGATAAATCATTGTTGCTTGAAGCTTATGAGTGGAACCAGTCATAAATGGTACTTTTATCTCTTGACCGTTTCTGTTTATATTCTTAAAGTGATATACAGTTTTTAGTTGTTTATATGTTACTGCATGAATGTGTGAGTTACCATTTGGCACTTTTGTACGGTGGAGTCATTTATTTATGTTTGATATATGAATAACTTATTATGCGATATGTTGTTCACAACTGTTTTGCCTAACTTTTTATGCAAAGTGGTTTGTCTTAATTGATTTCTATTCTTATGATAGCTGAATGATCTTTATTACCAGTTATTGTTTGAAATCTCTTTAGATCGCATAATAGAATAAATACACCCCGGGTTAGCGTAGATTAGATGTGTTGTTTCTCATTAGATTACAATAGCATAGAGTTAGTTTAAAAGTTTGAATTAAATTAGCTTTAAGTACTCTTAGATCAGCATCATCCAACTCTGCACACACACACATACACCCTTAGATTGGGAAACTGGTCCCATTATCCCCAGTCGAACCCGCTATACTAAACGGATAAGGAGCTGCCAACCAAGGTCCGGACCGGGTGGGTATCCCCCTTGTTGTCGACCCGATTTTCGGGGCTTCAACACACTCCAACGACAAAAGAGCATGATGGTCTGGAAAATGAAGGGATAATTTAGGTTCAGGAAATAGGGGATCAGAGGGAAGTCGGCCATGACCCAATGGAGGTAGTAGAGGAAACTCAGCAATAGGAAACTCAACAAAATAACAAGCACCAAGGAATAAATGGGAGTGGTCTGCGACAAGAGGCTCAAGAAAATTTTGTAGCCATTGAGTCTCAACCTCTATCTACGGGTATTACTTCACCCACTCCCTCTTCTTTATCCTATATTTTAAAATCTCTCTTTAATGAAAATTCTAGGCCTGGTCCCTCCAAGAAAAATTCATTAGAGTTCTTGCCTTTTCTCAGTATTTCAAATGGTTTGGATAGCATTATAACCTCCATTCCTGCTCTCAAATCTCATATACCTCTCCAACCAGCCTCTAAAATGCTTTCTTCCTCCCATACATCCTCTCTGGCACCTCACTACAATCTTCAGCTGCAGGATAAGAAAGATACAAATTATGTTTCTATTAGGGGGTTGGGGGATGTACATGAGCCTCCTAAATCCAGGAAGACTAGAGGTAGGAAAACAAACATCTGTAAAGATCAAATTAAAGCTAAATTGGACATAGCGGATGGAAAACAACTCTCTCTGTTAGGGGCACTTAGAGTAGGTGGGTTACAAATTATTTGTCTATCTTTCAATTGCAGAGGGTTGGCTAGCACCCGAAAGAAGCTAGCACTAAAAAATTTACTCAAAATCACCTTGCCATATGTCCTTATGCTTCAAGAAACTTTAGGCATTGGTGAATCTGTCTCAGCCTCTTTAATCAATTTGCTGCCATGTTGGTCTTTCGTGACTTCAGTTGTGAAGGGGATAACTAGAGGTTTAGCTATGGGATTCAAAGGTAGCAGACTCAGACTCTTAAATTCTTGGGATTCTGACCTGGTTTTCGGGTTGAGGTCTACTCCTTAGAACTTTGTATGGATTTATCCCTCATCAACATATATGGTCCTTGTCTAGACAGAGTTACTTTTTGGAACACACTCCTAGCTAAATCATTCATGAAAGATCCTAACGTGGTGGTGGGAGGGGATCTAAATTTCTCTTTGGGATTTAAATTTCTCTTTGGGCATGTTAGAGTCCAGTGGGCTGCAGGCACAAGTTGATCCTTTGGCTGATTTTTTTGTACACAAGTTGATGACCAGCAAGTTAATATATATAAACCCCTTAAAAATCAAACCAACTTGGATGAACATAAGCACAGGTCAAGCTAGGCTGGATTGGTTTTTTATGAAAGAAGATCTAACAAGTAGAATTTATCTCTTCTGACAATGGGTAGGGATGGGAGGAGATTCATACAATTTTCCCGTTCTCCTGGAGCTGACAGGGAGCAGTGGGAAACCAGGCAACCCTTTTAAATTCAACCCTGGTTGGCTCTAAGAGGAAATTTATAATGAACTGGTGAAGGAAAATTGGATTCCATACTCCTCTTACTAGGGAAATCCCATAGCTCACCGTTTCATGGAAAACCTCAAAAGAACGAAACAGGCAACAATCAGTTGGGAAAATGAATAAAAGATAAGGGAAGAGGTAGAACTCAAAATTATTGAAGAAACCCTAGAAAGACTGGAAATCCTAGAGGGAGATGGTTATGAGACAGAAGCAGACAAGGAAAGGATAAAACGGTTGGAAAGTACAAACAAAAATATTATACAAGACCAAGAAGAGAAATGGAGACAAAAAGGCAAAGCCATTTGGCTTGTTTCATGGGATGAAAATATAATTCCATAATTATGCTAGGGGCATAAAGAAAATTAACACTATTTGGGAAATGCAGAAATAATATAGAAGTAGTGTTAAAGCCTTTGTTGAACTAGCATAGATGGGGAGAGATCACTTCAAAGCCCTATTCATAGCCCCTGAACAAGAAACCATTGCAGAAGTAATACAGATCGCCCAGTTATTTCCTACGTATGTAGAGGAGGAAGATAATGAACAACTCTTGGCATTGGTCATGAAAAGAGAAGTAGAAGGGGTTATCAAATCAATGCAGAAAAATAAGAGCCTGGGCCTGGATGGATGGACAATTGAATTCTTCCATCATTTTTTTGAGCTATGAGGAGATGATATTACTCGGGTGGTGGAGGACTCAAGGATCAAAGGCCAAATTTATGAGCCATTCAATTCTAATTTCCTGGCCTTAATTCCCAAAAATGATGATCCCAAGTCCTTTGAAGAATTTAGACAGATATCTCTTTGTAATTGCATTTATAAGATTATAACTATCTGGTTAAAGCCCCTTCTATCTGGAAATGTATCCAGGGAACAATTTGGCTTCCTAGATGGTTTTTAGATTCATGAATCCATAGGTGTAGCTTGTTGGCATTATGGCACAGGTTTGGAGCTATGGCACAGGTGTTGTCCTTGATGGTAAATCTCTTTGGTAACAGATCTCAGTTCAGGCTTTCAGAATGAAGGAAATGACATATACGCAAGTTCATCTAGACGAAGACACGTATACACGCGGGTTAGACGTTTCAAAGGCGCGTATGCGTATACACGCACTTTCATGCAAGGAAAAGCGTGTATATGTTGGAGAACTTACCTTTGGTCCGTGTTAGTTAGTCCTTGGTATCTGAACCTATGGTTTTGGACCGTGGTACCTCATCAGAAGTGTTGATCCCAAGTATTGGGTCCGTGGTATTGGTTTATTATGGTTTTGGACCGTGGTATTGTGGAAGGCCTAAAACTATAAAAGAGGAAGGAGACCATGTGGCAAAAGATCATCTGAATTATTATTGAATATCTAAAAAAGTACTAGATCTGGAACACTGGTAATTGGGTTATGGTGTAGATCTGGATCTGAATGAAGGAGGAACCTTAGCGCAAAGAGAAGGATAAGTTCTATAGATGGATTATAATCTTTAAGCTTGAATGATAGTATCTTTGTATGATTTTGATCTGTTATATGTGGCGCCTGCTTGATCTATAAAACTGATAATCTGGGTTTGAATATCTGAAAGAGCGAATTATCCTTTATAGATCTGTACGCAGGTTCAGTGAAGAGAAGGCGCGTATATACGCTGGTTCAATGAAGCCAAACAGCGTATACGCAGGTTGTTCCATACGCAGAAGCGTATGCTCACAGGTTTCGGGCTATTAAAGTAGCGTATATATTTTGAGTTGTGATCTTGCTGCTTCTGTTTATTGCTGCAGTGTTTTGGGTTCAGAATTTAGTGTCTGGTTACTGTTACTGTGTTTTGGGTACAGCTGCCAAAGAAGTATCTACTTGATTCAGTTCTAATTGGTGAAAAGGAGGTTGTTTGATGCAGAATTTGTTTATGATTCATCGATGTTCATGGATCCAGTCTGAAAATTTATGAAACGTGGTCCCTGGAAGAAAGAGAAGGTTGTAGCCTTCTGTAGGCCAGCACCTACGTACTAGTATCTTGGCTAGTACAAGAGCTAAGGGGTTGTACCTCCCTTTCAGGAGAAGCTGGAGAACGAGAGAGGGTTGTAGCTCTCTGTAGGTTGCAGCCTGTGTATTGGTAAAGGACTGCACCAGTACATTGTAAAAGGAAGTTTCTAATTAAAAGAAGATAGAGACGAATTGTATCAGGTGGTTTTCACCCACATTGGGTTTCCACCTTATATCTTGTGTTCTCGTGTGTGATTGTCTTCTGCTCTGTTTTTACTATTCCTGGTTACTGGTTAATTGATTCTGATACACAGATTAACAATCAACATCTAACAGATAAAGTAAATTATAAGTTTGCATTGTATACGCGGTTTTATTTCGACATAGTTGCGTATATACGCGGGTTTAATTAACTGAAGTAGCGTATATCATCTGAATTTGAAAAAGGGAATATTTGACTTGATAATACTGATTCACCCCCCCTCTCAGTATTATTTCCAACATAGCTTAGGAAACTATGCACAACATTATGAGGAGCAAAAAAAGAAAAAGAAAAATATGATTTCTAAAATTGACCTTTCCAAGGCCTATGACTGAATTATTTGGATCTATCTAAGGTAGTTACTCACACATCTAGGCTTTGACATTACCTTCATCAACTGGATCATGGGATGCATCAAAAATGTTAGCTTTGCAATCTTAATAAATGGAGCAATATCCCCTTTTTTCCACCCCTAGAGAGGACTCAGGTAGGGGTGCCCATTATCTCCACTTCTCTTTTTATTGGCTATTGTGGAAGGGTTGAGTCAATGGATCCTTAAAGCGAAATGTATAGGATATGTTAAAGGGATTGAGATTTACACAAACCTCTTTGTTACCATCTATTATTCTTCGATGATATTCTTATTTTCGGCAACGGATCCAGGTGGGATATCCAACAGCTAAAAGAATCTCTCAACCTATTTCTAAAAGCTACAGGTATGTGTATTAACAAGCATAAGTCCTCTTTAGTGCATGAAGGTTGTTCCCCAACAAAAATCATCAGAGCTAAAACTTTCCTTTCGTTTGAAGCAAAACTAATGAAGGATAGCCCTAAATACCTGGGCTTTTACCTCAAACCAGATTCCTATAGAAAACAAGATTGGATGTGGTTACTAGCCAAGATTTAAAAGCGTATAAAACACTGGAGCTTCAAATGGCTATTGAGGGCAAGAAGACTAGTACTGATAAAATCAGGTTTAAGTGCAATTCAGGTATATTGAATCGCTCTAACTTGGATTCCCAAAGGGATTCTTTCCCAGATAAGAAAGTTATGTAGACAATTTCTATGGGTTGGAGCAAAGGAGGAAGGAGTTCTCCCTTGGGTGGCATGGGAAAACATAACTCTTCCAAAGGCATGGGGAGGTTGGGGAATTAAGGATCTACCAATGTTTGCATCTTCTTTGGCAGCAAAATCTGGATGGCGTGTCCTCTCCACTGAAAATCTATGGACGATTGTTGTAAAAAGAAAATATATTGATCCCCTCCCCATTTAGGAATGGGTAAGAAAACAAGACAAAAAAAATTCTAATTGTGTCTATCATATGGAAATCCACAGTGGAATCTTTCAAGATTATTAAAGAAGAACTTACATGGCATATAGGGAATGGGGAAAGTCATAATCGGGATCGATACCTGGGTTGGTTGTAGAGAAGGTTTTACTCTTCCAAGGGACTTAACTCTGGCCCTAAATGAACAAGGCGTGATTTTTTTAAGTCAAGTGGCAGATCTTGAGGGATATTCGATCTGGCATCAAAGGTGGAAAACAAGGGTGGATTTGTAGTTAGTTCCAGAGTTGGAGGAGGTATGGCAGGAATGTATTAGGGAATTACAAAGATCTCATGTCAAGATAAGGGATCGCATTGATGAACTGAGATAGGTCCATGCACCAACTGGTCTTTATTCTCCAAAATTTAGATACAATCATCAAATAGACAGAAAGGTATAGGGAGCCCAAGCATGGTGGTGGAAATCATTATGGAAACTGAAAAGCCCTACAAAGACAAGATTATTCTTTTGGTGCCTCCTCAGAAATAAAGTGTTGACTTGGGAAAACCTTCAGAAAAGAAATAAACATGGACCTGGCTGGTGTGTTCTATGCAAAAAAGTGGAGGAGTCAGTCAATCACATTTTTACAAGTTTTCCTTTCACTTTGAAAATTTGGGAATCAGGGTTGAGGCTTCTGGGAATTCGAGAAATCCGAAGGGTTCAACCATTGAAGAAGCCTAGAAAAATTGGTGGAATGTTGTACATGATGAACATTTTGGGAATATTCCACCAATTATAGCATGGGGCATATGGTTGGCCAAGAACAAGGGCATTTTTCGGGAGATTTCAACAACCCATTCCATTATAGCTATTGAATTTGTTGAAATTTTCTCCCTTCTCCATGTTCCCCTAACCGTTTCGACATCTAGAATAATCAGAGAAGAACTAACTAACCCACAGATCTCATGGGCTTACTTTGATGGAGGATCTGATGCTCATAATAGGTGAGGTTGGTCTAGTTATTCATATAAAAAACAATAGAATCTCAAAATCTTTAGTGGGCATTGGATCAGGAACAAATACCCATGTAGAGCTCTTTTCATTGAAACTTCTTCTATGTTGGGTTCGTGAAATTGGATTAGCCTTAGTACAAGTTTTTTGTGATTCTTTAAATGTTGTAAATTGGTTTAACATAATACAAATATGTCAAAACCATGCTTTGATCCCTCTCATAGAAGAAATTTTTACTTTAAAACAGGATTTTGACTTCATATATGTTTGCCACATATACAGGGAACGCAATACAGAGGTGAACATTTTCTATAAAGAAAGTATTCAATAGGATATTTTCAGATGGAAAATTCGAGAATCCATAGATGGATTGATTCGGGTTACAGAACTTCCTCCCTACAACTTTTGACAGGTCTTTATGGTTATCACAGGTAGCGGCACATCTCATTTTTTTTGGCTTGATACAGCTCTAAATCAGTACAATAATTATGTAGTTTTTGTTATAATCATATCTATTTGATTTCTAAAACATTTTTACAGTTTTTTTATCAGTGGATGTAAGACATATAATGACATCTGACCTATATGTGGGTTGTTTTCTCTATTCTTGGAGAGGCCCGGGTTACTATTTTGGTTTTTTGGATCTTGCATCACCTTATGGTTTTGTCTTAGACTACACAGTATGTTTTCTTGTGTCTTCTGGTGAACACACAAAAACATGAATTCTTATGCATATACAGATGTAACTTTTTATTTCCTTAATAAAAAGTTTGACTTTATCGCGCCCCCCCCCCCCCCCCCCCCCCCCCCCCCAAAAAAAAAAAAACCACCTAAATTAAAAAATAAAACCCCTACACTTATTTTTAATAAAATTCTAAACCTAATAACAAAAAAATTAGAATCAAAACCATTATTTTATAACAAAGTGAGATCTTTCAAAAAAATCTAAACTTTTGTAGAGAACGAGGCAAAGGTAATAAATAATGTATTGTTAAATTATGATATGTCCTATGCTTAGAGAATTTTACTTATTTTTCTTCTCATTAGCCACAGATTAGCAATCACATATACATTAAGTAAAGTGCATATAGAACATTAAATGATCAATAGAAAACAAGCCAAGACAAGAGACACAAGATGTGGCGGCTAGCCAGGGAAAACCCCAATGCAGGGAAACCCTTTGATCAATTCTTCTTTTATCTTCAATAGTTTAGCAGAGAGAAATAATACAAAATTTGAATTCTATAATTTTATATCAGCAATACCAAACCCTAGATCAGCAAAGTCAAACCTGGTCAAACTAGCTGAAATTGAAATCTAAAATACTTGGTCAATTTCCGGTCAACTTGTCCTCGAACAGCCTCAAGAAACAGCCCTAAAATTTCATTCAATTTGCAAATTTCTGAAGTCAACTTGCAGCGCTAAACTAGGGCAATCAACACTGGTCAAACGAGAGGTCAGATCACCTCGATTTTCGGCCTGCCTAGGAGAGGCAACCATACCCAATCCGCACTTCTGGAAGGTCAACGCTTGGTCAACACTAATCAAAGAGATGACTTGCTGCCCTAGCATCCTTCCTTCTACATCTTCCTTGCCCTAGGACATCTTCCTTTCAGCCACACGTGTGAGAGAGAGAGAGGCTCCTTTTATGCATAGGAGAGAGAGAGAGAAGATGAGTGAATTGAATTGTCCAAATGAGGAGAATGCTCCTTGTATTTATATGCAAACATTGAGGTTGAATAGACATGACTATTGGGCTTTTGAGCCTACATAAGTTTTCTGGGCGACCTTTACAATTTGTCCATAATCAAAATAAATTCATATCTCCATAAATACTTATCAGAATCAGATGATCTTTAGATCAATCTCCTACACCTCTCGATGAGAGGAATCTAGGAAAAATATCAGAAGCCATAAATAAGGTGATCCACATGGAGTTTGGCACTAGTTTCCAATTTTAACACTCCCTCTCAACTAGGGATAACTTCATCTGCAATCCATCAGACCATCACTGCTATCCATCGATCAAATGCACTGTCATGTATATCTTGACCCACTCTGCTATGCTCTACTTGAACTATGAAGAAGAATAAATGATTGAGGATGTATCATACCATCCTACACTGACTCAAAGTCAGTCTCAGAGTGTGTGTTAGTGTCAGTCTTTGAAGCCTTCCACCAGTGATCAAACATGCTCTTACAAAGTGGTCTTAGGGTGTCAAAGTCAAATTTTGTCATTTCAGTGAGTCTTCAAGTAAAATTTGATCACCAGGTCTTAGGTCTAGGATTTGTTTTCCAAATTTTTCAAAGTGTCGATCCATGTCACCATTCGGCTGGGTGTAACATCATTCAAAAAGTTGTCATCATCATTTCAGGTTCCAATGGGTCATTTTACACCTTGTTCGTGCTTCAATTGTACTTGGGTAAGGCCCATTTCCCTCTCCTAGGGTTTTGAAGGTAATTTTTCTTGGATGGCCAAATGATCAACAAAACTTGTGTCCTGATGTTCATACACCTTCCCCTATCCCTAATATACCTTCTTAAACAATTCCCATCACTGATATCCCTCAAATTCGTCATTTTCCCACAAACCCTATCTTATTGCTACAATTTGACAATTTTCTAGGTTAGGCCTGTGTTTTTCCCATTTTTTACCCCTTCCCCTCACTCAATCTTTGAAATTCCACTTTCCCCTACTTCCTAGCATCCCTCCCTACTTCCCAAAATTTTCTCAATAATTTAGAAGCCCCTCATCCCTTCATTTCCCTTCATTTCTACAAATCCCTTGTTCCACATATCGAGATAGGTTTTATTCAAACTATGTTTCTAAGCAAGAAAAGATGAATTTGACAAAAGTGAGAGAGATTTTTTTCTATCCTTCACCCAAGAAGAAAAATCTCTTTCAGTTCTTACATAGGCTTAATGGTTTTGGAGAAATGTCAAAAACATCATTGGCCTCAGGAGGATTGATGCACTTCTGGAGTGACCTTGGGAAAATCAAGATTGAACCTATCTGGGATGACCAAATGACTTTCTTGATGAGTCAACTGATAACTATACAAAGAGAGGTTTCTAAAGAGCTATTCTGAGCTTAATTTGGAGTTGAGGAACACCTTCAAAAGTTGACTGCAACAGCACTATGCATTTAGGGAGCCTCATTCTGCACATTTTGACCGGTCTTGGGAGATTTGACTTTTGACAAGGCAAATGAACTCCAAATTGGAAAATTCAAGATGTTATGGAAAGTAGACTTGACAAGATTTTTAACGAGCTATCACACGCCAAATTTTGACACCAAGAAGGCCTTCAATAGTTGTCTGCAAAAAGGATTTGCGCATCAGGAGGTTGGTGCTGCACATTGTGCAGGCGCTGCACATCAGAGCAGTTTTCCCTTTAGAAATTTGGGCTGGTGCTGCGCATTGGGTGGACTAGCTGCGCATTGAGCTTCCAATCTTGTAAATCACTCAAAGTCATTCTCCATCACTTCTTTTGCAGCATTCACCTCCCAACAAGTAAGTATCAATATATCTTGAGCTTACATAGGGTTTTCATGTATGGTTCATGATTTTTGTTTCCTAAAATTCAAACCCTAGTCTATCTCTCTACACTATTTTACACCACTGCAAACTATAATTCCTTGCCTCTTTTTCCCAACTTCATTTGCCTTAAACCTACCTCTTGATCCCATTTTCCCTAACTCATATTCCCTTCCCCTATTTTCCCAAAAATGAAGCCCTAAACCCCTCATACATCAAACCTTATTTCCTATATCAATTCCACTCACTCCCTTACCTCACCTCATCACTATTTTTCCTTTTACAAATCTCTTCATACTCATCTTTTCCCCATCTATTAATCCACCATTCATCACATCATCCTAAAGAGACAAGCATGGAGAGGGACAATGAGCCTGATTTTGAGGAGGAATAGGATATGCAACATGAGGATTAAGCACCTTAAGGCAAGAATAAGGAGGGCCTTAAAAGGAAAAAATAAGGATGATAAGCTAAACATTTTGGCTGATGTTATTCTAGCCCAAAAAAGTAGCCCATGAAGCAGCTTTGATCCAAAAACTGGGCAAATTTTGAAACAATTTTGTCAATTTCAAATTTTTTAATTATGCAACACAGGAAATTTCGGTGTGGTGCTACGCATTGGATTGGCACACCCATTTGCAAAATGGCTTGTAGTTCTGGATTCAGCATCAAAATTACATCAATCCCTGAAATTTTCATCTCATTTGGAGCAAAACTAGGTCTCCTAAAGGGCAAAAAACACTCAAAAATTGCCATCTCTGCCACTTTTTGCACCCACAGGAAGCAGTCTTGGGAGAATTCATTTTTTACCTCCAAATCAGGAAATTCAAGATGTTTCAAAAACTAGATAGATAGATCTTTCCAACAAGCTATCTTGGGCCTGATTTGGTGAATTGGAAGGCCTCCAAAAGCATGCTTGAAGTGGGGTTGCGCATTAGGCTGATGGCGCTACACATTGGGCATTTTTTTGTCAATTTTGCTTAAAACTCAAAATTTCTCCTAGTTTGACTACCAGTTGGATTTTTCTCTTCTCCTTGGTAAATTTTTGATGGTAAATGATGTACTATGATGTAAATTTGATGTAAAATTACTTGAGGGGGTAGATACATCAATGAAAAGTGGTTTAAAACTGAATGTATCAGTTTCCTTGGTTTTAGAGGCAAGCTGTTCCACTGCCTATTTTCTTGTTCCTAGTTTAGATGTAGTTGAAATAGCTCCTTAACTCTTGGATTCGACCCCTGATGGATAGCTCAGATGGTTTTGATGCCTATATTATGTACTTTCTTAATCATTTGTAAAGGTTGGACTCTTTTGGAAGTGGTGCACTCATTGTATACTTGTATCAGCAGTTTGGCAAGGAATAAAACCAGGTTTCACAACTATTTTTGTGGGATTCTTGTGATAATGAGTTTATGTATTGTTTCTTCTTCTGTAATGAGTTATTCTTATGTGTTATATGTCTCCAAATCTCTATTTTTCTTCTAAAATAAATGAATCAAGATAAATAGACAAAATACACTAATAACAGTGCTTTGTCTTGGGAATGCATTTGGTTTTTTATGTTTTCAACAGTTTGAAGAGGACTCATGGTTTCTTCATGCCCTCCTCAGCTCCTCAACAGTCTTAAATCAATCATCTCATCCAATTACTAGTACATAAACACTTATCTATCTCGCCCCACAGAACATGTCTGTATCCCTGATTTAATTTCCCGGACCCAACCTGCCTGCTCCATTGGATCCAGCAACAAAATTTTCAAAATCAACCCAAAAACCCTAAAGCTACTATACCTAGCCTAAAATCCAATTTAGAATCAGTCATCTCAACTGAGATTGACACGGAGAGAGCCCTCTCCCGACCTGGTAGGGCTAGCTACCAAGTTAAGCGTGGTTTGTGGTTATCCTAGGATTGCCTCCCTTCAGCCTGAGGTCGATCTAGGCTCTAACAGTGTGAACCACTCTCACTGATGCCAGATTAGTATCATTGATCCCAGATCAATGGAGGTCATCCTAGCATAGGGAGTACGGTAGATACAGCGATGCGTCCATCGATAGTACTACTATGGTCCCTATCCTCATTTACCTGCTCATTGATCAGATGAGAGGTACTTCCCATGAGTCCCAAACTTCATGGGTAGGATGCCTTGACAGAAGAACTAATCATCTTGTCCAGTGGATGCCATGGAGAACTAATCAACCTGGCCTAAAGGAGAACTAATCATCCTGCTCCACAGTCGCCATAGAGAATGAATCATCCTGGCCCATAGGAGAACTGATCATCCTGTTCCACAGTCGCCACAGGGTGTCACAGGGGAGGGTTGAACCTTTACCCTGTACATAGTGCACCACCAGGGGACAGTGAGTCACCCTTTTGTCAAATTTCGCTCCAAGAAGTACCTCGTGCCCCCCTGGATCTCCCAGATCTCAATACATCATACTTGACCCTCATAAGAGGGTCTCTAAACGACACCAAATCATTCTCGGAAAGTCAGGAATTTGACCTTTCCTAGGGGCTTTGTCAAAATGTCAGCGACCTGTTCATCTGTACTGATATGTTGGAGCCTTATTGCTCCTTGTTTCACCATATCTCTAATATAGTGGTACCTGATATCGATATGCTTGGAGCGATCATGAAATATGGGATTCTCTGATAAACGAATCTCGCTCTGGTTGTCACATATAATCACAGTGGTATCCAATGTAAATCCAAATAGCTCACTGAAGAGTTTTCACAACCAGACTGCCTCACATGAGGCCATGCTAGCAGCAATGTACTCTGACTTGGCGGTGCTCAAATCCACTGACTTCTACTTCCTGCTCACCCAGGATATCGAGGCAGATCCCAAAGAGAAACAACACCCAGAAGTGCGCTTTCGGTCCACCACACTGCCTGCCCAATCAACGTCAGTATACCCAAGTAGTCTCACATCTCCGACAATGTATCTCAACCCATGAGTGATTGTGCCATGAAGATATCTCAACATATTCCTGGCACCAATCCAATGTGAGTGGTGAGGCTCAACCATATGTTGACTCAATATGTTGACTACAAATCATATATCTGGATGGGATTTCACCAAGAACATTAATGCTTTGACGAGTTGATGATACTCGGTAGCATTTCATAAAACAGGTCTGGAAGCACTACCGCTTAACTTCTTGAAGTCAAGCTCCATCAGGGTAGTTACGGGCTTGCAGTCCACCATGTTGAATCTCTCCAATATCTTCACCACATATTTTCCTTGAGATAGGAAAATCTCCCCTGGTTTATGCCAGACTTCCAGTCCTAGGAAATAGTGCATAAGTCCTAGGTCTTTCATCTTGAACTCAGAAACCAACTCCCTCTTACATTTGTGAATGAGAGGGTCTGCACCTGTTAGAAAGAGGTTGTCAACATATAGCACCAATATGAGAGGCTTAAAGTAAAGGTTAGGGTCGACTTCACTCCTAGTGAATCCCGGCTTCATCAAGTAACTATCGATCCTCTCATACCATGCTCGGGGTGCTTGAATTAGCCAATAAAGGGCCTTCTTCAACCTGCACACATGAGATCCTCGATCATAAATCTCAAATCCTTCGGGTTGCTCCACATAGACCTCCTCTTTGATCGAACCATGTAAGAATGCAGTCTTGACATCCATCTGATGTAGGTTCCATCCTTGCGAAGCATCAAGGGCTATGATCAAGCGAATGGTGGTATATCGGGCAACAGGTGCAAATATCTCGTCATAGTCTATACCTTCCTTCTGGGAGAAGCCACGAGCGAAAAAACGAGCCTTATACTTTTTCGCACTTCCATCAACTACATGCTTTATCTTATAAATCCATTTTGAAGTGACAACTACTTTGCCCTGGGGTCTGGGGACCACATCCTAAACATCGTTTTTCATAATGGACTCATATTCCTCAATCATAGCATCATTCCATACTTGATGCTTAATGACATCTATGAATGATGAAGGCTCATTTTAGATGATCGTGCTCATGATGGTCAGGTGTCCTTGATACTTGTTCAGCTTCTTACTTTCACTGAAGATTCCTCGGGGTGCAATGTTTCCTTCAGCATCATCAAGTGTTCCCCCTAAGCCATGAAGGCCTCTTCCTAGAAAAGGAAGACTCTTGTGGAGGAGGATCAATAGGATCCATAGGTTCTTCCACATCAGGCATCATCTCATCTTCTTTTTCCTTCGGTTCCCCGGTGTCAGCTTCTTTAGATCCCCTTAAAGTAGGAAGATTTTCTACCTTGCTAAGAGCCATATCTTCATCAAAGGTGAAATCATGACTAATCTCAACTTCCCTTTGACCAGCTACATAGATTCTATATCCCTTAGTATTTTCACTATAGCCCACGAAGATTTCTTTCTTTCCAGATGCACCCAATTTGGTCCTTTTTTTCTTTAGGCACATGAAAATATATAGGGCTTCCAAAAATTCTAAAATGAGATACATCAAGTTTCTTACCAGTGAACATTTCTTTGGGAGTCTTGAAACCCAATGCTTGATGAGGGCATTGGTTTTGTACATATACAGCGGTATTTGCAGCTTCGGCCCATAGAAACTTCGAAAGTCTTTGATCATGGAGCATAGCACGGACAGCTTCCACAATTGTACAATTCTTCCTTTCTACCACACCATTCTGTTCAGGAGTATATGGTGTAGTAGTCTCCCTCTTAATGCCAGCCTCTTTGCAAAAGTCATGAATCTCATTGGTTTCATATTCAGTCCCATTATCAATCCTTAAGATCTTGATCTTCTTTTCGGTTTGATTCTCGATCAAGGCTTTGAGGTGCTGAAACCGGGAGAACACTTCATCCTTATTTTTCAAGAAGTATATCCAAGTCTTGCGAGAATAATCATCTGTAAAAGTGAAGTAATATAAATATCCTCCCAAGGAGTTCACATGCATCATACCAGATATGTCTGAGTGAACCAACTGCAATATATCAGAGGTCTTGCTTTGGCTTGAGGGGAATGGTCCCCTTTTGAGCTTCCCTTCGCCACATCCTGGACATACACCTTCTTTCTCTAATCTGAACTCGGCCATCGCAATCACCATTTTTCTTACATCGGGTAGAGCTTTATAATGAAGGTGAGCAAACCTCCGATGCCATAGTTTGGACTGAAGAGATGTGTCACAAGACATGACACCCAGTGGACTTCCACCGACCTGATATAATGAATCAACTCAAAACCCAAGAGTAAAAGCATCTTTAAAGTTATTTTTCCATACATGTACCTTGCCATGACTAAAGGCCACCTTGTAGCCTTTGTCTTCCATTACCGAAATGGTTCTTTTTGAGATCAGGTACATATAATACATCTTGTAAGTGGATGGTATTACCCTGATTCAATTCAAGAGTGACATTTCCTACGCCTTTCACGGGATATTTTGAATTATCTCCATGAACAATTTCCAGGTTGGTTTCCTTCTCTATCAGATTATAGAGAGCTTCTTTGTAACCAGTGAACTTCCTTGAGGCACCACTATCAATAAGCCATTTTCCCAGCGAGTCCTGGGGAGCAGTAGTAGATAGAGCTGCTGGTAGATAATATTCTTCTTGCTTATTTTTAATAGCGTTAGATTCATACCTGGAATTTCTTGCCTTCTTGAATGGTTGTCCTCTTCCTTTATTTCCAGCGCTTCTTTTACCTCTGTCGTTTGACCTGCCATTCCTTTGATTGCCTTGAGAGGGATTTTGATCATTGTCTTGGTGTGAGTCCCTTTTATCATGGCACTCCCTTACATAGTGACCCATTTTATTGCAATTGTAACATCGTCCTTTTCTTCCACCCTTTGGTCCAGCCTTTCCTTTGAATTTAGCCCCGAAATTGTTTCTTATTTTAGTATGAGAAGAAAAGGCAAAGGGATGACCTTTAAGTATGGGCATTTCTTGCTCTTCCATCCTCGTTTCTTCTTGAATGCATCTGGCCATTAATTCCTCAAATCTAGGAATTACGTTATTATTGAGAAGAGTAGTCCTGAATATATACCATTCAGATGGAAATCCTCCAAGAGTTGTGAGTGTCATTTCCTTATCAGGAATTACTTCCCCAATAGATAGGAGATCGTTCTTGATCTCGGTGATCCTTAATAAATGTTCTTGCATACTCTCATCTTTGCCCTTCTTAATTTCCTTCAGCTTATTTCTAAGAAGCAAGACTTGATTTGCATCATTAACTTTAAATAAACTCACTAGTCTATCGTAGATTTCCTTGGAGGTGTTCAACTCAGAAACATAGGCCACCAAGCGCTTGTCGATAGAGTCCCAGATGATATTTCTTGCTTTTACTTATCCCTTGGTCCATTTGTTCCTAGCAGAAGCGGATGCATTTGATGGAGGCTCAACAATCCCACCTCTCACATGGTCCAACACTTCCTGCTCTTCTAATGTTAGATCAAGAGACATCTTCCATCCATGATAGTCAGACTTCTCACGGAGTTTGTCTTCAGCAGAGAAGTGTGTTGAGGACCCCATGATTTCTTTAAGATAGCCTTGCCAACCTTCTCGCCTGTGATTTCTATTGCTTTTAATCTTGCTTGGGCTTTGTCTTCACCTCAGCTCTAATACCATGTTAAATTATGGTATGTTCTATGCTTAGAGAAATTTACTTATTTTTCTTCTTATTAGCCACAAATTAGCAATCACATATACATTAAGTAAAGTGCAAATAGAACATTAAATGATCAATAGAAAACAAGCCAAGACAAGAGACACAAGATGTGGCAGCTAGCCAAGGACAAACCCCAATGCGGGAAAACCCTTTGATCAAATCTTCTTTTATCTTCAATAGTTCAGCAAGAGAAGTAATACAAAATCTAAATTCTGTAATTTTATATCAGCAGCAGCAAACCCTAGATCAACAAAGTCAAACTTGGTCAAACTAGCTAAAATTGACCTCTAAAATACTTGGTCAATTTCTGGTCAACTTGTCCTCGAACAGCCTAAAGAAACAACCCTAAAATTTCGGTCAATTTGCGGATTTCTGAAGTCAACTTGCAGCCCTAAACTAGGGTAGTCAACACCGATCAAACCAGAGGTCAGATCACCTCGATTTTCGTGCCAAAAATTGCGGCCTGCCTAGGAGAGGCAACCATACCCAATCCACACTTCTAGAAGGTCAACGCTTGGTCAACGCTAGTCAAAGAGATGACCTACTGCCCTAGCGTCCTTCTTTCTGCATCTTCCTTGCCCTAGGACGTCTCCTTTTAGTCACACATGAGAGAGAGAGAGAGGCTCCTTTTATGTGTAGGAGAGAGAGAGAGAGAGAGAAGATGAGTTAATTGAATTGTCCAAATGAGGAGAATGCTCCTTGTATTTATATGCAAACGTTGAGGTTGAATAGACATGATTGTTGGGCTTTTGAGCCTACATAAGTTCACTAGCCGACCTTGACAATTTGTCCATAATCAAAATAAATTCATATCTCCATAAATACTTATCGGAATCGGATGATCTTTAGATCAATCCTACACCTCTAGATGAGAGGAATCTAGGGAAAATATCAAAGGCCATAAATAAGGTGATCCACATGGAATTTGACCCTAGTTTCCAATTTTAACATGTACACTTTCACTTCACTTGTATATGGCAAGAGAACCACTAACCTTGTCCCTGTATATAACTCCAATTAAATGTGAGTAGTTACATTGACATAAGGGTTTCCCTAATTGTCAGTTTAAAAATATGAAAAATCATTTTTTATTTCAATGTGGAGGTCTCCAAATAGAATGCATATTTTTGTTGTTAATACCTACAGAAATAACGCGTAACTAAACCGTAAAGTCGTAATTGAAACATATTTGAATTGCTAAAAGAAGACGGGTAGCCAAATTTGTTGGTGATCAAGGCGCCATAATAGCATAAGTGTGTGCAACAATCAGTAATAGTGATAGCGGCGACGGGGGTCTTTGACGGCCTAGTGGATTTTCCAATTGAAAATCAGTGGCCACTGGTGTTTGACGGCCAGTGTGCTGTAACCATCGGCATGAGTGTCAGCCATGTTATTGACTATCCCGTGTGGTTGTCACAACTGGCCTGCAGATGCATGATGCATTGATGATTTGTTGCAGTTCAAAGGGCCCATAAGCGAAGTGGTACAGACTAACCTTTTGTGGTGTGTGCCTACTACTGCTGCAATAATGGAAAGTTGCAGGATCGGGTCGGGTGCTTTCGCAAGCTGCGGGATTGGGTAGTGCGCTTTCTCTAGGATTCGGGGTCGGAGTTCATGGTGAGGCGGCAACAAATTAAATTTTTGGATTATGTAGCAACGAATTAAAACATTCGATAGATCAAATTAAAAGCAACCTTTCTATATATTTATTTTTGGATTCAACCATTCTGAGCATAAATGCGAAAAATGACTAATTGTCATGTTTTCACATAAATGCAAATGTGGTTTAGTCGCTCTTATCTATTCTGAGAATAAATGTGATAATTATGTTCAGAGTAAATGAGAAAAAAAATAGAACATACCTTGTTTGTTCACAGCTTTAGATAGAAATTCCAGAAAAAGAGCGTAGTAATGAAATTATATTGTCGCACAAACCATATCATAGATAGAATATAATGTCTTAAATATTTCCACAGATTGATATTGTGATGATTGAGATATTTCTCATATCTATATATATATAGACTTTTTTTTAATTGTTAGAGAGCCAGCATTTATTTATTATTAAAAATATATTAATTTTTACAAATATATTGATTACAATTGTGCCAACATTAAAAATGTGTACATTTTTTCTTAGATTACATTACTTACATTACATCTACACATGTGCCCTATACTGGGTTGTAGAGCGCATCTTGGTGTAATAACATTATTTATCATGCCAAAAATATATAAATCAAATTCATAGATTAATTAATGAAATGTACAAACCAAAATCCCTTTAATTAATTAATGAAGTGTTAAAACCAAAATCCCTTTATTAAGAAAACTTTAACTTCCTATTCTTATTCTTTAATGTAAAATTATTTACAACAAAATTCAAATTTATATATTTATTAAGAAAGATTTAAAACCAAAATCCCTAACCACCCATTCCTAGTTTCTCTCTTAAAAATAATATGATATATCAATCTAGATAATGGCATAGTACGTCATTCATCAGCATCATAAACTTAGTTAGTGCATTGCATACACTAAATGGCATGACAAACCATCCATATAAACCTTATCTGGTTCTGAAGGTTTTCCTCTAGATGTCTTTGCTTTTTTATCAAACCTATATGTATCCTAATTTTAAATCTAGGTTGGTGAAGTATATTGTATGCCACAACTAATCTAGCAAGTCATCAATATTAGACAAGGGGTACATGTTCTTGAGCGTAATCTTGATTAATTATTTGTAATTGTTGTGCATTTTCCAAGTCCCATCCTTCTTTGGTAGAATTATGATGGTTGACTCACAAGGTGAGGTGCTTGGTCGAATCACACCATACTCTAACAGTTACCACAACTCCTTCTTCACCTTGCTTACTTCTAGAATGGATTATCTATATAGCCTAATATTCAGTAATGGAGATTCTAGAAATAACTGGAAATAAGGGATTCTATTCATGTAGGCTATTGGATTTCTTGCTCCACTTTCCTCTTGGGTAGTAGCACTTTAGGCTCCTAGAACATTCCCTTTTATTCATGTAGTGGCCCTTCCAATTAATGTTTCTATTCTTTAGTACACCATCTAGGGATTCCTTTTCTCTTATTGACTCATCACTAGAAGAATTTCTCTTAATAAAAATAAAATATATTTATTTTTGGATGTAATCAACTTGTTGGCTTGGTTGACACTTACTAGTGAAATCTTGTACTTGCATTTCTGCAAGTTGATAATGAAGGATTTCCCATCCTTGATGAGGTTTGACAAATTGGCTTTCCACACGAAGATTGCATATCTCATATGCATTTATGGGATCCCAAACATGACTCCACATACATCAAGTGTTACTACACCCAATTTTATTCCATCAATTTAGATAAGGGTGTAGAATTGAATGTAGCGCCACTTGATGCATGTGGAGTTGTTTTTGGGAGTCCATACATGTATATGAGGGATGAAATATTCATGTGGATAGCCAACCAATATCGTCTCATCAAGGATGGTAAATCTTTCATCATCAACACATAGAAAGGAAATTCTAATATTTCCCTAGCTGCCAATCGAGCCAAGAAGTTGATAAGTTCTAGCAAGAAACATATTTTTATTTTCTTAAGAGAAAAGTAGTTTAGTGATGATTCAGTAAGGGGAAAGGAATCCCTGGAGTGGTGTACTAAGGGAAAAAACATCGACTAGAAAGGTTCCTATAGGAATATAGGGTAGTGTTACAAGAGCCTAAAGGGCTACCACCCAAGAGGGAAGTGGAGGTTGAACTCCAATTATTGCCAGAAACTTCATTAAAAAATATTGGGCTATATATACAACCAATTCTGAATGCAAGTAAAGTGAAGAGGTAGTTACAATACCTAGTACTAGAGCATAGTGTGATTTGACCATGAACTTTATCTTATGGCTCAACAATCATAATTGTACCAAAGAAGGACAAGGCTTGGAAAATGTGAATCAATTACATAGCATTAAACAATATTACACTCAAGAATAGCTACCCTTGCCTAGGATTGATGGTATGTTAAATTATTTACAACATGCAAAATACTTCACCAAGCTAGATTTAAAATCAAGATACCTCTAGGTTTTATTCAAAGAAGAAGACAACTAGAAGAATGCCTTCAAAATCAAACAAGGTTTGTATGAGTGGTTGGTCATACCATTTGGTTTATGCAATGTACCAACTATGTTTATGAGGCTAATGAATGATGTACTATTCCATTATCTAGATTCATATGACTAGTGTCTCCAAAAAAAATATGATATGATCAAAACTAGCCTATGTTGTAAAATATTTAAAATCTAAAAGGGGGGTAGGTGTGAGTTATGTGTGGTTTAGGGGTTGGAGGGGGCGGGTGGGGGGGATTTCATTTATGATACAAGAGGAGACATTCAATTCACCTACTCTTGGAATATTAACATCGCCACCAATAATGAAGATGAAGTTTATGTTTTGCTTCAAGGTTACAAACTGGCCTCCTCCCTTAATTTGTAAAACTGTACCATTGGAGACTCCAAAAATACTATTCACCATCTATGTCTTGGCACCATTACTTTCAATTCCAAGACGATTTATAATTTTCGTTGCATTTTTTTCCATCCTCCCCTCTTTGCCTAAGGTTTCATTCTAGCACATCCTTCGCTCTAATAATTCCCTTGCAATCCTTCAAGCCAACAAGGCCCTTCTTGATATTATTGTGATCAATGGGAAATGTCCACACCTCCCAATCTCATGATTATTTCCTTAATTAATATGATCCATCAACCCTTGAATTACATGTTAGGATCTCATCGTTATAAATTCATACGAGAGACTAATATAGTATCACCCCTCATCCCTTCATCATTCCACACCCCCTTTCATATTTCCTTTCTACACATTTAGTCAGATCGATGTGGTACCTCCTAGAAATGGAAGATATGTCTACTTGGAGGTTTTATTATGGCTTAGCATGTATTATGCTCTAGATGGGAAAGGTTTTCATGGGCCATATGATTTTTATCCCTCTACTTCATTGGCCTTCGTTGCTTTGTTTGCTCATGTTCTTACATACACCTCCTTGTTTTCCACATTCCCATATCACCTTCTACCTTCCTCCTCCACATGCTTGAGTCTATTCACTTTGTTTATTTTCCATAGCCCACCAATACTTCATTGTTATTATCACAACCATGGGTCAACATGATGATTCTATCAATGACCTTAACTCTTTCCTTCACTCCCTTTACATCTTCCTAGCTAATTTGGAAGTTCAAATTAAAATGTTGATAAAGTATCTAACCTAGAATATGGACCTAAGTCACTAGGCGTAGGATAAAGTTGGTGTCATTAGGACCCTACTTACAAAATTCCAGGGTGGTTGTTATCTTGTATTATAGTCTTCCTCCTCTACAATTTACTTATGTTAAGCATCTTCTCCAATGGTATAAATCACTCTCCCAAATCTCAACATACATGTCCCAAAGGAAATTGAGGACAACATTGATCTTAGGGGTTCTCCTCCTCCTACAAGTTTCCCTTGATGCAATGTTTTTCATCTTCGTAGTCAAAATTTTCCTTCAAGTTTACTCTATAAATATATTTCCTAAAAAAATGTCTTTTTCTTATTTGAATTTTTTAGTTATTACTCACAACTCACTATTCTGGAAAGGTTCCTTTCTCCTACTCTATGCACTCTTTTAACGTTCATCTCAGGCATAGATTTTTCTATTATAATTCAAAATTTGTGGGGAAAAAATATTTAAAGTCTAAAGCCTAAGAGCATGGAAAAGGAAATAAAGTAAAAATGTAGGTATGCACAAGTAGTGTGAAGAGATAGAGAACAAAAAACCAACAATATTAAGGGATATGGTTCTCTTAAGGGGGAATATGGCTCCTCCAATGCTTTTTCTCCTAACCTCAAAGGTTATAGGGAAGAAACCCTTGATAGGTGATTGGTTAGAAGATTTTAAATCAAAAGGATACCTTATCTAAAATATATCTCATTGTGTGGGTACTATAACATGTTACCAATATCTGGACGATGTATCATGACTACTAGTGTGGTATGAATTGTCTCAAGATCTGATGTGACATGTCAATAAGGGTCTCGTTGGTCAAGCATGAAAGGGCTTCTAGGGTCTCATGGATCTAATGGATGATATAGTGCTTCTATATTCCCATCTCTTTGTAAATATGTCTATTAGAAGCATCGAAAAGAAAGTTTCAATTGGCTAAGCAAGGTTTGGTCTAGGTTAGGATGGGTGGAGTTTCGTGAAATATAAGACCAAAAGCCTCCCTCATTTATAATTCCAAGAAACTTTGGATTGTGAAGTATAAGGAAGTGGATAGAGAATAGTAAGAGTCCATAAAAAGACAAAAAAATTGTTCTCCAATCTCATAATAGATGGGACACCTAAAGATGAAGTACTCCTTTGTGTTGGTAGTGAGAAGACCTAGTGAAAGTAGAAGTAGTGAGTAGACCTAGTGAAGGAAGATGTAGAAAGTAGATCTAATGAAGGAAAACACAACAAGCAGACCTATAGAACGCAAAAGTGGCAATCAAGCTCAGTAAGGTAATGTGAATGTTATCATATTTTGAAGAATTTATATGAATTAAAGAAGAGTTTTAATTGAGGGTTTTGGCTAAAACAAAGGGATTGGTGTCTCTTTCTAAGTTGGTGCTTAGTGGTGGGGATTGGTGTCCCTAGTATTTTGGTGCCTATGAATCTTTGTAGTTGTTGGGATTGTTGGCTCCAATAGGTTGGTGCCTACAATAATGGTGGGTATTGGTGTCTCCTGTTGGGAAAAATATTGAGAGGGGGGGTGAATCAGTATTTTCAAATCAATAATTTTTACATTTCATATTCAAATTTCTATATGCAACTTTACTAAAAGGAACCTACATGTGTACATGATTGTTCTTAATACAACTACCGTACACCTAGTGAGCTTATGATTTAGTTAATTCATCATGTGTTGGTCTTTAGCCAATGCATTAGTACATTAGATAAACGATAACCATGTGTTGTAAGAACAAAATAAACCATCACACATAAGAAACACACATGAACACCAGGATTTAAGGTGGAAACCCAATGCGGGAGAAAACCACCTACTGTTGTCATCTTTGTCTCCTTTTTAATATAAATAAAATTGTTTTTATAATATTGTACCGGTGCAGACTCATACCAGTACGCAGGCACCCACCTACAGAAGGCTAAAACCTTCATTCTTTCTCCAACTCCTACTGGAAGGGAGCTCCTACCCCCTAGTTCTCATACTGGCATAAAATTGTACCAGTACGCACGTACCAACCTACAGAAGGTTACAACCTTCACTCATTCTCCAATTTCTACTGGAAGGGAGCTCCAACCCCCTGATTTAATCACCGACTACTACTGGTAGGAAGCTTCAACTTCCTCATTGAAGGCTCCAACCCTTAGCATACTCCATGGACCACGTTTCATCAAATTTTCAAACTAGATCCACCTGCTTCAACACATCATAATTTGTAGGCCACATTTCATCAAATTTTCAGACCTGGCACATTATCAACACTTAAGCTCAATATCAATAATCAAACTATAACACAATCATCAATCTCTGACACAACTGAATCAATCAATCACTTCAATCGAATCGTCAATCGTTGAAACCCAAGCATCAATCTTTGACATTATTGAAACCCAATCATCAATTTCTAAATCAACCAATCATTGGAACTTCTAACACAACTAAATTAATGAATTACTAAAACCTTTGACACAACTCAATCACCCAATCATCAATTTCTGGTTCAATTTAATCAACCATTCACTCAAAACCCAATCAACTGACACTTAATCAAAATTCAACCAATCAACTAGAATAGTTAGATCACTGTAACCAATACACAAAACTGACCCCAGAATACTGCATCAATATACATAATCAGCTGCAATCCTAATCATTCAAATGAAAAAATGCATATGTTACTTCACTTAAGGCAACCCGCGTGCATACGCACTTTTCTGTAAAGAAACCCGCGTATAGATCTTGAAATACTGAAAACTAAAAAATTGACTACTGCAATTCTGAAAAGAATACTGAGTCATACTCAAATCTACTGCAACACTCTGAACCAATCACAGAATTGTCTCTGATATTCAATCACAATCAACAAGTAATCTTAACATTCTTCAATCAATTAATACCCAAATTCAACTTCATCATTCAATCAAATTTACTTCAAACATTATCACTCAACCCAAATCAATATGAGGACATCATTGATATACATCAGAGAAAGAGCATCACTGATCAGGTTGATCAGTCATTTATGAACAGAAACCCTTACTTTGTATATGCTACTTTGCAAATGTCAACCCGTTTGTATACGTGCTTTTCCCAAGACTAACCAATGTATAGATCTACCAATTTTGACCTAAAATTTTGTATCTTTTCAGAACTTCAGAAAGACCCAGATCATAATATTTAAAGACAAAAACATGTGTCAGCACATAGATCTAGTTAATCCATGAGCATATCATACAATGAAAATTATTTCAAGTCTCATGATCTTGATCCATCATTATATTCATTTGTGCATAATTATTTCATATCTATCGGATCTCATCCATCATCAACTGCTCAAGTGCATACTTATTTTAGATCAAGAAAAGCATCAAAAACCCATAACATGCATGTTTTCTTTTGATCTAACTCTTTATAAGATTTCCATTACTTGCACAACTTACCACTTTGATCTTCACCTCCTTATATAGTTTTTTCATTTTTCAATACCATGGGTCAAAACCATAGTTATGCCGATGGTATTCTTTGACGGGATCAATATTCTTTGTCGCGCTCATTACTATGGGCCAATACCATGGTAAGAACCCCTAGTATTTAGAATACCATGGTACAAAACCATACACTTCTTTTCTTCATTGAACTCATGTGCATACACGACTTGGATTAACAGAACCCATGTATAGTTCTTGAACTTCCAACTTTATCATTCCTCTTAACTGATTCCTTTGAACTGCCATGCATTTTGTCACATCTGTAAACACATCCTCCAGCTTTATCATTCCTCTGAACTGATTGCACTGAACTGCCATGCATTTTGTCACATTTGTAAACACAACTTCCATGCATTCTGTATCATCTATAAACACATCATGTTTATACCTTTAATAAGTAGATCAAAATATAACTTATCAAGTAGGATTCCATTTCATCAAATAGATTACCATCAAGGACAACTCATCAGTTAGATTTCTATCAAGGACAACACCTAATTCATAATGCAAACAATGTCCCCATATCAAACTTCTGATTCTGAGTTGTAAACCTTTAACCCATCATTTTGGTATTTTGTTCCATCTTTCTGTCACCTCTGAACTGACATGCGAATTCATCTAGTTACCATATGTTACAAGTGAGTTTCCATCAAGGACAACACATGCATCATAATTCCAACATCTCCAACAGGTTGGTGCCTATAAATATTTGTAATAGTAGGTTGGTGACGACAAAGATTTATTTAAAAAAAAATATGTTTTATCTCAAAAGGGTTTCCACATAAATCTTGTGTTCCATGTTCCACAATTGATATATCTCATATGTAATTTATTTTTTAAGGTCCATGAATGTTTAAATTAGTAAAAAATGTCTTATATAATTCATTTATATTGATTATACTCCCTCCCTCCCCTCGTAGTGTTAAGTGTGTGCTCAACAAGTGCGTCGATCTAAGTAACTAAAACATATTCTCTAATAATGTATTTTCCAATGATCCTATTCACGTAATCCTATTCAGCAAATTTCAACTAACTTGTGTTAATAGAGTATATAAATGGAAGGAAGTGGTCTACCAAAATCCCAACCTATTGAAGTAGATAGGTATCACATACATACCAACAATGACCTCTAACAAAGGTATTGGTATTACTATGGAATTTGAGGAGAAATAGGCAAGATGAGGATAACAATAATTGTTGTATGAGGACTCAAAGTATTGAGATTAATGCAAAATGGAAACCAATCCAAACATGGTTTCAATCTTATTGGAGGGTGCCACAAACTCTACCTAAATAATTCCCAAATAAATTAGCCTCTTTCATTTGCTGATGTGGCAAAGCATGAAAGCCTAAAATCTATTTTTAATTTCCTATTCTAAGTCTAATAAGATAGGTCTATACCTCCAAACTAGAGTTGATCTAATGAGGTTATCCATAAGTTCCATCTTGTATTGAATGTATTGAAGATGGTTACAAAAAAAAATGACACCCAAGAAAAGAAAGGGATCCTTAATCCTTGTTCATTCTCAAGGCTACATGTGCGAAAACAAATCTAGGCCCTAAAAACTAAACACCCAAATATTAAGTGTACATAGTGGTGATATCAATCCCCACACCCTAGGAAAAAAAAATGAAACTCAAAGAGGATGGATTTCAATTGATTAAATATCATAACCTTAGCTATTCCAAGGTTTATCACTAACTAATGAGCATCACAAAAAATAGATAAGGAATCAAGTTGTCTTTGTAATCCATCAATGATGGAGGGCAAGAGGACCACATCATCATTGTAGAGGAGGATGGGTAGAAATACCTTGTGAAGAAGGAACCCATATCTTGGTTGGGTACACTCTCAAATAAAATACTCCAACTAATTGATGCATATCTGAACAATGTAGGTGAAACATGAAAACTCTATTTCACCCTAATGGTTCTCCTAATGAATTCTAACATAATATTTGCACTATGCAAAGTCCACCAAGGATGGAATCATAAAGATGCATGTTATTTGTGATCTAGTGCTTTGTCCTAAAACATGTTTATCCTCTAGTGATGCATGTTTTTAGGTTTCTTAGATAATTGTAGTTGAAGAGTAATTGCATACATATTAGAGATGGTATGGCCCACGATAATACTTTGATATTTATCCAAAGTAGAGCTTTCATATGATTTATGGATTAGGTGAACAATGTGATGGCATAGTGATTGTGGGAATTCTAAGAAAAGAACATGGTTAAATAAATAAATTGTGTAGCCTAGAAGTGTTAGTGTACCATGTCTAAAATTATCAGCTTAGAACACCTCCTCATTTGATATCTGTATAAAAATAATAGGAAAAAAATTCTAAGGAGAAGGAGATGAATTTTATGGGAGGCCACTTGGGTACATTATGGTGGGAATCTGTATGGGTGAACATGTACTAGGGGTCAATATTGAAAGGGATATTGGAGTAGCAAGAAATACATTATATCAAAAAAAAATTAGGGAATAGTGGAGACCTGCATAAATTTGATATACCCTTTGAGAAATAAAGAGGCCTTTATTGTGGTGGAGAGTATTGTAATAGGATTTCCTAAATATGGAGTAGGGAATGGTTGTTATTGTGAAGTACATGATGGAGCTATCTATAACAACTTTTATAGTCATCACAATACTAATTATTCATAGGGTTAAATATATGGCTCACAAAGTGGGTAATAGCATTAATAATGTGGGGATAAGAGCTAAGTGTTGTATACCAGATGGTCAAAGGAAGAAGATAGTATTTGATGGAGGTTGAATTAAGGGATGAGAAATGAGAGAGGGGTAGTATAATTTTTTAGAGGAAAGGAGTGAAGTCTTCTAGATCCCCTCCTTAAACAAAATATTAATGTAAGGACGACCTGGGAGAGGCAGGTCTTGGAGGAAGGAATTGACCAAATCTAAAGGAAAATGATAGGAGTGAGTGGTTAGCTAAAGGAATTGGTGTGATATAGAAATAACAGATATATGGAATGAGGTCCTAGTTGGAAAGGATATAATTTACCACACTAGCCCCACTACTATGAAGGAAAGATGTGAACCTGATGAAACTAAGAATTCAAGGGAGGTCATTTAGGATCAATAGCTCATGAGACTCGTCAAGTTGCAAAATATGCATATTGTAAGCTATAAGGGGTCCCAAGTGATCATTTGGAGTCCTAAGGTCCATTAAATCTTGATCACTCTCATGCAATAAAGAGCATTCTTAGAATGGTTGTGAAATGGTATTTGATAGGATTTAGTGTAGGTATTGGAATGCCCAAAGATGATGATATCCCCCAAACTTTAGTGCTAAGAAATGTCTACATATAAATCTTAGTAAGGGTCCCCAATTGCTACACTAAAAAATGTCACCATGACTATTTGTAGTTAGTATGGCTCCATCAACTGTCATACTATCCTCCTTGGCAAGTCTCATGCCTCTGCTTTTCATGTCAAACTCCAAGAAAGAGAGAAAAGTCATTTAAAGTCAATTATCTCTGGGTACGCAGTTTCTCTCAGCCTTACCTGCGTGTACGCAACCCAAGTTCACAACACCTGCGTACTTGTATGCTCTGTATGTAAAGGGGTGGGTGCGTACCCCTGTAAAGGTCAAAAGGCGCGAGTTTCATCTTAAAAAAGTTACTTGTGGTCAAATCTAGAGCATTCTAGAAGATGGTTTGACGTGTATTGAGCGCCTCCAGATGGTTCATGCACCCCAAAGAAAGAGGAACTTATCCCATCAAGAGGGGAGCTAACCCATCCAAAGAGGGGCTTATCCCATTGATGGTGGACCTGATTAACTTCCTCTAGAGCACTATAAATACAGGCATTGGGCCAGAGGGAGGGGAGGTTGAAAGCTGAACATTCCTAAGGGTAGATGCTGCTGGAATTAGGACTTCCTTGTAGAAGCTTGTGAGGAGAGATTCCCATCCTTTCTTGTTTCATTTGGAAGTGGGTGAGCTGATCAAAGTAAAGGAGAACTCTTGTTGGACCCTGGGAGGGACCTGCACAACACCAAGGCTCAGGTTGTAATGGTTTCTTTTGTTTCCTATTAATACAAATATGTCCATTCTTCTCAACAATTTGTTATTTATGAGTTGTTTCATATACTCCTTGGTCTGTATGTTAAATATGTTTTATTTTATGAGATATTCAGGTGCTATTTAATCGTTTGATTGTTAGTGAATGCAGGTTTCGAAGAGAAGGAGGAGCTCATCCGGATCGACGAGGCTGGACTACTACAACAGCGTTGGACTACAAGTAGGATCTAAACACTTGATTTCTTATATGGTAAATGCATATTTAGAGAAGGATTGTTCTTAATTGTCTTGTTTGTCACTAGAAAGCCTTAAGCTTCTAGGGAGGTTGGTTTTGTCCGCAAAATCGACTCTTTCCGCATGACAAAATGGTGACTCAACTGGGGAATCCATTGATGTGAATGATTTTTCCTTTGTGTGAAACTTTGGTCTGAGAAAGGTCATTTGTTTTCTGGTTTTTGGTTGTTTGACTGTGTATTTGGGTGGGCTACCTTAGGGTTAAATTAGATTTTACTTTTTCTTAGTTTTGCTAGAAGTACGCAGCCTCTGAGTTGAGCACAGTGTGTACCTGTACGCACTGCGGCTTTGTGCACAGAGCATACACGCACCTGTGCAAACAGGTTGCCTGCGTACCCTGTCAAAATTGAGAAAATTTCAATTTTCTCCTTTTTGCCTCTTAGATTTTGTTTGTAAGTTGTTTTTACCACCCAGATCCACTGGTTACCTGCCAGAGATCTTCATCTGAACTTGTTTCATCAGTGTCAAGTGTTTTAGTGGAATTCGTAGAGGTTCTAGCCTTAGGGTTTGATTTTTGCATTGGTCCTGTAGTGATTTTGGCTTTAGAAGTCGTAAAACCTTGGATCTCCCTGGTATTTGCAGTCTTCTTAGGAGTCGGACCTTTCATAGAATCTACCCTTGTGAGACACCTACCTTTGTTTTGTCTCTTTGCCGAATCTCGAAAAAGTTTGTTGATTGAACTGTGAATTTCATTTTACGAAAAAGAACAAAAGATTTTATGTTTGTTTTTGGCTAGTTTTTGATTCTGCATTGACTAGTCCTTAGTTAAATCACGACTGAGTAAAACATCCTGGGATCATACTTTGTAGGTTTTGGCCTCATTAGATTTGCTTATTAGGTGAATTTCTTTTGATTTGCTTTTAAGTAGCTTTGATTTGATTGTCATAGATTTGTAAAGGTTTGATTTTTGATTTTTAAATGCTTTGTTAAGTAGGAAAAAATCCCAAAAATCTCTTTTGAAAGAAAAGTTTGCTTAGTGGCATTTGAGTCTTTGAAGGAAAAGGAATTTTCGTAGAATAATTAGTGGTCATGTGTTGTATGTTTTGGAAAAGATAAAGAGATTGTTTCTTTGATTTTCATTGCCAAGAAAGTTGTCTTTATATAAATTTTGCATTCTCCAACTCTCTTAGCTAAGGAATTCATTGAAAAAGAAAATTAGTATAAATCATCCTAAGTGCATCTTTTTAGTGGTTTGAGTCGAGTCTACACACCATCAGTTTCATCTCCGCTACCTTTTGTCTTAAAAAAAAGCCATAAAAATTAACGCTTAAAGTAAAATCAACTTAGTAACTTTTTATTTACTAGGGATCTGAAACACCAATATAGATCAGGCTAGTGTCTTGGAGTAGGAGAGTAATTAACTCTCCAAGACAGCAAAACCAAACAAGTAGCTTATCTTGTGGTAGGATAAATCCAACTGTTTCATTTGTACTCTGGGAAAGCTCCTCTTAAAGGAGAAGCACGAGACCGTGTCCGAACCAGTGAGGGGATCAATCCTCCTTCATTGGGAAAGACGCCAGATACGCACGTATTACAAACGGTAAACCTCAGATTATTGTCGAGGAGCCTGGGGTCACTTGTCGGTAAACCTTGGATTATTGTCAAGGAGCCGGCAAGGGGATTGAGCTTGTTACTCTACCCTTGCGTGCTATCGGGTCGTAGACTGTTCCCCCAGGTATATTTGTTGCTGTTGGTAACCTTAGTGACAATTATCTTTAGGATTCTACCCGAGGTGACGGTGGAGGGAAGATCCCACTGTACCTGGAGCAGACGTCGACTAGACTCACTTGGATTTTCCGGGGGGTTCACTTCACTCGAGACGGTTAAAGTGGAGGAACTTGTGCCGGTCTATTCATTAAGCAGGTTGCCGGGGTAACTGTTCCACCCACCACTTCTGTACTGAATTCGGCGATGTTGGGCTTCATCACCAACTAGTGTTTTCGGTCCGGAAGGCTACTGTTTGTGTATGGTTTGACGTCCTAGATTCTTTAGGCGTGTGATTCAAATTTGTTTGGTTCTTTAGAGACTTTAGGTGGTTTGCTTTGAGATTTTACTTTGTTTGCGTGTGCAGTAGTTAAAAGTTTTTAACTGTGGCGGAATTACCGAGACAGTCCTGTAGACTTCGGGGCCAGTCTCCTGAGATTGTTACCGTGGCCGATTTGTTGAGGAAGTCCCGTAGACTTCGGGGTGAGCCTCCTCAAGACATCCCAAGTCATTACGAAGGTTTGAAAGTTCTTGTAACTCCTCCTAGTGGCAGTAAAGTAGGTTCACCTGAAGAAGGAGAGTCTTCGTTGGTAGTCCATCCAGATTACCAAAGTCTAGAAACAGGTTATAATCCTGAAGCTGTTGCAGTTTCCGAGCTTGCTGGTAGTTTTTCATCTACTAGTGATATAGGCGAAGAACCTGAAATATCTGAACCTGTTACTCCAACTTCTAGTGTTCCTGATTCACCTAGGGTAGAAAGAGTCATCACCGAAAATCTTCCTTCTGGTTTGATAGCTATTGAAGAACTTGCTCCAGAAGAAGAAGTAGGCGTCCCTATCCCTGAAGATCAACCTACCATTGATCTAAGGGAGCGTGAATCTATTTTTTACAGTCCACCTAGAAGTACTACTTGGTATCTTTCGTTAACTAATTACTTAGACAACTCAGGGATAAGTTTTTCTCCACCTCGTACTCCTTATCCACCCGGAGGTATTTATACTCCTGTAAATATGTCTAGTCAGTCATCCATGTTTACTCAACCTCCTGAATCTTTCTTGTATGGTGGTCCTTCTGTTCCTGCTGGGTATCAGTCACTTTCTGGTACTTTTGCAGGAGCATCTCCTCAACCCATTGGACATGGGTCATTAGCTGGAAACAATGGTAATAAACCGTTGGGCGTAGGAGACATTTATATGATGTCAGGTTCAATTCCCGGTTCTCAACCTCAAGGTGGTCAGTTACCGCCTGGGGGGCAACCTCAATTAACGCCTGGGGGGCAACCTCAAGGTACACAAATTGCGTCTGGGGGCAACCTCAAGGACAGTATGTACCCATGGTACAGTACATTCCTCAAGGTCAACCCCAGCCTCAATATGTACCCCAAGGTCAACCTCAGTATCAATATATGCCTCAAGGTCAACCCCAGTATCAGTACTTACCTCAAGGGTATCTACCCCAAGGTCAGTACTCGAGTCAAGGTTATCAACCACCTCAAGGTCAATCTTACGTTCAAGGTATGGGAAATGTACCTCTCAATTATCAATCCTACCCTCAATCCGGTTATGGATCTCAATATCCTCAACCTGTCATGGGTCAATACCCTGGAATGAACATAGTGTGGGATCCATCACAAATTCAACAAGTGTTGCAGCCAAGCGTACAGTTGTCATCTCAAACTGGACAACCTGTGGTTTCTGGTCCACCCCAGCAACCAGTCCAGTCTAATGTTCAAACTTCTGTACCTTCGGTAGTTACTCAGTCGCCAATTGCACCTAGTACTCCATCTCAAACGACTGCTGCAACTACCGCAACATCTGTTTCTTCCACCACACTTACTTCTGGAGTATCGACAGCTCCGGTTTCTACTATTTCTGCCACTACTCCACAGACATCTTTACCATTGTCTGGATCTACGATTCAAACTACGGTTCAGATGCTTGTGGGGTAGCCCGGTTTAAGTACGGTTGTCACTACTCAACCACAATTTGTTTATCAACCGTACCAGGGACAGTACCAATACGGGCCTGCTGTCCAACAACCGGTTTACCAGTATCAACCGTATCCTAGGTACACTTATCAACAACCACAGCAACCCCAGTACGGTCCGGTTAATCCTGGTTTTCCGGGAGGATACAATATCCCGAATGCGATTCCTGTTCCAAGTTATCCTGGATATCCTCCTCCTGGGACTAGTCTTGTGACTCAGAGTTTTAGGGATCCTAATCGGCAATTGCCGTTTATCGCAACTTTGGATTTACCAGACTTGACGCGCCTAACGAACGATCCAATAAATTATCTTCCGTTCTGGTCGCCAATGCCAAATAAGTTGCCCAGTGACATACCCAAGTTCGAAGGTAAGTCTGGAGAGGATCCATCAAATCACGTGATGACTTACCACCTCTGGTGTGCTTCAAATTCCATCTCGGATGATTCCATCCGTTTACGTCTTTTTCAGCGTACGCTCATTGGTCTCGCGGCCAAGTGGTACATTGAGTTACCACGGGCCTCTTTTTATAATTTTAGTCAGTTAGCTACCTCGTTCTTAACACATTTTCAGTTGCCGGTCAAATATGATAATGGCACCGAGTTATTAACTTCATTAAAACAGTCGACGTCCACTTATATTTCCGACCATATTCATGAATGGAGACGTCGAAGGCGATTAGTGAAAGTTTTTATCCCGGACCAAATCTTAGCTGAATGGTTTGTTAAATCATTATTACCGAAGATTACTGAAGACGTAGCTAAGGCCGGAGTAGTTACTGAAGAGCAAGTGATTGCTCAAGCGCAGTACCTTGACTTAGTTTATACTCAGTCGGGTACGTTACACGAAAAGATCCCAGATCTTCCAAAGTCGAATCAAATCGTTGCTGCTCCTTCGGGATCTCATGCTGCTGATGGCATGATTGGTACAGTAAATACTAAAAGCAAGAAGAAGTCTTCAAAGAATTCTTCGCCCATTATCACCCTACCAGACTCCCCGATAGGAGAATCTTCTGCTGAAGTCTCCGCTGATATTCACGTTGTAGAGTCATCTACGGCTAAATCAAAAAACGGTGGGAAGAAGAAAGGCAAGAAGAAGAATAAAGCAGACAAAACTCCAAAGGAGAAAACAGAAAAGTCGGAAACCAATGACGAAAAGCGCAAGCCCCGTTATCCTTGTCTTATTTGTGAAGAAGATCATTTTACAAGAGATTGCCCTCATCGGGCCGAGGTTGCGAAACTCGTCAAAGGTTCCCAAATTCCTGCTGTCTTGAAGGATCCATTTCCGAAAGATAGCAAAATGATAGGTTCTTCCTCGAGTGCCGTCGAAGAACCCATATTGATGATGTCTCATGTAAGGATTGCGACTCGATCACACGATTATGGTAGTAAAAGTTCTGTTGATGGATCGAAAGAAGCAGAATCTTCTCAGTCAAATCCATCAACCTCAGCTCCCGGTTCCGATCCACTACAGATCAAGAAACCTAACCCTGACTTAGTAATTAAACCGCCCGCCAAGGGTGTACTTCGAAGGTCTGCTTTCAATCCACATGCGAGAGCGGCCCAGAATTACAACATTGTTGAGGATTTAGTTGTTTCACCCTCAGCAATGTCGGCTTTAGAAGTGCTGCAATCATGTCCAGCACAACGAAAATTACTTTTGTCGGCTATAGGAGCTGTTGATGTTCAGGACCCGAACCTGATAATCTTTGATCTATAAAATAGTACACCGCGTTTACCTCATCAGATGGCTTTCCAGATCCCAGTGATAGTAAAAAACAGGCCTATTCATCGGACTGTAATTAATGAGGGAGCTTCCACGTGTATTATGTCGATACAGTGCTGGAGATCGCTTAGTTCTCCTTCACTAAATCAATCCCCGACAATTCTTAAGGCCTTTGATGGCCGTGGGTTCCATCCGTTTGGCATTCTACAGGATTTGCCTATAGGGGTTGAAGGAAAAACTGTTAGTCTAGATGTGGAGGTGGTTGATGCCCCTCTAGACTACAACCTTCTCTTGGGTCGAAGTTGGTCTTACGCTATGACAGCGGTCGTCTCATCGGTCGTCAGAGTAATAAAATTTCCACATAATGGCAAGATCGTGACCATAGACTAGCTGGCTTACTTTTCATCCGACCCAGCCTCTTCAGAAAGTATCCAGCATGTCGGTAAAACGACTATCCCTTATAAGGATGTTGGTGTAAGATTAGTTAAAGACGCCGGTTTACTGGGAACTTTTCCTTTTCCTCCAATCAATGTCGTGTCTTCGTTCGCATCCATTCATATGATTACATCAGATACCATTGTTTACGACGATCCTTGGATCGTTCCTTTCGAATCTGAAATAGACTCATTTGGTGATGCTATGCCTTTGAGTCCATATGAAATTGCTTATGAAGCCGTGCAGTCTTTTACCGACCTGCGTTCAACCAAAATCGACCAAATGAATGTGGTCCATGAGGAATCACTTTTCACTTCAACCTCGGAGTTAATAGCGTTTCCCGAAGTTGTGTCATCTGACGAACAACTTTGCGAAGTCCTGTGTGTAGACGATTTACCATGGGAAGATCTCCATCATAGATCTTCGTTTTTGCCCGAGGATGATCGTTTTGAAAACGATTTCTCATCAGTTTTTACAGCTGAATATGTCAAAGAAGCTCAGAGTCCAATGAAACATCCTGATTCAGAGCTGAATTTGGGAAACATCTCTCGCACTGTTCCCATTGACATTTCAGTCAAGCCCGGAATCATTGAAAACATTCATATAGGTGCCTCGTGTTCAGATGATGAAACTCAAACATACAAGGCGCTATTTCCAGAATTCCGCGACGTGTTTGCCTGGTCCTATGAGGAAATGCCAGGAATTGATCCCGCAATTGTTGTCCATGAGATTAAGACCTACCCGGACGCTAAACCCGTTCGGCAACGTTTGCGTCAGATTCACCCTCGAAAAGCGGCTGCAATTAAAGCAGAAGTCGAGAAGCTGTTGAAAGCAGGTTTCATTTATCTGATCCCCTTAACAGATTGGGTATCGAATATTGTTCTGGTTAACAAAAAACAAGGAACAATAAGAATATGTATCGACTATAGGGATATCAATCGTGCTTGTCCCAAAGACAACTATCCAACACCCTATATCGATCAAATAATTGATGATTGTGCCGGCAGTGAAATATTTTCCTTTATGGACGGTTTTTCCGATTACAATCAAATCAATATTCTACCTGCCGATCAACCAAAAACGGCTTTCATTTGTCCATGGGGGACATTTGCTTATTGCAAATTACCTTTTGGGCTTAAGAATGCCGGAGCCACTTTTCAAAGGGCGATGTCTTATGTGTTTCATGACATCAAACACATTGTGCAACCGTACCTCGATGATTTGCCTGCTCATTCATTACATCGAGTTGATCACCTTGTCCATTTACGCGCAATCTTCATGAGGTGTAGGCATTATCGTATACGTTTGAACCCACACAAATGTGTCTTCTGCATAGAAGTGGGACGATTGTTAGGATTTGTAGTTTCAAAAGCCGGCATTCACGTCGATCCCTCGAAGGTAGAAGCTATCATCAAATTGCCTCCTCCTTCGAGTCTTCGCCAACTCCAAAGTTTGCAGGGGAAAGCAAACTTTCTACGCTGATTCATTCCTAACTACGCCGAGGTTATAAAAGGTTTTACACAGTTGTTGAAACAGAACGCTCAATTTTCTTGGGATGAGATAGCTCAGCAATCTTTTGATGCACTTAAGCACGCGTTGACCCATGCACCGTTGTTGCATCCTCCCAACTACAACCAAGATTACTTTTTGTACCTCGCCGCCTCTCATTCCACTATTGGAATGGTGTTAGTTCAGGAAGACGAATTCGCAACGGAACATGTGATATATTATCTTAGTAGGACGTTAAATCCCACTGAGCTAAAATATTCGCATGTGGAGAAATTGGCCCTGGCAGTCGTTCAGGCTGTCCAACGTTTTCGTCATTACATTCTTCTCTGTAAAACTATAGTCATTTCGGATTGCAACCCTATGATCTACATTTTGACTAAACAATTGCTAGGGGGCAAGTACTCTAAATGGATCGTTATCCTGCAAGAGTTCGACTTAGAGTTTGAAAAATCTAAGTCTAAGAAATCTTTAGTCTTTGCAGAGTTGATGTGTGACTTCCCGCGTGCTGACACGGAAACTGTGGCAGAGGAACCCATTGCGGACGAATCTTTGTTTCTCATCAGCACTTTAGATCCGTGGTATGGGGATATAATCGTCTATCTCCAAACCCAATCCTTTCGGCCCGAAGCTTCAAAGTCGAAACGTCGGAAAATTCGATTCCAGTCCCAACAGTACAAAATCATTGGAGATACTCTTTATCGCCGTGGGGCAGACTTGGTTTTCCGACGTTGCTTAACTCACAAAGAGGCAGAAAGGGTTTTGAATGACTGTCACTCTGGGGCGTGTGGCGGTCATATGTCTGGATATGCCACAGCTCAGAAGGTGTTGCGTGCTAGCTACTTCTGGCCGTCCATGTTTAAAGATTGTATCATTGCGGTCCAAAAATGCCACAACTATCAATTGTTTGATCGCAAGATGCGCGCACCACCAGCTCCTCTCCACCCTATAATTGTCGTTGGTCCTTTTGCCAAATGGGGTATCGACTTTATTACATGTAACCCTCACTCGGCCGGGGGGCATGCGTATATCATCCTTGCGGTTGATTATTTTACTAAGTGGGCCGAGGCGATGCCTACATTCGAGGCAGACGGCAAGACAGCTGCGATTTTCATATTCAATCACATTATTGCTAGGTTTGGTGTCCCACAAGCGATAATCACTGACCATGGGCGCCATTTTCGAAACATTATGATGACAGAACTTACAGGCCAGCTTGGTTTGCGTCACGATAGCTCAACTCCTTATTATCCACAAGCCAACGGTCTGGTTGAGTCCATCAACAAAGTTTTGGTTATCATGATCCGACGAATCATTGGGATTCATCGGTCGAATTGGCACAACATGTTATTTTCCGCGCTTTGGGCATACCGAACTTCAGTGAAAACATCAACAGGGTTCACTCCTTTCCAACTAGTTTATGGTTTGGAAGCTGTGTTGCCCATTGAATGCGAAATCCCATCACTTCAAATGGCTGTCGAATTACTTCCAGCTACTTCCGAAGAGGAGAAGCGTTTATTATACTTAGCTCAATTAGATGAGACTCGACGCGATGCTGCACTGGCAATCGAGACTCATGCAAAACGAATGAAAGCTCAGTATGATCGAAATGTGACCCCTCGAAATTTTTCGGAAGGAGACCTAGTGCTATTGTATGATCAAGCTAACGATAAATTAGGTGCTGGAAAATTCGTTCCTATGTGGCATGGGCCCTACATTGTTAAGCGAAAGCTAGCAAAAGGGGCCTATGAGCTGGTTGACTTTGACGGGGACTCTTTGGGTAAACCCAGAAATGGACTTTACCTAAAGAGGTACTATGCTTAAATGATGGGTGTGAAGATTTTAGTTAAGTTAGTTAGGTTAATTTTTCTTTCTCGCTAGTGTGTTTGTTAGTTTAGACAGTGTGCTTAGCTTAGAAAGTGTGTTTTTCGTCGTTATTCTGCTTATCTTGGTTTTACCCTTGATGTTTGCAGATGTCGATGCCTCTCCAAACGTACATTGGAATTGTTGATGGTGCTTGTCGTAATACACGGAATATCTCTTCCGCAGCTTGGGTTATTTATTCACCCTCTAACGAATTAGTTTCTATGCATGGGGTGAGCCTCGGTCAAACAACAAACAACATTGCAGAATACAGTGCAGTGATTGAGTTATTATCTGAATCCATTTCATTTGGGATTCGGAGTTTGATAGTGAGGTTAGATTCTGAACTCGTTGTATTACAGCTTAATAGAGTATATGCTATTAGAAATCCAGTGTTATTAAGGTTATTTTTTAGAGTGCGTCTCTTGGAACGTGAATTTGATTACATTGAATATCAGCATATTCCAAGGTCTTTAAATACATTAGTAGATGCAATTGCTTCACGAATGTTAGACAGACATTTGCAATAACCATACATGTAAATTTAAAAACATTTAATTAAACATGTTTAACAAGATAAGCCGGTAATAATGATATATATAGATAGGAGTGTGTCAAAAATACATCGTCTTCGATCATAGGTTGAAAAACACCTTATGATCGGCAAAAATGATAAGTAAAAAAAACCAAAATGTCACATGTGTCTACAAAGTGACCATCCAATCACTGGTGGTGCTCCCTATACGACACCACTGCACGGGCTACCCTACACAAGAACCTCCTAAAAGGTCCTGGGACTGCGACTACATAGCGCTGAAGTCTGATAGGAATATCATCTATAGTAGTCTCTGGTATATCCGCCGTCAGACGCTCTAGATCCTGCTCCAACTCAGCTAAGGTCTCTGCAGCCGCGTCCTGTGGGACCGGTGCCGGTGCAACTGGTTGTCTCCTCTCGAAAGGCCGGAGATTGGCTGGACGCCGTGGACCTACATCTGCATTTTGAAAATTTTTACTGTCAGTTTTGAGACGATATATAAAAACAAAAAAATATAGATAATTTAAAAACTTGTGAAAAATGAAGTACCTCTGTCATCCCATTGTTCTCCCTGTGGAAGAACCATGTCCGGATCACCGCGAAAATCCACTCCGGCATAAGGAAAATCCTGGATCGCAAAGACCTGGTCCTCCAACCAGTGAAAGTAACCCGCAGGAAATCGGACAACTCCCGCTCCCTCATCAGGATGCCGGGCCATCACCGCAACCCATCGCATCAACTTTGGCTCCCGAGGAGGCCCAACCTCAACAGTGAGATGCTGCGGGATCAACATCGGAACTCTCTCTAGGGAAAAGCTCACAACAAAAGGCCCATACCCAAAGGTCTTTAATTGCCTGTTCTTTGCCCTAGTCAGTTGGCCCTTCATATTGGCCAACACAGCGTCGCACCAGTTGAAAATGGTGCCTCGGAAGCAATCAATAGCCATCCGCATCTGGGATCCAGTGGCAATGTGCAAAGCGGCAGCCCCGCAAAGTCTGGTAACTGTAAAGGCAATTACCATAAGTTCAGGTCGGGATATGTATTTGATTTCTATCCCCTTCTCCTGGTTTTGATTATTGCACCACTCTAGCCGGAGACTAGCAAGGGATTGGCCACCCGGCCTAGTCCCGAACAGAGACAGTTGCTCGCCCCTATTAGGCAAACCAGTGAGAAAATATATGTCTGAGGGCTCTATCTCGAGCTGGTGCCCTCCGATGTAAAAACATTGATCCTGAACGTTCCACCTTTCAACCAGCCACTCTAAGAATCGCACCTGGGCCCTCATGCCAGGTATGGCCCAGTATTTGTAGAGACCGCATGCCTTCAAAGCATCAATGGAAGGTTGATGATCTATTGCGGCCAAATCGACATCTTCGTGTTCTCTTTCGTGCCAATCAAGCATGGTGGGCAATCTACACACCAGAAAACATCCATTAGAATTCACTAAATCAAAAATTAATGGTTCAAATTTGAGATTTGGGGGTTTAAAAATGCTTTGCGCAGAGTACGCACCCCGCGTTCAGAAACAGAGCGTGGGTACGCAACTGCTCTGAAGGTAGGTTGCGTACACCTGCCATTTTCCCAATGGAGAAAATGTCGGGGTACGCAGGTCACCCATGGGGCACCTGCGTACCCCGAAAAGCGGATCTTGAAACCCCAAAGCCCCCAAAAAATCAAACTAGGGCCTAAAATGAAATTCTAAATGGATGAAAACAAAGAGGAGGATGTTGTGAAATACCTGAAAGAGACGGCGCTCGATTCCGACGGTCGGATTCTCCGCAAAGTCCACGGGAAGTTTCTTGCCAAAAGCCCTTTTCTCTCCCTCAACAGTGAAATGGTAAAAATAACATGGTAAAAGGTCTTTTTATAGGTTTTTTGGATAAATGAATGCTAAGTTTGTTTATTTTTCACCATGGAAGGATATTTTTCAATGTATTTTTGCCTATCTTAAACAGGTATGAGTAATGTGTTGTTTTTGTGCAGGACAAAAGGACTTTCAGGGAAAATTATCATTTTTCACGAACCAAGACATCAGAGTCATCTTTTAAGCCCTTTTCTGACTCCTAAAACATGAAAAGATTGTCGAGCGTTTCTTTTACACTCGTTAAAACGGAATTAAAAGACGGTCCCCTTATAGTCATTTTCTGACCGTAAAAACAGGAAAAGATTGCCGGGTTTTTGTCGTTTCAAACTCGATACTGGAAATAAAATGACGTGTCCTTGATCGCTTTTTACTTTTCAGGTCAAAGACACTAACTATGAAAGTACTCCTTGGTCGTAAAAAACCAAGCGGTTTTCTCAAGTATTATTTTATACTTTTTCGGGCTTGGGAGACACAAATTTATGAAAAAGTTCAACCCTGGAGTCTTCTTTAGTTTTTTCAGACTCTCTAAAATTGAAAAACACCGAGTTTCTCCTATACTGGACTCGTTAAAATTTCACAGTAAAGGACCTGTTCGATTACAAACAGGAACGGACCACTCCTTCTTAGGGTTCGAATCTAAACTAAGTTGGACTCATCCGAAGGATGAGCTTATAATCAAGCATATGTTATCCTCCTCAAGCTTGTAAAAAATAAAGAGGTACTTGCCAGAAATGGTGGGGGAAAAGAGAGAAAAATGAGCCTATTTGTTATCCTTTGTCACAGAAAAAACCTTATTACCACTCTTGAACACGACACTTTTCATTCACCTGGGTTGGGAAATCCTTTGTCTTAAAGTTGATTAAACCACTTTGAAAGTCTTCAACCGTTTCTGGGTATTAACTTTGGGTCAATCGTCGCCAAGCCATCTGTCGTGTCGTTATGTGTTCAAGAGGTCTCTGCAAATAAACCATTCATATGCAAAATACTTGTCATCCATTTTGACCATCCCTGAGTCAGTCCTTACAGCAACATTTCTTCAACTTGAACTATGATTTCGTGTTGTGGGCTTGCTTGCAACGGGTCGCTTTCTATCGACATCAGCACATTATCTAGAGAGATGACTTAGAAATCGTCAGTACCTTGAATTCTGCATGCATCAATGGCAGGTTTCTCGCCTTTGACGACAGTTTACATCATTGACATTCGATCAAAGGATTCCGTGACATGTTCGACATCAACCCATTCATTCGCATCTCATGGATTGTACTGGGTACTTTGAGAACCATTAACATCACTGGTGGTCTCTCTCACACTTGTTAACAGTTTACATCATTGAATGGTAATCAAGTGGTTTCTACCATGTTCGACATCAACTCATTTATTCGCATGGATAGAATCATACCAATTCGGGAAGTAGAAATGAAGACCCTGGATCTAGTTTCCACCATCCAGGCTGCGAGGAGTTTTGTATTCATTATATAGTAGACTAATCATAAACAGATGGCTGCGTCCATACTGTGTCTACATGTGTCTATGATTGTGATGTACTACAAAATCATTCCTGTATCAGAGCAGTAGTTAGATTGTTAGTTAAAGTTTTCAATCTATGGGAATGCCTACCTCAGCGATGATATCATCTTATATATGTATTTGTGTTGAATATTTGCAGGTTCTGACCGGGATCTCCACAAGATAATCCTTGAAATGATAAAATACTTCACCCTTCCTAGATGATATAAAACCCTAATCTACTACAGGCTTCGCACTTTAGGGGGCAATCGGTTACACTAAAAAATTTCACCATGACTATTTGCAGTTAGTATGGCTCCATCAACTGTCATACTATCCTCCTTGGCAAGTCTCATGCCTCTGCTTTTCATGTCAAACTCCAAGAAAGAGAGAAAAGTCATTTAAAGTCAATTATCTCTGGGTACGCAGTTTCTCTCAGCCTTACCTGCGTGTATGCAACCCAAGTTCACAATACCTGCGTACTTGTACGCTTTGTATGTAAAGGGGTGGGTGCGTACCCCTGTAAAGGTCAAAAGGCGCGAGTTTCATCTTAAAAAAGTTACTTGTGGTCAAATCTAGAGCATTCTAGAAGATGGTTTGACGTGTATTGAGCGCCTCTAGATGGTTCATGCACCCCAAAGAAAGAGGAACTTATCCCATCAAGAGGGGAGCTAACCCATCCAAAGAGGGGCTTATCCCATTGATGGTGGACCTGATTAACTTCCTCTAGAGCACTATAAATACAGGCATTGGGCCAGAGGGAGGGGAGTTTGAAAGCTGAACATTCCTAAGGGTAGATGCTGCTGGAATTAGGACTTCCTTGTAGAAGCTTGTGAGGAGAGATTCCCATCCTTTCTTGTTTCATTTGGAAGTGGGTGAGCTGATCAAAGTAAAGGAGAACTCTTGTTGGACCCTGGGAGGGGCCTGCACAACACCAAGGCTCAGGTTGTAATGGTTTCTTTTGTTTCCTATTAATACAAATAAGTCCATTCTTCTCAACAATTTGTTATTTATGAGTTGTTTCATATACTCCTTGGTCTGTATGTTAAATATGTTTTATTTTATGAGATATTCAGGTGTTATTTAATTGTTTGATTGTTAGTGAATGCAGGTTTCGAAGAGAAGGAGGAGCTCATCCGGATCGACGAGGCTGGACTACTACAACAGCGTTGGACTACAGGTAGGATCTAAACACTTGATTTCTTATATGGTAAATGCATATTTAGAGAAGGATTGTTCTTAATTGTCTTGTTTGTCACTAGAAAGCCTTAAGCTTCTAGGGAGGTTGGTTTTGTCCGCAAAATCGACTCTTTCCGCATGACACCAATATAATCGCTATGGAGAGAAAAACCTCAGAACTTGTGAGGAAAGTAGCATATTACAATGAAAATGTCTCAAGGAAGGCGTAGCAAACCATGGAATTAGATCCACATGAATCTAGCATAACAATATTATGAAATCATGGTCACTCTTCTATGTAAAGAGTCTCTAATCAAGCAAGCTACTCCATTTGAACCTCAACACCATCTGCAACTCCATGTATCATATATACAAGTTGATAAGAATTGGTATATTGGATCGTCTAAAATGAGATTGGTTGGAATCTCATGGGTTAAAAAAAAAAAGGTTATCTTCAATGGTTTAAGTTCATTGTGAATCCAACTAAATGAAGGATAAAATATTCTATTTCAATTATAGCATCCCACAAAAGTTTTGATCCCTCGATCCCTTGATGAGGAAAATTTGGTAGGCCTTGGCCGATTCCACTTGTTTTGAGGAGAATCTCTAATAATGACCCTAAGATCTTCAATAATAACCATTTATCAGCATTTAAAGTTATGCAAACCTATTCCTTAGATTGTTTGATATATGCAACCTATGATTGTAATGTCCTGTTGATGGTGTTATACCCGCCAACATGTCAAGGGGATCTCCCGGGTAAGAAGTCCCAATTAGACCTTAGACCGTTTGGTGTAGGAATCCCAGCAGTGGGTCATATGGTAATGCCTTGACTGCGATTTTGCACAGAGGCAAGCAAGATAACTTTTTTAGTAGCAAGGGTGTGACCGCTGCAGTGAGTCAAGGAAGGTGCATGAGAGGTTCTAACACTGATGGGTTGAGATGAGTGTGCCCCTTAGCAACCTGTAACAGTACTTGGATGGGAAGGGAACACACGAGCAAAGATGCATCACAAGCTGGAAAGCAAGTCATCTGGAAATCCAAAGTGATGGTTAAACCAATCAACACATTTCATAAAGATTCATACATGCTCATACAGAACAGTCGATAAATGCGTGCGTAAGAAAGCAAGCACATATGCCATTTAGAGTAAACAACACAGCTAGAATACAATACAACATATGCATGAAACATGATGGATATTATTATATAAATAAGTGTTAAGTTCCAGTCATACAATACATCCATGTACACCCGCTAGCCCCAATAGTGGAACGTTACAGCCACATATTTCTGCTCCTCCAAAGAGATGTTCTAGCTCCGTGCAGTGGAGAAGCCAAGGCACGTTACAATATTGTCCAAGCTCTCTCCAAGATAGTCTTATCAAAAGCTTGGTTGACCAAAATCCTATACAATGAGTTATGAGGGACTATTTATAGAAAAGGGTGGGGTGGCCCTTGACATTCCCCTTTGTGACCGTTCAACTACCCTCATGACTCTTCACCTACTTTATGACTGTTACATTCAACTATTGACACTTGACTTACACTTGACATGACTTGACATTATAATGTACATGTACCCATGTGAAAAAAATGGCTTGAGCAAGCCAAGCTAGACATCACTCTGACTTAGACAACCATGGAAGTCCAAATCCTAAACATCCTCATGCTGATGAACAGTAACATATTGATGCCAAGATCTGTAGTCCTTGATGGTGTTCATGTGTTCCGTGGTGACATCCATCTGAAACCTGACTCTTGCCTCCATAGCATCCGGGTACACTGCTCAGGCTCCTTTGTCCAACTCGTCTAAAAGCATGCACATCATTGTCTTCAATGTGGTTGGACTAGCAACATACTTGTGCATGATGTCTGCACTAATGGGCAAGTCTAGGCTGGTGGCAATGCGCATCAACTCATTGAAGTACGAGTCAAGCTCTAGTCAGACCTGTTTCTTTGTCTTCACCTGGGTGAGAGTCCCAAGTGATGGGATCGCATGTGTGCACACCACAACATCCATACTCTTGAATACTCGTGCATGGGAAGCATGTATGCTAGTGATGAACTGTGGGAGCTCTTCATAATTCCAGATCTGACTCCAGATACGTGCCTTCAGCTCGACCGCATTGGCCCTCATCATCTTAGGCAAGTGAAGTGGGGCTCCCTTGTACTTCATCGTCCATGTTTGCATGTCATCAACAACAACATGCAAGTTCATCAAGATACGTGCTCTTCTAGCACATCATTTCTGCCATCTATTGAGATGGACGACTACCTTGTGCACGGTACCAAACTTGGAGTACAATGCTCGCATAATTGTGTCAAGGGACAATACTTCATCTAGTATTGCCTTCTTCAGTTCAGCTCGGGTGGACATTGTCACCAAGTCTCCTCCTTGCTTGGTCATTTGTAGTTCCTTTGCCATTCGCTCATTCTCAACTATTAGGAAGCGAACACTTGAGCTAGTGGCTTCAGCATACACTCTAGTTGCATCACCCAAGGCAGCTAGATGTTTGCGCTCATCAATCACGATCAATCATTCCTCAACTTGCACAAGAGACGTATGATCCTTCCAAGTTGACACTCTGCGAGACTGCACAATTCTATGTTGGGATTCGCCAAACGAGATGTTGTGCATCTCTTCTTCTAGCTCATCACCAAGGATCTGAGTGCCTCCTTGGTCATTTGATACTTTTTCATCATCTAGATGCATTGAAGCAAGTGAGTCAACCTATTTGCAGTAAGGCATGAGGTCGGTGTCCTGTTGCAGCTCCTGCTACTCCATGTCTGCATCCAACTGTTGAAGTGCTTGTTCTATCTCATGAGAGAAGTCTTGCCCCTGTGATGGTTCACCCTGTTCACCTCATGACAGTTGTTATGATGAATCAATTACTTGTACAGGAGTTGCTTCATCTATTTGCACATGTTGCCCCCCTATTATATCTGCTATTGTTGCGCTTCTCTCTCTTGTTTGTGCAAATCTTGTTCCTTTCAGAGTTTCTCCCTCAGCTCATGCAACTCTTTCTCTGCTTCTTCTATTCTCTCCTTATCCCTCTGCCTTTGCATGATTCGCATGTTGCACTGGTGCCTCTTTTCCTCTATAGCCATTGTTGCTTTCTCTACCAATATATCTGCTCGAAACTTGTAGCTTTGCTCCTCCTCCATGTGATCGACAATCTTCCTCTTACCTTTGTCGCACACTGGTATGCTTTCCTTTGCTTCCACTATTGCTACTACTGTTATTGGTGCTCTTTTTGATCCTACTTCATGTTGCTTCGCTAACCACTCCACGGCGAAGCCGACCTATTCATTGGGTCTGGAGAAACAGTATAAATAATTCCATGGGTCCTCCTCGGCCCAATGAAATGCCTCATGGATCTAATTCAACTGAACTTTGGTGCAGTGATCCTTCACAATGAAATGTTGGTCATCTATTCTGCTTCCTCATCTATTGTGCTTCCTCATCTATTCCTCATCTATTGTCGCACATTGGTATGCTTTCCTTTACTTCCATTGTTGCTACTGCTACTGCTGGTGCTCTCCGTGATCCTGCTTCATGTTGCTTCGCTAACCACTCCACGGCGAAGCCGACCTATTCATTGGGTCTAGAGAAACAGTAGAAATAATTCCATGGGTCCTCCTCGGCCCAATGAAACACCTCATGGATCTAGTTGAACTGAACTCTCGTGTAGTGATCTTTCACAATGCAATGTGGGTCATACGGATTGTAGCTTCGGAGGTCAAGTGGGTACTTCCTCATCTATTCTTCTTCGACATCTGCTTGCTTGATACTCTAGATCTCATATAACCCAATCCTCAATGTAATAGTGGGCCAAGGTGCCTTCTTCTTCCGATGCAATCTAGCTGTCAATCATACCGAGATGTGATATGCTACTTCCTCCATGACAAGTACATCCAAGGTAAACTTTGGAAGAAAATGTAGAGGCTTCTCCACACTGAACATTCGGATGAAAGCGTCAGAAGGTGAGGCATACCAATATGCAATGCCTAACAATACCTCCATTGCTTCCTTTGATATGCAAGGTGGATCATATTCAAATATCATCTTGTACACAGGGGTGACAAAATGATGGGAAAATTGTGTGATTATTCCTCTGAAGCTGCATTCGGACCACAACTTGAAATATGTGTTCACAGCAATCTCCACTGGTGACCATGCCCATTCCAAGCCCGGGAACTCCTGTCGAGCACAGACTGCATCTAAGATGTAGGAGGACATGTAGATATTTGCATGCATACCTTTGGGCGACTATCGAGCTTTCGTTACTTGTTCCTTCAACTGATGAGCCAATATGCCAAACCAGTTACACGGTTTTCCTTCTCTGGCCACATGGTCCAGTGCAATCACCCAACTCTGTGGGAAGGTTTCTATGTTGGCTTGGCCATACAATCGACATGCAAATATGACCAAGTATTGGTACACCTTCCTCGGTATCTTCATCTTGTAGACTGGTTGGGTGTCAACTTGAATCAAGTTGGCTCCTTTACTGAGTTCTTCAAAATGTCTCTAGAGTCAGCATTGTTGTTGGGTAAGTTGAACGGATTCTTCATGACAGTCATAAGCTTTGACATCTGATACATCTCATCATAATCCCATGCCCAGAAGGTTGCAAGCTTCATCTCGCTAACACTGCTCAAGGTCATTGTCTTGGGATCAGTGTGAGAGACGATCTAGTGTATCATGTTAGCGCATGGGAATGCGAGATATCTGCATACAATATGGTACAATCCAGACTTGTGAATGTTCACATACACCTAACGATCTTCTAGGTCTTCCCCAAATTTTCTTGCAAATGTTTCACTGACCTCTTTCCACTTCAGTTTGATGTCCTTGTCTATATACAACTTTGTATCTTCATAGATTGGCAGACCAGAGGACACTCACTCAACTGCTGCTCCAGCTGCATTTCCATTAGTGTCCTGTGATCCTGTTCTCTTGGAAGCCATTGAGATGGATGAACACCTGAAATATCTGGAGACAAGAAACATGCATGGAAAGAAATCTGTTAGCGAAAACCAAAGCAAATTTAGGGAATGACACAGCACATACTTGGGAAACTGATGGGCAAGATTGCACAATTTCTTCTAGGAGGCTAGGTGACTGGCTACTAGAACTGAGAAAAAGGAAGTCTGGGCTACCTAGGAGGTAAGACTAGCTACTGGACTTACGCAATGCGCAATCCAGACTGGTTTTTGGCTGATGGGATTGTACAATGCACAATCCCAGCTGGGAGTGATTGCAGGCTCAGGGACTACATTGCGAAATTTTCAGGGCCAGTAGTCGTTGTCCCTTAGAAATGCACAAAATAGTCCTGGAGGGAAGTGCTGGACAGAAATGCGCATTTCTGGAGAGGAAGACAGAGCCTTATTTTCCCAGATTGCACAATGTTGTCTTATTGAAGGCAGAGTCCAGGCCAAGGTTGGCCCGACTCACCGATGGGCAACTGAAAGAAAATATGACAGTGAATGCATGGTGACACTACGTGATAGCAGAAGTGATTGACAATGCATGCAAACATGAATGAAACATTCAACAAATAGAACAACATGCATGTGGGTGAAGCGATTTGTTGAATCGGCGACCATTCATGCAAAACAGTTTCATGCATGCGAGAGCAGTGAGATAGCAACGAAAACTGAAACAAAGCTAGGACAAGCTAGTATACATGTAAACGAAATCAAGAATTCAAATAAATCAATCAAAAAACACTCACACAAGTGAACACACAAAAAGCGACTGAAATGTTGAAAAAGACAAGTTAAGGTCACTTACCCATGAATAGCTGAGCTGGATGTGTCGAAGAATCCTGGATGTGTTGTGGGATGTCAGAGCTCCAAGATTGATGTGAAAGAATGAGCTCTGATGCATCGAATAAATAAGTTTTGAGCTCAAGACTTGCATGCCACAAATCTAGGAAAAAGCGACACTTGGAGGAAATTTTCTAAAACAATTTTGCTTGTAACCTCCAGCTGCTAAAAATAGCTCCCTGAATCATGGGATTCCTTTTTCATGTTTACTTTTTCTATTCCGGGAAAAATAAATCCATGCATGCAAGTCAATTTTCCTTGGTCCCAGGTGGAACTGGTCAATCGGACTACTCATGCATGAAGTTGCTCAACTACTTGAGAAAAATGTGCATTTCTGGCTGGGAGTTGGGCTAGATGCCGAGGAGATTTGCTCAATTTCTGGGTAGAGAAGATGAATGCTACCCAAATTTGTGCAAATTCTGGGCTGAGCAACCCTAATAGGGAAAATTGCGCAATTTTCACTAGGAGTGATCACTGGCAGAATTCTGGAGCCCAGCAGGCTGCCAGACAAGATTGCACAATTTCTGGAGGGAAGGCTAGTTTCCCTCCAGAAATGTGCAATTTCTTGGGGAAGTTGCTCAACTTGCAGCTAGACCAAGTCCGAGTGAACATCCTGTGAGGGGAATGCATCAATTTGTGATCGACAAGCTGCCTTTGTGCAAGTAAAACATTGAAGCTTGTGTATTTGATGAAGCAAGACAAGGTGTTGTGAAAGGTGGGCAGGGAGGCTCCAAAATGAAGCTAAGGAAAAATTCTGGAGGGTGGTTGTAGCCGCTACAATACTTGGTGACACACTAGTAGAATTCTAGCTCTCTAAATGGACCTTGTTCATGAAAAGCAAGTCTAACATCTCCAAAAGTATTATTCAGTTCTCAACTCATCTTGGTTTCACACTAGCTTGATTGTAAGGTGTATCATTTGCCAAGCTCTTGGTCGATTGACACACATTCCAAGCCAAGGTAACGCAGTTGTTTCAATTGGGGTTGAGGGGTATATTGGTGCACAAGCAGTATAGTCATCAGAGTCTTAGTTTCAGTGTTGCTCCTCTGCCAGTAGACCTAGACAGTACCCCAACAGATTCACATAGGAACACAAGCATGGCTCCGCTGCCAGTGAGACTAGTCAGTACCCTAGCAGATTTACTTGCATCACCTCTCTACGCAGGAAGCCTTTCTCTTCTTTTGCCTTATTCATTTTCATTTTTGAATTTTTTCACTTTTCATTTTTTTCATTTTTCATTTTTTTCAATTGTGCATAGCACTTATTCATTTCAGAGGCGGAAGAGGGATCCTGACTTATTGAGAGCAGAAGAGGTTGTTCTAGTAGAGAAGTAGTTTATTATATCTCTGACGTTCCTGTTAAGGTTTTCCCCCTCACCTTACTCTACTTGACTGAGCTGACAAGGGTTAACCCAAAAACAACCAACTAGAGAAGGTGACACTAGTTAGCACGCAAGCATTGTGTTTTCACCAAGGTTCACTTCGAACAGTACGTATTTTCCTTCGACATATCACAGACTAAAAGTAACAAGTTCTTCATATAGAGGCAAGATGATAGATAACCAAGTAGTGATAGTTGTACAAGCCCTCTTGTACTTCACCTAGCTCGTTTCAAGAGTCATACATGGTTTCACGTGAAACTAACTTACGAATGAAACAAGTGAACTATACCAACTAAATAAGTGAACTAACAAACAAAAATGCAAAGCAAGAACAAAAGCAAAAGCGAAAGAAAAGCAAGTAAGCAAATAAGAAAGCACACAAACAAACAGACAAAGTGAGTAAGCAAACAGGCATGCAAGAAAACTGACTGAAAGAAAACACTACTCCTACTCCTACACTAATGGTGCATGGTCCTGATCACGTGAAGTGATATTTCCAATGTAACCACTAGCACATTGGTTGACCCATGTTGGTGAAGGCTTGGTCCATGAGAAACCCAGTTGTATGAATCAACAAGATATAACAATGAAGACAACCACACTTTGTGTTTCCAAGCGCCCACAACACATAAGTGAGTGCAAGTGCATGATGAGCAGTCCATGGACTTATCATAGTGTTGTGTGACACTGCGTGCAACTTTGAAGCATAATCACACTCTTGACTGTGACATACAAGAAAATGAAAGAAACAAACATAACTTACATCGAGAATGAGTGCTTGCAATGTAAGATTCCTCCAACGCATGAGCCATGGGATCGTGCAGTTCGAGTGGAGGAAATATGATCTGTGTGTGAGATTCAATGCATACAGATGAGTGATGAGGAGCCTTGGTTGATTGAACAGTTTCATGATCGGAAGTGAGACTAACCCCAAGAGAGCGAGGGCCTGACATAACCATCAGCTTGGGCTGAAGTGCCTCGAAATTCTTGGGTGTTTCAACTTCTTCATCAGATAGATCATCATAAACCAGTGGCTTTGAAAGATCAACTGCAATAGAGCCATGATCATGATCAAATATGGAAACAAATGGATCACGACCGCCACGATCAGAAAAATCAATGATTTCATTGGCATCCTCATGATTAAATGAATCAAACAGAGGGGTCGATGAAAACTGAACAAACCCATCCTCTGTGTTTTCCAAAAAGAAAAATAAAATATCAAGTGGATTTTCAATGAATATCTTATCCTCTCTGTTATCAAATGATGGAGCAACATCTGGCTAGTCCTGCGAGTGATCAACAATGGGTGCATCTGTGGATGAAGACACACATGCGAAATCATGGATGGCAAGTTCACCAGAGATGTTAGGAAAGAACAGAGGGGGCTCGGACAGTAGGAAGTCTTCCTTCACTAAGTGTTGATACTCATACTCCTCGTGAATGACAGTGCATGTTGGTTGTGCAACACCAACTCCGTCAGTGGCTTGTTCCTCGTTCACAACAAGTGAAGAGTCTGGAATGGACAGACACAAGACATTATCATCTAGAGGAACACCCGAGTGTGAAGACGGAGGTCGTGGAACAGAAAGCATATGAGAACTCGAAGGACTCACAACCAAATCTATGCGAAAATTGAGTGAAGTTATGTTGGGAGGATGTGAAAGCTGAACAAGTGTGTGAGCATGATCCTCAACATCACTCGGCAATGGTGGAGTTGTTGAATGAGGGGAAGGCAGACATTCAGTCGAGAAAGTGACTCCACCCATGTGAGATTGCACAGCTCCATCAGTGAAGAATGTTTAGCGAGGCTTGATCTCAATATTCTTCTTGGGATGAGAAAATTTCTTAAGGCAATGCTTGAACTGGTCCCAAAGATAGGCAAATTTCATCTGGTTCCTCAAAGCTTGAAATTGCAAGTCATGGAAGTATTTCCAAAAATCTATAACCAATTCATGCAGAGCCTTCCGTTGTTGTAACAGTCTTTGGTCAAGATGGTCTGGATCAAAATGATAGAAAGTGTATTCAATGAGACCATAGAAGTTCTCAAGTGAGTGCACATTGTCAGCCAGTAGGCTGAGCAACCAATGACGTGGAGATTCACGAAGTTTGTGTGCAAGCAGCAAGCTAGCCTGTTCATCAGAACACCCATCTTCCTCATAAAGCATGGAAAGAAATTCATGTAAGTACTCAGGCCAGGCCACTTTGCCTTCACCATCATACATGTAAGTGGACAAGAGATTGAAAAACTCCCCGTGATGGAGACATCTTCACGATTCGAGAAACATCACGGAGGGAGAAGAGTGAAAGAATCCATGAAAGGTATGAAAAGTTTCAAAATTGGATGAGGGGACACAACTTGTCATCGGGCCCTCCTTCTAGCACCAGAAATGTTGACAGTGATGGACCCGCCAACATGTCAAGGGGATCTCCCCAGTAAGAAGTCCCAATTAGACCTCAAACCGTTTGGTGTAGGAGTCCCAGTATTGGGTCCTATGGTAATGCCTTGACTGTGATTTCGCACAGAGGGAAGCGAGATAACTCTATTAGTAGCAAGGGTGTGATCACTGTAGTGAGTCAAGGAAGGTGCATGAGAGGTTCTAACACCGATGGGTTGAGATGAGTGTGCCCCTTAGTAACCTGTAACAGTACTCAAATGGAAAGGGAACACATGAGCGAAGATGCATCACAAGCTAGAAAGCAAGTCATCTGGAAATCTGAAGTGATGGTTGTTGGGTGTGGAGCCCAATTATCTTCTTTATTCAGAGGTATCACCGCATTGGACCCCAATTTGTAATTTGGAGGCAATACCGCCCGTAATATTTGTGCTGCAAGGGGGGTCTTGGGGGGTGGCTACAATCTTTGGGATCCCCCCTAGAGGGGGATCGGGGCAGCACCCCTGAAGCTAAAAATAAATGTAAAATTGCCCTGGAAAATGTTGTAGTTTTGTAGTCAATCTGGACCTTTCATTAGGTGGAGCTCTAACGGTAGAATTTATGTATAATTTATGCCCTAGAAGGCAACCCCTCGCTATATATGATGGAATTGTATTGCGTGTATGTAGATCTGTATTCTAAGTGAGAAAGAGAAAGGAGATTGTGTGAGAGCGAAGAGGGAATTATAGTGGATCTGTTGTAGGTTGTATCTCTTCAGTTTGTTGGATAATATAAAAGAAAGGATTGGTTTTTTCTCCGTGGATGTAGCCCAAATTAGGTGAACCACGTATATCTGTGTCTTTCTTGTTTTATTTGTTTTATGTGTTTATATTTCTGCAATATATTTTATGTGTTTCATTGCTCAGTAATATATAATTTTCTAACAACTGGTGTCAAAGCTGAAGGTTTATTTGGCTGATAAAATCACAGGAGACAAGGGTTCCTGGTTCGAGTGGGAGCAATGGTGGAAGATGGTAGGTTTAGGATCGAAAAATTAAATGGCCAAAACTACCAGCTATGGAAGATGCAGATGGAAGATTATTTGTATCGGAGAGATATGTACCTACCATTGAGCGGAAAGACAAAGAAGCCGACAAGTATGACAGACACAAAATGGGATAGTCTCGAGAGGAAGGCACTTGGAACAATACGGCTGTGCTTAGCGGCGTCGGTAGCCTTTAATATTTCAAAGGAAATGACAACAAAGGGTTTAATGAAGGCATTGGCCAAACTATATGAAAAACCCTCGACCTCAAATAAGGTATTTATTAAGAAGCGTTTATTTAATATGAATATGTCAGAAGGTGGATCTGTTGCTGATCATTTAAATGAATTTAATACAGCTACCAATCAGTTAAGTTTTGTAGGGGTAACTTTTGATGATGAAGTTAGGGCTCTGTTATTTCTATGCTCATTGCCAGAAAGGTGGAATGGTTTAGTTATGGCCATTAGTAACTCTGTCTATGGATCTAGTACTTTAAAGTTTTATGATGTTGTCAGTGCAATCCTTAGCGAGGAAATGCGACGGAAAAGTTATGTTGAGACATCAAGTAATTCTTTAACTGCAAAGACTAGGGGAAGAAAAATGGAAAGATGAAAGAGCACATGATATCACAGTAATTTAAGGAAAGACAGATCCAAGTCTAGATCGGGGATAGTGTGCTGGAAATGTGGGAAGAAAGGATGCCTGAAGAAAGACTACAAGTCTCGGAAGGGAAAAGAAGGAGACGCGCAACAAGAAAACAATCATGAAGAGAATGTGACAGGTGATGTGTTGCAAGATGCTTTGATTCTTTCATTAGAGAATATTATTGGTTCCTGGGTGGTAGATTTAGGGGCCTCATTCCATGCCACACTTGACAAGAAAAATTTACATGATTATGTTAAAGGATATTTTAGAAAGGTTCGATTGGGTGATGATAAACCTTGTAAAATCATTGGAATGGGTATAGTTTCCATAAAATAGCAGAATGGAAATCAATGGCTATTGAAGGAGGTAAGGCATGTTCCAGATCTGAAGAAAAATGTGATTTCCATAGGGCAGTTGGGAGTTGAAGGTTGTGTAACAACTTTTAAAGATAAAACCTGGAAGGTCACTAAAGGATCCCTGGTAATAGCAAAAGGAGAAAAGGTTGGTACATTGTATTTATGCAATAGTATTTCTAATTTTGTTAATGCTTTAACCTCTACAAGAGAAGATACGACATTGTGGCATCATAGGCTTGGGCACATGAGTGAGAAGGGGATGCAGATTCTTCACTCAAGAAATTTGTTGCCAGGTTTGAAGCATGTTGATTTAAAATTCTGTAATAATTGTGTTTATGGAAAACGGAAGAGAGTCAAATTCCTCAGAGTTGGAAAAGAAAAGAAGAGCAAAAAATTAGAGCTTGTGCATACAAATGTATGGGGACCTACTCAGGTATCATCTCTCAGTGGCTCTCATTATTATGTTACTTTTATTGATGATGCAACCAGAAAAACCTGGATTTATTGTATTCGAAATAAATATGATGTATTTGATACTTTAAAGAAATGGAAAGCTTTGGTTGAAAATGAGACAGGAAAAAGTTTGAAGTGTATCAGATCAGACAATGGAGGTGGATATTGCAGAAAAGAGTTTGATAGGTACTGTTCAGAGAATGGAATTCGCAGAGAGAAAACAGTTCCAGGAACACCACAAGAAAATGGTGTGTCAGAAAGGATGAACAGGACAATCATGAAGCGTGCAAGGTGCATGAGATTGCATGCAGGATTACCTTCACAATTTTGGGAAGATGTTGTAGATACTGTTGTTTATCTAATAAACAGAGGGCCTTCAAATTCCTTGGATGGTGGTATTCCAGAGGAGGCATGGACAGGTAAAAAAGTAAACTACTCATTTTTAAAGGCTTTTGGTTGTGAAGCCTTTGTCCACATTAATAAATAAAATAAAACAAAGCTTGAGGCAAAATCAAAGAAATGTACCTTTATTGGATATGGTGTTAATGATTTTGGTTATCGCTTTTATGATTATGAAAAACACAAAATCATTAGGAATAGAGATGTCATATTCAATGAAAAGGTTTTGTATAAGGATTAGATGTAGGAAAAGAAACAAGAAAAAGAAAACAGAGAATACACAGTGTTTGATGAGATCACTGAAAAAGTGAAGGTGCTTGAAAATCATAATGATCAATAGCCAGAACAAAAACAACAACCACAACAGCAATAAACACCTCAAAATCCTGAAAGTGGTGTTAGAATATCTATCAGGATAAGTAGACCCCCTGAATAATACTCTCCTTCATTATATTATGTATTGTTGACTTATTCTGGTGAACCAGAATGTTATGAAGAAGCAGTGCAGGTAGAAAATAGGAAGAAGTGGGAGCAAGACATGATAGAAGAGATGGACTCCTTAGCACATAATCAGACTTGGGACTTAGTCAGGTTGCCTGTAGGTAGAACAACATTGCAGAATAAATGGGTTTACAAGTTGAAGGAAGAAGATGAAGGTATAAAAAGGTATAAAGCTAGACTTGTGGTGAAGGGGTTTGCACAAAAAAAGGGTATATACTTTGATGAGATATTTTCTCCTGTTGTTAAAATGACTTCAATCAAAACTATTTAAAATCTAGTAGCAGTTGAAGATTTTCAACTTGATCGGTTAGATGTAAAGACAACCTTTCTCCATGGGGATTTGGAGGAAGAGATATATATGCAGCAACCACAAGGATATGAGGTAAAAGGGAAGTAGAAACTAGTGTGCAAGTTGAAGAAGAGCTTGTATGGCTTAAAATAGACTCCAAGGCAGTAGTATCTAAAATTTGACAAGTTTATGGCTGAACAAGGTTATGCTAGATGTCACTCTGATCATTGTGTTTATCTCAAAAGGAAAAATGATGGCAGCTATATTATATTGTTATTGTATGTAGATGACATGCTTATTGCAGGTTCTAATATGAAGGAAATAAATGTGCTCAAAATAAAATTGGCGAACTCATTTTCAATGAAGGATTTGGGTGCTACAAAACAAATCCTTGGTATGAGAATAACTAGAGACAGGAAGAATCGAAAATTAACATTGTCTCAGAGTGAGTACATAGAAAAGGTGTTGAAAAGATTTAATATGCAAAATGCAAAACCAGTTAGTATAACTTTGGCTAGCCATTTCAAACTAAGTAAGGAGGTGTGTACCAAGACTCAAGAAGTGTAGGTGGAACAACTATCAGTTGGGTCTCAAAACGGCAAAGTGTTTTTGCACTCTCAACAACGGAAGCAGAGTATGTTGTTTCTACAGAGGCTAGTAAAGAAATGATTTAGTTACAAAGGTTTCTGGATGAATTGGGTAAGAAGCATGAGTTGGTCAGGTTATATAGTGACAGCCAGAGTGCCATACATCTTGCAAAGAATTATGCATTTCATTCCAAGACTAAACATATACAGCTCAAGTACCATTTCATATGGTAAGTGTTGGAAGATGGACAGTTGAAGCTGGAAAAGATACACATTAGGCAGAATCCTGAAGTTATGTTAACAAAAGTTATAACTGGGGAGAAACTGAGATTCTGCTCAGTTTCAATTGGTCTTCAAGTATGATGAAGAAGATGAGAAACAACCAGGTCCAAAGTGTAGTCATTATCCAGCAAATGAAGTAGCAATGGAGTTGCTATAATTAGTCTCCAAGTGGGAGATTGTTGGGTGTGGAGCCTGATTATCTTCTTTATTTAGAGGTATCACCGCATTGGACCCCAGTTCGTAATGTGGCGCAATGCTACCCGTAATATTTGTGCTGCAAGGGGGGTTCGAGGGGGCGGCTGCAATCTTTGGGAGCCCCCCCTGGTGGGGGATCGAGGGCAGCACCCCCGAAGCTAAAAATAGATGTAAAATTGCCTTGGAAAATGTTGTAGTTTCGTATTCAATTTGGGCCATTCATTAGGCGGAGACTTGACGGTAGAAGTTAAGTTTAATTTAGGGTTTTTTTCCCTAGAAGGCAACCCCTCGCTATATATGAGGGAATTGTATTGTGTCTATGTAGATCTATATTCTAAGTGAGAAAGAGAGAGGAGATTGTGTAAGAGAGAAGAGGGAATTACAAAAGATCTATTGTAGGTTGTATCTCTTCAGTTTGTTGGATAATATAAAAGAAAGGACTGGTTGTTTCTCCGTGGACGTAGCCAAAATTGGGTGAACCACATATATTTGTGTCTCTCTTGTTTTATGTGTTTTCTATGTTTATATTTATGTAATATAATTTATGTGCTCCATTTCTCAGTAATATATAATTTTATAACAATGGTTAAACCAATCAACACATTTCAGAAAGATTCATACATGCTCATACAAAACAGTCCATACATGTGTGTGTAAGAAAGCAAAGACATATGCCTTTTAGAGTAAACAAGAGAGCTGGAATACAATACAACATATGCATGAAACGTGTTGGCTCTTATTATATAAATAAGTGTAAGTTCCAACCATACAATACATCTATGTACACCCTCTAGCCCCAACAGTGGAATGTTACAGCCACATACACCTGCTCCTCCATAGAGATGTACTAACTCCATGCAGTGGAGAAGCCAAGGCGCGTTACAATACTGTCCAAGCTCTCTCCAAGATATTCTTATTGAAAGCTTGGTTGACCAAAAGCCTATACAATGAGTTATGAGGGACTATTTATAGCAAAGGGTGGGGTGGCCCTTGACATTCCCTTTTGTGACTGTTCAACTACCCTCATGACTCTTCACCTACTCTATGACTGTTACATCCAACTATTGACACTTGACTTACACTTGACATGACTTGAAATTACAATGTACATGTACCCATGTGAACAAAATGGCTTGAGAAATCCAAGCTAGACATTACCTTGACATAGACAACCATCGAAGTCCAACTCCTAAACATCCTCATGTTGATCAATAGTAACATATTGATGCCAAGATTTGTAGTCCTTGATGGTGTCTATGTGTTCTGCGGTGACATCCGTCTAAAACCTAACTCTTGCCTCCATAGCATTCGGGTACACTGCTCAGGCTCCTCTGTCCAACTCGTCTGAAAGCATGCACATCATTGTCTTCAATGTGGCCAGATCAGCAACATACTTGTGCATGATGTCTGCACTGATGGGCAAGTCTAGGCTGGTGAAAATGTGCATCAACTCGTCGAAGTACTAGTCAAACTCTAGTCGGACCTGTTTCTTTATCTTCGCCTGGGTGAGAGTCCCAAGTGATGGGATCACATGTGTTCTCACCACAACATCCATACTCTTGAATATGTGTGCACGGGAAGCCTATATGCTAGTGATGAACTATGGGATCTCTTCATAATTCTGTATATGACTCTAGATACATGCCTTCAGCTTGACCGCACTAGCCCTCATCATCTTAGGCAAGTGAAGTGGGGCTCCCTTGTATTTCATCGTCCATGTTTGCATGTCATCAACAGCAACATGCAAGTTCATCAAGATATGTGCTCTTCTAGCACATCATTGCTGCCATCCGTTGAGATGGACGACTGTCTTGTGCATGGTACAAAACTTGGAGTACAATGCTCACATAACTGTGTCAATGGACAATACTTCATCTAGTATTTCCTTCTTCAGTTCAGCTTAGGCAGACATTGTCACCAAGTCTCCTCCTTGCTTGGCCGTTTGTAGTTCCTTTGCCATTCGCTCATTCTAAACTATTAGGAAGCGAACAATTGAGCTAGTGGCTTTGGCATACAGTCTAGTTGCATCAGCCAAGTCAGCTAGATGTTTGTGCACATCAGTCACGATCACTCGTTCCTCAACTTGTGCAAGAGACGTATGATCCTCCGAAGTTGACACTCTGTGAGAATGCACAAATCTATGTTGGGATTCGTCAAACGAGATGTTGTGCATCTCTTCTTCCAACTGATCACCAAGGATCTGAGTGCCTCCTTGGTCATTTAATACTTGCTCATCATCTGGATGCATTGAAGCGGGTGAGTCGGCCTCTTTACAATGAGGCATGAGGTCAGTGTCCTGTTCAAACTCCTGCTTCTCCATGTCTGCATCCAACTATTTAAGTGATTGTTCTATCTCATGAGCAAAGTCTTGCCCCTACGATGGTTCACCCTGTTCGCCTGATGCTAGTTGTTTGTTAGGATATTCCGACACATAGGAAATAGTTAAGTACAACTTGGTCTAGTATAGAGTTAGGTATAGAGTTAGGTAAAGTGTGTTTCTTTACCGTTGTAAATTTTGTAACTTACAATCCGACGGTCACGATATGTAGTGATCCGACGGTTCATTCTCTCCTCGGTATTATCGACACTTGATCCATGGCTTGACACCCGATTGGTCCATGATTTCTATTTAAAGTGCATGTAGGGTCATTTGTAGGGTAATCCATGCATGAGAGAAACATATGTAAATTTTCATTCTTTTATTAATAAATTGCCTGAAGTGGCCGCGTTGGCTCAGGCCGTGGATTGTTTCCCTCTTTGAGGGTTTTAACCACGTCAAAAATACTGGTGTATTGATCTGCGATCTGGTTTTGAGCGGTGTCCTTTGGTGTTCTGTCTGAGGAACTTACCCTGTAAATTCCTACATGGTATCAGAGCTATTTGAGGGCCGCGTCCGTTGGTGATCCAAATCTGAAGCCGGTAGAACTGCATCCGACTGCCGTTTCCTAGATCTGTTGTTTCTGACTACTTTCGGGCCGAGAGGACTGCTCTGTTGTGTTGGGAGCATCTGTTCTAGTGAGGAACCCCTTTCGTTTCACGCGAAAAGGTTTCCGGTAGCCCTAGCTGCATCATTTTTAAGATCTGGAGGTATACAGTGTTTATTTGCAATTTACAGTTATTTTCTCTCTGTTTATTTCGGTTTCGGTTTATTTAGCTTTTTTATTACCGGATCTATACCTTTCATTTCTGCATATGCTCTTTGCCCTACGACTCTGTGCGATCTGGGAAAATCAGAAACAGAAAGGAAGGATTTTTCTCATGCGTATGCTCTTTTCCCTGCGCCTTAGGGTGATCTCGGAAAATCAGAAACATTGAGGAAAATATTTAGTTTCTGGCTAAAGCTAACTTTGAGCCGCAAGGTTCATTTTTGAAAATATTTAGTTTTTCGGCTAAAGCTAACATCGAGCCGTAAGATTCGTTTTCTTTGCATGTCCGTGTTGGGTTTTGTGTTTTTTGTTTTGTAGGGAAAAAGAGCTTTCTCAAAGCAAGCACGCAACCCAAAGCACCCCCCCCCCCTCTCTCTCTCTCTCTCTCTCTCTCTCAAATTTTTTGTATAGCTCAATTGGTTCAAAGCTATTTTAAGAAAGTAGAGGTCTTGGGTTCAAGTCTCCATTTTGTGGGGGCGGACTTTTTCATTTCCGCACATTCCCACACTTCGTCGGCAACTTCAACAACTTTTTTTCAAAAAGCCATAACTTCTTCATCCGGAAGCCGTTTTCAGAGCCATTTTTTTTAAACCAGCCTAATTTTTCGAGATCTATCCATTGGAACACTTATTTTCAGCATCTTTAGCTTCAGTTTCTATTGAAACTGAAAGCCAATACCAAGTTACCCTTGACAGCACCAACTACTTCCAATGGTTGTCCTACATTGAGGATTTACTTAGAAGTAAAGGTCTCTACAGAATAGCCTCAGGCCAAGAAAAGAAACCAAAGGATGAAGATAAGGCTACTAAATGGGAAAATAGGCAAGATCAAGCATGTGGATTGATAGGGATGTCTATTTCTCCAGATCTTAGATTCCATAATGCAGAACTTGATACTCCTGATGAAGCAATGAAACAAATCAATAAAGTTTTTGGGATTAAAAATGAACTTAGAGCCCATCAACTTAAAAATGAGTTGCTTACATTAGACCCTAATAATTTTTCTTGCATTGAATATTTCTTGTCCAATTTCAAGACCCTTAGATATCTCTTAGAAGGTGTTAAAGGTAAGAAAGAAGATAGTAACCTTATCTATTCCATTCTTACTAAGTTAGGACCAGCCTACTCTGTGTTTGTTTCCACCTTCCATTCTACAAGAGAAGCCTTCATTTCTCAAGGAACAGACTACAAGTCCCCTTCCTTTGACTCCTTTTGTGATTCTTTAATAAGAGAACAAGAAAAACTCTTACACCTTGGTCTTCTTAATCTTGGAAACTCTTCCAAGAAAGCGTTAGCCGCCCAGCAGCAACCAAATTCAAAGAATCCTAAGAAGTCATATCCTAAAAAGAATGGTCCTAAACCAAACAAGGGTCCTAAGCAATTTCATCCCCAAAATGAAAAATCATTTCAACAAAATGATAAGACAACTAAAAACAAAGGGAAGAAAACTGATAGACATTGCAATTTTTGTAATCGAGATGGCCACTTAGAATCAAAATGCTTTAAGAAGATGGAAGCCTTGGAAGTAGCAATGAAGAAGCATAACATCCATTTGGGGAAATCTTCAACTTCAACTTCATCTTCAGGAATGGAACTTTCTGCATGTGGTTGTCAAGCCTCTCGATCTGGCTATGCATTAAATGTATCGTCTTCTTCTCATTCTCATGAGACGCTCATTGATTCTGGAGCTTCTTATCACATGGCCAAAAAAAAAGCCATGTTTTCTTCTCTAAATGATTGTAACACCAAAAATATATATGTTGGTGATGATAGATCTCTTAGTGTTGTAGGGACTGGAACTGTTCATCTAGACAATGGTCAGTTTAATGATGTATTATGTGTTCCAACCTTATCCTGCAACCTTCTATCTGTATATCAGATAACTCATTCAGGTGAAGGTAAAATCGTTGAATTTTCACCTCATGATGTTGCAATCAAGGACTTAAAAGATCCTAAACAGATTTTGGCTACTGGCATTGCTGATGATTCTACAAGGTTGTATAAGTTTCACAACTTTGGGTCATCAAATCTTCCCTCAATATTTGTTGCTCATAACGATGAAGTGAGCAAACTTTGGCATGAGCGATTTGGTCACTTAAACTATCTCTCCCTTCAGCATCTATGTAAAGAAAATATGGTGACAGGTCTTCCTATGGTATCTTGCAGAGATGTTGTTTGTTCCGGATGTGTACTCGGAAAACATCATCGGGACAGTTTTGAAAAACATGCCTCTTGGCACGCCTCAGCCCCTTTACAGATTGTGCATCGTGATTTATGTGGTCCACTTCCAGTTGTTTCATTCTCTGGCTGCAAGTATTTCTTAACTTTCATTGATGATTTCTCCAGGCGCACTTGGGTCTACTTCTTAAAACTCAAGAGTGAAGTATTTAACACATTTTTGGCCTTCAAGGCCTTTGTTGAAAAACAATCTGGACATCAAATTCTTAAGCTAAGATCTGATAATGGCGGAGAATATGTTAAAAACACATTCATCAACTTTTGCACTGAGAATGGAATTCAAATGCAACATATTGTTCCATATACTCCACAACAAAATGGTGTAGCTGAAAGGAAGAATCACACCTTAAAGGAAATGGCTAATTGTATGCTACAATCTAAAGGACTTGGTCTTAGTTTTTGGGCAGAAGCAATTAACTGTGCAAATTACATAATAAATCGCACTCCTACTAAGGCTTTAAAGAATATCACTCCAGAAGAAGCATGGAGCTCAATCAAACTAGATGTAAGTCACTTTCGTGTTTTTGGAAGTGAAGTGTGGGCCCATATTCCAGATGAAAAGCATAAAGCTTTAGAACCTAAGAGTGAAAAATGTACTTTTGTTGGATATTCTGAAGATGTCAAAGGCTATAGACTTATTCCATTTAAGTCCAAAAATGTTATCATTAGAAGAGATGTAAAATTTGATGAAAATATATCGGCCTGCGAGCCTAGTCCGGCGGATGTGCCACCTCTCCCTATCTCTTCTACTTTTGAAAACATTTCTTCTTCAGATGATGAAAGTGAGGATGACAATCCTCCCCCACCATCTCAGGATCCTCCTTCAGCTCCTCAGCTTCCAAAATGGGTTCGTGCTACTCGAGATGCAACAGGTGATCTTGCCGGTGATCCTACAGATCAGCGACGTACACGTTCTCAGTTCGAGAGAGCCTCTTCTTTACTGGCTCAAGCTCCAGTAAATTATGATCCTGACACCTTTGCAGAAGCTTCAGGCCATTCAAATTGGGAAGCAGCTATGAATGAAGAATATCATTCATTGTTGGCAAATGATACATGGGATCTTGTTCCTCTACCAAAGGGACGAAAACTGTTAGATGCAAATGGGTTTACAGAACCAAGTATGGACCAGATGGGAAAGTTGATAAACATAAAGCTCGTCTTGTTGCTAAAGGTTTTTCATAGGTTGAAGGCATTGACTACACTGAAACCTTCTCCCCTGTTGCCAAAATGAACTCTATCCGCCTTGTTCTTTCCCTTGCTGCCTCATTCAAATGGGAAGTCCATCAGATGGATGTTAAATCTGCTTCTTGCATGGGGACTTGCATGAAGAAATCTACATGGAACAACTCATTGGCTTCATAAAAACAGACTCCAGCCTTGTATATCGGCATAATAAATCCCTTTATGGTCTCAAGCAAGCTCCTTGAGCTTGGTATGCCAAAATGGATAGCTTTCTTTTAGAATCTGGCTTTTCTAGGTGTCATTCTGACAATACTGTCTACACCAAGCAAGTGGGCAAGTCTCTTATCATTCTTGTTCTTTATGTTGATGATCTTATCCTTATCAGTAGTGATCCCAACCTTATAAACCATGTGAAGTCTAGCCTTAAAAGGAAGTTTGAAATGACAGACTTAGGAAACTTACATTATTTTCTCGGTCTTCAAGTCTTGCAATCCAAGGAAGGTATTTCCCTTTCTCAGTCCAAGTATGCATGTGATATTCTACGCCACTTTCACATGGAAGACTGTAAGCCAGCCCCTTCTCCCTTTCAGTGTAGAGTCAAACTTTCAGTCACTTGTACTTCTCCTGAAGTTGATGCTACCTTATACCATCAACTTGTAGGAAAACTTTTGTATCTAACCCATACTCGTCCTGACCTGTCCTTTGTTGTCGGCCTTGTTGCTCGGTTTATGCAAAACCCACGTGAAAGTCATTGGAAATCAGCTAAAAGAATACTTCGTTATGTTCGAGGTACAGTTCAGTTTGGGATTCATTACAGTGCCGAAGCAACTCCTCTATTGTTTGGTTTCACTGATTCTGATTGGGCTGGTGACCCTGATGATAGGAAGTCTACTGCCGGTTATGTGTTCACTCTTGGTTCAGGACTAATTACATGGGCTTGCAAGAAACAAGCTGCCATTTCTCTTTCATCGGTAGAAGCAGAGTATCGGGGTGCCGTAGAAGCTAGTAAGGAAGCCTTGTGGCTTCGTCAGATCCTGTCAGAGTTTGGCTTTCAGCAGCAGTATCCGACTACACTTTGGTGTGATAATCAAAGTGCCATTCAACTATGCAAAGATCCAGTCCAACATCAGCACAACAAACACATTGAACTGCACATGCACTTCATCAGAAAGCTCATTCATGACCATGTTCTTGAAGTGCAATATTGTTCAACAGATGATCAAGTTGCAGACATCTTCACAAAGGCTCTCACAGAGGCGAAGTTCACTAAACTTCGATTTATGGTTGGAGTTCAGGAAGTTGTCACTAAGGGGGGATAGGCTCTAGTACCTCCTTCCTTCTCCTATTGTGTCATATTTGTAAATCCTTCAATCCTATCCCAAGTTGTTCTTAAGGGGGGATGTTAGGATATTCCGACACATAGGAAATAGTTAAGTACAACTTGGTCTAGTATAGAGTTAGGTATAGAGTTAGGTATAGAGTTAGGTAAAGTGTGTTTCTTTACCGTTGTACATTTTGTAACTTACAATCCGACGGTCACGATATGTAGTGATCCGACGGTTCATTCTCTCCTCGGTATTACCGACACTTGATCCGTGACTTGACACCCGATTGGTCCATGATTTCTATTTAAAGCGCATGGAGGGTCATTTGTAGGGTAATCCATGCATGAGAGAAACATATGTAAATTTTCATTCTTTTATTAATAAATTGCCTGAAGTGGCCGCGTTGGCTCAGGCCGTGGACTGTTTCCCTCTTTGAGGGTTTTAACCACGTCAAAAATACTGGTGTATTGATCTGCGATCTGGCTGGGAGCGGTGTCCTTTGGTGTTTTGTCTGAGGAACTTACCCTGTAAATTCCTACACTGTTCTAATGAATCAATTACTTGTACGGGCGCTGCTTCATCTGTTTTCACTTGTTGTGCCCCCTACTATATCTGTTATTGTTGTGCTTCTGTCCCTTTTTTGCGCAGCTCTTGTTCCTTTCAGAGTTGCTCCCTCAGCTCATGCAACTCCTTCTCTGCTTCTTCCATTCTCTTCTTATCCCTATGCCTTTGCGCGATTCACATGTCGCACCGGTGCCTCTTTGCCTCTATAGTCATTGTTACTTTCTCTACCAGTGGATCTATTTGAAACTTGCAGCTTTTCTCCTCCTCCATGCGATCAACAATCTTCCTCTTACCTTTGTTGTGCACTGGTATGCTTGCCTCTATTTCCACTGCTGCTACTGCTATTGTTGGTGCTCTCTGTGATGCTTCTTCATGTTGTTGCACTAACCACTCCACGATGAAGTTGCCCTGTTCATTGGGTATGGAGAAACTATAACAATATCTCCATGGGTCCTCCTCGGCCCAATGAAATGCCCCGTGAATCCAGTTGAACTGAACTCTCGTGCAGTGATCTTTCACAATGCAATGTGGGTAATAGGTGTTGTAGCCTCAGAGGTCAAGTGGGTACTTCCTCGTTTGTTCTTCTTTGACATCCTCAAGCTTGATACTCCAGATCTCATATAACCCAATTGGCAACATAAGAGCGGGCCAAGGTGCCTTCTTCTTCCGATACAGTCTAGTTGTCAATCCTACCGAGATGTGATATGATACTTCATGCATGACAAGTACATCCAAGGAAAACTTTGGTAGAACATGCAGAGGCTTCTTCGCACTGAACATTTGGATGAAAGTGTTGGGCGGTGAGGCATACCAATCTGCAATGCCTAACAATGCCTCCATTGCTTCCTTTGACATGCAGGGTGGATGCGGTTCAAATATCATCTTGTACACAGGGGTGAAAAAATGATCGAACTTTCATGTGATTACTCCTCTGAAGCTACATTCAGACCACAACTTGAAATATGTGTTCACAACAGTCGCTGCAGGTGACCATTCCCACTCCAAGCCCGGGAACTCCTGTCGGACACAGATTGCATCTAAGATGTAGGCAGACATGTAAATATATGCATGCATACCTCTGGGTGATTTTCAAGCCTTCATTACTTGTTCCTTCAGCTGATGAGCCAATATGTCAGACCAGTTACATGGTTTTCCTTCTCTAGCCACTTGGTCCAGTGTGATCACCCAACTCTGTGGGAAGGTTTTTGTGCTGGCTTGGCCATATAGTCGACATGAAAATATGACCATGTATTGCTACGCCTTCCTCAGTATCTTTGTCTTGTAGATATGGTTGGGTGTAAACCTGAATCGATCTGGCTCCTTTACCCAGTTCTTCATAATGTATCTGGAGTTAGCACTGTTGTTGCGTAAGCTGAATGGATTCTTCATGATAGTCATGGGATCTGACATATGATACATCTCATGATAATCTCATGCCCAGAAGCTTGCAAGCTTCGTCCCACTGAGACTGCTCAAAGGCATCGTCTCGGGATCAGTGTGAGAGACAATCCAATATATCATGTCCACGCATGGGAACGCGGGATATCTGCATGCAATCCGGTACAAGCCGGACTTGTGAATGTTCACATACACTTGAAGGTCATCGAGGTCTTCCCCAAAAGTGCCTACAAATGTTTCATTTACCTCTTGCCACTTTAGTTTGATGTCCTTGTCCAAATACAAGTTTGTATCTTCATAGATCGGCAAACCAGAGGACACTAGCTCAACTGTTGTTCCAGCTGCATTTCCATCAGTGTCATGTGATCCTATTCTCTTGGAAGCCATTGAGATGGATGAAAGCCTGAAATATATGGAGACAAGAAACATGCACGGCGAGAAATCTATTAGTGAGAACCAAATCAAATTCGAGGAATAACAGAGCACATACCTAGGAAACTGATGGGAAAGATTGCGCAATTTTTTCTGGGAGGCTGGGTGACTGGCTACCAGAATTGTGCAAAAGGCAGTTTGGGTTGTCTGGGAGGCAAGATTGGCTGTTGGAATTGCGCAATGCGCAATCCATATTGGTTATTGGCTGTTGGGATTATGCAATGCACAATTCCAGCTGGGAGTGATTGCAAGCTCAGGGACTGCATTGCGCAATTTTCTGGGCCAGCAGTCACTTTCCCTCAGAAATGCACAAAACAGTCTTGGAGGACAGTGCTAGGAAAAAATGTGCATTTCTAGAAAGGAAGACAGAGCCTTTCTTCCCCAGATTCCGCAATGTTGTCTTAGTGAAGGCAAAGTCTAGGCTAAGATTGGCCTGACTCGTTGATGGGAAACTGAAAGAAAATATGACAGTGAATGCATGACGACACTAACTGATAACAAAAGTGATTGACAATTCATGAAAACATGAATGAAAGATTCAGCAAACATATCAACATGCATGTGGGTGAAGCGATTTGCCGAATCGGCGACCATTCATGCAAAACAGTTTCATGCATGCAACAAGAGTGAGATAGCAACGAAAACTGAAACAGAGCTAGGACGAGCTAGTATACATGTAAATGAAAACAAATGTTCAAATAAATCAAGAAATAAACACTCACACAAGCGAATACACAAAAAGCAATAGAAATGTTGAAAAAGACAAGTTGAGGCGTGAGTTGAGGCCACTTACCCGTGAATAGTTGAGCCGGATGTGTCAAAGAGTCCTGGATGTGCTGTGGGATGTCAGAGATCCAAAATCGATGTGAAAGAATGAGCTACAATGCATTGAATAAATAAGTTTTGAGCTCATGACGTGCATGCCACAAATCTAGGAAAAAGCGACACTTGGAGGAAAGTTTCTAAAACAACTTTGCATGTAACCTCCAGCTGCTAAAAATAGCTCCCTGAATCATGGGATGCCTTTTGCATGTTGCCTTTTGCTATTCTAGGAAAAAGAAATCCATGCATGCAAGTCAAGTTTCCTTGGTCCTGGGTGGAACTGGTCAACCGGACTGCTCATCCATGAAGCTTCTCAACTGCTTAAGAAAAATGCGCATTTATGGTTGGGAGCTGGGCTGGCTGCCAGGAGATTTGCGCAATTTCTAGGCACAGCAACTGACTACTGCCCAGATTTGCACAAATTCTAGGCTGAGCAGCCCTGTTGGGGAAAATTTCGCAATTTTCACTAAGAGTGTTGACTGGCATAATTGTGCAATTATGGAGCCCAATAGGCTGCCAGACATGATTGCGCAATTCCTGGTGGGAAGTTTGGTTGCTCTCTAGAATTCGCAATTTCTTGGGGAAGCTACTCAGCCTGCAGCTGGACCAAGTCTGGGTGAACATCCTGTGAGGGGAATGCATCAAGCTGTGATCGACAGGCTGCCTTTATGCAAGAAAAACGTTGAAGCTTGTGTACTTGACAAAGCAAGGGAAGGTGCTGTGAAAGGTTGGTAGGTAGGCTCCAAAACGAGGCTAAGGAAAAATTTTGGAGGGTGGTTATAACCACTACAACATGTCCCCCAACCCTATGCCGATTTTTTCTAGACTTTGCTAAGGTATACTGTCTCTGGTACTAATGGTAACCCATTAAAAAAAAAAAAAAAAACCTTTTTTTTTGTGCGCGGGGGGGGGGGGAATTCCTAGATGTTAAAATGCACAACTAGGTGAATGCTTGATATTTACAAACAGCTAGCTTCAACATGCCACCTAGCCATAGACCACATTATTTTCTCACAATAGTGAGTCACCCCCAAACAAGGGCTTCAACTACATGGGAATCAGCTCACCCAAATCCTTATACATTCTTAGTATCATTAACAAGTCAAGGTACAAAACCTGGCACCCTCTAACCAACAAGCTCACATTCCACAACAACCCTTATCTCATCTAGTCAGGGATGTTCTAGAGTATTGCGATTCCTAGAGTTCCAATGCCCTCAAGAGTCTTCCAGGTACCCTTCTAGGCCCTCAAACAACTAAGGTACCAAACATGATGGGCTCCAACCAATAAGCTCACATTCCCCATTAGTCTACACCTAAGTGGTGCACACCCATATTTGTACCTATAACCCCTCAGGTTGTTGATCCCAGATCTCATCTTTTATTGAAATGTGATTTATTACCTTTTAAAAAGTGTAAATGCATGACTTTTTAAAACACCATTTAAATTGCTTTAAAACTTGAAATTGAGAATAAGAACTTGAAAATGGAAATTGCAACAACTCAGAGAATATAACAGCAAGCACATTAACACAATGACAATGAAAGTTTGATAATGGAGTTCTGCTATCTTCAAGCCTACATCTTCGGGCCCCGGTCTTTAGTGGGGAGGCCTTTATATTAAATCTTCAAAACCATAAATACATCAAAGAAAATTACTTCAAATACAATCCTTAATAATCATGCTGCAATCTACTCTATCTCATGAACCCATAGCAACTCTTGGTTATGAAAAAGGCTTCCCGTATCTCCTAAAAAGCGCCTTCAAAGTTTCAATTCTTGCTGCTTGCACCTGCACAAGTACCTCTGCTACATGAAAATACAACTTCTACCTCTTGTGGCGCAATGGCGTAACTTTATAATAAAGTTTAAGAGGTCGGGGGGTCAAATCCCGACCTCCCCATCATCATGTTGTGATCCGCTTTCGTTTGTTGTGATTCAATATATATTAAAAAAAATTAAACAAAGTTTGGTGGTAGGGTCAACAGACCCACCAACCCCACCCCATACCAAATGTCATACATTACATTAATTTTTATGGCTCGTAGGCCTATCCAATGTGTTATAGGATTAATGTAATGGTGAGATATGTGGAGGTATGTGTAATACAATGGAATATGGTGGAGGTCTAGCATATAACATGGTGAAGTTTTGGCATATAACATGGCAGAGGTTCGGCATGGGCCGCCAATAATAGCGGGTTCCCGCCTTTTTTTATGTTTCATACATATCACATACATTCAAATACATGTGGCACAAAAGCTTCAACAATAACCATGTTAGCATAGTTGGTAAACTGTCGGATTTGTTATTGAAAAGTCATGTTATTGAATCCCATCCAGTCTGTCGGACCCCTTAACAAATTTTTGAATAATCTAATAAGGCCATGTGTTGCCTTGATTGGCCCCAATGCACCCAACCGCAGCCTACCACTTGTCAATGTAGCATTAGTCCATATGATTCAATCCTAACTTGCCACTTGTCACCTTTTTGTGATGCCACGTGGTGGTCAAACCTTGAACTTTGACTACCCATTGGCATTGACTTTCAATTTGACCTTGACTTTTTGGAGTTTGCCCTGAAAACTTTGACTTTGAATAACTTCTTCATACGAAGTGGGTTTTCACACGTTCAAGTTGCATTGGAATCATTTTTTCGAGCTCTACACGATGATGCTTATTTCACTTGAATCCAATAATTTCCATTTTTGGCCTTTTTTTTAATCCATTTGGATCATTCCGGATCATTCCTCCCCATTGAGACCTTTTGGACCACCAAAATTCTTAAATTCCATAAAACAAAGGTGGGTATTGTTTTCCCACTTGGCCGGTATCTTTCCACCCTGTTATGAATTTGTAGACTTTACTCAACCATACAATCGCCAGTAAAACACACAAACTACGAAGTATTTTCACCCACATCTACATTTATATTTGTTTCGTAATATCTAGGCACCACTAAATAGTAATAAACCCATTAACAACATTGAAAGTACTGACATAGATGAAACCATACCCTATTTTTTCTTCATAGCTGAAACAAAACTCAACTTATCATGTTGCCACTCTTGTCGATGTACAATTTTGGATTCCTTAATCATGTCTCTATGTTTGTGATTAACTTTAATGATCTCATGCTTAGGTACTTTAGGTTGTACAACAACATTTTTACTGGCATAAGCTACTTGTTTTAACTTTTTTACTATGAGAAGAGATTTATCTACTTTTATGGGGTGAGAATGTACAATATATTCAATTCCTTTTTTGAACAAGTGATATTGATTATGTTCCCTAAAAAATATCACTTTCTGATCATATAAATATGGGCTACCCAAGACCATCCCACATGTATCTAGTTGTACAACATCACACATCACCTTATCCTTAAATTGAGAAGTTATTGCAAATGGAAACATACATTACTTAGTCACTCACAATTTATGGTTTTTTCTCATCCAACTTAAAGTATAAGGTTTATGATGCTTTATGGTTTTCAATCCCAATTGCTTAACCACTTTTTCTGAAACTAAGTTAACTTGAGATTCATTATCTACTAATGTGTTGATCTTTATATGTTTCATAAAACTCCTTATATGAAATAACTTGCATTTGGAACTGTTAGAATAATTACCTCATTAAATTTATCAGTCTGTTGATGCCTCGAAAATCGCTGCAAAAACAATGGGGGATAACCACCCGGTCCGGACCTTAAAGCAGCTCCTTTTCCGTTTGGTGTGGTGGCTCCGACTGGTTTAACTAGGTCCAGTTACCTTTTCCCTATTGCTATTGGTTTATAATGTAACTGTAACTACCAATAAATAGGGATATCAAATCAATTCTTCTTGCTGATCAGGCAAGAGAATGACCCTTAAGCTGATTTGGATTCGGCCAAACCACAACTAAAATTTTTCCTCTTTGAGAAGAGGACTTAAAAGAATGTAGAATTTACTCTAAATGAAAGCTTATTCTATAATTCAAGCAAAAAAAACTAACCTTAATCCTATCTTAATTAGGCAGATATAGATCTAACCCAACCAAGAGCAAGATAATTAAAGTATTGGGATTTAAATATGTCTTGTTTATAATGAATATCAAGTTAATGAATTAGTTCAATTAACTGATATTATGGTTACCAAAACACATCATATTGAGACCTCTTAACTGAAATAATAAACCAACAACATTCAGGAAGTAGTTCACAAAAATGATATTGATTATCATATCAGTAAATCCAATAATTAAACAATAATATGTGGAAATAGTTCACAACACATTACCATTCAATAAATCAGTTTTATAAGACAAATTTCTGAGTAAATAGTTACTCAGAAATCAAATTTTAATTCATAAGAACAGAGATACCTAATAACAATATTGAGACAAATTACCCATATTGGCAATAGTGCACAAACATGAATAAAATGAGGCATTCTTGTTACCATAAAATGAAACTGATATTTGAAACAATAGTATTAGAAATACCAATTTATTGCATCCATTTCTCTGATCTTGGTCTCCAATAGCTCTTTACATTGCTTGAACTTCTACTTTCAAAGCTAAAGCCACAATAGTGCAAGCTTTGCCCTTCATGTATAATTCAAGATACAAAGGGAAAATCCTCAATAATCCCCAGATCTGAGATTTTCTCTCCTCTCTCTTACAACTCTAAATTCCTATTACATTAGTGCTTTTAGAAGTCTAAAATTGCAGAGGAGAGCAGCCCATTATTACATTCTGCAATCTGTTATTTATAATACTTGTGAAGGAATTCTTGACAGAAGAGTTTGTTGAAGAGAAATCTGCTGAATCCAATTTTATTTGTTCAAAATTCCAATCTTTAATTGCTGGAGCCTTCTCATTGATTGAGATCCTTTTCTCCATATTTCTTCCCCTGTTTTCCTACAAAAAGAAATCAAAATAAATTAAGATGCAACCAAAATATCATTTCTAGCAATTAAATCAAACCCAATCAAATTCTATTTAAATAAATAATTGAAAATAAAATATAAGCTCTCTATTGATGTTTGGGGTGGTTTAATTGGCCAAAGATATTATTAACCAATGGATCTACAATTAGAAGAGGCTTTGGACAAATGAAAATGAAGAAAATAACTCAGAAGATTGATTTTGTTTTTAGAAATTCGGAGCTTGATCTTCTGCATGATTTTTGACCCAATAAATGACCAAATCTGTTAGTGAAACCTCCTCAGAAATGTTTTCCTTGATTTTATCTTTCCAAAGAGTCATCTTGGGCCTCATTTGGCCAAGTAAAACTCATTCTATGGACCTCCAAAGTTGGTGAGTCAAATCTGGCATAAATCTGGAAATTCTGTTGCTGGGCTAAAAATCAGAATTCTAATTAAAAATTAAATCCTAAATTAGATTATAATTATCTAATAATTAATTCTAATTTATTATCATCTAATTAGAAACTAAGTTACAAAATAAACAAATGATTTGAAAAGCTAATTTAAATATTATTAATATTATAATTCAAATTATATTATAATTATAATATAATTATTATAATATAAAAAATTAATTCACAAACCATTGGAATCAATCCAAACCCATTATCCATAAAACAAACCATTGAAATCAACGAATGGAGATATTAGCATGAAAGTCAATGTTTGACTTATCGGATCGGAAAAAGCTTCGAGTCGGGGCATAGAACTTATGTTAGTTGAGGGTTCCTGATGCGATGGAGTAATCACATCGAAACTCAAACAATTGAAATTTGGTTAATGCCCCATTGCCCTTTGGTTAATCGGTGATCGGGGATATGGAGGTATCGGGGATCGGAGTTATGGATGTATCGGGGTTTCAAAATTATATGTGCCGATTAAAACTTCCGATCTGATCCCCCGATGCGATGCATTCAAATAAATATTTATTGCCTTTTGACTTATGCATATCAGCAAATCGGATCAGGACATGGCTATCGGGGTTTTCAAAATTGTTACAATGTAAAATCCCCGATCCGATGTAAAGCAAATCGGCAATCGGCATCGGGGAGGTGTCGGGGGTCTTAAACTTATGACATTTGAAAGCTCCGATTGCCGATCTTCCGATCGGGTAAAAAATAAAAATTTATTTTAATATTAAACTAAATTAACTTGCCATTACACGTATGTGTAACTTTTGGGATGCCTCCATGTCCTTTTATGATCGGGGATCGGTAATCAGGAGGATTGAAGGTCCTCCAAAATTGTTATATTTTGAAAACTCCCGATCCGATCTTCCGATCCGATTGTAATATTTTTTTTATTATTTTATTATTTTTATTTTTATATATATTTTAATTTTTGTATTTTTTTTATTTTAATGAGTTTATTTTCTAAACTACAACTACTTTAAAAAATGAAAATTAAATTATAGCTATTTTGAAAAAATAAAAAGAATAAAAATAAACTACAGCGACTTGAATGTTATGGGTTTTTAAGATTAGTAATTGATTTGGAAATTGGAGTATATTTCTTAAACCCGATACTTAATGATTTGGCTGCATAACTAAAATGGAAAAATGCTAGTAAAAACTCACTACGGGTTAATATTTAAAATGAATGCATTATTGAACTAATTTATTTACAAAATTCAATATTGTACATTTTATGCAATTTTAACCCAGGCTTAGATAAATGATGAGACTTCAAAGGAGTGTCATTTTTAAACCAGTTGACCAAATGAGGCGAAACAAACGTCAATGGGAAGCTTATAAAAAATCGATTTTAACAAAGCAATCAAAATAAGAATCCAAAGAAAATGAAAAATTAACCAAAGCGTAGGGCAATCAACTAAATAAAAATCCAAAAAGGTGTTTAGCCAAAATTTTTATAGAAAGGGTCCCCATTATTTGAGTTGAGCAAGTCAATAATGGGGGGGTTGTGTTTTCACCACAACAATGGCGACACACAGGAGAAGAATCAGTTCTCTCTTTGATATGAATGAGATTTTCCTAAAATTAAAGTAAAAAAAATTAAAGAAAAGAGAATTATGCTTGAAATGCTTGACTAAGTTTATTAATCTGAATAAAAGCCAGAATCATCTAACTGTAATTTTTCTTAAAATTCCTCATAAATTAAAATATTTCAAAACTCTATATCAGTCCTTAATTAGTTGTAGAGATAAAGCAGGGGTCACTTTATAGCTTAGCGTTTTAAAATATACTCATTTGTCACGGATAGAGCCACTGCTGCCAGCAAACATTTATAATCTCGACAGGGTTACCATTTAATCATCAATGATTCAGAATCCCATCTCTTTAAGAATTATTGACCATAGAGATAAATCCATTTATATATGCTTTTTTTTTTTGTTATAAATCTTAAAAGCCATTATCCTGGTTTGGTGGCCAGATAGTTGACAATTCCATTCACTGGTTATAATTGGACTGAACAAGCTGGCTCGTGATGAGACCCCTTGTCTTATAATTGTTGGCAATCATAAGCCATTACCCTGGTTTGTTTAGCAGTGTTGGTAATGTCAGCCTATTTTTCCCCTATGATCATGGTAAGCAAGCTCATGATGAGACCTCTTATCTTTTAAGTTTAAATATATTTCTGGATTATACTCTAGAATAAGACTCTTTGGGACAGGGAGAATCATTGACTCCTTAAGAGTTAAGAATGACAATTTCAGAGTTAAAGGTGCTTTGCTGTAAAGTGTCTTTACTTGGTTATAAATAACTTTTCTTGACTGATAATAAAACTTTGAAAGATCTTAATGAAATTTTGAAATCTCAAAATGATTACAATTTGCTGAAAAAGAAATTTCTCCAGATTTTATGATACTTTGCCTACTTCTCTTGATTGCTAATCTCTTCCTTAAGTATGTTTACCTTTACAATAAGAAAATCAAACATTACTAAGAGATTTAAGAAAAAGCTAATAGGTGACTATTAACAATTTTTCTCCATGTATGCTGACCTTAGTTAGGTAACAAGAAGGCCTTCCATATAAATCATGGCAAAGTCACCAAAATCAAAACTAAAAACCAAAAGAAAAGAATTGTTATGCTAAAGTGAGAAAAGAAATCAGCAAACAAAACAAAAATGAAGAAATTTTAAAAATGGAAAGGAAAATCCAAGTTTCAAAAGATAAACTCAAACAAGAATGCTTATACCAATGTCTCAACAATATGAAGACAAAGAAAATAATTGTGTAATCATTCCTTCTTATGTCGAGATTTAGAAAAAATCATACCTTGCAGGGTTGTAAGTGTTTTAGGCTTTTTGAATAGCAGCGACGATAAAATTCAGCCACAATGGAAAATTTTCATCTGATATCAATCTTCTTGTTTCAAAGCATCATCTTATTCATTTTCTAATAAAAGGAATGCTTAAAGAAACAAACTAAAGGTTCAAAAACTTCCTGGTGTAGCTGTTTCGATGAAGATTATCGCTGCTTCTTGAAATAAAGCTAGGAGAAAAGTATAGGACTTCGAAAATATGATCTGGCAGAGGATTGGAAGCTTTTTATGAAGAGCTGCAAAACAGATTTATATATCAGCGTAATTTAAAAACAAAAATGAAAGTAAATTGACGAAATGGAAATTAATGAAAGTGGGTAAATGAATCTTACCATTGAATAATTGCTTTTGATCTTACCTGAAAGGTATCAGTTCCTCCAAACTAGCTGACTTCTTATTTTAATTAACATTAAAAACATGAAGAAGTCAAACTAACCAAAATTCTATAACCCAAAATCATTATTTATTTTATTTAAACTAAAGCAAGCAGTAAAATGTAAAAAGAAATGCTTCGTGTTCAAGAGAATTGAAATTAAAATCAATGCATCAGAAATGAGAATGAGAATTTGCAGTAATGACTGTTTCTCAAAATCTTATGAGTTTCATATAAACTCCATGATTTTATAAATTGTCCAGAATCAAGACCAAATCCAAGATAATAAAATTTAAATATGAAGATAGAGAGGTCTTGAATTCCATTTTTAATTATGGAATTATATATTTAAAACTGAAATATATGAGAAATCAAAATGGTTTAAATATGTTGCAAATTGGTCATTCACTGCTTTCTTACCATAGTGGTTACCCAAGCTCGCTTTTAAAATAACACATCGTTGTATTAGATGATTCGCATCACATGTCTCTTCACCATGCTTGAATTTTAATTTGCAAGACTTCACTTTTGTTGCTATGCCTTATTGATTAAATCTTAATGGCTTAGAAGCGTGCATTGGAAACTATCGTATTAGAGATTGCAATGGCAAATTGCCGATTAAGAACATGTGCAATGAAATGAAGTGATCGCATTATTAAAGAAATATTATATTAGGGATTGGGGGCAGTTATGTCACAAATTGCACATCGCACACCGTATCTTGCAATGTGTTCTTTGCACATCGCGCATCGCAAATTCGGAATAATGGTATGGCCATAAATAAAAATACGAGGAGGCGATTGCGATATTGGCTATGCGATGAATGACATAACTAATCGGCGATCAGCAATCTTAAGCATCTAAGGTAACACTTCTTGATACGCCGATATGCGATGAAGAGTGGGCCCGATAATTTTATGATGAAAATTTGATAACATATTGGATCCGAGACATCGACCCTTTAAAATTATGCTCTCATCACTATTGCGATTGAACGGATGCGATATCTCTTGTGAACTGGATTTAAATTTGATATCGGGTCCCGAATTATGAGAACATCGCAATATCGGTAAAGTCATTTATCGAAGATTGGCAATTCATGATAATGGAAGTATATTCAACTGCAAACCTCCGATATGCGAAATGCGATATGACATATGAGCGAGGTAATACATCGGAGATCTTTTATGAACAATTTGTTATCAAAAATGCTAAAAGCTACTTCCGATGAAATATTTCGCTACAAATGGTTGTGAAGTGGATGATGTGATATCGGAATGAAATTATTGACGAAGATGAGCGGGATGGTAGTATTGCGAATATGTATTCACCGTAGTATCAGCAATATGAAAATCAAATTGAAATGATGAATGAAAGCAAAGTTTAAAGAATGCTCAAATTCTAATGAATCACAAATAAAATTTCCCTGAACCTGTTGCAAATTTGAAATGGGTTTGCTGCTTACTTCAAGTTTTGAAAACAAATGAAAACCTGTAAATAAAACAGAACAAAAATCAAAAATAAACTAAGGAAAAGAGAAACTAATAATAGATGAGAACGAACTTGTAAATGCATACCTGGAAGGAATTTGTCTGTAGATTTTACCTTATGAGTCTTCAAATCCTTCGTTGGATTTATCAAAATTTTGACTTTGTTCAAAATCATCTCATCATTTATTCTAAATCTAAGTGTGCAATCAGCCTAAATAAAATCTTATTTATTCATGTTCAGGAAATATAAAATTCACCAGAAATAAATATAAAAATAGGCTTCCCTTTTGAATTGAAACAACAATTTATTACCTCTGCTTATTCCGAATAACTTGAGAAGAATATGTATTGTTATAGTGAATGTTCAATAATGCTTTTAGTAAATGAATATGATACGTATCGCAGTATCAAATAATAAACTAAAAATCAGAATGGGATAAAGTCACTAATTGTGGAAAAATATCAACACAAATTTAAATGTATGCCAAATGCATATTCTGTCAATAAATTATTCAAAATAGGGAGAGATGTATTCATAGGTAGAGGCATTGCTGTAAGAAATTTTGATTTAAAAAGGAAAACAAAAATAAAACTTTCTGATAGGAAGAAAATGTTTTCACTGAACATGAATGAGAAAGGCTGATTGCTTTGTTTTATTTATATCTACAGAACTGTTGAAAATAACTTAACTACATAAAACTAACTAACTAAACTAATTCTACTCCTATTCTAACCATATACATGAAGGTGATTAGGTATAGTCATATTTCCAGTGTAACCATTCTCTCATTTTTATTCCCGCATATATGTACAGTTCAAATGTTAGTAATAAAAATACAAATCTAACTAAACTAAGGAAAATGAATATGAAATCAGAATGTACAGTTATTGTTAGCAACTTAATTAAAATCTCTTTCTCTTGAAATTTTCTTTCCAATTGAATACCAATTGGATCATAGAAATCTGGATGGATTTCTATTAAGGATTGAGAAATGTTCAAAGGAAGAGATAACAGGCCAGATTGTGAAGATGAGCTTTTAAATTCAAAGGCCTGAAAAGAATTGTTAGTATTATGTACAAATGTTAAATCATTGACAATTTTCCTTGAAGGAAAAATTTCCAAATAATTTTCAAATGGGTTAATGAAAAAGGGATGGAAGTCTTTCAAATAAAATGGAAAATTATTAATTAAATTGGATTGCTGGCCAGACTGTAAAAATGCATTCTTTTGTTGATATTGCCTTTGAGAAGATAGAAGCTTTTGATAAGCAATGAACATCGATTGACATTTATATGTTAATAGTTTTCTATGTTCATCGTTATAACATGAAACTTCAATTTCCCAATAAGGAAATGCATCAATTGAATGTTTGATAGTAAAGTGTTCAATATGCCAGCGAAAAGTGTGAAAATTTTGAAAAATAAATTCTGAAAGTAAATCTGATTTTATACAAAATAAGTGAGGAAATAAAATGAAATCACTATTTTTACAACTAATGTTACAGCACAATTGGAATCGTTTTGAAATGATTTCATTTTCACAAGGATTGACCAGAATTATGGAATTTGAGTAATTTTGAATTCCAACTTGTGAATTAGAAAACGAATTATGATTATGAGTAGGAATGAGAGTTTGATTATGATATGAATCATAAATTGGAATGTTTTCTTGAATAATGAAATCATGAAGATAATTTGCCACTCTAAAATGAGGATTGATTGGGGTAATTTCTAAATTGAAGCGTTCCTCATTCTCAGATGTTATTTAAATTTTCTCATGAGGATTCTCTTGAGAGGAATAGAAATCAACATCCTCAGTGTCAGAGTAATTATCATAAATGACTTCACAAAATTCCCCAGAGTTCCCTTCAATCTCACCCAATATATCCAAACAAGGAGGAATAAAAATTTCATGCTCATTAATGGCAAATGAATGATTAATTATTGTTTCTTTATCTTGATAAAAATTTATTAGTAATTCATTTAGATAAACCTCTGTATTTTTTGAAATATCATTAATACCAAGAGGGGAATAATTACCATCATTAAAATATCAGGATGGAGGGAAAAATGTGAACCTGAAACAATGCATTTAAAACTGTCTCTGTTTGAGAACTCTTGTGCATTATGCTCATTGTAAATTTCAGATTCTAAATCATTTCTTTGTGTACTCATGCTTTCTTGAAGAAGACTGCTTTGCTGCTCATCATAGAAAAATTTAGAAATTTGCACAGCAGTTTGCATTTTATTATTTACTTTTATTGTTGCTTGTACTTGTTGATTTGTGATCTGATTTTCTGAATTGACCGTAGAGTAATTTTTAGATTCCAAGGCAGCGCTTTCTCCAAAATTGTTGATGTTGTCTTCTTGCATTTGAATAGAAATATTTTTCAAGCTTTGTGAAACCACTTCATCACAATTCATTTGCACATCCATATTGATATTCTCATCTATGTTAGAAGGGGATGAAACAAAACTTGAACTAATTTCATATGGATTGGGAATGGGAGGAAGAGAACAAATATATTCAAACCAATCTAGTGATTCTTCTTCCATAGGTTTATCTTCATCTTTAAATCTTAAACAATTCAAGTGAAATCGAATATTAAAATCATTAACAGACTCATTTTCAAACCTTCGTAGATATTCAATTTCATCACATACATGTTCATAATCATAGCCGTCAAATTTACAAATGAAAATTGTAACAAATTGATCCCAGCTGTGAATTGAGGCAACTGGAAGAGTTCTACACCAATTTCTGGCTTTTGCCGCAAATGTGAGAGTAAAAATTCTGCATAAGATGCCTTCATCAATTCCTTGAAAATCATAATTTGAAACATTTTGAATAAATTGAAGGACATGATTAAAAGCAAAAGAATTTTTCTTACCATTGAACTTTACCTGAGACAAGAGTCTTACCACTTCGGGTGGAGTATTGGAAGATGCACGTCCATGGATACAACTCCAAATTGGAAGTTTAAGAGGAGCCATCACAATAAATAAAATGTTAAAATTGAAAAGACTCCAATAGACAAAAAATCTCAGGCCCTCCTTCTAGTGCCAAAAATGTTGATGCCTCAAAAATCGTTGCAACAACAATGGGGGATAACCACCCGGTCCGGACCTTAAAGCAGCTCCTTTTCCGTTTGGTGTGGTGGCTCTGACTGGTTTAACTAGGTCCAGTTACATTTTCCCTATCGCTATTGGTTTATAATGTAACTGTAACTACCAATAAACAGGGATATCAGATCAATTCTTCTTGTTGATCAGGCAAGAGAATGACCCTTAAGCTGATTTGGGTTCAGCCAAACCACAACTAAAATTTTGCCTCTTTGAGAAGAGGACTTAAAAGAATGTAGAATTTACTCTAAGTGCAAGCTTATTCTATAATGCAAGCAAAAGAAACTAACCTTAATCCTATCTTAATTAGGCAGATATAGATTTAACTCAACCAAGAGCAAGATAATTAAAGTATTGGGATTTAAATATGTCTTGTTTATAATGAATATCAAGTTAATGAAGTAGTTCAATTAACTGATATTATGGTTACCAAAACACATCCTATTGAGACCTCTTAACTGAAATAATAAATCAACAACATTCAGGAAGTAGTTCACAAAAATGATATTGATTATCATATCAGTAAATCCAATAATTAAACAATAATATATAGAAATAGTTCACAACACATTACCATTCAATAAATCAGTTTTATAAGACAGATTTCTGAATAAATAGTTACTCAAAAATCAGATTTTAATTCATAAGAACAGAGATACCTAATAACAATATTGAGACAAATTACCCATATTGACAATAGTGCACAAACATGAATAAAATGAGGCATTCCTGTTGCCATAAAATGAAACTAATATTTGAAACAATAGTATTAGAAATATCAATTTATTTCATCCATTTCTCTGATCTTGGTCTCCAACAGCTCTTTACATTGCTTGAACTTCTACTTTCAAAGTTAAAGCCACAATAGTGCAAGCTTTGCCCTTCATGTATAATTCAAGATACAAAGGGAAAATCCTCAATAATCCCCAGATCTGATATTTTCTCTCCTCTCTCCTACAACTCTAAATCCCTATTACAGTAGTGCTTTTAGAAGTCTAAAATTGTAGAGGAGAGTAGCCCATTATTACATTCTGCAGTCTGTTATTTATAATATTTGTGAAGGAATTCTTGACAGAAGAGTTTGTTGAAGAGAAATCTGCTGAATCCAATTTTATTTGTTCAAAATTCAAATCTTTAATTGTTGGAGCCTTCTCATTGATTGAGATCATTTTCTCCATATTTCTTCCCTTGTTTTCCTGCAAAAAGAAATCAAAATAAATTAAAATGCAACCAAAATATCATTTCTAGCAATTAAATCAAATCCAATCAAATTCTATTTAAATAAATAATTGAAAATAAAATATAAGCTCTCTATTGATGTTTAGAGTGGTTTAATTGGCCAAAGATATTATTAACCAATGGATCTGCAATTAGAAGAGGCTTTGGACAAATGAAAATGAAGAAAATAACTCAGAAGATTGATTTTGTTTTTAGAAATTCGTAGCTTGATCTTCTGCATTATTTTTGACCCAATAAATGACCAAATCTGTTAGTGAAACCTCCTCAGAAATGTTCTCCTTGATTTTATCTTTCCAAAGAGCCATCCTGAGCCTCATTTGGCCAAGTAAAACTCATTCTATGGGCCTCCAAAGTTGGTGAGTCAAATCTGGCATAAATCTGGAAATTCTGTTGCTGGGCTAAAAATCAGAATTCTAATTAAAAATTAAATCCTAAATTAGATTATAATTATCTAATAATTAATTATAATATATTATCATCTAATTAGAAACCAATTAAGTTACAAAATAAACAAATGATTTGAAAAACTAATTTAAATATTATTAATATTATAATTCAAATTATATTAAAATTATAATAAATATTATAATTATAATATAATTATTAGAATATAAAAAATTAATTCACAAACCATTGGAATCAATCCAAACCCATTATCCATAAAACAAACCATTGAAATCAACGAATGGAGATATTAGCATGAAAGTCAATGTTTGACTTATCGGATCGGAAAAAGCTTCGAGTTGAGGCATAGAACTTATGTTAGTTGAGGGTTCCTGATGCAATGGAGTAATCACATCGAAACTCAAACAATTGAAATTTGGTTAATGCCCCATTTCCCTTTGGTTAATCGGCGATCGGGGATATGGAGGTATCGGGGATTGGAGGTATGGATGTATCGGGGTTTCAAAATGATATGTGCCGATTAAAACCTCCGATCCGATCTCCCAATGCGATGCATTCAAATAAATATTTATTGCCTTTTGACTTATGCTTATCGGTAAATCGGATCAGGACATGGCTATCGGGGTTTTCAAAATTGTTACAATGTAAAATCCCCGATCCGATGTAAAGCAAATCGACAATTGGCATCGGGGAGGTGTCGGAGGTCTTAAACTTATGACATTTGAAAGCTCCGATTGCCAATCTTTCGATTGGGTAAAAAATAAAAATCTATTTTAATATTAAACTCAATTAACTTGCTATTACACGTATGTGTAACTTTTGGGATGCCTCCATGTCTTTTTATGATCGGGGATCGATAATCGGGAGGATTGAAGGTCCTCCAAAATTGTTATATTTTGAAAACTCCCACGATCCGATCCGATTGTAATATTTTTTTATTATTTTATTATTTTTATTTTTATATATATTTTAATTTTTGTATTGTTTTATTTTAATGAAGTTTATTTTCTAAACTACAGCTACTTTAAAAAATGAAAATTAAATTATAGCTATTTTGAAAAAATAAAAAGAATAAAAATAAACTACAACCACTTGAATGTTATGGGTTTTTAAGATTAGTAATTGATTTGGAAATTGGAGTATATTTCTTAAACCCGATACTTAATGATTTGGCTGCATAACTAAAAATGGAAAAATGTTAGTAAAAACTCACTACGGGTTAATATTTAAAATGAATGGATTATTGAACTAATTTATTTACAAAATGCAATATTGTACATTTTATGCAATTTTAACCCAGGCTTAGATAAATGATGAGACTTCAAAGGAGTGCCATTTTTAACCCAGTTGACCAAATGAGGCGAAACAAACGTCAATGGGAAGCTTATAAAAAATCGATTTTAACAAAGCAATCAAAACAAGAATCCAAAGAAAATGAAAAATTAACCAAAGCATAGGGCAATCAACTAAAAAAAAAATCCAAAAAGGTGTTTAGCCGAAATTTTTATAGAAAGGGTTCCCATTATTTGAGTTGAGCAAGTAAATAATGGGGGGGTTGTGTTTTCACCACAACACAGTCATAACCAATGATGCAATTTGCACCTTGTCACCTGAATCTGACCCTAAGTCCATCGGTTTCACTACTGCCGCAACCTTTTGCTTCCCTTTTCTGATCCACTTCAGTTTCATTTTAGGGTGCAATTTTCAACAGTGGTCTTTGTCATGGCCCTCTTTCTTATAATGTTTACAAGAGAGATTTTCAACCTCCATCTTAATGGATTTTTCTTTCTTCACTTTTCCTTTGCCATTTCTCTCCTTTCTGGCTGCTGATTCTGATGATACCCCAACTCCTAATTTACCTACTTCAATGTAAGTTGCTTGTACTTTCACTTCATCCAAGATAGTAGGACTGAACATAAATATAGTATTACGAATATACTCAGATAATTATCCTATGTATTTCATTAGAGTTTCTTGAGTATTCAAAGGAATATCTAGCACCAATGCCTTCTTACAAAACTCATCTATATATTCTTGCACTGAATTACCTTTCCTAACTTTTAATCCTTGCCATTCTATTAAAGCTTTCTCCTTATATCCCAATGGACATAATTCTTTCTAGGTGCATTAATAAATTCAGACCATGATGGAAAAATATTACTGATATGCTGAGTACCTTTCTGTAACTTACTTTTCCACCAGATGGGTGTGGTACCTTCTAGACAAAGCAAAGCCAATCAAATATTTACCACATTGTCAGAAATTTGCTGCACACTACAATACACCTCCATTTGTCTAATTTAGTTATTAGTGTCTAAACATTGATTTCACCATTATACATGGGTAAATCGAATTTCACATCCAACTTAAGCAAAGGTTTTTGAGAAGAAGATTTAGGTTGACCACCAAAAGGAGAAGAAATAAGATCTTTCTTATCATCATCATTTTTTATCTTTTTACGTGAATTAGATGGTCCTTCATCTTTAGACTTTTCGGAATGTGATGCCTCAGCTTCCCCATCTTTGGGTTTATCTTCCTCTTTTGTCTGTTTGAACTCATGGTACATTTCCTCAACCATGGATCATTAGGTCATGAAAGCATCCACAAGTCTGGATCAGATCCAAAAGGATGATCACCTATTCCTTCTTCAGCCATCTCTTATTGATCTAGGTGTATGTTGGTCACCACCCACCAATCCTACTTGGACCCCCACAATTGTCTCTTTCAGTTTTTTCAATTTCTATAATTGTAGCACAATTTACTATTTTTAGCAGTTTTTTGGGTCTTAAACTTTCGGAGCCGTTTTGAGGCCCTAAACGACGTTTTTTTGGGAAAATCGGAGGCAACATGGGTCTTGGAACAATGTTTCTCTTCCCACAGTTGTATTCGTCAAATATATATTTCTAATGAGGTGTTGTGCACGTCAAATGGAGATCATGTGCCAAATTTACAACCCCAGGAAGTTGATGTACCAATTTACCCAAAACGAGGCCCATAGTTTAGCGCTTCATCTCCTAGAGTTAGGTTTTTGGATGTTTAAGGTTTTCCATTGTTTCTCAACAATAAATAGGCCTTTGAACCTCATTGTAAGGCAGCTCAGAGGCATGTAGCCACCACATCTCTTCTCAGAGATAAGCTACCATCGCCCTAGCTAGTTTATTTCCATTTCTGTTTGTAAGCATATTTCACTATTTTACAGTAATGAAATGAAGTATTATTTCTGTTGCATCTCTATATGTATGGTTATATATGTAATTTGTTGTGTTCTTGTTTAAATCTGGATCAGTGGTATCAAAGCGGTTTTCTCTTTGTCTGTCTTTCTTTGCATGTCCCCAATGAGGTCGAGATATAAGGAGTTAGGGCTTGAACTAGTCGAACCTTTGCAAGACCAGCCTTGCAAATCCCAATGGCTTCCCATGGTGGATGAAAAGGAAGACAAGGGGGCAGGAGATCCTATCAAAATATTGCTCGAAGAGGCCCTCAAGCAACAAAGGAATGCGATGATGGACAACTTTGCCTAGATCCTTCAGCGGCTACCCAGGGGTGACACATCTACTTCCAGCAGCTACTCTGGAAGAGCCACACCCTTTAAGGTACAAGTTAACTTTGACATTCCCATATTTGAGGGTCAGATAGATGCAGACATTGTAGATAAATGGTTAAATCAACTAGAAGGGTATTTTTCTATTCATGATTTTTCCGATTGGGAAAAGATTACTTCCGCTCTTCTCAAAGTCGCCCCCCACGTCAAGGACTAGTGGGAAACCTATTACGAGCAAAATGATGGAAGTACGGCCTCACTGTTTTCAGCCGCACCCACTTGGAATTCGTTTCGGGATGCCATTAAGGAGCAGTACTACCCTGTCAAAAGCTATGAGGACCAATACATAAATTGGACCACGTTGTGGCAGGGAAGGGACCAAGACGTGCCAGAGTTCACCAATATTTTTCATACCCTTCGTACAAAGTTGGGTATCAAGAATTCTGAGTTGCATTTGGTACTCAAATACCGTGGCTGCCTACACAGGTAAATCCAGGACGAGATGGAGTTCCTAGACATCTCCTCGCTCAGCAAAGCATACCAATACACTGTCAAGATCAAGCAGAAGTTTAAACAGAAGAAGCGAGACTTTGGATCTGCGAATCCAAAGACCAAAGAACAAAGCCAAGGCGGGGTGACCCAAGACAACCCGTCGAAGCCGCAAAAAAAGAACAACACCACGAAGTCGAAGAAGGACACAGGAAAGTGGTGCGAGTTCCATAAGAGCCCCACTCACAACACAAGTGAGTGTCAGACCAGACAGTCATTGGTGGCCAAGTTGAAGGCTTCAGAATCAGATGCATGTTCTGACCCTAAGTCAAAGCCCAAAAAGGAGAATGACAAAGGGAAGCAGATCATTGATGCGGAGCCCAACACCACTGTTGCCACCTCCAAGATCGAAAAGAATGAACCCAAAGATCCAGAGGAGGGGGAGCGACTTTTCTACTCACAAATGTGGGTGAAGGGTTCACTGCTGCAATTCATTGTTGGCAGTGGGAGCCAAAAGAACCTCATTTTAGCAGAGGTCATGAAGTGGTTGGGCCTACCGACTACACCACACCCACAACCGTACAGTGTCGAGTGGCTTCACCAAGGATGAGATCTCTGAGTTCGCCAGTAGTGTCGCCTTCCCTACAACATCAAACCCTTCACAGACGAGGTATTGTGTGATGTTGCACCTCTGGATGCTTGTGATATATTATTAGGCCAGCCATACTTGTGGAGGCGAAATGCTATGTATAAGTCAAGGCCTCACGTTGTCATTATTTCTTTGTGTAATTCATTATACAGGATATCGGAGGTAGCCCCACCTACCGCCACCTCTTTGGTCACTGCTAAGAAATGCAGCAAGCTCATCTCCCAGACTAGGAAATTCATTTTCTGTTTGGTTCGCTCCCAAAGTAAGAGGAAGATCGTAGCCACATCCATGACCCCCGTGAAGGGTTCCTCCACGTAGCAGCAATGGCAGATGGATATAGTCATGAAAGAAGACAGGAACATCTTCTCCTCACCCAGAGAGACACCGTTGCACTCTCAGGTACCACACAAGTTTCCAATGGGCTACAAAGTCTGGTTGCATCTACAGAAAGAACGGCTTACAAGAGCCCATTGGAAGCTCATACCACTCTGATATGGTCCTTACACTAGTACCAAAGTTGTGGGAAACAATGCTTTGGAGCACAACATTCCCCCATTCCTTCGCTTGCACTGAGTGTTCAGTTTGGACCACCCTCGACCAAGCTTCCCACCTTTACTTGACACATTAGAGATTGCAAAACAGTTCACCAGGGACCCAGCTCAGCAGAAGTTTCCTCATCTCAGGGAGGAACTCAACGCAATGGGGACCATTGCTTCCTAAGTGGGGAGGAATGATCTAGGTGGATGTTGGTCGCCACCCACCTATCCCACTTGGTCCCCACAATTGTCTCTTTCAATTTTTCAGTTTCCGTAATTGTAGCACAATTTATTATTTTTAGCAGTTTTTCGGGTCCTGAACTTCCGAAGCCGTTTTGAGGCCCTAAATGACGTTTTTTGGGAAAAATAGGGAGCAACATGGGTTGTAAAACAGTGTTGCTCTTCCCAAAGCTGTAGTCCTCAGATAGATCTTTCTGACGAGGTATTGTGTCCGTCAAACGGAGATCACGTGCCAAAGTTACGACCCCGGGAAGTTGATGTACCAATTTACCCAAAACGGGGCCCATAGTTTGGTGTTTCATCTCCTAGGGTTAGGTTTTTGGATGTTTAGGGTTTTCCATTGTTTCTCAACAATAAATAGGCCTTTGAGCCTCATTGTAAAACAGTTCATAGGCAAGTAGCCGCCACATCTCTTCTTAGAGATAAGCTACAATCGCCCTAGCTAGTTTATTTCCATTTCTGTTTGTAAGCATATTTCAGTGTTTTACAGTAATGAAATGAAGTATTATTTCCGTTGCGTCTCTATATGTATAGTTATATCTGTAATTTGTTGCGTTCCTGATTGAATCCGGATTACTTATCCTCTATTTGTCCTTCTTCTCGAGCCAACTTCTGGATCTCCTTCAACAAGTTCTCCTTCACCATGCCTTTATTTACTTCTGGTGATCATGCACACTTAAACCATACTATCAATAACTCGCTCTGATATCAATTGATCCCAGATCTAATCTTTTATTGAAATGTCATTTATTATCTTTTAAAAAGTGTTAATGCATGACTTTTAAAACACCATTTAAATTTATTTAAAACTTGAAATTGAGAATAAGAACTTGAAATTGAGAATAAGAACTTGAAATTGGAAATTGCAGCAATTCAGAGAATATAACAACAAGCACATTAACACAATGACACTGAAAGCTTGATAACAGAGTTCAACTATCTTCAAGACTACATCTTCGGGCCCTGGTCTTTAGTGGGGAGGCCTTTATATTAAATCTTCAAAACCATAAATACATAGAAAATTTCTTCAAATACAATCCTGAACAATCCTGCTGCAATCTGCTATGTCTCAAGAACCCATAGCAACTCTGGTTCTGAAAAAGGATTCCCAGATCTCCCAAAAATTGCCTTCAAAGTTTCAAGTCTCATTGCATGTACCTGCACAAGTACCTCTTTTCTACATGAAAATACAACTTCTACCTCTTGTGGCGCATTGTCGTAGCTTTATAATAAAGTTTGGGAGGTTGGGGGGTCAAATTTCAACCTCCAAATAAGTGCCTTCAAAGTTTCAAGTCTCGTTGTCTGTCCCTGCAGAAGTACCTCTTTGCTACATGAAAATTCAACTTCTACCTATTTTGGTGCATTGGCGTAGATTTATAATAAAGTTTGGGGGGTCGGGGGGGTCAAATTTCGACCTCCTCGTTGTCGTGTTTTGATCTTACCTGCACAAGTACCTCTTTGCTACATGAAAATACAACTTCTACCTATTTTGGTGCATTGGCGTAGATTTATAATAAAGTTTGGGAGGTCGGGGGGGTGTCAAATTTCGACCTCCTCGTCATCGTGTTTTGATCTACTTTCGTTTGTTGTGATTCGACATATATTAAAACTAAATAAACAAAGTTTGGTGGTGGGGTCAACAAACCCTCCACCCCACCCCAAACCAAATGTCATACATTACATTAAGTTTTATGGCCTGTAGGCCTATCCAATGTGTTGGCGGATTAATGTAATGACAGGATATGTGGAGGTATGTGTAATACAATGGAATATGGTGGAGGTATGGTGGGGGCCAACAATAATGGCGGGATCCTGCCTTTTTTTATGTTTCATACTTATCATATACATTCAAATACATGTAGCAGAAAAGCTTCAACAAGAACCACGTTAGCACAGTTGGTAAACCGTCAGATTTGTTGTTGAAAGGTAACGGGATTGAATCTCATCCAATCCGTCAGGCCCCTTAACAAATTTTTGCCTAATCCAATGAGGCCATGTGTCGCCCTCTAATAGGTCCACATGTCGTCTTGGTATTGGTCCTAATGCACCCAATCGCAGCCTGTCACTTGTCAACATAGCATTCATTCACATGCGCCAATCATAACTTGCCACTTGTCACCTTCTCATGATGCCACGTGGCAATCAAACCTTGACTTTTGACTACCCATTGACAGTTGACATTGAGTTTGACTTTGAATTTTTGGAGTTTTCCCTGAAAACTTTGACTTTGAATAAATTCTTCATACGAAGTCGGTTTTCACCCGTTCAAGTTGCGTTGGAATTGTTTTTCCAATATCCACTCGATGACGCTTCATTTGCTCAACTCTAGTGAATTTAAATTTTTGGCCTTTTTCTGATCCATTTGGATCATTTCGGATCAGTTGTGCCACCACATTCCAAGGTGTCTTACTTGACCTGAGAAGAATGCTTCAGAGTCATGTGGCTTCCAGGAGTTACACTACTCTCACAGGTATTCCAGGTACCCTTCTAGGCTCTCATCCATAACCGCCCCCATGCTTCCATAGTTATATGAAAGAATGGATGAAAATATTCCTTTCACAATGCCAACATGATTCTTTTATCTGTGTATTCCCTTTTTCTACCACTTGGCATTCACCCAAGGCACATAATGGACCTTTGTTTTATGTATGTGCACTTTTTTTAATGATTAATAAATCATATAAGCCTATTTTTATCACCCATGGAGTCTCGACACCCCATACTCTTCACGTTTTCTTGGTCTGCATCTGATATGTTATCTTATTTATGATCCCTAACTTTCTATCCAAAAAAAAACATAAATATAAAACATGTGCACACGAGTGTCCCAGCCCCAAAATGAAAAACACACATGCACACTATATAAATTTCTACAAATCTAGCTCTGATACCATGTAGAAATTTCTTGTAGATTTAAATTTCATATTGTAATATGTTAAAACAATTGACTTGAATCTACTATACTCTTGCTCAAACTTCAAAAAGGCTTTCACAAGTTTCAGAAAACCATATGAGTATATTCCCATGGGCAAAAAACCATCATGCCAAAAACTATGTGCAAAACCCATGCACAAAACCATAGGTTGGTATGCCCTCCTAATATAGGGTCCAAAAAACAATTTCCTAGGGCGCTACCCCGGACCTCGTACAGGGGGGCAACCGCCCCCCTCAAAACCCCCGACAAGGGGAGCTTCCACCCCCCCTGTGATCCCCGTGTTGCACCTGACGCAACAAAGGGGGGACTAGTTACCCGCCCCTCCCCCATGGAAAGAATATAAAACACACCCAACATTCTCCCACTTGTTGTTTTATTTTCCACAGAGGGGGTCACAGGAGAGCTTAGTCATTGGTCCAGCCCTGCAACACCCTTTGTTTCTCTACACCAAGAGAACTTCTCAGTGCTCACAAACTTTGTCAATGCATTTGCAATGTTCTTCAAAGTGTCTACCTTTACCAGCAACACCTTTTTGTCCTCAACCATATCTCTTACAAAGTGATATCGAACATCAATGTGCTTTGTCTTTGAATGATAAGTAGGGTTCTGTGCCAAGAAAAATGCACTTTGGTTGTAGATATTCTCTGATCCAAATCTCCAGCTCAGTCTCCATCAACAAGGCCATGGATGTCCAAAACTCTGTCCAATCTTGGTCTTCCTTGGTAGCACAGATCATAATCACTAGTTCCACAGAAACACCTGAAAAGCCGCTTCACTATTGTCCAATGTTCCTTCCCTAGTTTTGACATAAACCTGCTCAATACTCCCACTACATGTGTAATGTCTATTATAGTACATACCATTGCATACATCAGGCTACCAACTGCACTTGCATGTGGCACTCGGGACATGTCCTCTTCCTCTTCTTGTGCCTTGGGACATTGTTCAACATATAAATTTACACCTACAGGAATAAGAACCTTCATTGGTTTATTATCTTGCATATTAAACCTCTACAATATTGTCTAGACATACCTCCTTTGGTTTAGCTAGAGCTTCCTCTTTGCTCAATCTCATTTAATTTCTATGCCCAAAATATAGTTTGCAGCACCAAGATATTTCATGTCGAATTTGGAGGACAATTGGATCTTCAAATCATGGATAATTTTTTTTTTCCAATTAGCAACATATCCTCCACATACAAGACCAAATAAATAACATGGTCACCAATTAATTTAAAATACATGCAGTGATCCGCTTTGCTTCTAGTGAAGTCAAGTCCCTGTATAAATGTTTCAAATTTTTTATACCACATCTTTGGTCATTGTTTTAACCCATACAAAGACTTTTTTAACTTGCATAGTAATTCTTTATTTCCCTTCACTGCAAAGCCTTCAAGTTGTTTCATGTAGATCTTTTTTTCCATATCCTCGTGAAGAAATGTTGTCTTCACATCCATCTATTCTACCTCAAAATCAAAAGCGACAACAACAAATAAAAGTAATCTAATAGAAGCTACCTTTGCAACAGGAGAAAACATATCACCAAAATCAATTCCTGACATTTGGGAATAACCTTTATCTACCAACCGATATTTGTATTTCTCCACCTTGCCTTCTACATTCATCTTCTTATTTAACACCCATTTGCTTCCAATGGGTTTTCTTCCAGCCGACAACTCCGCCAAATCCCAAGCCTCATATTTGTCCAAAGATGTCATTTCATCAACCATGGCCTCTTTCCAGAGTTTTCCATCCTTTGAATTTATTGCCTCCTTGACAGTTTTGAGATCATCATCAATAATAGATAAATCAAAATTTAAAAGAAATCATATTGACTATACCTTTCTAGATGTCTTCTTTATCGAACTGGTCTTCTCACACCTAGAGTTTATGGCTCTTCATCTTCTTGATTCCTCTTCTTCTATAGAGCCTGATTCTTCATCCTTTAGCTAAAACTTTATTTTCTCGGGTTTCTTTGGTAGGACTTCATGTTTAATAACATCTTTCACCTCTTTAAACACCACATCTCCACTGTACACAACCTTCCTTGTTTTTGAGTTCCAAAGCTTATAACCTTTTAAACCATCCTTATACCCAATAAAGATGCACATTTCATATTTACTATCCAACTTAGTTATTTTCTCCCTTGAAACATATACATATTCATCACAACCAAATACCCTCATATGTGAAAGAGAGGGTTTATTACCAGTCCATACTTCATGTGAAGACTTATCCTCCAACGCTGATGAAGGCGATATATTAACCAGGTAACATGTAGTCTCCACCGCCTCTGCCTATAATTCTTGTCCTAACCCGATACCACTGAGCATGCTTATTGCTTTTTCTGTCAACACCATGTTCATTCTTTCTGCAACTCCTTTTTGTTGAGGTGTGTATGGAGTATTCTTCTACCATGCTATACCACACTTCTTACAGAACTCTTCAAATTCCTTCTTGCAGAACTCTCCACCATTATTATTCCTCAACACCTTTATTTTCTTCTCTGTCTAGTTTTCCACCAAAGCCTTCAATTCTTTAAACCTGTCAAAGAATTCAAATTTCTTCCTCATGAAATATATCCATGTATTCCTTAAGAAGTCATCTATAAATGATACATAGTACACAGACTTACCTAGTGTTGGTGCTCATATATGAATTATATAATTCACCCTTCCCCACATTAATTATCAATCAGGGGCTCGTCTTGTTATTTCATGGCTACCGTGCAAAGTCTATGTAAGCCAAAGTTTCCCTACCCAACATTGAGCATTCAAAAACAATATAACAATGTGTAACAAAAAATTAGGATTCACAACAACACAAACTTAATGAACCATTACAACGATAAGGAAATAATCACAACATAAATAAATCTACACACACCACTAATCCAACAACCCCTAATCAAGAGAGTGGGCCCAACTCTCCAATCAGGGTTGTGGCAAAAATATAGAACGATAGATAATACTCAAAATATCAAGATTGCAGTAATCAAAAGCAAAATACTGAAGTTTTCTATTACATTCTCAAAGGAAACCTTCAATATATGATTTTCTCCCTATATGTTCTCCCTTTTCTCTTTGATTTATGTCTTTTACAAAAAACTAATTACAAAATGATTTCCCATACAATTTAGATTGATTAAAAAATCTCAACAAGCAAGATGAGATCTGAGAGATCTTTCCATCATGATTCAGCTGGAACAAGTCGAATCTGGTTATTACAATTGGTCAATTTGGAAAACGGCCACAACAGAAACTCTGCAAATATGTCCTTTGAAGAACCTTGTTTTTCTCCCAATCCATACCAAATTATGGAAAGATTCTCATTAGGAAACTAATTTGGTCCGTTATACACAAAACCTGTGTCTCGGATTTTCAATATTCTTCTTCGTTTTCCAGAAACGTCCAACGCAAAACTATCACTTTTTATTCCAGCGAATTTCTGAGTTGGAATATTTGATTATGAGCTAAAGATCAAATTTGCAATCTGGAAGAGATCTTCGAGGCTAAAATCGTGAGTGATGTTATAAAAAATTCATCAATAAACCATCATTGACAAAACCATGCATAATAATCATCAATTTATTAAAAATAAATGAGAACAAATATTACTTATCCACAAGAGCATAAATAATTATGAAATGGAATTATATAATAAATTATGATAAATAATGTGATAAAAGAATAGTATAAATGGATGAAATGGATGTTCAGAAGTGGCAATAATAATGACAAAATAGTATCCCAACATCTCCCCCAAACTGAACATGTTGCATGTCTTCATGCAACCCAATACGTTTGTATTAACCAAGATGTAATACAATAATCAAAATGCTCACCCCAGTTCATGATATTGATGGAGCAAAAGGTATCTTCTGTAGGAATTTTGTAGAATTTTTCCTACAAATCAGCTAGCTTTGATACCATGTAGAACGTTTTCTATAAATCAGCTAGCTCTGATACCATGTAGAAATTTCCCACCCATAGATCAACCTGGTAATACAATTTACTAAAGCAAACACTTGATTTACTTCTACAAACAATTTAGCGAAAGCTTAATCAACCATGAGCAACATCAATAAGAACACATATAACTAATATGGAGAAATCAAACACACATAACACAGAAAATATAACCAGGGGAAAGCACCAGCCTAAAACCCCATCTCTATATTATCATACAAGTGGAAATATGTCCAGATTACACAAAGCCTTAGCTCGGAAGCTATCTAGCTCTCAGTACAATCCCTCTGCTACTCATGGACAATCAAAGGGCTTCTCACAAACCTTCTCCTCTTCCCTCCAAGCCTCCTATTTCCTTGTGCAGTTTCCTTGGGGTCCATAGCTGCCACTTGTGTGAATTGGCCTCTTCACACACTCACTAACCTTTGATCTAACTACACAAACTTGAAGGATATAAATCCTCATCATGGATGAGCTTCCTTTATAGGAAAAATATTCATCCAACTGATAGTACACTATCCCTTATTTGATCTCAACTGGGCCTCTGTCTGAATTTCCATGCATCAGTTATCCATGAGAGAATACTCAGTTATCTGAAAATAACAGTTGTCACATGCATGCAAGCATCAACAAACTGTATCTCATTAATTTAACAACTTGTTAAATTAATCTAACTGAACTTGGCTAAGTTAAACGAAGTCAACTGATCCTCTCAATATAGAACTCATCCTTAATTCCTCAATCAGTGGAGTAAATCAAGGACACATTCCCCAATCAGTGGAGAAATTATTACATGTTCTCACAAAGACTTCAAGTTTGATTTGCCTTAACTAATTAACTCATGGAGAATTAATTAATTAATATTCAAACTATTGGTAAGACCAAATTCGAATTTTACTTCCTATTTTAGACCAGGGATTGTCTAAAAATAGGAATCCAACTTGAACTACTAAAAATAAAACTTCTATTTTTAGCACTTATATTTTTAGCAATTTCTTGTTGCCAATTTTCAACACTCCCTCTCAACAAGAAAGACTTCCTCTCAAACCCAATCATGTCCCTCTGGAATGTTTTGCATGCAACACATCTACCAAGTGTGGTTGCTCCAGCAACTCTCGGAACAAAAAAACTCCCAACTGACTACTCTGTTGGGCTAGAAACATACTCTTATGCTAAAGCTCCACCTGCTGCTGACAAGTGCTCCCTCTCTAACCTCTACGCTACTGCAACATCTCCATGCATCTCTCACTGTTGCACCCTTCTTTGTGCTACCTTGCACAATGCAACACACTTGTGCCTCTCGTATTACTGCGGCCTACATGCTCTGACTGTCCTGGGATTCCTGCATTGTAGCTCTCTCTGCCACTCCATCTGCATCTGTCTCTACCCAATCAGTCAGTTCTTGCTACTCCACATCGGGGCTCCCATAGCAAAGTCTCATCCAAGAGGTTGTGTACCTCAAGGATCCTGCCCCTCCTCCATGGGACGATCACTCCACATTACCCCACCTCCTACCTGGAGGTATGGCTGCATGTGATCCCTCTGCCCACCTGGCTCAAATTTTCCTCCTACTGGAGGTCTCTACTCAATCTCCTCTCACCTTCCCCTATTGTGGCTGCTCCACAACCTCCTGAAACTGTTGCACCAATCGTGGCTCCTCCACAATTGTCTGAGACTTCTTCTGGCGCTACATGTTGAGAGGTAATATATTCTCCCTCTCAACCACCAAATCTCTAACATTTTCCTTGCTCCTCAAGGCTTTGCATGCATCTTGTACCTCAAGTGCATACAGGTTCTTGGCTAGCACACCAATATATTTCCACTTTCCTGTCGTCACGAAATTTCTAGAAAAAGAGTTGATTTTAAATCACCGATATCTCCCTCATCTGAACTCCGATTCAGCCGATTTTTTTTTTTATTTTGGGTATTTTTCCGCAAGGAATCCAAATCTACTATTTATTTCTGAAAATTTGTACAAAAATTTTCAAATCTTCTCTGCAAACTCTCAGCCCAAAACTCAAAACTTTGAAATCTCCTCTCAATATACTATTCTCTCCTTGACCCCCTGTGCTCTAATACCATGTATAAATTTTGTAGAATTTTTCCTACAAATCAGCTAGCTTTGATACCATGTAGAACTTTTTCTACAAATCAGCTAGCTCTGATACCATGTAGAAATTTCCCACCTGTAGATCAACCTGGTAATGGAATGTACTAAAACAAAACACTTGATCTACTTCTACAAACAATTTAGTGAAAGCTTAATCAACCATAAGCAACATCAATAAGAACACATATAACTAATATGGAGAAATCAAACACGCATAACACAGAAGATATAACCAGGGAAAAGCACCAACCTAGAACACCATCTCTGTATTATCATACAGGTGAAAATATGTCCAAATTACACAAAGCCTTAGCTCGAAAGTTATCCAGCTCTCAGTACAATCCATCTATTGTTCATAGACAGTCAAAGGCTTCTCACAAACCTTCTCCTCTGCCCTCCAAGCCTCCTATTTCCTTGTGCAGTTTCCTTAGGGTGCAATGCTGCCACCTGTGTGAATTGGCCTCTTCACACACTCACTAACCTCTGATCTAACTGCACAAACTTGAAGGAGATAAATCCTCATCGTGGATAAGCTTCCTTTATAGGAAAAATATTCATCCAACTGCTAGTACACTGTCCCTTCTCTGATCTCAACTGGATCTCTGTCTAAACTGCCATGCATCAGTTATCCATGAGAGAATACTCAGTTATCTGAAAATAACAGTTGTCACATGCATGCAAGCATCACCAAACTGTATCTCATTAATTTAACAACTTGTTAAATTAATCTAACTGAACTTGACTAAGTTAAAGAAGTCAATTGATCCTCTCAATATAGAACTCATCCTTAATTCCTCAACCAGTGGAGCAAATCAAGGACACATTCCCCAATCAGTGGAGAAATTATTGCATGTTCTCACAAAGACTTCAAGTTTGATTTTCCTTAACTAATTAACTCATGGAGAATTAATTAATTAATATTCAAACTGCTGGTAAGACCAAATTCGAATTTTACTTCCTATTTTAGACCAGGGACAGTCTAAAAATAGGAATCCAACTTGAACTGCTAAAAATAGAACTTCTATTTTTAGCACTTCCATTTTTCATTCCCTGTTGCCCAATCCAACACTGATGCCCAAACTGCTATTTTTAGTAGTGCTATTTTTAGCACTTCTATTTTTAGCAATTTCTTATTACCAATTTTCAACATCTTCCTCAAATGTTCTTTAAAACAATAGTTGTTCAATTCTATCATTGTTGGTGAAGTTGTAACAATTTTCATATTTACTTTCAATCATATGAAGTTGCAACAAAGTATGATACAAGTAAAAACAAACTTCACTAACCATTTTCTCAAAAATTTCAAATCAAATTTTGCTGAAATTTTGCAAGCAAATTTCTACTATATCAATGCTTCTCCAATCCGAAAATCAAATCTATCTGATGCACAGATCTCTAGATATAAACAAAATGGTTATAGGTAATGATTTTTAATTTCTCAAAAATCATAAATCAGCTTTGCTTGAAATTTGATGGGTTTGTCCCTATTACCTCAATACTTCTCCACACCAAAAATCAAAGAAATCCAATGAATGAATTTCAATATATCAGCAAAATGGTTGTAGGTAACAGTGCATGATTTTTGGAATTTACCAATTGGTTTAGCTTAAAAATTTCTTGGTTAATGATACCTCTTTGTTGTCCAAAAATCACAAGAATCCAATTGATAGTTTTAAAGATATACACAAATCAATTTATGCACTGTAAAAGAAAATGAAATTGTATACCTTAAATGAGGAAGAAATGAGAAAACATCCATCATGCATAGCAACTCTTCCCCCAAACTAGAGAATTAGCATGCCCTCATGCTACACTAGAAAACAAATTGAGGTGGTTGCTACAATCGTTGTTGAAATCTTTGCTTGGTGTATAACAACATGAAATAAGGGAGGTTTTGAGAATGAATAAGGAGATTGATGGATGATAAAGAATATTAATGGCATGGTCATGATGAATAAATTAATGAAAGTAACACTCCCCCAAACTGAAAGCTTTTCTATTTCTGAAAAATGGGAAGTGGTAAAGAAGGGGAAATAATGGTTGAAAAATATGAGTGAATAATGCTCAGTGGTTTTTCATGACATTCTCCTAAACTTTTAATAAATCAAAAACTTATGCTATTTTACCTCAAGTTTTACCTCCATAAAATGTGAAATGGAATGTATGGATTGACATTTGTTGAAGTTGATGTAGGTTGAGCTGATGTTGAAAGTGATGCGAAAGGTGGAAGCCATGCAAGCTGAAATAAAGTAATCAGAAAGTGTAGTAGGATTTCCTTCCCCCAAACTAATTAGTTTCCCTATCATCAAGATTTCTATAACACCTATCATGAGTATCCTCAATCAGTAATTTCAATTACCTGGGATTCAAAATCAAAATTAGGCCTCTTTATTCTGCCCCAAAACAGTAGTGTTGTTAAGCTATGAATAAATGGTAACTAGTTGGGCAATGTAACTATCCTTGGTTAAAGATATGATACTTGTAGAATAAAGGAATGATAGATTAGATGACACAAAATGAAAAATATCAAATATCCTAAAATTTCATCCCTAACGTGTAAAGTATGGTAACTGGTTGGGCAAAGCAACTATCCTTGGTTAAAGATATGATACTTGTACAATAAAGGAATGATAGATTAGATGACACAAAATGAAAAATATCAAATACCCTAAAAGTTCATCCCTAACGTGTAATGTAAATATTTATAACTCCATAATAGATATAAACCATAACCACCATCATCTAAGAACTGATTAAATATTACCCCATTAACCGTGATTTCTATCAAACCTTATATATGCAACAGTGGGCTTCATCGACAATTAGTTTTGAGAAAACAAGGTAACCAAATATATCATAGTATTGAATTAACTTCTATACCATAGGCATGGCCATTGCTGCCAACATGCATCCATAGCCTTGACAGGGCTTCCATTTTAACCCATTGAGATGTCAGTGTCCCATCTATTAGAAATAAGTACATAATTACAAAAGCGTTTCAATTTACTTAAATGTTTATTGAAGATCATTTTTCTGGCTTGGTAACCAGTTAATAACAATGCCATTCACAGGATCTAACAAAAGTGAACAAGTTGGCTCGTGATGAGATCTCTCATCCTTCAGTTTTATGACCGAAGGCCATTACCCTGGATTGGTGACCAGTAGTGGTAATGTCACTCTATTAGGACCTATGATCATGGTAATTCAGCTCGTGATGAGACTTCCTATCCTCCAGTTGATTATTTATGTTTAAAATTCAACTATGGCTATTGTTAATCAACAAAATATTACTTAATAGATGGGGTGGCAGTCGAGCTCCTTAAGAGCTAGGGATAGCGTAAAAAAAATTAGTAACTATTTTCAACTTGGGTAGTTTTGCTCAAAAACTAATAACCTTCAAATGATTGTTGATAAATATATTTTGCTTTGCTAACACTGGGGTTGAGGAATAGTTCATTAGATAGTGACGGAAAGATTTAAATACAATTTTGTGGTCATCATCATAAATTTTACAAGATCGGGGACTTGACCAATTAGGAAATTTGAAAGTTGGCATAATGAAATCATCTTTGCATAATTATTCCTTAAAAATAAGATTATGTTTATAGATAAACAAAGGTAAATTGACTACCCAATCATTATGTCAAAGAGGGCCTAGACCATTGAAAGTATTTCCCATTCACCAAGTTAATGTCATCACACATGATTCAAGTTCCATTGTGCGTGGATAAGTGTGCAAGGTATGATGATGTCATAAGTGAAATACCAATCAAATCCACAGAGTTGGTCAAGGACATACCTGGTGACTTACCTTGGCAGAGTATCAACATGGGTGGAGTAACAACATTGGTGGAGTAACAACACCAATGGAGTAACAACACCAGCGGAGTAACAACACCAATCGAGTAACATCAGTGGAGTAACAACATGGTGTTGGAATTATGATACATGTGTTGTACTTGATGGAAACCCACTTGTAGCAGAACAACTCACTTGTATATGGTAACTAGATGAATCTACAGGAGAGATATCAGGTGTGACAGAATGCATGACAGTTGTGTTTATAGATGTGACAAAATGCAGGGCAATTCAACGGAATCATTTCAGAATTAATATGGAAAATTACAATGTAACAGGTCTATTCAGAGGTAACAGGGAATTGGTACAAAAGAACAGGAAGATGGAACTAAGGTCTATTGATCAGAATAAAGAAGGTAAAGGAAAAGGTTGATGTACATCAATTTAAGAAGTATACGCAGGTCCACTTAGTCAAAATAACGTATACACACTGGTCCACAAAACAAAAAGAGCGTATACGTATACACGCACTCCCATAGGAGGAAAAGAGTGTACATGTTGGAAAACCAAGGTTTTGGTCCAAGGTATTGATCCAAGGTATTGACCCTAGGCATTTGGTCCAAGGTATTGGTCATAAGTGGTTTTGGTCCAAGGTATTGACAAAGGATCTAACTATATAAGGAGGATAAGGTCAAAGGGCTAAGCACACAAGTAATGAATATCTTATGAAGTGTCATATCAAAAGCAAATATGCATGGGTTTCTGATGCTTTGCTTGATCTAGACTAAATATGCACCTGAGCATTTGATGATGGATGAGATCTAATGATGGATCAAGATCATAATGACTTATTATTATTGAATGATCTGATATTGGGCTAGATCTGATTTTGTACACTTGTTTTATTATTTAAATATTGTAATCTGGTAAGTCTAAAGTCCAGAGGTGTAGCGAAGTTATGAAGTAAGTATTTGCAGATCTGTACGCTGGTTCGCTTTGATGAAGGTGTGTATACACGTTGGTTTGGCTCTTCCAAGTAGCGTATACAAAAAAATAGCTTGATGTTCAAGGATGATTGATCTATCAAATCAATGCTATTGTTTTACTGTTATCTATCAATGAAGTCTTCTTTGATATGAATGTAAAATTGAATGAATAAGGAGTTTGATATTTGATAGATTGATTGTATAAGTGAGAAGAAGTGAACTCTGTTGCTGCCTGTGTAAAGCTCTATAAGTTAACAGTAGATGTTCAGTATATTGCTGGTTGGTACAGACTTGATTCAAAAGTTTATGTTTGTAGTAGCTTTGGAGTTATACGCAGGTTTGATTAATGGAAGTAGCGTATACACGTAGTTTGGGTTCAACCAAGTAGCATATACAGTCTGATGCATGGTTTCTGAGGTTACTACTGGTTCTAAATGATGATGTAGGTTATGGGTTTTTGATGTTCTGTTTGATCTGAACTAAGGATGCACCTATGCGGTTGATGGGGGATGAGATCTAATGATGGATGAGGATCATGAGACCTAAAATGAATTATTATTATATGGTTTGATCATGGATAGTCTAGATCTGAATGATAACGCGTGATTTACACAGTAAATGTTCTGATTTGGGTATGACTGAAGTCTAGAATAGTTGTGATGTTTTAAGTTATCTGTACGCTAGTTCACTTTGGTAAAAGCGCATATACATGCTGGTTTGGCACATCAAAGTAGCGTACACATTATTAAATATGATGGTTGAAGTTGCAATTTGTTCTGGTTGTTAATACAGAGTTCTAGGTTCTGCCTTGTGTTATGCTGACTGTGTTCTAGTGACAGTGGTTTGAATGTTCAGATTGATTGATTGTGATTTGCTCTAGTGATCATGGGATTAATTCAGTTGTGGTTGATTCAAATATTTATGATTGAGTTTCAGTGGTTGGTTGATACAGATGTATTTGATGGTTGTATTTCATTGATGATTGATTATGAGCTTCAATGTTGTTGATGGGTCCAGTATGAAAATTTGATGAAACGTGACCTCTAGATTGTGGTCTTTTGTTCCATGAGTATCCAGTCTGAAAATTTATGAAACGTGGTCCTTGGAGGAATTGAGAAGGTCGTAGCCTTCTGTAGGCCAACGCCTACATACTGGTAAACATATTGGCCAGTACAAGAGCCATGGGGTTGGAGCTCCCTTCCTGTAACAGCTGGAAAATGAGTGAAGGTTGGAGCCTTCTATAGGCTAGCACCTACGTACTAGTAAATGGATCAGCTTGTACAAGAGCTAGGGGGTTGTAGCTCCCTTCTAGAATACGTTGGATAATGAGACACGGTTGTAGCCTTCTGTAGGTGGGTGCCTACGTACTGGTATGAGTCTGCACCAGTACAAGATTGTAAACAAATTTTCTTATTATTAAAAGAAGACATAGACGACAGCAGCAGGTGGTTTTCACCAACATTGGGTTTCCACCTTAAACCTTGGGGTTCATGTGTGTTGCTTATGTGTGATGGTTTATTATGTTATTACTGCACATGGTTACTGTTTAATGTTTAATAAAGTACAGATTCACTGATTAAAGATCGACATATGATGAATTAACTTAATCATAATTTCACTGGATATATGCTGGTTGCCTTAATAACAGTTGCGTGCACACGCGAGTTCCCTTCTATGAAGTAGCATATATATATATCTGATTATGGAAATGAAAAAGTTATCGATTTGTAAATACTGATTCACCCCCCCTCTCAGTATCATTTCCAACACATGGTGAAATAAAAACATCGGTGAAGTAACAAAATCGGCTGAGTAACAGCACCGGCGGAGCACCGATGGAGTAACACCACTAGCAGAGTAACATCATCGACGGAGTAACAACACTGACAAAGTAACAGCACTGGTAGAGTAACAGCACTGCGGAGTAACAACACCAGCTGAGTAACAACATCGGTAGAGTAACATCACCATAATAGTTTTTTTATATTAGATCTGAGAAAACCATACACTGATAAGACTGGGGAACAAATGGAGAGATGTGGAGCAACATCATGCAACTTAAGAAATTCCTTATTTTGTTTTGAGAACAACAAAAAAGTGTGACTTTGAGGTAAAAAATCCCTGAAACATAAAAACATAGGAGAAATCAGAAAAGAAACAACACTTTATTGAAAAACAATAAATTAATAAATAACTTAAGTTACAACGGTTGTGATTTTGGTTGCAGCAATGTTTTTTTCTAAGAGAATTTATCAATTTGTTTTAATGGTGAATGAAAAATGGTCTTTTGGAGAAGAAAAAGAAAAAGAAAAATTCTTTGGCAGAAATGACTTGGATCTTCAAATGGAAATCAATTCCCCATTTCTCCTATCATAAATCTATTAAGTGATGAAAAGTCTTCATGTTCTTTTCTCTGTGTTGGTGAACAATAGCGGGAACAATTTGCGACAATCTCTTATGATCTAATTTTTTAGATCATGGCACCTAGAAAGACTCAAAATCATATGATATAAGATTTCTTAATGGATTCTTGGATGAAATGCCCTTATTTAATTAACATTGTCTTCAAGAATCACTTTTTCATAAATGAACCTCCTTTATTCTCATTGGACTTGCAAAAAAACACGAGCATCTACCTGCAATAAAAGATAAAATTATAGAAGAAGAAAGGTGTGTGGGCTCTCTTAATCCAAAAAATTTGAAAAAAATAACAAATCATTACTCGGTAAAACAAATCCATGGAAATATGAACAAAGGAAAATTTATTTGTTACCTGCGGGAGAGCAGTGGTCAACCATACTAACTAGTAGTGTTTTAATCATAAATCCTTTGTTTTTTGTCCAATTTGAATGATTCCAAAGCCAAATGAAATTTAATTCAAAGATATATCACCAATAGAAACAGGTTTTAAAAATTCCATGATATGATATGTAAAATTTACTTAGAACAACCTGCATAACAAAGCCATTTTCGATTTCCCAACTTAGACCAACAATTGATATTTTAATCATAACATTTTTGTTTAATATTGGATTGAACTGATTAAAATTAGAGATTAAAGTATATTCATGTAAATATCTCCAATATAAACAGGTTTTGAAGACATGAATAATTGATGAGTCAAATGTGCTAAGGTACAGCCAGAAAAACAAAGTTTTAAGGGTGTTGATTTACAATAGATAGTCAGTATTTTGGTCATAACTTTCTCATATAATATCGAATTCGAATGATTCAAATTGCATTGTAAAGTAAACTGATAGAGGAATATACCATAGAAATAGGTTTCCAAAATCTAGTCATTTGGTCCCCCAAAAACTAATTGTCCCAACTCTATTCCTGAGCTGCCTACTAGACATGTTGTCAATGTTTTGGTCATAAATTTTTCATTTAAAATCCAAATGGAGTGATTCAAATTGTTTTGGAAAGCTACCTAGGATAGAAACAGGTTTTGAAAATATTCCCATTTGGTCCCTCAAAACATGATTGTCCCGACTGTGTTTTCAGTGATTTTATCAAGCCCACAAGCCATAAGATATGATAAACAAGCAATTTTTTTCCAAAATGATGCTGAGTGTTTGTAGAAATACGATTTTAAATATAATATGTCTACATATAAAAATAAATTCAAAGAGCTACCACCGATATTGATTTACTCAACATATTGCAACAAACACGACTCTTTTTACATATAAAGAAATTTTTTTATTTATGTACTTATTTATTATATTTTCTACACTAACCTACCTACCTTAAAAAATAAAATATACTTACGTATAAGAGTACTTCCAATGGAACCATTTTTGAAATAAGGTCTCAAGTGTGTATATACCCGAATTTGGGAAATGCATGCTACTAGATACTAGGGTATGAGAGACCAACTTCCCCGTTAAGGATGGTGCAAGAATTGTTGGAGTAGGGAGTGATGTTGCAAGCAAACGATAGAGAGAAATCATTCTTCAATATAGTCTTCATTTCCCATAGTTGTCATATCATGAATTTCTTCGACTGGGTTCCAGATTGTGTTGATGCTTTCTTCCTTGACCTCAACTCGTGAGTTTTGGGGGACTTCATCTGCCCCTTTTGTTTTTTTTTTTTTGTTTTTTCTGTTCATATAATCATGAAATAAAAGGGAAACATCCAAGAAAATTAAAAGCTCAAGACCTGAAGCAGGATAAGAACTTCCCTCCCCAGGACGAGAGAGTGGCCCCTAAAGAAAGCGAGAAAAAGAAAATAAACAAATCACAAAAATCAAGCTCAAGACCTAAAATAGAGCGAAAAATAAAACTTCCCTTCCCAAGGTGAGAGAGAAATACTTATGAAATCAAAACAAATCAATCTAAAGCTCCAAACCTATAGCAAGGTGATAAAAACTTTATTCCCCAAGACGAGAGAGTAATAAAAAGCAAGAAAAACAAGAAACCGAATAACCAAACGATCTAATACTCAGGACCTAGAGCAAGGTGCAAACTTCCTTCCCCAGGATGAGATATCTGTCCTATCGTCAATACTAGTCATACTTTTGTGCCTTTGATAGCCTCCCCGGCAACGGCGCCAAAATGTTGGTGTTTAGATATGAATTAGACAATTTACTCTTGCCCACATTAATTATCAATCTAGAGCTCGTCTTGTTATTTCAAGGCTACCGTGCAAAGTCTATGCATGCCATTGTTTCCATACCTAGCATTGAGCATTCAATCAACAATATAACAATGTGTAACAGCAAGCAATAATAGTAACAACAAATTAGGATTCACAGCAACACAAACTTAATGAACCATTACAACGATAAGGAAATAATCACAACATAAATAAATATACACACACCACTAATCCAATAGCACCTAATCAGGAGAGTGGGCCCAACTCTCTAGTCAGGGTTGTGGCAAAAAGATCGAAGGCTAGATAATAATCATAAGATCGAGATTGCATTAATCAAAAGGAAAATATTGAAGTTTACTATTACATTCTCAAAGAAACCTTCAATATCTGATCTGCTCCCTATATGCGTTCTCCCTTTTCTCTCTAATTTATGTCTTTTAAATAGACAAACAACAAAGGGAAATTTACAACAAAATGATTGAAAAATGTTTTCTCATACAATTTAGTTTGATTACAAAATCTCAACAAGAAAAATTAGATCTGAGAGATCTTCCCATCATGATTCAGCTGGAACAAGTCAAATCTGGTTATTGCAATTGGGCAATTTGGAAAACGGCCAAAACAAAAACTCTACAAATATGTCCTTCGAAGAACCTTACTTTTCTCCCAATCTACATCTAATTCTGGAAAGTTGCTCATTGGGAAACTAATTTGGTTTGTTCTACACAAAACTTGTGTCTCGGATTTTCAATATTCTTCTTTGTTTTCCATAAATGTACAATGCAAAATTATCGCTTTTTATTTCAACAAATTTCTAAGTTGGAATACTTTATTATGAGTTGAAGATCAAATTTGTAATCTGGAAGAGATCTTGGAGGCTAAAATCATGAGTGATTTTATAAAAAATTCATTAATAAACCATCTTTGACAAAATCATGCATAATAATCATCAATTTATTAAAAATAAAGGAGAACAAATAGTATTTATCCACAAGAGCATAAATAGTTATCAAATGAAATTATATAATAAATTATGATAAATAATGTGATAAAAGAATAGTATAAATGGATGAAATGGATGTTAAGAAGTGATAATAATAATAATGAAAAATTAGTAGCCCAATAAATTCATTTATAAATGATACACAATACAAAGGCTCACCCAGTGATGGAACTGACATAGGTCCAAACACATCACTGTGCACAAACTATAATATCCTTTTCACCCTCTTAGCACTAGAGGGGAAACTCACTCGATTTTGCTTCCCATATACACAATGTTCATAGAAATTGAAATCGAAATAGCAATTAGACATGCCTTCTACCATACCATTAACATGAAGTATTCGAAGGTCCTTCTTTCCAATATGTCCAAGCCTTTGATGCAATAGCATGGTATTTTCTCCAGAGACCACAAGTTTTTCTGCTCCACTTTCAAGAACCACATAATTTTTGCACCCATCAATAACAGTGCTACCCAGAAACTTGTACAGAGGTCTAATCCAAACTCCTCACATCAATATCAGTGCTCCCCAAACCATCTTACAAGTATCTTTCTCAAACACTGTTTTTACACCTACATCATCCATCTTGCTTACAGAAATCAAATTTCTGGCCAATGCAGGAATATTCAGAACACCCGAAAGTATTCTAATCCTTCCACCTTTCAACTTCAGCTTGACTTTACTATGTCCAACATTTCTAGCCTTCCTATTATCCCCTAAGAAGACATCACTGCCATCATATTTCACATACTCACAGAACCACTCCCTATGGGGAGTGAATTGAAAGGATACACCTAAGCCAATCAACAATGCCTCATAATCTACATGTGTACTTGAAGAAGAAGCCAAGTAAACATCCCTGCCTTCATCTAAGGTGGTTTTCGCCTCTATAGAAGGAGCATTGTCAGATCCCTTTCCTTTCTAAGGATATTTATATCTACAGACCTTTCTGAAGTGTCTTTCCTTTCCGCATTTCCAGCACACCTTTACAGATCTTCCTGGAGATTTAGATCTCCCTCTAGATTTAGATATCCCACTTTAGGACTTATTTTTGTTTCTTTTCTGGGACTGTCCTCGTACAGAAAAGGAATCTCCATTTTGGTTCTCCATAATTTTCTATCTCATCTCCTCCGACAATAAGGATGAGACTATTTCATCAAACTGCAAGGTAGTTGTATTGCTACCTATTGCAACAACCAGACTATCCCATGAATCTGGTAGAGAACACAACAAACTAATGCACTTATCTTCATTTGATATTTTAATATCAATAGATAACAATTGTCTTACCACAGTATTAAAGGCATTCAGATGCTCTGTCACCGAGTCTTCATCCTTCATCCTCATGTTATACAACATTTTCCGTAGGAACAATTTATTCACCAAAGACTTAGATTGGTACAAAGTCCCTAACTTGTCCCACAAAGCCTTCATCAAAGCTTCCCCTGATACACTCAACAATACAAAATCTAAGATACACATCGTATTGTGCTCTTTGCTTTCCAATATTCTAGCTTCATCGAACATTATCATTGGTTTAGTACCTAGATCTACTGTGATCCATTGATCTTTATCCACCAGTAGATCCTCCATCTTGATTTTGCACAACTCAAAACTCTGACCATTAAATTTTTCGATCTCTATCTTTCCACTACTTGCCATCTTCTTTCACTGCAAGAATCGATTCTACAGATCTCCCACTGAACAGGGTCTACCACAGGCCCGAGAAAAACCCCATAGCAACAAAGGCATCCCCTTGAATCCAAAACAACTCTGATACCAAATGTAGGTTTTAACCCTGTACATAAATTACCTGCATACGAAATCTTAAAAAGAAGAGAAAATAAACAATGGCGAGAACACCAAACATAAAACAGATATACACAGAGATCTTCCCTTGGACCCCAAAATTGGGACTACCAGATTGATTTTTCATTATATTCATTTCAATGTCACAACACATATATACATGTCGAAGCATTCCTAAACCTAAATCCATTAACCCTGGATTAGAACATAAAACTAGTTCCCTTGACTAGATCTATAAGATACTATGGGCAGAAAACCATCATGCCCAAAACCATGTGCAATACCCATGCAAAAAACCATAGGTAGGTCTACCAACCTAATATAGGGTCCAAAAAAAATTCGCAGGGTGCTTCCCCGGACCCCATAGAGGGGGGCCACTTCCCCCCTGTGACCCCCGTTGTGCCCAACACAAAGAAGAGGGACCTAATCACCCCCCCCCCCCCCCCCCCCCCCCCGGGCTTCGTGCATGAGGCTCATCGTGGAAAGAATATAACACACACCCAACAGAGATCACAATTAGCCACCCAAAATTGATTAATAATATCCTTCTACCAACTAATCTACATCCTCGTGAATCATTTTCCAAGTTATTGTATATAGATTAAAACAACACCACATATTTCCTATCATATCAGTGATTTTATTAAAGTTTAAGGGAATTTCAATGTGGTTTATGACAATTGAAGTTTAGAACAAAGTTTCTCTAGTGTTGACCTTATTTACATCTGAAACAAGTTGGCCAAGCACCACAAAAATTGATATACAATTTCCCTATCTAGGCCATAGAATATGGTGTACAAATTCCATCCTGTTTTATATGTTTTTTTTCTAAAATAATTGAAATTAATGAATGGAAATTGGAAATTAGCACCTATGGTAACTTAATTACAAAGATAAAAAATTCAGTGGATAAACATGAGAAACATTGGGACAAAGAAGCCCCTAGTTTCTCTTAGTCACAGGCGCAAGCTTTTGGTTTTAAATAAAAAGAGCAAAAATGAAAGTGGGTATGTAAACTTCGGGCCTTCTCAAGGTGCGCTTGGGAAGATTTGACAAGATTTTTCCTAACAATCATTCCATTGTAGAGAGAATCATTTCTCATAGAATCCTAAACCTCATCAGGGCCCCCAACATTCATCCACTCAGTCTCTTTGATTGCAATTGACATCCAGGAGCTTGAGCACCTCCATTATGGCCACAAAGGAGAATCTATGAGGAGTAATAAACGAAGCCAAGGCCAAACCCTGGAAATAAAAGTGGGGGATTCACTTTCCATGAATCTCTTGTAAATGTGACTGTACAACCTTCACTACCTAACTGCCTTGTTGAAATTAGGAACATGTATTACCTATTTCAACAACCATTATTTTCCATTTAGTAATTTTATCCATACCTTACCCTTTCCCATGATTTTACATGGTCCATCATCACCCAAATAAACCTATTCAAAACCACTTTGAACATAATCTTGAAAACATTACTTATGGAGTGTGGCATGAAATTAAGCCCATGAGTATGTCACCCAAGAATTAACAATGTTATCTACTAAAAGGATTAAATAATTTTATAACATATCACTTGCTACATTTTATTCCTTATTTTTCTCTTGTTGTTCATCTCCTCCATTATCTTTTACAAACCAACAATTTCTTATTTTGTCCTTTCCTCACACAATGTTAGCATTCAAACTTCCCTCTAGATTTGGATATGCTTATAATTTCCACAAATTCCTAGGTTATTTCCTTTCTCCCTTTCTCTTCTCTCATTCTCTACAGTTAAAGCATTACCTAACGCCTCACCTATGCTTTTCCATCACATTGGCTAAGGATAATACCAAAGACATCATCAAACTTTAAAGTGTTTGAACCAAAGACAAAATTACTCATAGCCATGACCAAGCCATTTCAACTTTTTGGAAATGAGTACAAAATCAAAATATCCCTAAACTCATCATCATCTTCATATAAAATAAATGCTTCATAAGATATACCTTGTTGGAAGTTGAAGGTTTTTTATATAGTTTAACCAATATTGTTATCAACCCTCCATTGTGTTTTACCTTCAAAATGTTTAAAGTCAACAATGTTGCTAAGCATAATTGTATTTTTCCTAGTGCCTATTTTTAAGAATCTCCCATTCTTCATCTTTCATAGCCATTGGCTTCTTTGATACTCCACCCAATGGTAGAAACTTATTTTTTGATATAGATAATCTCCCATTTTCATCTTCCATAGCTAATAGTTTTAACCATTAAACTTCTTGACCTTAAAACCTTCTTTCGCCATTTCTCCCACTCGAATCAGAAGCCCTCATTTCCTATGAGTTTTATTAGCTAAATAAACCTTTATGTCTAATCCCAGTTGTTAGGAATAAAATCACAAAAAAAAAATAAAAATGAATGTGGAAATAAAATATATAATGAAACAATAGAAAGAAGACACCAATATATGTGGTTCACCCCATTTGGACTATATCCATGGAGAAATATTCATTCTTTTCTTTTATTTCATCCAACAAAATGAAAATGTTAGAACCTACAATAGATTTGTTTCAACCTTCTCTTATCTCTCTCACAGTCGCTTCTATCTATATTACAATGTTATTTCAATAATACACAACCACAATACAATTCCCTCATGAAAAAAGGCTTTCCTTCTAGGGCCAAAAAAACCCAAACGTAACATCTATCGTAATATTTGTGACCTAATAACGAATGATCTAGATTTACTATGAAATTACAATTTTTACAAGACAAATTTCCCAAAAGATTCTCTTTGAGGGAGCTTCCCTTGAATCCCCTTTGGGGGGTGCTCGAAAGAATTTATTCTCATCCCTTGGATGAAATGGTGACAGTAGTAGGGGGGAAGCCCCCCATTCACCCTCAATCAAGAATTGGAGTCCAAACATGGCTAAAAACAAGACCTTTGAATCAGAAAGCTAATTAGACTCCACAACCAAAAACAGTTTCAATTTACATTATACATATTAAATATGACAGAGACATTAGAATTTAGATTAGACAAGGGTAATTGAAAGGTGTTGTGTTTTAAAAAATATTAGGAAGAGAAGCTATGTTTCCATTAACTACTAGTAAGTGAATTATACCCTACCTAATGTGCTTTATCCTTATCTATTGTATAAGATAGTTTTTTCCATTTTTCTTTTTTCTTTCATATTGTTTAATAAATATCTTTGCAAAAATAAAAAAAAGTATGGGTGCAAAGATATGTTTGCAAAATAAAATATAGCAAACTAGTAATTGAGAATAGTTTTTTAATTGAATGCTAAAAGGAATATAAACCCTTTACCCAACTTGATCAGTTCGTTATTTTTGTTTAAATTGGTTGATTTAATATCACATTTCCTTGCATCCTTTCTGGTATTTCAAGAGCCCATTACAAATCCTCTTGTTTTAGAGCCTGTTCTAGATCAGGATATAGAGCTAGCTCAATTTCTAGGTGACCAATATTTTCTAATACAAATCCTACTCCATAACTCATATAAAATATTTCAAGTTAGCAATTTAGCTTCCAAACCTAGATGTCTTATTCAACTTAGAGGGTGGAAGTGAAAAAAAGAAAAATCAAGCCAAGACTAAAGTAGGTAAATGCAAATAGAATAAATGATAAAGTAATAAAATCAATAGGAGCACCTAAAAAATGAACTCCTCAAAGAAAAAGTACAAAGGGGTTCAAGAGAAGCCCTATTTGAGAAAATAGGTCAAGAAGAAATGTCCAGAAGAAATAAAGGAGAAGAGAGAAATAAAAAGGCTCCAAAGTTCTACTTGCAAATACACTTTGATGAATGACTTTATTTGAATGTGTAGAAGGTCAAGATATAGAATTGAACCACCATGGGTAGAAGAAGTTATTTGAAATGCAGACATGTCCCTAACTCGAATGTGTTTTAGATTCTTATTGTAATATTTCATGTCTTTTACGGTTCAAACTTCATAATAAGTTAAAGCTCTAATATCAATAGGAATTTATGAAGATTCACAACACAACATCATGGTTGTATCTAATAAATAATGGAGGGTAGAACGTAATCCACATAAAAAATTGAGGAAGAAACCAGGGTGAGAAAAACCCATTTGAATTACTCTGATGTCATGCCAAGATAATAAATAATCTAGAAAGAAAAAATTATCACAACAAAATTTTGTAACTTTGAGATACCATCATGATATGACTTTGTAATTTTGAGATGTCATCATGATCCATCTCTATAACTTTGTATGCCAACAACTACAATCAATTTCTCAAAACAATACCTATTAGTTTTACAATGACAGTGCATGGAAAACTAATAATAAAGAAAGTTGAAAGAAGATCATGGACCAAAATGAGTTATTACACTTGATGTAGTCATAGATAAAATTTGTTTTGGAATTTCAATGAGTTGAGATTGGAGCATTGCAGAGGATTGTTGTAGTTGGATACCCAGTTTTCACATGGGGGTGGGTGTTCCAATAGCTTCAACTTATCATAAGATGACCTAATTCCATTCCACCATAAAGCAGAAGATGGGGTTGGCTGCCCAACATGCTCGCTTTGATCTCCATACTCTAGTGTAGCTTGTATAGTGATACTCATCATTCTCTATGAAAATCCTTCTTCATGAGATAGTTGATATTGACTTCATTAGAAACCAATCCATATCCCAATGGAAATAGACCTATTTCATCATGAAGTGGTTCCCTCAATAAGTGCATCATTATCATTGCAGTGTGCCTTATCTATTCTACATGAGAGACTAATGAATGAATTTTAATGATGTCCACAAGACCGCGTGGTCTAAGGGACCAACAAATAACAACTTAATCCCCATTCATATTCTTTTCTATGATGGATCTCTTGTTATGAATCTTAAGTAAGAAAATCGTTATTTTTTGAAATCTTTCCTCTTATAAAATTTCAATGAGACTATTCACCTTTAGGTTGTTATCAAAATGACGACGAATATTTTCATACGCTGCACATTCTTTCATAAAATTCCATTTTGTTTCTAACACCCCTCTACTGCAAAAAATGCAAGTTCTTTCTTCCCAATGTTAATGGGGATCACTCATCTGCCAATTTCACATCTCAAATGATGGAAGCTAGTCAATTGTGTAATTAAAATTTTAGCCTTTCCCTTGGTTGAAGATATGAAATACTCTTTATCATCATGCTTCCACATGAGGTTAAGTTCTTTGGCATAATATGTTTTTTTCCTACCTACATGTTTTTTCCACATGGCAATCCTGAATTTTTCTAACAGCCACTTTTTTATCTCCTCCTTAGTGTGAGGATATTCATGCATATCTATGTCCCATTTTCCCAACCACTTTCTATTTTGTTTCATCTGTTAGGAAATTATATATTACAGAGCAATGGAACACATAAAATATATTGCAGAAATATAAACACAAAACATACATAAAACAAGAGAGACATAGATATACGTGGTTCACCTAATTTGGGCTACGTCCACAGGAAACATCCAGTCCTTCCTTTTATATTATCCAGCAAACTGAAGAGATACAACCTACAACAAATCCGTTGTAATTCCCTCTTCTCTCTCACTTAATCTCCTCTCTCTTTCTCACTCAGAATACAGATCTACATAAACGCAATACAATTCCCTCATATATAGCGAGGGGTTGCCTTCTAGTGAAAAAAACCCTAAATTAAACATAACTTCTACCGTCAGATCTCCACCTAATGAATGGCCCAGATTGACTACGAAATTACAACATTTTACTGGGCAATTATATATATATATATATTTAGCTTTGGGGGCACTACCCCCAATCCCCTGCTGGGGGTGCTCCCAAATATCGCATCCCCCCCCCCGGACCCCCCTTGCAACACAAATATTACGAGTGAAGTTACAGCCACTGTGTGGTCTAAAATGCGGATGCAAATTAGAGTTTAATTTAATGTCAACCCGGGAAGGTAAACTTAGAAGTGCTTATCTAAAATATATAGATCTAGAAAGATTCCTAATTTGTCCAAGTTCTTAAAGTCCCCTTACAAGAACATATTCATTAAGATCTCTTTCAATAACTAATCAAAATTAGATCTAACAATTGTTTGAGATCTATGATTCTCTTACAAGAACATATTCTACAAGATCTCTTCCAACATTAGAACATCTAATAAGAAATTAAAAGCTGAAATGAAATAAATCTAGATCTAATACTTGTATGAGATCTTACGGTTCTCTTACAAGAACACCTTCAAATAAGACTTTTCCAATATTAGAACATTTAACAAAACTTGAAAGCTGAAATCAAACAAAAAAATAAAATAAATTATAAACACAGTAAGAGAATTTTTACACCAACGTTTCAAATCCCAAATGGGATCCATCATCAGGGTTAAGAGAAAGATGATAAAAGAAGAGCAAGATGGAAGAAATAAATACTCATGAGGGAATGAATATTAACGAAACAGCACATGTCGGCCAGAAAGATTTATCATGAAGCTTATATTTAATTATAATTTTTATTTATAATTTTAATATAAATATTATTTAATTTTAAATTTTATATTAATTTTTATTAATTTTTAATTAAAATTTAATAAAAATTAATATAAAATTTAAAATTAAATAATATTTATATTAAAATTATAAATAAAAATTATAATTAAATATAAGCTTCATGATAAATCTTTCTGGCCGACATGTGCTGTTTCGTTAATATTCATTCCCTCATGAGTATTTATTTCTTCCATCTTGCTCTTCTTTTATCATCTTTCTCTTAACCCTGATGATGGATCCCATTTGGGATTTGAAATGTTGGTGTAAAAATTCTCTTACTGTGGATTCTCCGGTCAAAAATTCAAAAAGCACAAACCACAGATCCCTAAAAACCAAATTATAAACAAATAAGCATGCAAGTGAGGCCATGGGGGCCCTCCATAACTCCACCAACACACCACTTCAATGGAGACTCAGATGTAGAAGCAAAATTGAAGTATGATCCTTTATTTCAAAATCTTCATTATAAACCAACTCTAAGATTACAACTCTAAGCTTCTAAGATTACATACTCTAAAATTCTAAGATTACAAAACTTCCAGATTACAAATGGAGGAGATTGTACTCCTATTTATACAATGGGATGAGTAACAAAGTCATAATGATCATCCACTAATCTCTCTTTAGTTCCATAAATCTCGCAACCATTTTTAACTACTTTCCCATTATTACAAAATATGATCCCTTTGAATCCTCCACAAATCTCTCACATATCTTGGATAAGATATGCCAACCAAATCCTCCATGATCTTCTCCTTAGGAATTGGATAAGATATGCCAACCAAATCCTCCATGATTTTCTCCTTAGGAATAGGATAAGATATGCCAACCAAATTCTCCATGATTTTCTCCTTAGGAATAGGCTTGCATAATTATCTCCTTAATATAGTGGAGGAGATATGGATAAGCCTCTTGGAATTAATTCTTCACATATTTCCTACACATCACAAAACTCACATATTCTTGAGATATAAAAATATGTATATTTTCTAATATTTAATCATAAATTCACTTGTAATACAAAAATGAATAAAATGGAAAATAAGAAGGTGAAACCAAAATGTATTTATGAAAATGATATGATAAAAGGTTAATGGGATGATGAAATGTAAGGAATAGTGAAGAAAAAGGTGGATGAAAATATGACATTTCAGAGTCCCAACAGCCACATTACGAACTGGGGTCCAATGTGGCGACACCTCTAAATAAAGAAGATAATCGGGCTCCACACCCAACAATCTCACACTTGGAGACTAATTATAGCAACTCCACCGCTGCTTCATTTGTTGGAAAATGACTCCATTTTTGGCCTAGTTGTTTCTCATCTTCTTCATCATACTTGAAGACTAATTGAAACTACGCAGAATCTCAGTTTCTCCCTGGTTACAACTTGTGTTAACATATCTGCAGGATTCTGGCTAGTGTGTATCTTTTCTAGCTTCAACTGTCCATCTTCCAACACTGACCGTATGAAATGATACTTGTGTTGTATATGTTTAGTCTTGGAATGGAATGCATAGTTCTTTGCAAGATGTATGACACTCTGGCTGTCACTGTGTAACCTGCCCAACTCCTGCTTCTTACCCAATTCATCCATAAACCTTTGTAACCAAATCATTTCTTTACTAACCTCTATAACAGCAACATACTCTGCTTTCATTGTTGAGAGTGCAACAACACGTTGCAGTTTTGAAACCCAACTGACAGTTGTTCCACCTACAGTAAACACATACCCTGTTGTGCTCCTCCCATTATCTCTATCACCTACCATATCTGCATCAACATATCCCTATAGAGCAATGTTTGAACCACCAAATCATAATGCTTGATTTGTGGTACCTCTCAAATACCCGATAATCCTCTTCACCGCCATCCAATGTTCTTTTCCTGGATTGTTCATGTACCTATTTACAACTCCCACTGCATGTGCAATATCAGGCCTTGTGCAGACCATTGCATACATTAAGCTTCCAACTACTGATGCATATGGAACTTTAGACATATAAGCCATTTCTTCCTGAGTCTTGGGACACACCTCCTTACTTAATTTGAAATGGATAGCCAAAGGTATACTAACTGGTTTTGCATTTCATATTAAATATTTTCAACACCTTTTCTATGTACTCACTCTGATACAATGTTAATTTTCGATTCTTCCTGTCTCTAGTTATTCTCATACCAAGGATTTGTTTTGCAACACCCAAATCCTTCATTGAAAATGAGTTCTCTAGTTTTCTTTTGAGCAAATTTATTTCCTGCATGTTAGAACCTACAACAAGCATGTCATCTACATACAATAACAATATAATATAGTTGCCATTATTTTTCCTTTTGAGATAAACACAATGATCATAGTGACATCTAGTATAACCTTGTTCAGACATATACCTGTCAAATTTTAGATACCACTGCCTTGGAGCCTATTTTAAGCCATACAATATCTTCTTCAACTTGCACACTAGTTTCTCTTTCCCTTTTACCTCATATCCTTGTGGTTGTTGCATATATATCTCTTCCTCCAAATCCCCATGGAGAAAGGTTGTCTTTACATCTAACTGCTCAAGATGAAAATCTTCAGCTGGTACTAGACTTAAAATAGTTTTGATTGAAGTCATTTTAACAATAGGATAAAATATCCCATCAAAATCTATACCCTTTTTCTGTGCAAACCCCTTCACCACAAGTCTAGCTTTATACCTTTTTCTACCTCCATCTTCTTCCTCCAACCTGTAAACCCATTTATTTTTCAATGGTGTTTTTACCTGTAGGAAACCTCACTAAGTCCCAATTCTATTTATGTGCTAAGGAGTCCATCCCTTCTTTCATGGCTTGCTCCCACTTCTTCCTAGTTTCTACCTGCATTGCTTCTTCATAACATTCTGGTTCACCAGAATCAGTCAGCAATACATAATATAATGAAGGAGAATATCGTTCAAGGGGTCTACTCATCCTGGTAGATCTTCTAACACCACTTTCAGGTGTTTGAGGTGCTTGTTGTTGTTGTTCTGGCTATTAATCATTATGATTTTCAGACACCTTCACTTTTTTTGTGATGTCATCAAGAACTATGTATTCTCTATTTTCTTTTTCCTGTTTTTTTTCCTGCATTTGATCCTTATACAGAACCTTTTCATTGAATATGGCATCTCTGCTCCTAATGATTTTGTGTTTTTCATAATCATAAAAGCGATAACCAAAATCATTAACACCATATCCAATAAACGTACATTTCTTTGATTTTTTCTCAAGCTTTGTTCTATTTTCTTTATTAATGTGGACAAAGGATTCACAACCAAAAGTCTTTAAAAATGAGTAGTTTACCTTTTTACCTGTCCATGCCTCCTCTAGAATACCACCATCCAAGGAATTTGAAGGCCCTCTGTTTATTAGATAAACAGCAGTATCTACAACATCTGCACAAAATTGTAAAGGCATTCTTGCATGCAATCTCATGCACTAATTATTTATTTATTTATTTATTTTTAATGTCTTTTTGTTTTCTCTTCATTATTTTTTCATTTAATTATTTATTTTTTATGTCAAAGGCTGACGTCAACCTATTTTGATTTGCAGGTGTGTTCTTGAAGTATTGGGCATAAGTCTCAGCCTTCAACTTCTCATTCCTCAACTTAATTTATGTATATCTATCCTTGATATCCTTCTCTTTATCCACAGGCCTAGTGAATGAAGAGACATCCATGCTGAGTTGTCTCTCAATAAGTTGAGTGTTAGATGTTGAGGGCTGATGTGTTTCTCCTGAATTTGTTGTACCTTTACTCCTTTCCACCATTATGCCAGTGTCAGTAATTTCCACTGAGTTAATGGTGTCTTCTTGTTCAGTTACAGGATTAAGTTTGGGCCTCTTCTTGTAACTGATCTCAAATTTTTCGTCCGTGGTTTCCATAGCTGAACTGGAACCTTCTTCCCTATTTCTCTTTGGATTCCTATCTTCATTTTCTGGAATCTGTAAAAGAGGAGGAATATTCATTGGTTCACCTATTTTTGGAACCTGTAGGAAGGAACTTGTATCAATCTGTTTTTCTACATCAATCAATGTATTCTCTACATCAACTACAGTACTATCCATGTCTATTAGAGTGTTTTCCAACCATTCTGATTGGTTGGCAAACCTCTCAATGTCTAGTCTGGGATGATGGATGAAAGGTCCCAATTTGACCTTAAGCCTTAGCTTATTTATGAATCCCTGAGGGTCATACTACCACATAAAGCTGTTATTGAATTTCATTTGTTGCAAAATCTTATCTACCTCTGGTCTAGCTTCTCTGGTATTACAAATGAAGGGGCCCAATTGATTTTTCATTTTGAATTGGGTCTTCTTCCTAGCTGATAGGAAGTTGACTTCATCAAAATTTATAATCTGCCTAAAGTATTCTAGTGCAAATATCCTCATGGGGAGGTATTTGGGCAGCTTGTATGGGGCAAGTTGGCATCCATAAATTCTTATTTCTGTGTGGTTCTAGTATAGATACTAGTCTCCCACTTTACTATTCTTTGCCAACTGTAACACCCTTTTGATCTCTTGACTGATTCTGGGCTGAGGGCTACTGGTTAGCATATTCATAACTGGATGGAAAAATGAATCAATGAAGTCTTTGTAGGAAAAAATAGTGGAGAATTTCTAGATCAATGGTGTCCAGTAGATAACTGACCTTGGATTTCCTTTGGTATCCAACTTCTGGATGCTGACAAGGAATTTATCTGATTGGTAGTACAAGAACATATGAAATAAAACTGAAGAATACTTGAAAACTCTCTCAGTTGGTAGTCTGGTGAATTTCTCATGCATTTGTCTGCTGTGAACTAAGCATATTTATACATTGTAGCAGGAGGCTTTCCTGGGCAAAAGATGGAAAGGAAGGCAAGGACAACCTCATCCACATGTTCATCAAAGGTGTAGCCTAAAATGCAGGAGAGCATGGTTATGATTTGTCTGCCTCTCTCAGAAAAAATGGTGGGAGCATATGGAGGAGTTTTTGTAGGAGTATGACACTACTCTATGATGAAAGTTTGGAAAATTTGGGCTATCCTAGGAGGGTCTAACTTGGTGTAGAGGTCTAGCAAGCCTTCAATAGAAAGTGGAGTCTCATTTGGGCTTGGTTGGACCTGCAGCATTTGGTTAATGGATTCTGCAATGATGGTAATAACACATACTAGTCAGGGTGACAATGGCTCTTTGGTTGGGAATGTAGCAAGCATGATAGAAGTGGATGATTTCTGGGAATTGGTGTACTTATGGAAAAAAATACTTGGGAAAATTAGACTCCCAAAGGTGAATGTCATCGTTCTGGTTCAATAATTTGTCCTTACTCCAACAGTGGAGCTTTAGAAGGTAGGTAGGGGAAGCAGTATCCTTTATTTGGAAGTCTTTATCTGTTAATGCAAGGTATTCAATGTCTAGGTGAGGGGTTTGCAGAGGTCTAATGTCCAAAGAGGTTTGGGAATCCATAATTGGATTACATATTTGAATTAGGCTTGTAGTGGTTTCAGGAGTGAGGTTTAGAAGCTCTGGTAGAGTGGGAGGATAGTTACAATCTGTAAAAGAAGGGTTTGGGGTATACAAATAAGTTTCTCTTCAATTCAGGCAAGTTTATTAATTAATTTCAATTAATTAACCGTTCAATTTTAAACTGTGCATTTTCAAATTCAAGGGTCGTTCTGGTTTTTTCTAAGAATACCTGGAAATTGGCAGTCTGGTGTGCAAATGGGGTTCTGATATAACTGCTGAAGGTATTGAGGCTTCAACCATCAACTGGATGCTTCAATTGGGTATCCAGAGCATCTTTAGGCGGAAGAAGGTGGTCAAATTTGGTCACAGAGGTTCAGGGTGTCGCAAATGGCTTAGCAACAGTTTATAGTGAAAATGCAAGAAAAGAGCGAATTGGGGCTTTTTTAGCCTTTTAACGGGTAACGGTCACATTTTGGCGCAGAAATTATAAATGAACAGTGGGTAGTTTCCGGTTTAGGCAGGGAGGTGGTTTTCTGGGCCATTGCACCACTTTTGGAGGGTGGGCAGTATTTTTTGTGAGCACGTGATCTAGCCTGGGGCCGCCACGTAGTAGAACAGTGCCCAGGAAAAACTGCGAATCTCGCATGCTCTCGGGCTATTATCGGTCGGACAATGAATCCGCACGATATGGATATACACCATCGGATCTAGGGGTAGGAGATCAGAGGGCTATCACGCAATTGAGTTGCACGGATGGAATCGGGAAAGTGATTTGGTGGGGCCTAGGATTTAATTATAGATAATTGTAATTAATTTACGCATAATGTTGGGTTTTTTAATATGAGCAGCGAGTAAATAAAGTGGGACCATGGGTTATGTGGCAGGGTTTTTTAACTGCTCCAAGGTTGGTGGGTTAACAAGGGTATCGGGGAAATGTGAGGGGGGACGTTAATTACATAAAGCGGGGGCATAAAAACTTAGGATAAGGGAGTTTTGTGGGTTTTGAAGAGAAATAGGGAAATTAATAAGGGGGGGAAATAATATTCGTAATGGGGAATGGGTTTCATACTAGGGAAAGGTGTTTTTAGGAAGGGGGATGATTTTTGAAGGGTAATTTCTAGGGAAATGTGTGAAACTAAGGGGGTGAAGGTCAAAATGAAGGGAAAAAAGGGTATTTTATAAGAAATGAAGGGATAATGGGGAAATTAGAAAATGAGTATGTGGGGGTGTAGTGAAATGAGGGGAAATTAGTAAACAAACTTGGTAAATGTCCTTTCTTTCTCACAATTCCTCATGCACCTGAAAAACAGGATTAAGCATGATAAATGTGCTTTTGACTTAACAACCTTGTGCATTTGCAAAACTTCTTCTACCTACCATTTATTTACCCTAACATTTTTTATTCATTTCAATGGGTGCATTTGAACTTGCTGGCCCTTTATTTCCTTTTATTTTGATAAGCACACTATCTAATTCTAATAACTTCCAATGGCTCAAATTAAACTGATGAGCTCATTTTTATTCTCTACCTAACTACTGATCTGCCAAGGTTAAACAGTTTGGCTAGATCTTTATTCTCTATCTATCAACATGAAATTTAAAGCATGAATGAGTCAAGATTAAGCTATTTGACCATCATGGATTGTGGCATTTCTAACAAGCTGCACACAATCTTATTTTACAAAGTAAAGCAATGGTAGTGGCTTTTGAATTTGCACACTTTCATGATCTATTTTTATTTCTTTTTGGGGTTCATATTTTCACTTTTTTTTATCTTTTTTCTTTGTTTTTGTTCTTTCAAGACATATCCTCTTTACATTTTTAATTTTTAATATGGAAAACATTTTGCAAAAAGAAAAAGTATGTACAATATTACAAGACTAACCATAGCCAATTCAAAATTATAAATCCTATTATTATAGGACCCTAACACCCTCTATTGTCATTTCTTTTGAAATATTAAAGGCTACCGACGCCGCTAGGCACAGTCGTATTGTTCCAAGTGCCTTTTTGTCGAGAATATCCCTTTCTATGTCTGTCATACTCGTCGGCTTCTTTGTCTTTCCGCTCAATGGTTGGTATAGATCTTTCTAATACAAATAATCTTCCATCTGCATCTTCTATAGCTGGTAGTTTTGGTCGTTAAATTTTTCAACCCTAAACCTACCATCATTCGCCATTGCTCCCACTCGAACCAGGAACCCTTCTCTCTTGCGATTTTATTAGCCAAATAGACCTTTGGCTCTAATAACAGTTGTTAGGAAATTATATATTACAGAGCAATGGAACACATAAAATATATTGCAGAAATATAAACACAGAAAACACATAAAACAAGAGAGACACAGATATACGTGGTTCACCCAATTTGGGCTACATCCAAGGGAAACAACCAGTCCTTCCTTTTTTATTATCCATCAAACTGAAGAGATACAACCTACAGTAGATCCGTTTTAATTCCCTCTTCTCTCTCACTCAATCTCCTCTCTCTTTCTCACTCAGAATACATATCTACATAGGCGCAATACAATTCCCTCATATATAACGAGGGGTTTCCTTCTAGGGCAAAAAACCCTAAATTAAACATAACTTCTACCGTCATATCTCCGCCTAATGAACGGCCCAAATTGACTAGAAATTACAACATTTTACAAGGAAATTTTACTTCTATTTTTAGCTTTGGGGGCGCTGCCCCTGATCCCCCGCCAAGGGGGGGCTCCCAAATATTGCAGCCGCCACCCCTGAACCCCCCTTGCAGTGCAAATGTTATGGGCCGCGTTGTTGCCAAATTACGAACTGGGGTCTAATGTGGCGATACCTCTAAATAAAGAAGATAATCAGGCTCCACAACCAACATCATCCATGTATTTTTTCATTGATTTAGCTCCTTGTCGACAACCATTTAGGGCTAGTGGTGCTTATCCATATTTTCAACCTTTTTTAGGTAACTTAACAAATGAATGATCATTGAAGCCTCATTTGGAAACATACTAGCCTCAGCTAAAAGGTTATCATATGTGACCGTTGATTTGACTTTAAGACTACTAGTGATTAGATTCTTTTGAATTCTTTCTAATTGTCGCCATTTGTGGTTTTACATGTTGCTCCCCCATATCCCGCAACCATAGAGGATAACTGGCACCAATAATAAACCAAAGAGGGATTTCTTAGTCTTCCAATCCCATATTTTTTCTTTTTTGCACCTATTCTGGGGAAGCTATGAAGCTTTCCACCCTACTTGAATTCTTTTTTATTTACATGTGTCCCAATTGAGCCTACAGTGGAAATCAATTCCTATGTATTTGTACTCATCTACAACTTCCAAGGGGCTAGCTTCAAAGAAAAAGGTAACATGTTGTGTTAGGTCCTTATAATACTAGTGTATTCCCTTATTATTGTCATTGTAGCCCCTTATTGTTATTTTTGTGCCCATGTTGTCCCCATATTGTTATTATTGTGCTCCATATAAGCCCACTATTGTTATTGTTGTCCCCTTACATTATTATTTTTATGTCAACTCTAATTATATTGTGACCCCTTAGACTCCTATATATAGAAAGGAGGTCTTGTCATTTGTAGCATCCAAGAATTTTTCATTAGTGTAATGTAAAGGACGTTGCCCCTCTAAGAGGATGATTTTGAAGTCGTTGATCTATCTTTTCTTCTATTTTTTGTGTTGGTTGCATAACAATGGGTGTCAGAGCTTTGGATTCTAGGGTTTCACTACTTCAAATAGGTCATCGTGGAATTTTCACTATAACGTTTTTTCTACGATGTTTCAGAAGTTGAAAATAAAACCCATGTGAGAGGAAATATTGATGAACTTCTAGTACAAATTTCAGATCTCGTCTTGCTATATTTTTGGAGATATGATCCAAGGAAGTTACGGTTTTTGTAGGCTCCCGAATTATATCTCAAACAGGTGACCTGGGGAAAATAGTCATAACGTTCTCTCTTAGAATCAGATTGAAATTTAGTAAAAATTTACAGAAAGAGGTTGGATTGTAGTTTTTTTTGTATTGTTTTCAGGTTCGAATGTCGAAACAGTGACACATGGTACTTCATAAAATTTCACTCTAGTGAACTAGTATATAATCAAGCCATTGTGGGAAATTTGGAATAACTCTTTCTTGGAGAATCCAATCTTGATCAAACTTGTGGGTTTGGAACGAGGACTCAAAGGGCTACCACAGGATGAAATTTCAGATCTTGGAGATCCAAAATTACAGAGATACAATACATTCAATATCGAGCTCCTACAAATCCAAAAAAGGTATGTAGTCTTTTTAAAATTTTGCATAAGTTTGGTTTGAAAAAATAATTTGAAAGAATTCAAAGGACATAGTGAAGCATAATTATCATTAAGTGATGCCCCAAAGAAATAAAATGGAAACACCTAGTCAGAAACCTGAAATCTCTACCATGACTCATGAAGAAGAGGAAGAAATGCAACATGATATATCAAAATTACGAGACCAAGTGCAACAAATTTCACTCATAAAAAGTAACAGAAGCTAAGATGGATGGTTTAAAGAAAGGCAGGTAAAAGCTAAGATGAATGGCATGGAAACTAAGATGAATGGCATGGAAGCTAAGATGGATGGAATGGAAGCTAAGATGGATGGTATAGAAGAAAAAATTAAAAGCAACATGGAAGATTTGAAGATAGATTTGACAAAGTTGCTACAAGAAATAATTACTAATGGCAAAAAAGGTAGTAAATGAAACTCATGATGAGAACAAAAGAAATGTTAATCATAATTCCATAGACTCTAACATTGGATTGAAGACCCACCATGTTCCAAAGATCGATATGAGGAAGTTTGATGGCAAGGATCCCGTAACATGGATACTACAAATGGAGCAATATTTCGATCTCCATTATGTGAAAACACACACAAAAGGTACCCATTGCAACTTTATATTTGGAACTCAATCAGTTTGTATGGTATCGATGGCTTTGCTCTCGTAAATAAATTGTCACTTAGGCAATTTTTACAGAAGAAATGATAGCACATTTTGAGGATACAAAAAGCAACATTTTTTTTAGCCAATTGATAAATCTCAAACAAAAGGGTTCAATGGTGGAGCACATTGAGGACTTCCAAAAATTGAATATAAGGGTAAAATATATTCCAAAGGAGCATAGGATTGATGTGTTCATAGGGACATTAAAGGATAACATCCAACATGATGTTCACCTTTGGGAACCTGATTCATTGGAGAAGGCATTCAGGTTGGCAAGAAAAATTGAAAGAAAAATTATGGCAATAAGGAAGCCTACCACTCACAACTATAAAGATGGAAGTGTTGTTTCCCCTAGCCTTCAACAACCTACAAGGTTGACACCAGAACAATTGGAAGAAAAAAGAGAAAAAGGGATTTGTTACAGTTGTGATAACAAACACACTAAAGGTCATAAGTGTGCTAAGAAGAAATTATTTTACATAGATTGTGAAGAGGAGGAAGAAAAGGAACAAGAAATGTCAAAACAAGAGGATATACACCAGGAACAAACCCTAGTTAAAGAAGAAATGAATATGACCATATCTTGTAATGTGTTGGCCGGAATTACCACTCCTCAAACTCTCAAGATAGAAGGACATATCAAGAAGAAAAAGGTAATAGTGTTGATTGATTTGGGCAATACCCGTAATTTTATTCATTATAAGATAGTCAGGGAATCGAATTGCTTCCTATATCCAGCACTAGAGTGTCAAGTGATGCTTGCAAATGGAGGAACCATAAATTTCTCTAGAAAGTGCCATAATATCAAGTTATCCATGGGATAATATGTATTAAATATTTCAATGCTTTCCATTCCAATAGGTGGTGATAATGTTGTACTAGGAGTCCAATGGCTACAATATTTGGGTATGATAGATTTTAATTTTCAAGAACTTTTCTTGAAAAAATTTCCGAAGGAAAAGAAGTTGAATTAAGGGGTATCGCAGGAAAACCAGGAAAGATAATCACCTCTAATGGCATGAAAAATCTTCTAAATAAAGAACAACGAGGTGTAATTCAACAATTATGTTCGCTAGAGGTTCCCACATCGAAATCATCTATTTCTCTAGATCTCCAAAATGTTTTGGACAATCATTCCAAGGTATTTGAGACTACCAAAGACCTCCCACCTATTCGTGATCATGATCATGCTATTCAGTTGATTCCAAGAAGTGTTCCTCCAAACATCAGGCCTTACAGATATCCCTATGCCCAAAAGAGTGAAATTGGATGTATGGTTGCAGAAATGCTAGAGGCTAGTATAATTCAACCTAGTCAAAGTTATTTCTCTACTCTAGTAGTATTGGTGCACAAGAAGGATGGATCATGAGGCATGTGTCCTAACTATAGGGATATCAACAAGCTCACTATTAAAGATAAATTTCATATTCTTGTCATTGATGAATTATTGGATGAATTGCATTGATCAATTTACTTCACCAAATTGGAACTTCATTCAGGATATCATCAAATCAAAATGAAGACTGAAGACATTTCGAAAACAACATTTAGAACTCAAGAGGATCATTATGAATTTTTGGTGATGCCTTTTGGGCTTATTAATGCACCTTCTAAATTTCAAGGTTTAATGAATTCCATTTTCAAACCCTTCCTTAGAAAATTTGTGTCACTATTTTTTGATGATATACCAATCTACAACAAGTCATGTAAGGATCACGTTCAACATGTTGACAGGGTGCTCAAACTATTGGAGGAGAAACAATTATATGCAAAAACCTCCAAATATTTCTTTGGAGTACAAGAGGTGGAATATCTAGGTCATATTGTATCTCATGAAGGTGTTAAGGTAAGCCCTAGCAAAATTAAATCCATTAAGGAATGGAAAATCCCCACATCCATAAAGCATCTGTGAGGATTTCTTAGGTTGATAGGGTATTATGGCAAGTTTGTTAAGAATTATGGGAGAATAGAAACACCTCTAACAACAGAAAGATGTATTTTCTTGGACTCCATAAGCAATGAAGGCCTTTGAACTTCTTAAGGAGGCAATGTGCCAAGCCCCGGTCTTAGCTATGCCAGACTTCACAAAAACCTTTATTGTGGAATATGATGCCTCGAGAAATGGAATTGGTGTTGTTTTAATGCAAGAAGAAAGACCCATTTCTTTCGAAAGTCATCCAATCAAAGGAAAGTATTTACACAAAGCTATTTATGAGAAGGAAATGTTGGCAATACTACATGCACTTAAGAAATGGAGACCTTACCTAATGGGAAGACACTTCAAGGTAAAAAAAGATCATGATAGCCTTAAATACTTTTTAGAACAAATATCATCTTTAGAATAATAGAAAAAATGGGTCACAAAGATGTTGGGTTATGACTTTGAACTCATCTACAAAAAGGGGAAGAAAAATGTTGTTGCAAATGCACTCTCAAGAAAGGATGAGGATGTGGAAGCATTTCTTTTCACCATTCCTATTATCCAACCAAATTTGATAAATGAAGCAAGGGATGAATGGAAGAATGACAAAGAAGTGTGGGCACCCATTCAAAAGTTACAACAATATCCCAGTACATCTGATACATTTAGCTGGAAAAATGATTCATTATGGTACAAAGATCGCTTATACCTCTGTAAGAATTCCCAACTCAAACAAAATATTCTTATGTAATTTCACACCTCTCCCTTAGGAGGGCACTCAGTATTTTTAAAATCTTACCACAGGGTTAAGAAGGAACCTTTTTGGGATGGCCCAAATTCTGATATTCAAAAGTTTGTTGTGGAATGTTTAGTTTTCCAACAAAATATGGTTGAAACAATTAAGACCCTAGGTCTATTACAACCTTTATCCATGCCAAGTCAACGTTGGGAGGAGGTTTCAATGGATTTTATCATAGATTTACCCACGTCCGAAGGAAAGAGTGTCATCATGGTGGTAGTTGATAGACTTACCAAGTATGCACACTTTTGTGCATTATCTCATCCCTTTAAAGCCAGTACAGTTTCTACTGCATTTATGGAAACAATTCAAAAGCTACATGGAAACTCAAAGATTATTGTAAGCGATAGAGTTCCCATTTTCACCAGAAATTGTTGGATAGAATTATTTTCTTGTCTAGGTACTCAGTTAGCTCATAGATCATCTTATCATCCTCAATCTGATGGGAAAACTGAGATAGTGAACAAATGTTTGGAATGATATCTTCGTTGCTTTGTATATGATAAATAGACACAATGGGTCAAATGGTCCTCTGGCTGAATGGTGCCATAAAACTTCCTTCCATGCTGCAACAAAAATGACCCCATTTATGGCACTTTAGGGATATCATCCATCGTCGATCACATCATATTTAAGAGAAAATTCTAAGGTTCAAGCAGTGGAATATCACATCGAGCATCAACAAAAAGTTCTCCAACTCTTAAATGATAACCTCACTTTGGCGCATAATAGAATGAAACAATAGGAAGATCAACATTGCAGCAAAAGAAGTTTTGATGTAGGTGACTGGGTATTTCTACTGCTACAACCATACAAACAAATTTCCCTCAAGCAAGCCAAGAAGGATAATAAATTATCACCAAAGTATTATGGTCCGTACAAGGTTTTGCAAAATATTGGTACTATGGAATACAAATTGGAGCTTCCTGCAACTTCTCGAGTGCACCTAGTTTTCCATATTTCATGTTTAAAGAAGGTTATAGGTGACAAGCTCCCAGTTCAAACAATATTTCTAGAACTTGACGAGGAAGGGAAAATCATATTGGAACCTAAAGCAGTCACAGAACAAGAACTCAACAGCTACGAAATCGATCAATTTTAGAGTATCTCATCAAGTGGAATAACTTACCTACTGAAGATTCCACATGGGAGGATGATAATTTTATACAGAATCATCCAAAACTACTCAAGCATTAAGGACAACACTTTTTTGAAGGAGAGGGACATGTTAGGTCCCTATAATACCATTGTATTATTATTGTTATGTCGGCTCTCATTATATTGTGACCCCTTAGACTCCTATATATAGAAATGAGGTATTGTCATTTGTAGCATCCAATAATTGTTCATTTATGTAATGTAAAGGAGGTTGGCCCCTCAAAGAGGATGATTTTGAAGTCGTTGATCTATCTTTTCTTCTATTTTGTAATCTGGTTGCATAACATTTGAGTTGGTTGCATAACATGCAAATTTTTTCTTTTCAAAGAAAAAATCATGACTTTGGTCTCGTTGGTGTTTACTTTCATTTCAGCCTCTTGACAAAAGAGTTTCAAAGCTTTCAAGTGTTCTCTAAAAACTTAGGGTAGATTTAGCAATAAAATAAGGTTGTTTTCATATAAAAGTAGTTCCACCACGTAGCTTCCCAACTGGATTCCTTCTCCTTTGGTATTGTTTAACCACTCTTCAATCTTATCAATATATAAACCAAACAATGTCGAAGGAAGTAGGGCATCCTTGTTTGACTCCATTGTCACTGCCAAAGAATTCAGACGTACCCTCGTTAGTTCTGATTTTGGCTCTAACTCACTCATAAATCTTATGAAAGATTCGTTATATTCCTTTGGAACTCCCAATTCTTCCATTCTGTGTGAAAGCTTATCTCTAGGGGCAATGTCAAAGGATTTTTTGAAGTAAACAAAGCAGCAGAAACCTTCTCACCTTGGTTGTTCCAAAGTTTTTCAATGAAATATCTTAGAGTGATGAAATGATCAATGGTAGAATTTTTAGACCTGAAGCGAACCTACCCCTTTTCTCTTTTTCCCTCTTTTTATGCCCATTTGTTGATTCTACACTCTAGCATGCTCCCAAAAAAATTTCCAAGAAGAGGGTTGATCATAATATTACAATAGTTGGAAGGGTTATTAATGTCTTCTCTTTTGTGAATAGGTATAATAACACTAGTTTTCAACTCAATTGGGAAGCTACCTTGGTTGAATTTGTTAAATATTTCCTCGATCTATGGGGCCAGAAGCTCCACTCCCTATTTTAAGCATTTTGCTCATAAACTATCAATGTCTTGAGATTTACCACTTGTTAACTTCTTTATACCTTTTTCGATGTCTACAACCAAAAATAGCCTAGCGGAAATGTCAATTATGGGATGCTTAATTTTCTCATTTTTTTGTTCATATAGAATCTTTGCATAATCCAACCATTCAGAAACTATGATATTATTTTCTATTTGTTTTCTCTTTTGTTATAGTTCTTTCCAAAAACATTTGGGATTATGTTTCCCCAAATAAAATAATTCCTTCCTTCTTGAAATCACATAACTTTCTTTTCTTGATTTTATGTTTCTTATATATAATCTTGTTTTCTTTGCTTGACTCTTCTTTGAGGGATCTCTCAGTAACCTTGCACTCCTCGTCATACCAAGGATTAGTAGGAAAAGTACTTGAGATTGTCTTCAGAGGCCTAGATCTCTTACATACCTTTAAATCTTTGTGTATTGAGTGAATCAACAAGCTGTTGCAAACATATCGTTTATCTACTATGTTATCCTTGCAACCACTATTGTTGTTTCTAGTCAATTGGAGGTGTTCATCAAGAACATCCCTGGAGAGCTCTTGGTTTTCATTATTTAGAAGAATTATACCCTGTTCATAAACTTTATTGTGTGTTTTCAGGCTACTCCCTTTTTTGATCTTTTGTTTTTATACCAAACTTAATAAGAAGAGGCATATGGTTAGAATTTAACTTTATACGACAACACTCAATACTAAAGTTCAATAGCTTGGAAATATACCTTTAAGAGAATATAACATAGTCTATTACGATTTTCCTGTAACACCCTCCTCCCACATTTACCCAAGCTAACAAGTCCACCGGGGTAAACATGTTATGAAGAGTTACTATGATATGATTCAACTCCCCAAGTATAGTTAAGGAAGTGGAACTGACAAGACAAGACCAATCTGACCTTCCTCAAGAGCTACAAAACCCTCAGGAGACCACCAACCCTTCCAAGTTTCCAACCCCTGAGATAACTTGATGTTTTTTTGATCTAAACCCCTATTCACTCCCATGAAAAGCCATGCATGCAATTGAAACCCTCTAGTTGCTCCCACAACAAGGCATGCATGCAATTGTGGCCCTTTTCAGGAAGTTTTGTGCCAATGACCTCATACTTTGTGCCACTTTTTCAGGGCTAAGACTCATGCCACTACCCAGAACTTCATGGAACTTCCAAAAAAGATAATTGACACTGAGATAAGGTTACTAATGCAAACACTTAACTAAGAACTTGATATGACCCTTATTATCCCTGACAAGCATTTCGTCAAACATATCATAAACATGAAATCTACAGGTCATAACAACATATTTGAACATAGGGGTCTCATACTTATCTGAGAATCGTCAAGGAGGATTGATATCTCCTCCCAATAGTTCCATTGTTATATAGTTGGTCATTTATTCATTATTATTTCATATACTAGCCAAAACATGATGAGAGAAATACATCAAGATTATCATAAAACATGCTCATAACCAGCAAATAACTATAGATATATCAATGATGAAACAACTATTAAAGCCACATAATTACAAGCACATTTGCTCATGAAAATACCAAAGGAAAAAGATATATTATTAACATATGCAAATCCAACCAAGTCGGGGACATCCACGTACCACCCAACCATAGATTGGGCTCAACCAAATCTCTCTTTCAACCAATCATCCCCGCGTCATATTCCAAACATGAATGTGGGATCTCAGTGAACAAAACCAAACCAGAGCTTCTAGAGGCAAAACCACCTCAACCCTCAACCAATGATTCCACTTCATGGTCAAACATCACTAACCATCATCAGATCGGTCTCTACCCAAGCTATATAGGTCTCCAGAGTGTTTGTTCCAACCAAGGCTTCCAGGACTAGTAACTCAACCCACAGTTGTTATCGAGATCTAGAGAGTTTGTCCAACCACAGCTTCCAAAACTAGTAACTCAACCCACCAAGGCTACAAAGCATTTTTCCAACCAAGGTTTCCATGACTAGTAACTCAACCCAAGTTGTTACAGGGCTTCTCAAGTTTTTTTCCAACAAAGGCTCCAGGAACTAATAACTCAACCCACAACCATAAGGAACATGAGAACTAACCAAAAGACAAAAGGAAAGAAACCCACAACACCATGGCTATCTAGGAAATGGAAGGGCTAGGAAAAACCATTGTCAATTCAGGCAATCCTTTGTTCCAATGACAGATCATAACCAAGAAACCACATGTGTGTGCCATGCAGGACAAAACTAGCAAGGAAATCATACATGCAACTCGGTACCTGTAAGTAAAACCTGTTGTCATTGTTGATCTGAATGTCCTCTTGCACTTTCCTTATTTTCGTTTCCTCCTTGCTCCAATTCCCATGTATGTCACACTCCTTCAAGAGTGCTCCAAGGGAACTCTAAGTCTAAAAGAGTATGAGAGAGAGAATAGAAGAGAGAGATCCAAACTAAAATTGGCAAAAGCTTAACTGTCAAAATGCCATGAACTAATCCTCATAATCCTTTTTGTCATTGAAGCCTCTATTTTCTTCATTTTCCATTATTTTCCTTCATTTTCCTCCTCACATGCAACCTGTGACCTTTCACCTTCCTTTTCTCCTATTTTCCATTATTTTCATAAATAAAATGCCAATTAATGCCTCATGCCTTTCCAAAACCTTTTCCATTTCCTTTGCCAATTTCCATAGCCATTAATTAATCACAAGTGATCCCCATCACTATGTTTTTACCCAACATTCAGCTTGGAATACGTGTCCCATGACCTTGGTTATTATTTTTCCTTTATTAACTTTATTACATGGATTTTTTATCAGGGTTGTTACAGAACCCTCCCCCTTGGGGGAACATCGTTCTCAGTGTTCAATGACACCAACAACCAGCAATATTGTTGAAAAGAAAAACATATTGGCCATGGATCTTTATAACTTAGCTCTTTGCAGTATTTACAATGATCAACCTACTGAGAAGCAAAACAACATAACCAACATGACAATCATAATGACATTGAAACCATACCACTTATTGGAGCTTTATAACACAACTCATGGAGGTATTTACATCCATATACATATATACATATACCAAAATACATTTTCTCAACCAGTGAATCAAGAAGGATATATGGCCCACATCCGATCAACCATATTCCATGTAGCTTCATCGGGCCCAAAGTGCTTCCATTGCACCTTAACCTGCTCAATTGCTTGGTTCCAACACATGAGCATCTTTCTATACAAAATGCACTGAGGTTCCAGTTGGAATTCTCCTTCTGGATCCACCTGTAATACAGATGAGTCAATCACGAGATCAACATATTTAACATACTTCTTAAGAAATGACACATGGAAAACATCATGGACTTTCACTGTCGAAGGCAGTGCAAGTCAATAGGCTACTGACCCAATCCTCTCAAGAATCTTGAAAGGTCCGCAATATTGAGGTGCCAACTTGGCACATGATCTAATCCTTAAGGAGCTCTTCTTGGGCTTGATGCGCAAGTACACATGTTCCCTAACCTGAAACTCTTTAGACATCATGTTCTTGTCTGCATAACTCTTATGTCTATCCTGTTAGCACTTGAATTTGGCCTCAGGCTGAAAAAGACAAAGTCCAAGGCAACATCAAACCACTTAGCCTCGTAGCTAGCCCTACGGGGCAGGAGAGGGCTCTCTCCGGGTCTATCTCGGTAAAAGGTTTTCAAAGGGCTGAGATGACCAATAAAGAACACTGATTTTAGGCTAGTAAATTGATAGGAAAAGTTTGATTTTAAATTTCTAGGGTTTTGTTGGAAAACTGAGCACGGCAATTTTGGGTGCGGGGATGAGACACAGTTTTTGCAGAGGTCTTTTTGGGGCAAGGTAGGAGACTGTCTTGATGCCTTTGAATTAAGTGAATGGATAGAAATGACCGGTGAGGAGATAAAGAGAGCAAGAAACTTTCGAGAGTTCTCTTTAGACAGAGGAAAACATAGATATTAAGCAAACTTAAAGGCAGAGCATATAAATTATGAATTCTACCTTAACACTTCATTTACTTAATGTGCAGAAAAGAGAAGTTGGAAAATGATACACATAACACACTTACAAGTACAAGAGAGAAGCACACCATCAACACAAATAACCACAGGAATCCCAAATAGTGTTGCAAAACCCTGGCCTTTCCTTTGCCAAAATTGCAGAGATACAAAGTGTAATACAATAGAAGCTTATCCCTCAAGAGTCCAACCATGAAAATGACTAAGAAAATACATAATATAGGCAAGATAACACCTTTTCTTGCCTCTAGGGGTCGAGCTCATCATCCTAGGAGCTGTTCCAACCAATTCTAAACAAAGCACTACAATCTAGGCAGTCAAAACAACTTGCCTCTATAAGCTAGGAAACCAATTCATTCATTAAATGTTTGCTATTTCATGAATGAATCTTATAGAATAGGTAAATAAGTGTCATGTCAACATGAAAATACATTAATTACATCAAAGAGGGTGAAAAATCCCATCACAAGTCAAAACTGGTCAAAGTTGGGCGAATTCCTGAGCTGTAGATGAAAAATTGAGAAAATGTGCTGATGCGTAGCGCCCCAATCCTGAACGCGTAGCGCGCCTTTGATCCAACTTTTGGGGCACTTCCCGGCATCCAAATGAGGCAAAAGTAGGCTTGTTGGAAAGGTTTGGATGTCTACTTTCCATCCCAAGTGGAATTTCTCAATTTGGTGGTCATTTTCCCCTCCAAAATTTCAATCTCCCAAGACTACTTCCTGTGTGTCCAAAAAGTGGCAGAAAGTCATTTTTTGCATGTTTTTTGACCTTCTGAGGGCTCAAAACCTGATGAAATGTCTTGTCCATTGCTGAGAAAGTGTAATTTGTCATGAAAAATCCAAAAATGCTGAGTTTTTGAGAAATGGACTTGCCCATCTTCAGGGTAGCGCGCGGCGCGCTACGCGTTCAGAGCAAAAACCTGTGTGTGGCACAAAAAAGTCAAAATTGACCAAAATTGCTCAAAATTTCCTGAAATTTGAGCTGGAAGTGCATCATTGAGCACCATGCTCCTTCAAGGTAGCCTCAACCAAAATATGAAGGGGATCGGGCCTTTTCCTCCGTTTTAGTGCCTTGGCCAACCGTCCTTTGAGCACCTTCATTCTTGCCTTACACACATGCATTCGAGCCCAATAGTGATTCTTCATGTGTCGGAGCATGTCCTTTTCCGTGTTTGCCTTGGCCAGCAACTTTTCCAAATGAGTATTGACCCGGATGAGCATAGCCTCTCGCTCAATGGGTGTCAAATCGCCGGGTCTCTTGCGAGCCAAGTTGCGGTCTTCATGGATCCTCCGCAACTCATCAAGAGAGTGTTCATCCTCTAATTGCTTGTTGCGCTGCTCTAGATAAGTAATTGTCCAGTTTGCCATCTCCAATTTTTGCTGCAACAAGTCATTTTCAGCCCTTAGTTGCTGGATGATCTCCTTTGACTCTAGGCTAGGAGAAATAATATCAAGGTCAACAACATCTATGCCTGGAACACCTGATGGCCCCTCATCGATCTTGGGCTGCTTGCCTCTCTCTGGTACCTGTGCTGCTGTCGAAAGCGAGGCCCCTTCCACCTGATGTGGAGATAACACTCGTTGTGCTGATGAAGAAGGCGAGACCCCTTCCACCTGATGTGGAGATAATACTCGCCGTGCAGATGCAAATAAGACCCTGTGGCCTCTCTGATATGTAACATAAGGAGGAGTGCTGACATGCCCGAGCTCGGGAATATCAAACTGATGTGAAGGCCCTCCCTCATCACGAACAACCTCAGGAGGTGGCTGTGGCACTGTGAACAAGTCACGAGAAATAAAATCCTCCCATGGAATACCCTGTTGTGCCAACTGATGCATGACCACAATCTTGATCAGTGCATAATGATAAATGCTCTTGTGTTGCTGTGTTGGGCTCTTTCTTTGCACCAAGGGCACCATCCTCTCTATATTTCGGCACATGAAGAATGGAATGTTCATCATTCGTACCCGTGTGAAATGCATCAACAAACGGATATGGTACGAATACAAACGTGAAAATCTGCCCTCACAAGTGACATAGCGAATGATGATCTTAGTCATAGGTGCATACTCGTCTCTTAAGAACCTGAAGGGAAAAACACCAGTTAGGTACCTCATACATGCAGGTTTGATATATGGATCATAATGAAATCTGTCCAACTGCTGGCGCTTGCTCCATTCTTCTCCAATATTGGGTATCCCTGTTGCTTGAGCAACAATCTCAGGTGACAATGTGAAGTCCACTCTTTCAAGATTCACATGCCCATTGTGCAAATGTAGGACAAACAATCGGGCCAATTCCTTGTGGTGTTGAATTTGGGAGATTCTTTCACAATATTCATAGCATGATAGATATCGGAAACATGACACTGCAAGTGGACAAGCTTGTAGATAAGCCAAAGAGGTGGGTTCCTCCCTGACATGCTGACCACCCTTACCACCCTTGTGATGCCTCCTTGGCACCTCTACCTCTGGTGTTGTTTCACGGTCATCACTTTGCTCATAATCTGTTTCGGTTTCTGACATGGTTCTGGAGGCAAGTGGCTGCAAAATAATGCTGACTGTGCACCCAATGAATTGTTGTTTTTACTTGTTTGAATGTTGTTACCAAGGGGACAAACACACATGGGAAATGTTAGGGAAAAGGGAAAATTGAGGGGATTAGGGAAAACAAATGTGGAAGGAAATGTTAGGAAAGGAACATGGAACATATACAATCATAATTTGTAGGATTGTAATGGGAAGTAGGGTTTAGGAAATTTACATAGGATTTTAGGAATTAATAGGGTTTAGGAATTTTCATGATTTTTAGGAGGGAAATTATATGTTTTGCATGGGAAATGTTAAGGAAAATGGTGAGGAAAATATGGGGAAAGAAGAATGGGAAAATAAGTAACCTTGGGCAGCAAATTTCAGTGAAACCCTAACACATTTGCATTTTTAATATTTGATACAGCAAGGTAGGGTTTTACTCCATATTAGCATGGCATTTTTGCATTTTCATTTCTCATTCATCTTAGCCAAACCAAAAATCACCATGATTAGAGGCCTACCTGAAAAGATTTGGAGAGAAAAGCGGTTTTGGTGGCTTGCTGGCGATTTCCTGAGCAAGAAATCCAACGCGTAGCGCGCCCAGCCTGATGCGTAGCGCGCCTCCCAACGCGTAGCGCCTGAGTTAAATTGAACTGGAAACTGCGCGTTGATGCGTAGCGCGCCCTCCAACGCGTAGCGCGCTGCTGCAACTGCTCAATTCGCCCAATGACCTTTGAAATCAACTTGACAACTATTCTCTTGGAGTGTTGAGAGGCAAATGATTTACCAATGAGGGATGACATGCTTTTATAGGCTTCCTTTTAATTTTTCACTTGCCCAAAACCCACTTTGTTATGTTTGAATGTTGACATTTTTTTACTTTAATTGGCCCTGACCTTTAATTTCATTTCTTTGAAAAATTGGTTGAAATGATGATTTCTTCTGAAAATTTTTGCAGGGATAGCTTCTGGGATGCTTTGGCAAAGGAGACCAAGGCTGCACTTCGACATTTGAAGAATTTGAAATTTTGAGAATTTTTTACAAAAATGAGATAATGACCTTGTTTTCAAAAACAGAGTTTTTGAGAACAAGGCAAAAATTTAGCTATACAATGATAAGAAATGTTTAATGAAGGACATCCCTCTGGCCTACTGGTCCTTGATGACCTCTCAAGACAAAATTAGACTCAAACCCTAGACCTAAAACCTAAGAACTTAAAGCAAAATGAATGACCCTTTGAGGACTTTATTTATTTGAACAAACCTGAACCAGCAGTGCCAAACAAGAGGGGAATGACGACATAAACTCCTTCCACCGAGATTATGGCATGCCTAACAGGATGCAACATGATCACACTGATGAGACACCTAATTATGAAATGCAAAGAGATTTTGATCTCTGGTGGAGGGCTACTAGACCGACTCTAACATATCATAAGCTGCCTTTAGTTTCTTCTTGATTACCTGCATTTGGTGTTCCATCTCTACCAACGTGTCTGGTCCTATCATCACCCTATTCATTGGATCACTCCAACTGATGGGAGTATTACAACTTTTCCCATACAGTGCCTCTAATGGACTCATCCTCACTGACTCATGATACCCATTGTTGTAAGAAAACTCTACCAGTGGAATATGATCTTACCACTTTCAATGTTGATGCATGACGTACATTCTCAACATGTACTTCAAAATCCTGTTGACCCTCTTTGTATATCCATCTGTCTGTGGATGATAAGTTGTGTTGAAGGCCAACTCTATACCCAAACCTGTAAATAACTCCTTCCATAACTTAGAACTGAACTTAGCATCCCTATCTCATACAATCTTCTTCGGAACACCATGCAACCTCACTACATCTCGAATGAAGACTTGTGCTACATCATTAGTTGAATAGGTAGATTTCACTAGAATGAAATGCACTACCTTTGTCAACATGTCTACAACAACCATGATAGAATAATGTTGTCTAGATGTCCTCAGAAAACCTGTGATGAAATCCATGGAAATGACCTCCAATTTCCACTATGGAATTGGAATCGAGTGTAGTAATTCACCTGGATGCTTACACTCTAATTTTACATGTTAACAATCCACACTCCTAGCTACAAAACCTTCCACGTCCTTATTCAAATTCAGCCAATAATAGAATTTCTTCATCGTTGTTAGTGTCTTCTGATATCCTGGGTGGCCTGAATAAGGATTAGCATGAAATTCCCTCAAGATAAGCTTCTTGAGCTCATTGTTCTTTGACACATATATCATGTCCCTAAATTGGACCAAACCATCTGTTGTGAGATGATAGTCTACATCTTGATCACTTGTACCCTATTGTAACTTGTGCATAAGCTCTCTATACCTATCATCTTGTTGACCTGCAAGTAAGATCTGATCTTGTGGATCTATCCCATAAGAACTCATAGTTTTTATATGGTTCACTTGCACTCTTCTACTAATAGCATCTACAACCCTATTCTCTTTACCTTTAATCTACATGATCTCAAAATCAAACTCATTGATCATGGCCAACCATCTATCTTGCCTGGCATTCAGTTTCAGTTGGTCAAACAAGTATCTCAATCCATTGTGATCGCTCATCAATGCAAACCTCTTGCCAAGAAGGTAGTGCCTCCACATCTTCAATGCATAAACAATTGCTGCCAACTGAAGGTCATGTGTAACATAATTCTACTCATGCTCACTCAATTTCCTTAATTCATAACATACCACTTGTCCCTTTTGCATCAAGACTCCACCAAGTCCTCTCTTGCAAGCATCTGTACATACCACAAACTCTTTGTCTAGATATGTAATCTTTAAAACTGGAGTATTTGTCAACAACTACTTCAATTTCTCAAAACTTGCTGCAAATTCCTCTGTCCATTCAAATTTCTTACCTTTCCTCTACAATGATGTAATGGGATACGTAATCCGAGATAAGTTCCTGATGAACCTCCTATAATAACTTGCTAACCCCTTGAATGATCTTACCTCATCCACATTTCTAGGAGTGTCAGGCTAGGCAGTAACTCCTCCAAATCAATTCACATTTATTCCTTCAGGTTGGCCTTTATTATATACATGAGGGAGAGACTGTTCGCTTCATCTCCCACGAGTATTCATATTTCTTATTATTTATTTACATCAGTTAGATTTATTCACCCAATCCTGATGATTAGGTGTCAACATTCCCCCCCTTAATCTGAAGGGATGTTGGTGAGTCCAAGCATCATTCTGAATCATTCAAGCTTTTCTCTTCCAAGCGCTTTGGTGAAGATGTCTGCAATTTTCTCATTAGTGGAACAATGGCGGAGATGGATTGTTTTTTCCTCAACATGATGTCAAATCAGATGATATTTAGTATTGATGTGCTTCGTTTGATCATGGAACTTTGGGTTCTTGGCCAACTTTATTGCCGAGGTATTGTCAATCATGAGTGGAGTCGATTGTTCTTGTTTTACCTGCAAATCTTCAAGAATTTTCCTGAGCCACACAATTTCTTTTGTTGCCTCAGCTGCTGCCACATATTCTGCTTCTATTGTGGAATCTGCTGGAACTGATTGTTTGTGTGATCTCCAGGAGACAGCTCCTGATCCAAGACTCATAGCATAACCTGAAGTAGATACCCTAGTTTCTTTGTCTCCATTGAAGTCTGAATCAGAGTATCTAATCAAGCTGAAGTCGTCCACTTGTGTATATTTGATTCCAAAGTCTTGAGTTCCCTTCAAGTACCTTAGAACTCTTTTTGCAGCAGACCAATGTCCCTCACAAGGCTTTTGCATAAACCTGGAGAGGATTCCAACAGAAAACGAAATGTTTGGTCTGGTAGTGGTTAGGTAGTTGAGACTTCCTACAAGTTGTCTATACTTTGTTGCATCCTCAAATTATTTTCCTTCCATGGATGTGAGATTTAAGTTTTGTTCCATTGGAGTCGTAAGAGGATTGCATTCTATCATGCCAAACCTATTCAACAGATCTCCAATGTACTTATTTTGAGAAAGAAATATGGACTTTGGATGTTGAGTTACTTCAATACCAAGATAGTAATGAACATAGCCCAAATCAGTCATTTCAAAACCTTTCCTCAATTCCTTTTTTATGGATGAAATTTCATTGTTCCCTGTCATCAAAAGATCATCTACATATACCACAAGATATACAACTATTTTGCCAACTTTCTTGACAAATAAAGTTGCATCATCAAGATCATAATGTTTGAAATTGAGTTTCAGAAGATGCACAGTTAGTTTTTCATACCAGGCTCGCGGTGCTTTTTTGAGGCCATACAAGGATTTCACAAGTTTGCATACTTTATGTTCATGTCCTTTCATAGCAAATCCTTCAGGCTAGGACATAGAACATTCTCTTTTAGATCTCCATTCAAGAAAGCAATTTTTACATCCATTTGATGGACTTTCCAACTGTTCTGAACTGCTAGGGCAAAGAGTGTCCGAATGGTAGCCCATTTTGTTGTGGGGTCAAAAGTCTCCTCATAATCGACCCCTTCCTTTTGTGCAAAACCTTTTGCCACAAGCCTGGCTTTGTGCTTGTCAAGTGAGCCACCAGCTTTATACTTATTCTTGTAGACCCACTGGCAGCCAATTAGTTTGGTTCCTAATGGAGGATCAACTAGCTTCCAAGTGCCATTCTTTATGAGGGCATCATACTCCTTTTGCATCACTTCTTTCCATTCATCATGAGAAGCAGCTTCTTTGAAGGAAGTTGGTTCGAAATCTGTAGACAAATTCAATTCACAATCATAAGAAACATCCATATCAACAGGTGAATTAGAGTCATCTACATCACCTCCATTTTGCCGGTTTGAATTTCTAGTTCCTGCCTTTCCAACCTCATCGGGATGAACACTTTCAAGTGTCTTTTTCAGCCACTTTGGAGGACCTTCCTCAGATGGTCCAGGCTGTTTGATTGATTGAGTTGGGACTGAATCAAGATTGAGTCTCCCAATTCTATCAATCACATCACTTAAAACATCATCCGTTGTTGGAGTTTCATGCGAGGGAGAGAGTGCTTCAGAAGAAGATTCCATAGGTTGATCTAGTATAGGAATCCCCCATTCAAGATGTGGAATCTGATTATCAAATTCTTGAAATGATTTTGCATTTGCGAATCTATCCAAGCGATCAAGTTGCCACTCAACCACATTGTCAGTTTTGGATGATTCAAGAAAGATTACATCTCTAGATACAACAAAATTTTTATTAACTTCATCATAGAGACGATATGCTTTGGAGGTGTTTGAATACCCCAAGAAGATACACTTACGACTTCTTGCACCAAGTTTGTTTCTATGTACCTTTGGTATCAAGGCATAACAGGTGGAACCAAAGACCTTGAGATGCTTTACTGAAGGAACGTGCCCATACCACATTTCATATGGAGTCTTGTTTCTAATAGCATTAGATGGACATCTATTCTTTATATATACAACACATAGAGTTGCATCAGTCCAAAACATCAACTTTACATTTTTGAAAAACATCATAGAGCGCACCATATTTAAGATTGTCGTATTCATTCTTTCAGCTACACCGTTCTATTGGGGATTATAAGGCACAGTTGTTTGATGTTTGATCCCATGTTGGTGAAGATAGTTTTTAAATTCATTTGAAGTGTATTCTTTTCCATTATCAATGTGAATAGAGCCAATATGAGATTGTGCATCATTTTCAATCCATGTATGAAAGTTCTTGAATGTTTGAAAAGCATCAAATTTGTTCTTCAATAATAAACCCAACACATTCTGGTGTAGTCATCAATAAATGTCATCATATATTCATTTCCATTTCCAGAAGGAACAAACATTGGACCACATAAATCTGAATGAATGAATTTAAGTTTTCTATGTGCTCTTGAATGTGAATCATGAAAAGACTGTTTGCTATGCTTTCCTAGAATGCAAGCATCACATTTCTTAAGTTTCCTAGGAATTCTAGGAAAACCAGCAACACCATTTTTATTCAACAAGCAGAGGTTTTCATAGTTAAAATGTCGAAGTCTATCATGCAATAATAAACTTGATGGAAGTGTACCTTCTTCATAATGAGAATTGTATGAGAAATGTTGTGCACGAGCAAAGGTACCTTGCAGCTTGAGAAGCCTTTCTTCTTCTATTCCCCTCATGACAAGTGAGTGGTCAGATGCTTTTCTCACCTCAAGCTTGTCATCAAACATATGAATGGAGTGACTTTGCTAGCGGATGTGGACCAAGGAAAACAAGTTTCTCTTCAGTTGTGGAAGATATAGAACATGATGCAGAAGAAAGTCAGGAAGACCAGGCAATTTGAGCTTGATTGTGCCAAGCCCTGATGGCTTGAGTTTTGATTGGTTTGCAAAATATACTGCTCCATCAACATTATCAGTAAATTCTTCAAAAAAAATATTTTCTATGAGTCATGTGGCAAGTTGCTCCTGAATCAAGCAACCAATCATTTTTCCAAGAAGCAAGTGAAGCATGAAATAAGTCTTCATTTACTCCAATATTATAGTGTGCCACAACATAATGAGTGGATTCAGGTGCGTTAACTTTGTTTGTGTCATTAGTTTTACCTTTGGGTTGGTTTCTTTGCTTCTCAATTTTGTCCCAAGGTATTTTGCATGTATAGGCATCATGTGATCCATTTCTTTTGCAGCGTATGCAGTGCAAATCTGAATTTTCTCCTTAAGAGTGTCTGCCCCCATGCCTCTGAAATATCTTCCTCTTCCTCTTCAACCACCTCTTCCTCTAGAAGAATCTTGGGCAAGATTCTTTTCTTTATGAGCAAGGCACACAGCCTCTTCAGAAGATTCAGGGGCTGTCTTCTTTCCAAAAGCTTTCTCTCTTTTAGCAAATTTTTTCACAAGAGAGTCAAAGGTAATATCTTTGAGATTTCCATTTGCTTGCAATGACTCAAGATAATTGGAGTAAGTAGGATAAAGTGCCTTGATAAAAGCAATAAAAGCAATATCCAATTCAACCTTAGTTGCTTTGATATCATGCATTATAGATTTTACTTCGGATGCAAGAGCAAGAGGATCATTATTTTGTAATTCAAGAGTGAAGAGTTTAATCATGAGTTGAACAACTTCAAGTGCAGAATGTCAGTCATAAAGTTCTTTCAGCTTTTGTAAGGCTTCGAAAGCAGTTGAAAATGGAAAAATATGGTGACTCACCTCTTCACTTATAGATGCTGCAATTAATGCATAGGCTTTGTCGTTCTTATTTTCCCAAATGGCAAACTTTTTGTCTGAGGTAGGTTGTTCTGGCTCTTTGTCTCTATCTCCAACACATATTCCTTTCCACAACTCATTGAAAATGAGGGTGTGTTGTATCTTCGGGTACCACTCAGGCTAGTTCTCCTTTCCAGTGAGAACTACTCCCATAATAGATATGATTGAATGCAATGAAAAATTTGTCAATGATTAACCAAAATCGACAATACTAGAACAACTATAATTCCAAGATAGTGAGACAATGAAAAAATGGCGATATATATACCAGAATTTATGTATATGAAACACCGTGTTTTGGAGAAAACCTTTAAATATATATCAACGTTATATATATCAAAACAGTGGCTTTATATATACCAAAACTATGGCTTTATATATACCAAAAACACTGCGGCGCCAGCATGTCAAAAATGGAGGAACGCTCACCACACCAGAACGAGAGGGTCAATAGCGAATGGAGGAACGCTCACCGCACCAAAACGGGATGGCTTCCACCACACTTCCACTATGCAAAACCGCGAGCACCTCTGCCTTCCATTCCTGCACTATTGACGAGGAGTCTTCAGAGACCTTGTGTGTTAGTGATGCACCTTTAGTCACAATGCCTCCCGCTCCAAGGCAGTAAGGTCTACATAGTAACTCCTGGACTTCAGAATTAGAATCAAGTCGATAATAATGGGCCAACGTATGGCAGGTCAGGTGTATGAGAAAGAACCTGGTTGAGTTGGTTTCCAAAGGCTAAAAGAAATTCAATAAAATGTGGAATCCTAGTGGGCATGCACGGAAACCCTACTTGTAAAACTATTAAATATGGGCAAGCATGTCAGATGTATGGCTACAACAGCATGTGTGTGGAGGGTCAATGGCGAATGGAATAGCAAGGTGACTCTCCAGCTTCCCGTTGATGAAGCTGAGTGAGAGGATGGCAGATGCGTTGCGGTTTGGAGCGTATGACCAGCGTGGAGAGAGCAGCGTTGTTGTACTCTGTTATACCATACAATGCCAACGGTGGTTCAATCACATAGTCTACACAGGCTGACACACAAGTCAGATATTAAATCACCACTCATTACAACGTAGCTAATACAATGCAGTTTCCCACCAAAACAGCGAAGATGACCCAAAAATAAATAAATAAAAAATCCAACAATAAATTTTCAAATTACAAGAGATTATGCATAGCAGGACAGATTCATGTCAAAGGACAGACTGCAGATAAAATAGTAGAAGGGAGTTACAAGGGCATACTAGAATGCCAAAAATGGAGCTGGCTCTGATACCATGTCAGGCCAGGCAGTGACTCCTCCAAATCAATTCACATTTATTCCTTCAGGTTGGTCTTTATTATATACATGAGGGAGAGACTGTTCACTTCATCTCCCGATGACTATTCATATTTCTTATTATTTATTTACATAAGTTACATTTATTCACCCAATCTTGATGATTAGGTGTCAACAAGGAGTTTCCCATTCCATAATAGTTCTTATCTTTCCCGGATCCACTGTTATGCCTTCCTTGGAAACAACATGTCCCAAGTAATGTGCCTTTGCCTAAAAGAAACTGCATTTGCTAAGCCTCGAATACAATTGATGCTCTCTTAGAAATCTCAACGCTGTTGTTAAATGTTCAGCATGTTCTTCCTCATTCTTACAATATACCAATATATCATCAATGAATACAATAAAAAACTTGTCCAAATAAGGATGCAACACACTATTCATCAAGCACATAAAAATAGTTGGAGCATTAGTCAAACCAAATGGAACTACAACAAACTCATAATGCCCATACTTGGTCCAAAAAGTAGTCTTGTAGATGTCCTCTTCTTTAATGTGTACCTAATGGTATCTTGATCTCAGATCAATCTTTGAGAACATTGTCGCTCCCCTCAACTAGTCAAACAAATCATCAATCCTCGACAACGGGGATACCTATTCTTGATGGGAACTTTGTTCAACTTCATGTAATCAATGCATAACCTAAGAGTACCATCCTTCTTCTTGACAAACAACATCGGTGCACCCCAACGTGATACAATTGGCCTGATGCATCCTTTGTCAAGCATTTCCTTCAACTACAACTTTAATTCCACTAACTCTGGTGTGCTCATCATGTATGGCTCTTTTGATGTTGGTGTTTCCCCTTCTATCAACTCAATAGAATCTTTGTGAGGCGGTAACTCTAGAATATTTGTGGGAAATATATCCTAAAATTGTTGTATAACTAGATACCTCCTCAAGACATCCACGTCCTCAACTTTATTACCTTTGTCACTAGAAATATGTACTACAAATAGCACACACTCTTTTTTGCAATTGTGCTTTTCCTGCGTAGTTGTCACCATTCTAACTGATGTTGTCTTATTCTTACCCTACAAGATTATTTGTTCCCCAATGTCATCCAAGCACTCAACGACCTTGTCATAACAATCCACTTTTGCCCTGTGAAGATATATCCAATCTATACCCAAAAGAATATTGTATGATCCCAACAAAATTACATTCAAATGCGTTGATGTAGGCATAACACTCAACTCAAATGCACAAGTTCTTACACAGTGATTGATCCGAGTTGATTCAACTCCCGGATTTAACAAGATTTTGCTTTCGTGATGTGATTAGAATTGTGATTAAAATAGAATAAAGGAACATAAATGAATGTTGTAAAGAAGAAGGAACGTGACAAGAATCATCAACATAAAAATAACAAGACATTGATAACAGAGTTCGTCCAGGAGGGACTACGTCTCCGGGCCCCGGTGTCAAGATGGTGTAGGTCGCTGCATTAAGTGTTATCAATAGTAATGATGTACATAAGAGATGACGTCACTATCATAGAAGGAAAATTCCCTCACACAGGAGTGGCTCCAAGAGATGTTCCATTGCAGGAAATCTCATCCAAAAAGGACTCCTATTAGTATGACCTAAACTCATGCATGATGATAAAGAGCATCCCACCAACATGGCATAAAAGGGATCTCAATGCAAACATACATGGCGACACATGAGTATCCCATCAACATCATAACAAAGGGATCTCAAACAAAACATGACGAATCATGACAACAAGTACATCCCACAAATGATTCTGCATCACATCAAGCAGGAATCATGAAAACAAGTAAGAAACAAGATCCCTCATCAAACATCAAACAGGGATCTGTGCAGCACAATGCATAGCAAAAGAAGTACATGAACACACTGCATATACCTCACATCCTGGGGTCATCTGAAGAAAGGGATGTCAAACTACTAAAGGTAGTTGTACCATCAATCTCGCTGCGTTGAATCTCATGGAATGACTGCTCGCACGTTGAATGTTGACACCTACAATCTGCTTTGAAAAAAGTGGCTGAAAAATGAAATGAGCAAATGGAAAATATGAATGCACCATCAGATTTTTGGCATCAAATAGTGCAAAATCGACTGCCAAATTTCTGAATTCTGAGAAAGTGAAAATCTGGGGCTTAAGGAATCTTTTAGATTCCCCCTAGATTTTACAAAGAATCCCTCCTCTGAGTCCTCTAAAAATATGCTGCTCAGATCAGGAAAATGACTACGCCATCAGGTTCGTGTCGCCAAGAGGTGTAAGATCAACATAAAATTTTTCCAATTTGGACACTGCAAAAATTTCACCCTCCTGAGAATTTTGCCCAATCATGGTTCTGCTTGTGTTTTTCTCAGGTTCATGGTTCCACCTACAAATAGATTAATAAAAAGTTACGTCCTGATTTCCATGCATGCTCTTGGCTCCTCCATGTTGCTTGGGTGCACTGGTGAACTGAGTTTAAATATTGAAAGATTGGTGGATTTTCCAAAAGTTTCGTTGGGCGGAGTGGTTAGGGATCCGTTTATTGTGGAGGGGGTCAAGCAGTGAAACCCCGCCCCCTCCCATTTTACATAACAGAATTATTTTTGGAAGGGAGGTCAAGTTGGGCCTGCCTTGGGCAGCCCACCTACCTCACCTGTCGCCTAACGGTGGCCCATGTCTCGTGGGTGGTTCTGTTTTTATGGTGGTTGTGGTTGGGTCCATGCCCGGACCCAAGGGCCGGCCCACCATCTACTCCTCCGTGCGCAACGACAAAGGCCAAGTATGGTGGGAGGGGCCGGGGGTAGTGGCCCACCCCTCCATAATACATATATATGACAAGGGTTGGGGTGGCGGGGTTGATGGCCCGCCACCTCCTTTTTTTAATAATCTTTCTTTTATATAACAATATGGGCATTTTAAAAAATTTGGAATTTGGACCGAAGGAGAGGTTTCAACGAGGCAACAATTTCACCTAGAATCTGACAGGAGTTGGCTGGATTCCATCCGTCGGAAAACTTCAAAATTATGTCTCCATTAATCTTGCCCAGTCAGCAAAAGTCAACCAAAACTTTGACTGGCTCGTTCTCCCTCATACAAGCTTGGATTGACGAACCATTCACATTGTTGCGATCAGGACAACAAGATCTACGCTTTGGTATTAGTTCGAAATCATTTCGATCAGTTTGATTTCTAAGCTTCCATAAGCCCTCTTTGTCCTGTGTGCATCTCTGGAGCCACCTGGATCAATCCTCCCCACTAAGGAGATTTTGGTCCTCCAAAAGCATGAAAAGTAATCTGCAACTTCTTTGTACCTTGTCTGCATCACAAACGTCCTGAAAGGTCCCACTTCCATCTCCTTCACCTATGTTCTTCGAAGCCTTAAGTGATGAGCCAACACCTACAACCTCTGCAACATGTAGTACATTGTTTTTCAAATTACATGCTTGACTTTCATGACCAACTAATGACCCAAGCATCCCCCACTTTCCACGAGTTTATAACACATACTCGATGATCAGGTTTACATCGAAATGGAAACAATCCCCCAGCTACGAAATAAGGCCAACATATCATTGTTTCTTCAATAAGTGATGGGAAACACATCATCACTGCAACACATGATTTACAACAATAAGTACAAACACTATTTTGTTTTAACAAGTGATGGAAACATGACATCACTTTCACCGTTTATCATGCAACTCAAAATAAGACCAGACATCATTGTTTCTTAACAAGTGATGGAAACACGTCATCACTTTTACATTTTAAAATGCAACAAATGATTTGAAAAAGAACAACCATGAAAAGCTAACATATCTAGAAACCATTTTTCACTTATCGCTGTGAGGTCTCTCGGTGTATCTCGAGCCTACAAATTGAGGTCTCTACACAACCTCCAATTGTTGAGTTATGCCTTGGTTATTAAAACCAAGTTCTTCTTCCTCCTCACGTCTTTTCCTGGTAAGGAACCTCATGTTTGTCCCACATATCCAACAAAAATCATACTATGTGAAGACGAAACTAAAAGGAAATCAATCTCCACATATCCAACATAAATCATACTATGTGAAGACGAAACTAAAAGGAAATCAACATCTTTTACCTTCTCTATTGATTTGGAAAGAACTAATGAAGTTTTCCCATCATCTATTGTTGGTGGTTCACTAGCTGTCTCAGCATATTCCCCAACTTCCTTTTGACATACCCAAGCACTGCCTGACTAGGTAATTCTTCTACTTTGATGGGGTTGACAATGCCTTAGCCATTAACGCCCAATCCTTTTCCTTCATACCCCATTCTCTTCAATAGTTTGGAGCCAATTCCTGTGGTATGATTTTCAAAAATAGCGAAATCATCATCAAGACACATACATGAAGATGGAGAACTACTTTTAACCTCACATGGGTCATGTTGCAACTCTTCCAAGGCCTCATCCTTAACTTGCAGTTGTCATATAAAACTATGTTTCTCCTCTTTCTCTTCATGTAGAAGCATCTTCAATTCAACGTTATCTGTTTGAAGACTTTGGTTGTTGTGCTTCAGTTCTTCCAGGGCCTCTTCTGTGGCTCGCAACTAAAGTTGCAATCGCTCCTTTTCCTCTGTCTCTTTTTGTATAGTTTCATACATTATCTCCACCCTTTTGGAAATTATGAGCATGGTCTTATACATCACTTTTTCATCCTCTGTCGCTGCATGTTCCATTGTTCACGCTTGCAATTCACATCCACGCAAAGACCGCTCTGATACCAAACTTGATCCGATTTGATTCAATTCCCGGATTTAACCAAGATCTTTTGCTTTCATGATGTGATTAGAATTGTGATTAAAATAGCATAAAGGACCATAAATGCATGTTTTAAAGAAGAAGGAACATGATGAGAATCAGCAACATAAAAATAACAATACGTTGATAACGGAGTTCGTCCAAGAGGGACTACGTCTCTGGGCCCCGGTTTCAAGATGGTGTAGGCCGCTGCATTAAGTGCTGTCAATAGTAATGATGTACATAAGAGATGGCATCGCTATCATACAAGGAAAATGCCCTCACGCAGGAGTGGCTCCAAGAGATGTTCTGCTGCAGGAACTCTCATCCAAAAAGGACTCCTATCAGTATGACCTAAACTCATGCATGATGATAATGAGCATCCTTCCAACATGGCATAAAAAGGGATCGCAATGCAAACATACATGGTGACACATGAGTATCCCATCAACATCACAACAAAGGGATCTCAAGCAAAACATGATGAATCATGACAACAAGTACATCCCACAAATGATTCTGCATCACATCAAGCAAGAATAATGAAAACAAGTAAGAAACAAGATCCCTCATCAAACATCAAATAGGGATATGTGCAGTACAATGCATAGAAAAAGAAGTACATGAACACGCTGCATATACCTCACATCCTGTGGTCATCTGAAGAAAAGGATGTCAAACTGTGGAAGTCGATTGTACCATCAATCTCGTTGCATCGAATCTCATGGAATCACTGCTTGCACATTGAATGCTGACACCTGCAATCCACTTTGAAAAGTGGCCAAAAGATGAAATGAGAAAAGGCAAAATCTGAATGCACCATCATATTTGTGGCATCGAATAGTGCAAAATCGACTGCCAAATTTCTAAACTCTAAGAAAGTGAAAATCTAGGGTTTAAGGAATCTTTTAGATTCCCCCTAGATTCTACAAAGACTCCCTCCTCCGGGTCCTCTAAAAATCTGCTGCTCAAATCAGGAAACTGACTGCACTATCAAGTTTGTGTCGCCGAGAGGTGTAAGATCGACATAAAATTTGTCCAATCTAGACATTGCAAAAATTTCACCCTCCTGAGAATTCCACCCAATCATGGTTCTGCGTATGTTTTTCTCAGGTTCATGGTTCCACCTGCAAATAAATTAATTAAAAAATTACGTCTCGATTTGTGTGCTCTCTCTTGGCTCCTCCATGCTGCCTGGGCACACTAGTGAACTAAGTTTAAATATTGAAAGATTGGCGAATTTTCCAAAAGTTCCATTGGGCAGAGTGGTTAGAGATCTGTTTATTGTGGAAGGGGTCGAGTGGTCAAACCCCGCCCCCTCCCATTTTACATAATGGAATTATTTTTGGAAGGGAGATTAGGCTGGGCCTACCTTGTGTGGCCTACCTACCTCACTTTTCACCTAACGGTGGCCCATGTCTCGTGGGTGGTTCTGTTTTTATGGCAGTTGTGGTTGGGTCTGTGCCCCAAGGGCCAGCCCACCCCCTGCTTCTCTGTGCGCAACGACAAAGGCCAAGTATGGTGGGAGGCACCGGGGGTAGTGGCCCGCCCCTCCATAATATGTATATATGACTAGGATTGGGGTGACGGGGTTGATGGCCCGCCACCCCTTTTTTAAACATTTTTTTTTTATATAACAATATGGGAATTTTAAAAAATTCAGAATTTGGACCAAAGGAGACGTTTTAACGAGGTGACAATTTCGCCTAGAATCCAGCCAGATTTGGTCAGATTCAGTCTACCGGAAAACTTCCAAATTGTGTCTCCATTAAGCCTGCCCAGTCAGCAAACGTCAACCAAAAATTTGAATGGCTCGTTCTCCCTCATACGAGCTCGGATTGATGAACCATTTACACCATTGCGATCAGGACGACAAGATCTAGCTTTGGTCTTGGTTCGAAAGCATTCTGATCACTTTGATTTTTGAGCTTCCTTAAGCCCTCTTTGTCCTGTGTGCGTCTCTGGAGCCACCTGGATCAGTGATGAACTATTTTCATAGTACCTATAGCTAACTGCACTAACCAAGATTTTGTGTGCACTTCTTTATTCAAACCACACTTATCCACCAGGTTAGGCTTAACATAACTATAATTAGATCCAGGTTCAATCAAAATAGAAACAACTTGACCACAAATATCACTGTCCATCTCGATAATAGATGCCTGGTGATCTACCTCCCTATTATCCAACGCTGCATAAATTCAAGGAATATTATGTCCAATATCCCCCACTGTTTGTGCCTCCTGAGAACTGTAGATCTGTGGTCTACCACCCTGATGTTGTGGACAATCTCTCCTGTGATGATCTTTGCCATAAGTCCAACATTGTAAAGGCTTCCTGCCATCACCTTTGTTCTGCTCCTCAAAGTAAAATACATGTCCTCTGTCATATGCATTAAACTTCTTAGGTGGTGTTTCATTCTCTTTGTTATTTTTGTCTTGAGGTCTAGGTCACTTCCTATCCCATTTCCCTTTATTCTTCACAATACCTTTCGAATCCTGCTTAGTCTCGAATTGATTTCTCATAGCAATGATTTGGCTTCCTGATGGCTTGCTCCAATGATCTAGGCTCATCAAATTCAATATTGTCCTTGAATGCTACCAGCAACCCACTGATGAATCTCTAAATCTTCACTTTCTCCTCCTTTAGATAAGGCACATACCTTAACAAATCCAAGAATATGCTAGTGTACTCCTCACCAGTCATGGATCCCATCTTCAGCTCATAGAATTCCTTTGCAACGTCATCATAGTATCTCTTTGATAGATACTTCTTCCTGAAAAGTCTCTCGAACTCACTCCAAGTTAACTCCTCCTCATGAATACCTCTAACGTTCTTTACATCTTCCCACAAAATGTATGCTTTACCTTTAATATTGAATGTAGTTATTATGGCCTTCACGTTCTCTTAGTAAACATGCAATCTGAAAAACTTATTCATTCCAAGCAACCAAACTTCTACATTCTGTGACATCTTCATTTCCCCATCAAATGTAGGTGACTTTACTTTCTTGAACTCATCCATAAAATATCCCCTATCACATTTCTTGTAAGGATGATAACGATGATGACCACGTTACTTGTCTGAACCAGAACTAGAGTAAAGCCCATGCTCATTGCCTCGTCTATTAGGTGTATCCAAAAATATTCCATCTCTAATCGTGTAATCTCTATCCAACATATGCCCACCATGAGACCTGCTTCCATATGCTCCATTAGTCTTATCGTCCCACCCATGACTAATTCTAAGTGGTCCTTGTCTATGCAAGTTTGAAAAGATATGAAGATAACTGCATTAACCTCTTCTTGTTTCTCATATTCCCTAGCAAGTCTATCTTGTGACTGAATGATTTGGTCATTATCTTCTTTGAAAATTCTTATTTATGCCTTCAAACTTCTTACGGCATCTGCTATGTCAGGAGAATATCCCTCACCATGATGCTCATCTGATCTATAGGGAGAATCTTGTGAGTTGTAGTCTAACATCTTGCTAGTCATCTTGATCTTCTCTTCACGCAAGGTATATCATGTCAGCTAAACCATAATATAAACAAACCAAGATACCTCAGTGTAGTTCAGGGGAAGATCTCTTGTCTACAAGATCAACCAGATTAGCACAATACATGTGTAATCATAATCATCACAGTATATAGACATCATCTTAATCGTCATCCAGTCACCATGCATAGTGCCATAATTATAACACCAACTAGGTACTCTGCATAACAAACATATGGATGACACACATGCATAACAATGCATACACAATCAGCATATGTTCATGACAATGCATATTAACAACAACATCATCATCTTCTGCATGAAATCACAATGGAAACAATTACCAGTACCATGCATACACAACAATCACATAGATCGCAAGTATAAGGACACATATGCAGCTGACATGTACACATGGCAACACATTCATCCAAGGAGAACGGAAACCAGACATCACCTAAGGAGAATGGAACCATGCTCTGTTACAACTCTATAACACTTTCCTCCCACATTTACCCAAGCTAACTAGTACACCAGGGTAAACATGTGAAGAAGAGTTACTATGATATGATTCAACTCCCCAAGTACAGTTAAGGAAGTGGAACCAACAAGCCTAGACCAATCTGACCTTCCTTAGGAGCTACAAAATCTTTAGGAAACCACCAACCTTTCTAGGTACCCAACCCTTGAGACAACTTGACTTTTTTCTAATCCAAACCCCTAGTCGCTCCCATGACAAGCCATGCATGCAACTGAAACCCTCCAGTGTCTCCCACAGCACGACATGCATGTGACTGTGGCCTTTTTCAAGCTATTTTGTGCCAGCGACCCGAGATTCTTTGCCACTTTTTTAGGGCCAAGACTCATGTCACTGCCCAAAACTTCATGGAACTTCCAGAAAAGATAATTGACACTGAGATAAGGTTACTAATGCAAACATTTGACCAAGAAATTGACCGGACCCCTACAATCCATGACAGACATTTCGTCAAACATATCATAAACATAAAATCTACTGATCATAACAACATATTTGAACATAGGCATCTTATACTTATTTGAGAATCATCAAGGAGGATTGATATATCCTCCCAATAGCTACATTGTTATCTACTAGGTCATTCATTCATTAGTATTTCATATATTAACCAAAACATGATGAGATCCATACATCAAGATTATCATAAAACATGCTCATAACCAGCAAATAACCAAAGATGTATCAATGATGAAACAACTATTAAAGCCATATAATGATAAGCACATTTACTCATGAAAATCCCAAAGGAAAAAGAGATCTTATTAACATATCAAAATCCAATCGAGTCAAGGAGTTCCACGTACCACTTGACCATAGATTGGGTTGAACCAAATCTCTCTTTTAGCCAATCACCCTCGTGCCATATTCCAAGAAAGAATGTGGGATCTCATGAAACGAGTCGAACAAAACCAAATCAGGGCTTCCATAGGCCAAATCACCTCAACCCTAAACCAGTGATTCCACCTCACGGTTACACATCACTAACCATCACCAGATCGGTCTCTACCTAAGCTGTCAAGGGCGCCAGAGCATTTGTTCCAACCAAGGCTTCTAGGACTAGTAACTTAACCCACAACTGCTACCGGGATCCAGAGCATTTGTTCAAATAGGGCTTGCGGGACTATTAACTCAACCCACCAAGGCTCTAGATCATTTTTCCAACCAAGGCTTCTTGGACTAGTAACTCAACCCAAGCCATTTTAGGGATTCTAGAGCATTTGTCCAACCAAGCCTCCAGGAACTAGTAACTCAACCCATAACCATAAGGAATGTGAGAACCAACCAAAAAATGGACATCCAGGAAATGGAAAGGCTAGGAAAAACCACTATCAATCTAGGCAATCCTCCATGCCAATGGAAAATCATAACCAAGAAACCACATGCATGTGCCATGCATGCCAAAACTAGCAAGGAAACCATACATGCAACTCGTTACCTGCAAGAAAAACCTATCGTAGTTGTTGATCCCGATGTCCTCTTGCACTTTCATGCTTTTCTTTTTCCTCCTTGCTCCAATTACCAAGTATACCACACTCCTCCAAGAGTGCTCCAAGAAAACTCTAAGTGTCCAAGAGTATGAGAGAGAGCATAGAAGAGAGAGCTCCAAGCTAAAACTGGAAAAAGGTTAACATGAACTAATCCTCATAATCTTTTTTGTCATTGAGCCCTCTATTTTCTTCATTTTCCATTTTTTCCTTCATTTTCCTCCTCACATGCAACCTATGACCTTTCACCTCCCTTTTCTCCTATTTTCTATTGTTTTCATAAACAAAAAGCCAATTAATGTCTCATGCCTTTCCAAAATCTTTACCATTGCCTTTGCCAATTTCCATAGCCATTAATTAATCACAAGTGATCCCCATCACTATGTTTTTTCCCAACTTTCAACTTGGAATACGTGTCCCATGACCTTGGTTATTATTGTTCCTTAATATTAGCTTTATTACATGTGTTTTTTACCAGGGCTCCTACATTTCCCATTGTAGGTTTTACAAGTGATACTATTGGACCTCGACCGATTTTCCATGCCATTATGTATAACCATTTCATTTAGACTACAAAGGCCTAACAATTCTACTCCAAAGTATGAAACCCTCCCTTTCCCATCCTATAATATCCTTCTCCAAGGATGATCTTCACTCTCTCTTAACCATAAGTGATTGTTGTCCTCTCCTATATCGTTGCCCAACTAAATAAATAGATTTTTCTTTGTTGTAGCATTAAAATTACCAATTAAGAATATTTTTCCCATAGTGCTAAAAGTTGAAATATATTTACTTAACAATGGATAGGGGTCTTCATTATCTAGGTTCCTTTTCTTGTAGAATTTTGAGATTTTTGGAGCAAAATAACAAGAGACCAACCAAATTGTTGCTTCATTGTCTATTATTTTCAGCCATATAAATTGTTTATTTTTCTCCAATTTTACAATTCCAATCCACATTTATTTTATTAGGACTGTTATCCCTCCATGTCCTTTACTTGTTTTAGTCTCTTCATTCTAGACAAAGATTTTATTGTATCCTTCAAAGTCTAAAACTCTATATCCCTCATGTTCATGTGTTTCCATAAGGAAATTAATGTATTTTCCCTCATCTATTGGCCCCAACCTAGGTCCTTGTCTCCATGGGTAACCTTTGCAATCCCAACTTACCATGTTTAGGTACTCTCATGGGACCCTAAAACCCTATTTATTGTGTGTTACTCTCTCATTGAATTAAGCTTTCTTGTTCTTCAACCATGCCCACATTACTACCTCTCTTGTTGATTTTACTTTCTCCCATTCTTTCCTCCTTTCTTCTTGTTGAGCGAATGTTATATCTTCATCCAAGTAGATATGAGTACCTCTAAGAAACCACCTATTCTTTAGATCATTGACTTGTCCTCCAAGTTTCTAAAGGTAACTCTCACATGTTTATCCCTTCCTACTCCCATATTCTTTCCTATCCTATTCGCTTGTTGAATCCCACATGTCCAATGCAACTCGTCCCTAAGAAAAATCCTTGTTAGAATATATGTTCTCCTTTTTCTCCAAAGTACTTCAGTCCTTTAATGATGATATTTACTATCGTTACTTCTTTGTCTTTTTCCTCTCTTATTTTTCTCTTGATTTGTTTTTCTATGATTTACTTTTGTTCACTTGTCGGTTATTTTACCACTTGAGCCCAGGATTTGGCCTCTTTTATTTTCTCACTAGCTTATTTTCTTGTATTTCCATGTTTGCCATTACTGATTTAAACTTTTCCATCTATGTTGTGTTGGTTGTTCCCATTGGATTTGAATGATTTTTATTCATTTCTCTTGCTTATTCTATCTTGTTTTAAACTGATTATCTCTTGTTTCCCTTTCTCCATTTTGTCTCGTAAGCTTATTACCTTCTCTTTTAATAACTTGTTTTTCCCTTTCAATGTTCTTTCTATCTTCTGTAATTTCCTTTAAATTGTTATCTTCATGTTGTCCTTTTACCTCTAAAATTACAATTCTCTTTTTCACGCTCGTGAGCTTGTTTACATAGATTTTTGAAGACCACAACAAAGGGGAGGTTTTGGGACTGTATAGGTCTTTATTTATTTGAGGTTTGTTTTCTCTTGCCTCTTTGTTTATTGCAGATGTTTCAATTCTAATTTTCTTTTCCTCATATGGTTCTCGGGAAGAAATAACGTCTTTCTTTTTGCCTTTGTTACATCTTTGGTTTGTCTAATTGACCACTATATGGCCCATTGTAACAACCACAGTCACATAATTGTTTTTCATTGCTTTTGGTAATATCATGGTAATTTTTTTTTCTACAACTGTTTCCTTTTTGTGACTTGTATGTGCTTTAATATCCCCAAATATTGTTTTTCATTCACAAAAATCCACGTATTGCTTGAGCTACCTATATTAAGATGTTGAAACTCTAGTAAAAGGGGTTTCCATTCTGAGCCATAATGTGTTCTTACAGGCCCACTCATTGCCTCAAAGATGTTTGGACCCCACTTTATCAATCCTAGGTTGTCTAGGCATATGTTTTCATCTTCAAATTGATTTTTTATAGCAGACCCTAGAGCCCCTGTTTTAAGCTACCTTGACCCACTTCAATATTAGGCATGGTTTAATTGGTAACTTGTGGTTACCCAAACCCCTGTTTGTAGTTTTAAAGTGTTTTCCCCAACTCCAATTTGCAGTAGAAAAATGGAGAAAGGTTAAAGTTATTCTTTGAAAAGACAAAAAGGGGAGAAAATATGGAAAACTAATTTCCCCAAGTCCCTACACTAGACCCACAAAACTGGTAGAATTTGACAACAACCCTCATTTTACCCGTATACCCCGACAATAACTCTCCCAAATCGTAAGAAATCGCAGTCCTCCATGATATTGAATATTGCAGCTTAAATACAAATTGATGTGGGCTTCTCAAATCAAATCAATTACAATGGGAATTGTTGCTCTCATGCAACCTATAAGAAACACCTCTATGAAGTCAATTTTTTAAGTCCTACTATACCACGGATGCACAACGTGAAAGAAATTTAGAATATACAAATATGGAACATGTGTAAGTGTTAAGAAAGGAAAAGTGGCACACATATGTGACTTGCCCCTATGAGACAATGCTGACAAGTAATTATGTGGTTAGAGATATTACCTTGTGGGCTTCCTATATTTTTCCTTCCACACATTTTCTTTTACATTTATCTATCATTAAGTCCAATGTTTGATTCTTATAACTTCAATGAAAAAATAGATATAACAATCAAAGAATAATAACATAATGATTGGTTTTAGGTTGGTGTTATAATTCAAATTGTTGGAAATGTAACTAGTGTCGGTCTTCATTATGTAATGTAATTTTATCGTCAAAATATTTATTATTACTATTTTATTTTTGGTCAAAGCATGTTCTTCATGCTTATAGATTCAAAAGAGTCAAAAGAATTTATTATGAGTCAAAAAGAAAAATGTATTTGAGTCTAGTACCATTTGGACTTTTGTAAAGAAAAGAATCTTGAATTTTTTTGAGTCAAAGTCCACCAAAATGTACAAGTTGTCCCTCCTTGGGAAAAATTCGGCTTGGAATTTCAAGAGCCACCTATTCAATTCCCTGGATATATATATATATATATATATATATATATATACATAGATATATATATATATATATATATATATATATATATATATATATATATATAGATATAGATATAGATATAGATATGATTACTTTGGAGGACAGTCACTCATGATCATCATACATATCTTCTGCAACTAATTAGTGGAGAAAAGGATGAAGAAGAAGGACAAGAACCAATTTTTTCTGTAATTATTGCAGACCCAAAATTTCAAGGCCAAAATTTCAGGACAAGACTGAAATTTCAAGAAGAGACAATTTGGCCATCGTTGACTTTGACTAGAGTTGATTAGATTTGGAGGTGACTTGGAGGAGGGTCGAACTTAGCATTTTGGCGGAAGTTTTGGGTCTTGGTATTTGTCCTAGATATCTAATTTTGATATAATTTTATAACAGAAGAATTTTTGGGTTTTCCCCTTGTGGGGTTTTGCTCTGGCTTAGAGCCTAATTTCTGGTGTTCTTTGTCTCTTTGTGATCCTTTTTATTTTGAACATTTGTATAATTTCTTGATGAAGAGAACACAATAAATAATAAGAAAGTAGATAACATTCACAAGTAATTATCATAAAGAGAAATCAAGTTTTAATCTACACTATACTTGGTTTCTCAACATGGTATTAGAGTTATGGTAAAGACAAGAGCACTACTAAAGAAGCTCTAAGTAGGGATAAGTCTGGAAGAAAGATCAAAACAAGAAGTCTACTATGCAAAGAGGCCAAGATTCTTTTGACGGTGTTGGACCCACCAACATTTATGGGATCTCCCCGATATGAAATCCCAACTAGACCTAGCACCATTTGGTGTAGGAGTCCCATCTGGTATGATGGATCGGTTGCCATTCTCTTAAATGTTTTCCTTAGCTCTTGCTTTTCACCATGATAGAGTGGTCTATTTTATCTTCGAACAACGAGATTCGCGTGCCTAGTGAATGCCAGTGTTGCTTGTGTCAAGGTTCTTTCACATCAGAGAGAGAAGGTGGGAGTGAGTCTCAAGTCAGATGGGAGGAAGTCCCAACTCTGTTAGAGACACATAACACAACAAGACATGCATAGCTTCCGGAAGAGTAATCCACATAGATGCATAAGTCACAACACACAAAGGAAGATGACACGTACAACTCCTAGGGGGAAGTTCGCGTGAGTGCAACGGTCATTATAGCAGGTTTCATGAAAGGTTTTGTCTGATGTTTGGGAGGTAACCAATGCAAGCAGGTTAACGTTAAAAACTTATACAACACATTTTCACAAATATATGTATTATAATAGTTGAATGAGTTCAATTGTTTAACACAGGTTAAAGAAACATCTATTACAAGTGTTCAAGATTAATTCTTACAAACAATTACAACACATGTGAGAAAACATGTTGGCCTGTGAGCAGGCTTCTGAATTAATCAAAAGTTCCAAGACACATCGATACACCATACATCACTAACCCCATAGGTAGGGCGTTGGAGCCACTACTTACTCCTCAAATAAAATATTATAGACTCTCAAGGCTATGTGGGAGGAGCCAAGGTGAAAAGTCCTTTGCATGTACAAATGAGGGGGTATTTATAGCCAAGGGTGAAATTGGCCCTTGTGACTATTCGACTTCCCTCATGACTATTTAACTTCCATGAATTTTCATATTGCATGTCTCTTCAGATTACAAGTGGGTCTCTTGGAATTCCACGTTATATTACATTGAGTGACAACAGTATCGCCCACAGTAGTGATGTGGCCGACACGACTCATGACATGACTTGACATGACAATGCCGGTATGTTCATGATGCTACTGGTGTGCATGTCGAGCTGTAGTGTTGTTGAGTGATGGATGTCCTCTTAGTGTATCACAACTTCCCCTCCGCATGGCAAACTGTGCAAAGTCCTCGATGGTCCTTGGGTTCGCTTGATGTTGCATGTGCACGTTGCTCCTTTGCTTGTACTTTGGCATGCTTGACATGTTCATCCGTTCACAAAAATATCTCCTTGCATGTTCACTCGTTTGTCTATCCACACATGTCATTCGTTCGTCCATTCGTGAACACATCTTCGCACGGTCATCCGTTCGTGAACACATTTCTTCGTATGCATCGTTTTTTCATTTGTTTGTGAACACATCCTTTTGCATGTACTCTCCTTGTTCATCCCAATTTTCGTCATGTCATGTTTTTTCATGCACATGTATCTACAGTTACTCATGACGAGATGACATCAAATCCATAAACCTCCTAGTCTACCATGATGCATGGTCGTTCGCTTTCGTATGCAGGTGACCAGGAGAGAGGATAAGGCTGTGAAATTGCGTGATGCAAGTTTCAAGTTGGGATGCGAACTCCAGGAACTACTGGTGAAAATTGCGCAGAGGTCACTGGAGGGATGAGATGTATAATTCGTATTAGCAGTGACTGTCCATGGGATCTGGCTTAGCTGGAGGGAAGATCTGCATAATTTCTGGAGGGAAGAAGTTCGGCCAGCAGAGGACCTTGGTAGCAAAAACTATGCAATTCTTGGAGGGAACTGGTAGCAGGCTGTAGGAAGGCTTGGTAGCAAAAACTACGCAATTCATGGAGGGAGCTAGCAGCGGGCTGCGGGGTTTCCTGGAGCCAAAAACTGCGCAAATGTTGGGAGGTTGACTTGCTGGGCACCTCTGTGCAATTTCTGAGCTGAGCGAGATGTTGGGTTGTTGATGGGCTTACTCAGAAATCTACACAGTTTTATGGGTAAGCAGCCAGCTGGCTGTTTAGGTGACTTGCTAGAAAAACTATGCAATTCTTGAGGGGAGACAGGGACAGACACTTGGTGTCTATCCGACCTGTCTGCGCAATTTCCTTAGTCAACGGAGTGGGTAAGGTCTGTAGCTTCTGCATAATTTTTTAGGGGAGTGAGTCCCAAGGTCACTGCCCAGTCAAACTCTCTCGTTGACCAGCATGAGGGTTGATTGATCATCTTGCGAGCAGCGCAAATTGAAATGGATCATTGGACACTTTTGTGTTGTTTTGGGTGACAGTCAGTCAAGTCAATTGCAGGGTGAAGGTCTGGTTGTTAGAGGGTGATTCAATCGTCGGAACTTCAGCAAAACTGACTAAGTGTGTGAAAAAGTGAATTTGTGCATACACAAATTTTTCAAACACACACACAACATAACTTGACGAAAAGATGCCTCAAACCATCAAGACAACATATGCTCAACATGACTAATAGACGATGCGAGAGACAAGCGCAACACTTGTGATAGATCGTTGAATGACAACGAAGATGCTTGCGCGATAGTGCATAAAACTTTGTATGTAAGTGTGACGGATGTTTACATAGCGAACACAACATGTACACATGAAGCAAATGCCTTGTGCACGACCACAACATAGTTGCAAGCGTGAAATTGTGACCAATATGAAAAAAAATCGTCCATCGAACGGTCGCAAAGAGGGTGCAAAGACTCACATGAACCCACGATGTGAGCCCAAGTGATTGCAAACATCAAGTAAAAATTCAAGGGAGGCTCAGAAATTGCGTATGAGCCAAAATTTTGGAGTGCGTTGTTGCAACCGCTACAATAGATTCGTATATTCGCGTACCCAAATTGGGTTTAGAAGCAAGTGAAGGAATCTCCTCTATGATCCAAATATGTTCAAGAAGGTCAAAGCTTTTGTGGATGAGACAAATTTATTCCTATGATTCATTTACTGTAGTAAAGTCCAAGATTTGTGAAATACTACTTATACAAAAAGGATCTGATACCATGACCAAATCTGTAATTAATTGTAACAAAAATTTGAACCTATGAGGCTACTATGATCCAGATTTATGGAACTACTATGGAAAGGCTACAAAGATATGTAAAAGACAATGAATCTATACATCTCTCTGAAGTCATTATATATCTATGAAATACGAAATGTTAGAAGACTATATCCTTCCATGGAATGTGAAAAAAAAAAAAAAAAATCTGATACATGACCATGTAAAGAATCATTTACTCACTTCTACATCTGAGGCTACTCAAGTAAATTTGGAAGAAAATCAAAAGAGGCAAAAATATGAAGCTATATGAAATTTTTGAGGCATAGAACAATACGAGGTATATTTATGAGGTATGTAACAGTGCATATATAAGCAATAACAAAAAGGTGTGAAGTATTTCTAAAGAATATAAACTAAGTTTTGTCTCCCTATAAGAAGGGTTGTAATTATAGGAATCCAAAGATATGTGGAACATCCAAATTTGTAACTAGTTTGAGCATGGAAGCAAATATCATGATATCTCTTATTTGAAATAAGACTACCATTGGAATATTAAATACTAGGTTATTCGCTCAAGGAGTTTGGAGGATATTAAAAAGTAAAAAGACCTAAAAGTTTGTGATTATACTTTCCTCTGTGGCACAAATCCATATCAATGAAAAGGGTTGAGCCCCTATGGAGAACAATTAATTGATATCTAAAGTTCACTATACAATGATATACACTACAAAGAGTTAATTCATTATCTCATACTCAAGTTAAGAATTGAAGGATGAAATAAAATAAATCATAGTTTAATTTGTTCAGACCATTATGTTTACCTTGCTCTAGAATCTTGAAGTCTGCATCTTTGAAGCAAATAATAGTATAGTTGAAGATCAATGTGTGAACCTTTTGAAGAAGATACGAAGACATAGTTACTAAGAAATCTTATGGACAAATTGAAAAAATCTTATGGACCGAATTGTAGAGTTAAGAATTCCAAGTTCGTTGCAAACATATCTGCTTGAGGCAACTCCAAGAAATTTTCTTGGTTCATATCCTAGTTTGAAAGCTAAGATGTTGGGTGCTTTATGGAAGAACTATGATATGAAATTTGAATCTTATCACTATGACGCCAATACATGAAGCAATCAAGATACCAATATTTAATTCTTATACATAAAATAAAGAAAAATTACATCAACAAGGCTGAACTATCTAATTCACTAAAGTTTGCAAGATCTGAAGTATCTATGTTAGAATAAAAAGACACATGTCAACTAAAGACAAGGTCAAAGAATTATATATCTACAAGGTTGGACAGGTAATACTAATAGAGATATGTATAATTTTTGCAATTAATGACCTACACTAAATATAATACATATATTGTTAATATCTTTTAGGTCATGAATAAGCTAACAATCATGTGCTCTCTTGAAAGATAAAGATGTGCTAGAAAAGGGGTTTGTGTAGATATATTAATAGTTGTCGATATGTTAGCATGTAAATTCTTTCATTGCTATTGTATACTAGGTTTTGTAATCAAGAAATGAAATGAACTCCATCTCATAAGATGCTTGTTAATAACATCTCTAGGGTTTTTGCAACTAACTCTTTAGTATAGTTGTAGAATTTGCAATTCTTAAAAGGCGGATCTTGAAGGCTTTGGATAATCTATGGTTTTTAAACCCTAGTAGAGGTTTGAATTAGAAAACCCTATGAGTAAAACCCTAACTAATTGTTTCCTCTATAAAAAGAAAACCTAGATTTTGAGTATGATAGGAATGATATCATGTGAGGACAAGGTTGATGAAAAGGTCCAAGATAAAGAGGGAGTTGACTCTCCTCAAAGAGATAAGTATTATACACCTCCTTTATTTAATTATTACTATAGCTATTCTGTCTATGCACTTTGCCTTTTGTTCTTTCATATTCTTCTAATAAAGGTTGCAGGTCAAGACAAGATCTATCTAAGCTTGAATAATAGATGGAAGAAATGAAATAACATAGCAAATCATGAAGACAAGAAGAAATAAATTGAAGTATGTATAAGTCAATTAGATGGCAGCATGAAGAAAAAGACTTTGTAAATAAGAAGTTTACCTACATCAGCTGGAAAGAGGAAGCTTTGATTATTTCGATTCAGGAACACATTGATTGGGTTGAAAATACTGATGTTGATAGAGATACTGCTGATGATTGGGAGCTAATATGATTTCTTGAAAGAGAGTGAAGGAGAATTCTATCTAAAGAAAGAAGATGTAAAGGCTTATACAATCAATAATGAAAGTTTTGCTCCATAAGGTGTTTGATGACCAACTTAATGAAATGTTGGATTCAAAATTGCATGAAGAATGTTAGAGAACCAGGAAGGTCGAAATGCTTTATGATTCAAAAGTATGATACAGGTAGGAGTCGGGAAGCTACTACAGATATACATGGAAGAACAAGTATCTAATGCATTGATGAAGTCCCTTTCATTGAAAAGAATGGGTATTTTTTAGACAAGCTTAGGCTTGTGGATGTCTCCTCCCTGGTTTAGAGGGAGTGAGGGTGGACACTGTGTTCTCCATGTGCCATGTACTATGGCCAGGAATAACAGTATTAAGCCTAGTAAAGGCATTGTTATGGATAATGGTGGATTGGATAAGCATCAGGGACTTACATTCTTGAATCATGTATTGTGATTGACTAAGGATTAACATCCTAAGTTGGATACGTTAACTTGGTAAATAATGGTTTGGAGGACGTACATTTTCTTGGATTAGGAAATGGTCCTGTGAGGTCATACCTTAGGAACACCCAGGTGGGGTATGTACCTGAGATGAAGTGGTGTCCAAATTTATGCCTCTCGGCATTGTGCTCTGATCTAGCGGAGACATATAGCTTGTTAGTCAAGGCCTTGTTATTTTGATAATACTAGCTTTGAGGATGTAAATCCTCATTGACGCTTATCAATATAGATCCTTTCTTATATGAATATTTCAACTTGAGGGTAACTTGTTGTGTCATTATGAATACCTCCCTAGTTAAGAGGGAGTGTTGAAAATGTAACTAGTGTCAGTGTTCATAATGTAATGTAATTTAATCATCAAAGTATTTTTTTTTTTTTTTTTTTCAAGGCATGTTCTTCATGCTTATAGAGTCAAAAGAGTCAAAATATTTTAGTATGAGTCAAAGAGGAAAATGTATTTGAGTCTAGTCCCATTTAAAATTTCGTAAGGAAAATCATTTTGAATTTTTATTGAGTCAAATTCCACCAAAATGTACAAGTCATCTCTCTCTAGGAACAAGTCGGCTTGGGCTTCCAAGAGCTACTTGTTTGACCTCTTAGACAGATATATATACAACAGCTCAATCACTTTGGAGGACACTCACTCATTGTCATCATACATATATTCTACAACGTGTTACTGGAGAAAAGGATGAAGAAGAAGGATATTATTTATAGGATGGAGAAGAAGGAGAAGAACGAATATTTCTATGACTATTGCAAGCTCGAAAATTTAGGGCCAAATTTTCAAGATAGGACTGAAATTCCAAGAAGAGACAATTTGGCCATCGTTGACTTTGACTAGAGTGGATTATATTTGGAAGTGACTTGGAGGAGGGTTGGACTTGACATTTTGGTGTTAGTTTTGGGTCGTGGTCTTGGTCTTGGATATCTCATTTTGATCTGATTCTATAAGAGAAGGATCTTTTGGTTTTTCCCCTTGTGGGGTTTCTCCCTAGCTTGGAGCCTAATTTTTGGTTTTCTTTGTCTTTTTGTGATCCTTTTAATTTTGAAAATTTGTATAATTTCTTGATGAAGAGAACATAATAGGTAATAAGAAAGCATATAACATTCACAAATAATTATCAAGAAGGGGAATCAAGTTTTAATCTACATTATAATTGGTTTCTCGACCCAAACATTATATGCTTATATACTTGGAACTTAACCTAGGGAACAAAATTTAGTTCATGATGAATGACATGAAATAGTTGTTCACAAAACTCAACTTCTTCTGAGTTCATTCGAGCCACTTGCTTATGTAAAAGCCAATGTTCTATATAGGGATGAATTTATGTAGAATTTATGACCGAGGAATCAACTTGTTCATGGTAACTGATAGTTAATAGTGAAAAAGTAAAAAGAGCATAGCTAGGGAAATAGATTGATAGGGAAGAGGAGGAGAAGGTGCACAAGATTTACATTTGGATAAAGTCATGCATTCATCTAGAAAAGGGAATGTCAACCATGTTTGCATCCTCAAGGAAGGAGAATATAATGTGAAATCAAAAGGTAAAGAGAGGTTGAACTACAAAGGGTTCAAGGCCTACGAATAATTACATTTTTATGTGTCATAGTGGAACCCTAAAAACAAGGAAATATAAGGGTTTCCATAAAAGGATTCATGCTATGTAGCTCAAGCATTAGGAAATAAACAAAAATTAGATTGCAAATTAATTCCTACTAAGTTGAATGACTAATGTGTTCTAATGCGTATGCTTTGGCAATGGTGAGAATTACCGTTCAAACTAGCGGGGGTCCTAGGAGGGGATCCTATAGAGCAATTACTAGGTTAAGGGGGCAGAATGGAGTGATAGCCCACTGTCACCTCAACTAAGGCTCTCTGCTCTTTACATACTTTCACCAATGGGAGGAGACCTGGTATAAGGGGAATAACTAGGAATGATGGATCTATGAATGGATATAGAGTGATTCCTAAGGCCTTTTCACAAGATAGGCTCAATTAGATAGTTTGTTTGCTTCAAAATCAAGGTGATGGGATCTCTAGGAAGGGATAATAGGATTTTTGAGCCTAGTTTTGGAGGATATGCCTTAACAAGGGGCTTCTTAGACTTAAGGATCCTTATGGATAAGAGACTTCTATGTAACCTTGTGGGATTGAAGTTGTAAAATTTCAGGAACACACAGAGCCAAGTGGAACTAAAACTAGGTCAAGGATATAGACTTGACCAACCAATGAGGGGATTAACCTAATTAGGGTAGAGAATAAGATCAAAGGATTAATTTTATTTTAATATTTGAATGTAATGATCTTAATGAGGACACTAACCCAACTCAACCTAGGGAAAGAATTGGTCTTGTGGCTAGGGCTTGCTATATCTCGGGATTCCACAATTGTGCTTACTTCAAATGTGAAGTACAAATAAACAAAACTTTAATGCAGTATTGGACCAAAAATCGATGTGATTGGATGGATACAATGGAATTCGATTGATGCCCTAGGAGACCTATTAGGGATAGGCCTAGAAAGAGAAGGAGAATGTGTGAAGGATAATCATTTAAGTGACCACTAATAGTTGGATCAGTATATTTCCTTTGGGAGAGATAGAGTCTGTTAGGGCCTAAATCTACCTCAGGCTGAGAAAGGTAGGATCTAGGGTAACATCAAACCACGCTTAACCTAGTAGCTAGCCCTACCAGGTCAGGAGAGGGCTCTCTCCTTGTCAATCTCAGTAAAATACATCAAATGAAGCTTGAGATGACTGATGTAAAGACTAATTTTAGGCTAGGTATATGCTTAGAGGAGTTTGATTGAATTTTATGATGGTTTGCTAGCTCAAATGTGAAATGCAGATTTGGGTCTGAGGAATGGACTCAGTTTTGTAGAGGTTTCTATGGGGCGGGGTAGGAAAATTCTTTAGTACTTTAAATTGAATGATATGGAGAGTCTTAAGATTGGTGAGGAGTTGGAGAGGGCATGAGAGTCTTAGGAATCCTCTTCAAACAGTAGTAAACATGAAAAAAAAAAAAAAAAATTAAACAAACCCTAGATAGGGCACTGCAACATCAATGATTTCTACCTTTGTCCTTGATTCATTTAGTTCAGCTGAAAAGAGAGAGATAATGGCATACATAAACACATGTAAATTTGAATTATAGAAGAAGAAACAATACCAAATCAACTTGCCACAAGAATCCCACAAAATGCTGCAAACCCTGGTCTATTCATTTGCCAAATTGCAGAGATGAATGTACAATGATGCTCAAAGCTTTCACAAGAGTCCAACCTTCTTCCAAAGTCCAACCCCTACACTATGAAATTCATCAAATATATACATTTTCTCATCCTTGTACTAAGGGAATTGAGCTCAACCATTTTCTTCAAAATAGAATCAGTTACATTAAACTTGGGCCGAATTTCTGAAAATAGGTGTTGAAGATGAACTCGTATCTCCTAAACCATAGCACCTGTTACAAAACTGAAAGACATTTTTGTAGATAAGGTCATTTTGGAGAAAAAACCTCTCTCAAATTTTGAAAATTCATTTCCAGTTGCTCGTAATCCGTGCCACAAAATCATCTCTAAAACAGAAAATCATTAAAAATTTAAATCTGTGAAAATGAGTTGTAAAGATCTAGTCACATATCCCAATTCATGATACCTGTGAATAAACTGAAATATTTTTTTGTTATATGGCTTGTGATTAAAAAATACCTCCTTGGGTTTTTTCAAAATTACTTTCCATCTATTGTAAAATGGCACCGCACTAAAATGACTAAAACAGTGAAAAATATGAAAATTTTGCTTTGTTTTAATGTAGGCTCCAAATATCACTGTATATCTCCCACGTAGTAGCACCTATGCATAAACGGAAGGAGGTTTTTATTATTTGGTATGTGATGGACAAAAACCTCTTTCACTTTTGAAAAATTCCTTACCATTATTTCAGAAACTGATCTTGTACTAAACTTGTCATTGTGTGCAGCCACTGACCTCAAAACATGCATAACCAAGAATCACTCATTCATTTCGATCATATCTTCTGATCCAGAAACCGGTTACGGGAGTGTGATATACCGTTGGAAATATTTTTCTGAGCTTCTTCTGATGGACACATTTGTGACATGTTTGTGCCGAATATCATGTGTAAAACATCTAACCAAACCAGACATAGTAAGAGCTCATTTTGATCTCTGGTGACAGGCTACGAAGAGTGGAACTAACAGAGTCAAGGTGAATTTGTGATTTTGAGATAATTAAACCAATTGATTCAGATCTCTTCAGCTACCAGAATTAACCAAGATCTTTTACTTATGTGATGTTACCAGAATTGCATGTGAAAGAGTATGAAAAACCACACGTGCATACTTTTAGAGAAGAGGATACATAATGACAACCATTAAATTAAAAACACAAAACACATTAATAACAGAGTTCACTCAGTGTGGGTTATGTCTTTGGGCCTAGTGTCAATAGTGGGGAGGATGCTTCATTAAATTCTACAATATGATAATGAGTACATTGTTCATTCTTTGTCATTACAAGGATAAATTCCCTTAACCAGAGTGGCATGCCTTTCCACGAGACGTTCTCCTATGGAACTCTCACTCATATGGTCCCTCCTTCAACATCACAAGTTAATAAATTCTCACATGATGTGGCATACAAGTATCCTTCAACATAATGGTAACAAAGATCTCAATAACAAAATCATCATCTCAATAAAACAAAAGAAAGGCATGGCATCACTGCATCATATACCACCACTTTCTAGAATGTTCTAAAAATGCAAATCTTTGCTGAAGAAATGGATTGCAACATTGAATTTGTGACGCGAAATCATGTCAAACTACTATAAACTTGGCCCCTTTCTGACATCGTCAAAATCTGGACCCTTGGGAATCTCGAAGATTCCCTCAAAGATTTCTTCCTAGAGATGGGCAAAAAATTCGCTGCTCGGATGAAAATTTTGAGCACACCACTACGCTCCTTGCGAAATTCTGACAAAAATGACTATAAAGTCAGCATCATTCTGACTCTGTCAAAAATCAACCTCCAAGGGAATATTTTAGATTATGCAAAGATTCTTCACGGCTGACCGCATGAAATTTTGCTGCTCAGATGAGGAAATAGACCACACCATCATGTTCCCTTCAAAATTATGGTTTGTTTGAGAATAAACTCGACATGATTCTATCACTGTGAAAAATTTCCCCCAAGGGAATCTAAAGATTCCTCAAGCATCAAAAAAATATTCCTGCAAAGATTCCTTGACAATCTACCTCGAAATTAGTGCCAGGCATGGTTCCAATGCCTTGGCATTCGTATGCATTTTGGGTTCTATGTGCTTAGCCTTCTCGGTCCCCTACAAATGAAAGAAACAAGTTTATATGTTTTTTTGTTTGGGCGAATCTAACAAAGTTGTGCCCATTTAGGCATTTGGTTAAGTCGTTTGGCTAGGGGGCGGAGATCCTGGGGTCAAGCCCGCAGGCCTCCCCCATATAACACACATTGCATTATTTTTTAAAAATGGGCACGTTAGTTTTGCGGTCTTTGATTTGGCGCATGTCATTTTCTTTTGGTTGATAAGGTCGTTGGTTGGGTGGGGCTAACGGACCTGCCAGCCATGGGTTCGATTCCCACCGACCTTGGCTTATTTGGAAGGTTGTGCAATGGTTGGTCGAATGTCCATGTATATGTTGGATGGGCCATTGAACCTTGGTGCATCTTGTTAACAAACGTGTGGCGGTTTGTTTGGTATGATTCTGGTTGGCCGTCGTATGGTATTGTTTTGGAGCCGCCGCGTGGGGCGGGCCGGCCACCAGATGGTGCATATTCAATCCTCGTCGGCTCCGTCATAATTCATATATGGGTGATTTTTGGGATGGAAGGTCCACCAATGATGGCTCGCCCCATATGTCGGTATCTTTAATATATATATTATAATGAGCACTGGCAGGGTTTGCCCACCCGCCAGCCCTTATATATATATATATATATATATATATATTGTTGCCTCGTTAGTGGTTTCCACTGGGCCTAGTTTGACCATAACTTTGATCGTGAATATCTTAAGCATGAGAACTCAGATTTGAGTGTCGTTCGCGCCTTTGGAATCAAGACGATGAACACTACAATTTGGCCCTGGTTTCACTTCAATCCAGAAAATTTGGTTTTCAAGCTTTTTTAAAGCCACTTCTAAATTCTGAGCATTTTTGGAGCCACCTGGATCACTGATCAAGGAGACTTCGCATGGAAATTAGGGCATGATAGAAACTAACTAAGGACTTTATACTTCAATGTGAAATGTTTGATGACTTATCACGGTATATTCAATTAAAATAACCTCTAGGAACATTCACCCATTCATACATGACACATGCAATGTATGCAACACTTCAATAGGATTAAAATTTCCACCATTTCGCATAAAGTAGCATTAAATTTCAAACCTCGATAGCGCAAATCCTGGAAACATTCATGTGATATGATAAATACAAGAATAAACATGAAAAATAAATCACTTACATGTACAATGAGTATATCCATTCGTCAAATCATGACAAGAATGAAGCTCCAAGAACAAGAGAATAGTATGCAAACATCAAAATCCTTCCATGAAACCAAACTCATCTTCCCAAAGGGAATACAAAATTGTTTTAGTAACTATTAAACCAAAACAAGTGATGATAATAGAAATGAATCACCTCACATTAGTTTATATGATCTCTAAGGAGTTTGGTTTACCTAATTAAGCCTAGTTAAGCCCCAAGTAATAAAATAATGTGCACTAATAACATCCCTTGCTGACAAGCCCACCAAGATAGCTCAATAAAATAAGCCTCTCAAGAGGGCAGACTAATGAATATAATGAGTCGTTGGGCCATTGAGAAGGCCTAATGAAGTCCAAAGTGTGTCATGGTGAGAGAATGGACCCCAATAATAGTGGACAAGGGGTTGGTCCCTTGTTTCCCAAGTAAGCCACATGTGGTGCTCCCAAGTGGATGTGGGGGCACCATGGCATCCTCATGGGTCTCCATGTGGATCAATGATGCATGTAAACCATTTGTAAAGGCTAGGATGATGACATAATCCCTCCCTTTAGCTCCTGTAGTGAGACACATCCTCATCTGGACCTTGGAACATCTGCCAAGTGTATGGTACAAGTGTGGAGTCAGTTGGGCATGGTGAACCAAGTGCATCATCCTCATCCGAATGGTGGAACATGAGCAATCACTAAGTGGAGTTGGGGATCCATGAAGTACTCTTTGTTGTGGTGGAGGCCCATGGCTCTCAACGCTCACCCTACAAGTGCCAATGTGGCCCTCTGGAGGGCTTGGACCCCATATAGGGAGACCAAACCCCAAATGGAGACCTACTTATAATCTTATATAAGATCCAATGCATCCTCTTACTCTCCAATACATCAAATCATTAGAATAATCAAGTAAAAGAGCTTGAAAATAATGGAATCAATGGGTCACTTCATGGTGACATGCCCTTCCATAGTGGGCTTTGGCATGTACAAGTGTCTCCAAGCTTAATAAGGGCGTTAACCACGAACCATATTAGGTGATTTCAGCCTTTAAATGAGCTAACATGTCCATGGTACATCCATCAATTGTAGTTGGCAAGTGATATAATGATGGTATGAAGTAGGAATTAGGGGAAGGCTCCAAGCCACATGTCATGGTACAAGGGTAGCTATAATAGGGGAAGCCCACACTTGGGTATATGAGTGGAGGAGGGAGAAAATCATGGTATATGAGTTACCTCGGCCTTTGTTTTTACATTGTTCTTCATGTACCTTTTGCCATTGATTGATTTATTTTTATAGATACTCAGGGCTCTAGGGGATGAGAGCATGACGTGTAGGTTATAGTAGTAGATACCCCCTTTGAGGAGGGGTAGTTCATTGCCCACCAGGGGTTGGGACTATCATGGGTTCCTTCATGTAGAGGGGGCTCATCTAGGTCCCATAGGAACCAAGGTGAGGGCCATAGATAAGGGGTAGATCTCATGCTTGGCTTTTTCCCACGTGCTAAATTTGTATGTCCCGACCATATTTTTCATTTTGTAGCACATTTGCTAGTGACAATGACCAAATATGCTTTTTCTTTTCCTTTTAGATGCATCATCCCTTGGGGAATAGTTATAGGCCTGACCCAGAATGTGGACAAGGGGAGGGGGAGGCTAACCCTTTGTGGACCCAATGAAAAATGTGGACCCGGATGGGAAAAGTGATGAAGTGGGGTTTAAGTGAGTGGAGGGGAGCGACGTATATGGTGTCGGAAAGTGGGACCACACAACCCAAATCAGGATTTCCCATGTAGTTCCGACCTTAAAGGTAATAGCTAGTAAAGGATATCCCACTAGACTAGGACCAAAGGATGACCACCTAATCGGGAAGAGGAGACAAGATTACATACCTAGCCCACTCTTTCCATAGAATCCCCCAGCCAATTCATGCCCAAAAGTGTCTATGATAAGCAACCAAAATTACTCAGCTATACCAATGAAAATCCATACCTTTGGAGTCAAGAGGCCACCTTCAAACATATGATCATAACAAATGGGCGAGGGATCACATGGCTAACTGAGGTGGTAGAGATAGTGGCACATTGATCTATTTGGTGCATTGTTGCAGGAACCCCCCCCCCGGATCAAAAGCCCGAAACGCGATCCGTAGGATTTGTGGGCGATCCGTCGTCCGAAACACGTTTTAGAAATTCAAAAACGCGGATCGGGGCGAGAAAAATGGTTCCTACCATGTTGGAAACATCCAGCCCAATCCGCATTTCAGAATTTTGGAAACTCGTTTTAGCTGGGAGATCAGCCATACGAAATGCAGCAGTTCCGGGTTGGATCCGTACAGATCGCGACCGCTTCACTGGGCAGCCACCGTTTTTTCTGCGCATGCCACAAATTGACTTTTTTTTTCTTTTCATTCTTATTGGTTGGGGGTGGGTCCAAATTGGGTTAGGGTGATGTGTGAAGGGATTAAAAGCCCCTTTCATCTCTCCTTCGCTCACTTCTATTTTTTGAGAGCTTGGAGAAGAGAGGAGAAGAGGGGAGAAAGAGAGGAGAGCTTGGAGGAGTGAAGAAGGAGGAGCTAGGTGAAGGAGGAGGAGATTGGAGGAGTAAAAAAGGGCTTCCATCTACAAGAGCTAAATAGGTAAGTGCAAACCCAAAACTCCCTCATTTCTTTTCATTGTTTTTTGTATTTTTTGTTGGGTTGTGTTATATTCTTTCCACGACTAACCTACGTAGTGAACCGGGGGGTTAGAGGGGGGGCAGAGCCCCCCCTTCGTTACATTGATTGCGCAGCGGGGGGGTCAAAGGGGGGGCAGCAGCCCCCCCTGTCCGGGGGGTTTGTGGCCCCCCTCTACGGGGTTCGGGGCAGCACCCCGGGAAATTTTGTTTGGACCCTATATTAGGTTGGGCAATCCTACCTATGGTTTTCGGTCCATGGTTTTGGACGCGATGGTTTTCGGCCCATGGTATTGGATGCTTTGGCATGTATAAATATGTATTATGACATTGAAAGGAATATAATGAAAAATCAAGCTAGTAGTCCCGGTTTTGGGATCCAGGGGAAAATCTCTATGTATATGTGTTTTATGTGTTATGCTTTCGTATTGTTTATTTTCTATGTTTTAGAATTCGTATGCAGGTAATTTATGTACGGGGTTAAAACCTACATTTTTCTCCTCCCTCTCCTACTCTTTCCCATTCTTTCTACTTGCTCATTTAATTGCAAGTTGTCCACCACCTATATCCATATTCTAAGATGGTGTTCTTTTGGATTCCATGTATCATTCCAATTTTGGTTTTAATGATGGCAAGGGGGAGTAGGAATAGAAGGGAAGAAGAACAAGAGGATAGTGGTCTCCATATCAGTGATCCAATGTATGATGAGGAGGAAGGGTTTTAAGAGGAAGTGGATGAACCTGAAGGGAACACTGAAACACTAGAGGGGAAAGTTGCATTGACACTCTTGTGGAACTATGTGACAAAACTTGAAGGGGGAAATGGTAGTGGAAGATACAAATTTTTGTGCCCTCGAGGTTGCCATGGAGGAAAACCATTTAGTGGTTCATATACCCATGTGAAGAGGCATATTTGTGGGGTGATGGTCAGTGATGATAAAAAGGGTGTTGTGGGGATACAAATTTTCCCAAACATTTCAGCGGAAAAAAAGAAGAAAATACATCAAATAAAGGAGGTTGCACAACAAAAAAGCAAGAAACAAAACACTCAGTCTGAATCAAGTGCAACCTCTATATTTGGTATCTTATCTCCTCATGGTACTTCTGCAATCTCTGGAGGTAAAATAACAATAGGGGATTTCTTGAATGTTGTTGGGAGGGATGATGTGGATGGAGAGATAGTCTGGTCTTTGTGCTTGTGATGTACCATTGAATGTGCTTTTCTCTCCCTATTGGCGTGAAATGCTAAAGGCCATAAATGAAGCCCCAAAAGGATACAAGTCCCCCAACTATGAGAAAGCTAGAACAATGTTATTAGAAAGAGAAAAAGAAAAGGTTCAAAGAGCTTTGACACGTTTTACAAATGAGTGGGTGGATTGTGGGGTATCCATTGTATCAGATGGGTGGATAAATATTAGAAGCCAACATTTGATAAATGTTCTTGGTGTTTCTGTTAGTGGTGCAGTATTTATTACATGTCATGACTCCTCCTCCATCAGTGCATCTTCCCAAAACATTGCAGATCTCCTATTGCAATCAATTAGAGATGTTGGTCCGAATAATGTGGTTTAAGTGATCGCATATAATGTAGCAAATTGTAAGGCAACGGGAAAAGTTATTGAGCGTACTCATCTGTGCATCTTTTAGTCTGGGTGCATGGTTCACACATTGAACCTTTTGATGCATGATATTGTGAAGAATTAAGAATGTGGGTGGATTAATGAGCTTTATAGGAGAGGGAAGCAATTCATTAAATTTATCACAGGGCATACAAGGGTAAACTACTTCTATGGCACTTACTCCAAGTTGCAGTTGCTTAAACTTGCGAAAACAAGATTTTCAAGTTATTACCTCACCTTTAGGGGGCTAGTGAAGGTGAGACAAGCTTTAACTAATATGGTGACCGCTAAATCATGGGAGGAAATTGAAATTGATAGAGATGGTGCTAATGTAGCCAAGGACATTATTCTTGATATGTTAGTTTTGTCACAAGTTAAATATGTTTTGCAAATCACCAAACCAATTTATTACATGATCAAGTTTGCATATTCAAATCACCCAATAATTGGGGGGTGTATGAGAAAATGGCTAGCATGTTGGGGTAGATTAAAGACATTGTTGAGCCTAGAGATATCACCTTGTGCAATTGTATTTGTGCGGAGGTGGAAAACCGATGGGAAATGACAAATGTTCCATTACATGCATTAGCATATGTTTTGACACCTAAATACTATCATCCATCATGTCTTTCAACACCAGCACCTGGGGGGGGGGGAGAAAACCACACCTAGATCCAGAGGTTCACGAAAAATATATGATTGGATTGAGTAAATTAGTCCCTAATGAGGAGGAGGTTGCCATGGTACGGAGGCAATTGAGCAACTATACACTTGGCAGTGGTCCATTTGGGAGCATGCATGCAATTAGAGATCGAGATACTTTTTCTTCTGTTGAGTGGTGGAACATGCATGGAGGTGCTACTCCACTTCTACAAACTTTGGCATTGCAGGTGCTATCACAAGTGGTAAACACTTCTTCTGCAAAGAGGTGTTGGAGGTTTTATTCTTTCATCCATAATGTTAAAAGGAATAGGTTGAGTTTAGACCTGAAGAGAACTTGGTTTATGTTCATTACAACTTGTGATTGTTGTCCCATTATTGTGATGATGCAAAGACTAATAAAGACCTTAAGGTTTGGGACAAGAATCCAGAGGAGCCCAATTTGGAGGATGGAGTGTTGCGATTATAGCAATTAGAGGATGCTCTTTTCCAGGTATGTCCATTGTGGTATGAATTTCAAAATTCAGTCAATAAGTGTTATGTCCATTGAATTCAAATGTGTCAATTTTTCTTATAAAGCATTTCTCTAATCATATTTTTAATTTTTTTTGTTAACTAGTGATTTTTTTAGCATGAATGTTTTTAGTGATTCTAGGATGATGATGATCGAGTTGAGATGCCACCCCATCTGGTCCCTTGGTTCCCAAGTTCCATGGTTCAACAGCAACATCAGGGGATTCATCTTCATCAGTTTTAGTGCCACAAATTCCACATGCACCATCTTCTTCATTGCCACCACGTGGAGGCCCACCGCCACGTTCTCTTTGTGGTGGAAGGAGGAGAGATTAGTAGATATATTCACAATTTACTACTTTTGTCATAGATTAATCATTAGACTTGTAGGCTTGTTGTGAATTTGAACCTTTTTGTCTTGGTGGTGGCCAAGTGGCCTATTTTGTAAACATTATTATTTGAATTTTGGACATGACTAATGTTGACAATTGCTCACTTGCTAGATAATATGCTTTATGTTTTATGTTTTATAATATGCTTAAAATTTTGATGTATATTTGTAATTGCTAGAATATAGATGGTTGATGCTCGAATAATTAATCATTGATGTACAATGGAATCATGGATGCCATATCTATCTTGATTTATGTAAAAATATGCATGTTTTCATGTCTTCTACAACTAATTTGGTATTTGGGATGTTTGTTTTGAATATAAATGCGTATATATATATATATATATATATATATAGTAGACGCTTTGCTTCCTAGATTTTTAGAAAATGATGCTTCCGCATCCCCGCTTCCAAAAAATGTCCTCGTTTCGTCCCCACTTCCCGCAACGTTGATTTGGTGGCTGCAAGGGGCAAATGGCTATCGGTTGAGGACCATCTAGGAGAAAATTTTCTCCTATGCATACTACCCACGGGTAGTGGGTAGCATTTGGCTCTCACTGGGACATGAGCTCTCGGAAGGGTGCACAAAGGTACTCGAACGGGAGGTCATGAGAACTCCAATAATATATTGGGTCCGAAAACGTGTCACCTGCACATATCACAAATCAAACACATGGGGAAGCATGCTTTCGTAGTGTCTCATGATTGTACACGCTTATATTAGGCCACTAAAAATAAACTAATAAATAAAATAAAATTCAATGCAATTTTAATCTAAATGCAGCTAATATATCATGATAATATCATATGATGTTAGTTCTAATGAGAAAAATCAACAAAGCTCCAAGGCTTAGCTCAACTGGTCGACTCCCTGTTGTTAAGTACCTCCCGATTGGGAGGTCACAAGGTAAATTCTCCTCGATGCCCTTGGCATTAGGCCCTTCTAGTCTGACAGACAGGCTTTAAAAGATTCCCTCCAGGGTTAATTTGCCACATTTTTCCAAGGGAAAAAAATGAGAAAAATCAACATGAAATGCATCCTATCTAACATGCATATTAATCATGCAAATACTAAGTGTAATCATAGAGCCAATGCAACCAAGACATCACTAGATCAATATAAAAACATTTTTCCAATGATTATTTATGTGGAAAATCCAAGAGCAAGAATAAGAACAACCATATGGAGGGTCACCAAGGTGAGAGGTGGAATGCCCATGCATGGAGGATCATGGGATAACAGAGAACGATGTAATCTACTCCACAAGATCCTCTCCTCTAACCAAAAGATAGAGATGTCGAAATTCAAGCTCATAAACTTTTGATCGATGGCAACCTCGGGCATATCACTTCCATCATGGTCCTTATCACAATGTCATGCTTTATGGCCACCATAAGATCATGAGTAGTAGGAAAGGGAGACTGATGAGATGGAGAAACACAAAAATTATGTTTCCCATGATGATCACATTTAGGAAGGACTAATTAACAGTAGTAATACAAGAAGGGGCTAGGAAAGGATCCACACGAGACTCAAATACAACCCTAGGATTGTGAGGAAAGACAAAGGTCCTATTGACATCATCATCATTGGTGTCTTAGATAGGGTATTCGTTGAAAAAATTCCTTCAAACCTCCCATTTTCCTTCTTTAATATGTAAGTAATCATTGATATCAATGTTTGAAGGGGCTATGGGATCACCTTCTCCAAGGTTTTCAAAGGGTATATCATTAGAGAAAGTGTGCTTGGAAAAGGTAGGGTTAACCCTAACTTCATTCTCTACAAACTCACCCTCCCTATCACACATGTTTTTAGAATTATCATCATCCCCTCTTTCGTCATGCAAACTTAGGGAGGACCCCCTTTCTTTCTCATCATCAAGATCACAATGAAGCTCAATGAAGGCTTCCTCTTGAATGCTTAATGCGGAGCATACTTGAAAATGTCTAAGAAAGCCAAGAAATAACTCCTCAATATATGAGATTCTCTTAGGTTTGTGATTATGCAACCATGAGTTTGAACATAAAGAGATCTCATGAACAAAAACATAAGGACATCCTGGTGGACCACTTTCTCCTTTGAAGCATGTGCATTAAATCTTTCTACATGATCAACTACGGAGAGTGGATCACCATCAAACATGGGCACCCCACGTATCATTTTTCCTATGACGTGATTAGGGTGCCCAAGGATGTTAGTGATGTCCAATGCGGGAAAATTGTCAAAGAAAGACATCCTATTGAGATATACATGTAAATTGCATAGCAGTCGCCAAGGTGAATTTAAATACACCTAGAAACATGCTTCCTCCACCTATAAGCATTGATCTTAAATTTCAATGAAGGATTAGGGCTTCGTTCTTCCAATGGAGTCGCCAATAATGATATATCAATGATGTCGTAAAGGAAAAAAGACACATGTCTCGTGTTCCCTGCAATGGCGCCAAAATGTTACCGCTCAAACTAGCAAGCTAGGAGGGGATCCTATAGAGAAACTACTAGGTCAACGAGAAAGAATGGAGCAATAGCACACTGTCACCTCAACAAAAGGTTCCCTACTCTTAATGGACTTTCACCGATGTGAGGAGACCCGGTATAAAAGGACTTACTATGAAGGTTAGATTTATGAATGGATAAAGAGTGATTCCTAAGGCCTATTCACAAGAGAGGCTTAATTAGATAGCTTGCTTGCTTCAAAAGCAAGGTGATGGGTTCTCTAGGAAGGGATAAGAGGATTATTGAGCCTAGGTTTAGAGGATATGCCTTAACAAGGGGCTTCTTAGACCTAAGGATCCTTATGGATAAGAGGCTTCTATGTAACCCTTGTGGGATTAGAGTTGCAAAATTGCGGGACCACACAGAGCCAAGTGGACTCGAAACTAATTCAAGGACATATAGTTGATCAACCAATGAGTGACTTGACCTAATTAGGGTAGAGAATATGATCAAAGGGTTAATTTTGTTTTGAGATTTGAATGCAACAATCCTAATGAGGACAGTAACCCAAGTCAAACCAGGGAAAAAATTGGTCTTGTGGCTAGGGCTTGCTATATCTTGGGATTCCACCATCATATTTGCTTCAAATTTGGAGGACCTCTAGAAAAAACTCCAACGTAGTAGTGTACCAAAAATCGAGGTGATTGGATGGCTAGAATGGAATTCGATTGATTCCCTAGGAGACCTATTAGGCCTAGGCCTAGAAAGAGAAGGAGAAGGTGTGAAGGATAATTGTTTAAGTGACAACCAATAGTTGGATTAATGCCTTGCCTTTAGGAGAGGAGTCAAGGTGAATTTGTGATTTGGAGAGAATTAACCCAATAAAGGAGGCCTCTAGGCAACTTCTCATGGAAATTAGGGCATGAGAGTAGCTACTTAAGGACTTAATACTTCAATGTGCAATGTTTGATGACTTATCAGGGTATATTCGATAAAAATAGCCTCTAGGAACATTCACCCATTCATACATGACACATGCAGTGTATGCAACACTTCAATAGGATCAAAATTTCCACCATTTTGCGTAAAGTAGCAGTAAATTTCAGACCTAGATAAAGAAAATCTCAGCAACATTCATGTGATATGATAAATACAAGAATAAACATGAAAAATAAATCACTTACATGTACAATGAGACTATCCAATCATCAAATCATGACAAGAATGAAGCTCCAAGACCAAGAGAATAGTATCAAAACATCAAAATTCATCCATGAAACCAAACTTGTCCTCCCAAAGGGAGTGTGACATTCTTCAAGTAGCTACTAAACTCAAACAAGTGATGATGATAGAAATGAACCACCTCACATCAATTTATATGATCTCTAAGGAATTTGATTTACATAATTAGGCCTAATTAAGCCCCAAGTAATTAAATAATGTGCAATAATAACTTTGCTTGGTGACAAGCCAACCAACATAGCTCAATAAAATAAGCCTCTCAAGAGGACAAAATAATCAATATAATGACTCGTTGGGCCATTGAGAAGACCTAATGAAGTCCAAAGTGTGACATGGTGAGAGAATAGACACCAATAATAGTGGATAAGGAGTTGGCCCTTGTTTCCCAAGTAACTCACATGTGGTGCTCCCAAGTGGGTGTGGGGGCACCAAGACATCCTCATGGGTCTCCAAGTGGATTGATGATGCATGTAAACCATCTGTAAAGGCTAGGATGATGACATAAGCCCTCCCTTTGTGATCCGGATTTAAACAGGAACACAATAAATTACATAGATAACCATAAACATAGAGATGCAGCAGAAATAATACTTCATTTCATTAATGTAAAATACTGAAATATGCTTACAAACAGAAATGGAAATAAACTAGCTAGGGCGATGGTAGCTTATCTCTGAGAAGAGATGTGGCAGCTACATGCCTCTAAACTGTGTCACAATGAGGCTCGAAGGCCTATTTATTTTTGAGAAATAATGGAAAACCCTTAACATCCCAAAGCCTAACCCTAGAAGATGAAACGCCAAATTGTGGGCCCCATTTGGGTAAATTGGTACATCAATTTCCTGGGTTTGTAACTTTGGCATACGATCTTCGTTTGACGCGTACAATAGCTTGTTAGAAAGATCTATCTGAGAACTATAACTTTAGGAAGATCAAAATCGGTCTATGGACCCATGTTTCTCCCAAATTTCCCAAAAAACGTCATTTAGGGCCTCAAAACAGCTCCAAAAGTTCAGGACCCAAAAAACTGCTAAAAATAGTAAATTGTGCTACAATTTAGGAAATTGAAAGAGACAGTTGTGAGGGTCCAAATGGGATAGGTGGGTTGCCACCAACATCCACCTGGATCACTTTGTCTCCTGCAATGAGACACATCCTCATCTACACCCTGGAACATCTCGCAAGTGTATGGTACAAGTGTGGAGTTGGTTGGGCATGATGAACCAGGTGCATCATCCTCATCCAAAAGGCAGAACATGAGCAACCACTAAGTGGAGTTGGGGATCCATGAAGTACTCTCTGCTATGGTAGAGGCCCATGGCTCTCAATGCTCACCCTACAAATGTCAATGTGGCCCTATGGAGGGTTTGTACCCTGTATAAAGAGACCAAACCCCAAATGGAGACCCACATGCAATCTTGCATAATATTCAATGAGTCCCCTTGCCATCCAATACAACAAATCATTAGAATAATCAAGTAAAATAGCTTACAAATCATGGAATCAATGGGGCACTTCATGGTGGTATGCCCTTCCATAGTGGGCTTTGGCATGTAAAAGTGTCTCCAAGCTTAATAAGGGGGTTAACAAAGGACCCTATTAGTTGATTTAAGCCTTTAAAGGGGATGACATGTCCATGGTACATTCATCAAGAGGTAGGTGGCAAGTGATATAATTATGGTATGAAGTGGGAATTAGGGGAATACTCCAAGCCACATGCCAAGGTACATGGGTAGCTATAATAGGGGAAGCACACAATTGGGTATATGGGTGTAGGAGGGAGAAAATCATGGTATATGAGTTACCATGGCCTTTCTTTTTCCACCCTTCTTCATATTCCTTTTGTCATTGATTGATTTTTCTTTATAAATACTCAGGGCTCCAGGGGATGGGAGCATGATGTGTAGGATATAGCAGTAGATACCCCTTTGAGGTAGGGTAGTTCATCACCCACCAAGGGTTGGGACTATCATGGGTTCTTTCATGTGGAGAGGGCTCATCTAGGGCCCATAGGAACCAAGGTGATGACCATAGATAAGGGGTAGAGGTCATGCTTGGATTTTTCCCATGTGCTAAATTTGTATGCCCAGACCATATTTTTCATTTTGTGGTACATTCCTATTGAGAGTGGCCAAATTATGCTTTTTCTATTCTTTTTAGCTGCATCAACCTTTGGGGCATCGTTCAAGGCCTGACCCAAAATGTGGACAAGGGGAGGGGTAGGATAACCCTTCGTGGACCCAGTGGACAAATGTGGACTTGGATGGGAAAAGTGACGAAGTGGGGTTTAAGTGAGTGGAGGGAGTGATGTATATGGTTTCGAGAAAGCGGAACCATGCAACCCAAATCAGGATTTCCCATGTAATGCCAACCCTAAATCTAATATCCAAGTAAATGAGATCCCATGTGACTAGTACCCAAGTCTAACCATGAAATCGGGAAAAGGAGAGAGGAGTACATACCTAGCCCACTCTTTTCATCGAATCCCCCCACCAATTCATGCCCAAAAGTGTCCATGATATTCAAACAAAATTACTCAACTATACCAATGAAAAGCCATACCTTTCGGGTTAGGAGGCCCACCTTCAAACATACGATCATAACAGATGGGCAAGGGACCACATGGTTAGCTTAGGTGGCAGAGATAGTGGAACATTGAGCTATCCGGTGGCTGCAAGGGGTTGTTGGCTACCAGCTGAGGACCATCTAGGAGAAAATTTTCTCCTATGCATACTACCCATAGGTAGTGGGTAATAGTGAGCACATGAAATATCTCTACTCTCATTTTTCTACTTAACTGATGAGTTAAAGAAATTTCCAACCCTAGGGAAAAATGTGTGCTCACCCTCATAGCTTTAGTTATTTGTGTCCTTCTACAATTGATTGAATTGGCTCAAACAAGTCATTTTCCTAAATCATGATTTAGTAATTCTCGGTCGAGAGTACTCATTATATTGGCCAACATCTTTTCCCCTTTTGTATTTCATCTTCCTCACCCTTTTACATATGCTTCAAGAAAACAAGAAAACAAGTTATTTAAAGAAGAAATAGTCAAACTGCAAGGCAATATGAAAATAGGTCAACAAGGAATATCAATCATGAAGCAGGAACTAAAGTAGATTAAAGAAATAAATTCCCTCAATAAAATGGAAGAAAGAGGCACTCCACCTCTACAAGAGTTCCAATCAACAATAGCAAACATAGAGATCAAGGAAGCTAAACTAAAGGAACAACTAGAAGAGGCAAAATCATGGGCATAAGTAACAAGAGGGTCGGCAAAGAGTGAAAGAGAACTGATAGATAAGAAGATTAAGGTGCATTTAGGGGAAGAAAAGCATCAGAATGATAGAGCAACAAACATAATAATAAAAGTATTAAAGGGCTACGGAGAAGGTGAGCACACCAATAAGTTACTAAAATACTTTTTAGTGGACACATTGGAGTGGGTAGGGCACATCCATCAAGTAAGAAGAATTGGTAACTCATATACCATGATTTTCTCCCTCCTACACTCATATACCCAATTGTGAGCTTCCCCTATTACAAGATGGCAGGAATATGAATGTAAGGGTAACATTGAAAAAGATAGAGGATAAGAAACAAATTATGAGGAAAAAAGGTTTTCTCTAAGGAACACAACTCTACATGGATGAATATTTAACCTCATTACAATTAGAAGAGAGAAGAAATGAATGGGAAAAATTTGTAGCAACAAGAAATGCAGGGAATGAGGCTTGGATGTATAGAGGGAAAGCTCAATTCAATGTTGCGATTTGTAGCTTGGGAGGTACTCCAAACCTTAGGGTATAGGCTTCTGGAGGATTTGGCACCACAAAAGGGCTTTGTGGGCTAAGTACCCAAAATGTGGGCTTTTCACCCAAGCTTGTGGGTGTGAAACCACAAAGAGTTTTGATGAATTGGCACTTGGATATGATAGAGCACCCTTAGAGGAGCAAGGGATTTCTTCAAGAACCAATAGAGCGATTATCATTGTGGAGAAAATAATATGTATGTGTTTCATGTGGGCTTGCAACAATGGATTCAAGTTGGCTAGCTTGAAAAGGTGGCCTAAAGGGTTGGTTGTTGCACACACTAGGAAGCATATAAATAGAATATGAAGTGGAGGCTCATTTCACTATCCAAGTGCAATACTTCATAGTAGAAGAAACCTCTGAGATAGCCACAGCCAAGACAATCCTAGTTTGTGGGTTTATTTTCTAATGACAGTAAGTTGAGTTCTTGGAGAAGGCAACCAACAAAACAAGGAAGGTTTTTCGGTTATTCTTGTGCTAATTTGTCTTTGTTTAGCAGTCTACATTTATGTTTTACCTAAATTTGGACGAAGCCCTAGTTTAGGGGAGATCTGGGCCTAACACAGCCTATAATAAAAACCTAGGAGGAGGACAAGTACAATGGAAATTCAGCGCTAGAAGGGAGGTAGGACAACGCAGGAGTTGATGTAGTTTTGAGGGCTATTGCAATGGAACAAAAATACCTAAACAATGGGATAAAAACTCAGAATTAGGGGCATAGAATAGAGTTTCATCTCAAGAAGAAGAGGTATGTTTTTGTCTTCTTAAGTTGATTTTGTTGCTAGTGGATGAGGTCCTAGTTTGGACATTTTTTGGAGGACATTTGTTGACTAATTGGAGGGCAACAAGAAGGTGTTCTTGTGTGCCATAATTCCATATTTGTAGAGAAGCTCAAATCTGGTAGGAGAGGCAAAAGTGAAGTGTCCTAATGGTTGATCACTTGAAGGAAGAAGTGGAAACCTAAGTGGGCTAGTGAACATTCCCTAAGTTCATTTTGACAATGATAGTGGGTAGTCCTCCTTGCCCTAAGATTGTCTTCATTGGAGTAGCATAGGAAAGAAATAGTGGGAAGAAGTCCCAAAGAGTTGAGGAGTAGTAGTGGGAAACCTAGAAGTTGTTCACAAATGGAGTTGTGAACAACTCACAAGAAGGCCCTATGTGTTGATTCGTTGATGGATTAACAATCAAATAGAGGGAAGGTTAGTAAATATGTTCAATGACTTAAAGGAGCAATATTCATTGGTAGAGGTAGATCCAAAGGACCGACATATGTGTTCAAGACACGTGGACTGAAATGGTTGTGGGGCGCTACATCAACGAGTAGGTCAAGTGTTGTCTTGTTTAGGGTATATTGGTTGTCATAGTTGTTGACACCAAACCCTAGTTTGTATTCTTGTATCAGTGATTGTATGAGGGCCATGATCCTTGGTACGAGAGCCCTAGACAATTCTATTACAGTTTGTTAATATAATGAAGTTGGGTTGTTGAAAAATTGTAAAAAGTTTTCTATTTGTACATGTGTTGATTTACTGTTGTATTTATTCCACTGTGCAAAGTAGTTTGTTGTGGCATTTGAGTTGGTTGTGTCAGAGATTCTAAGACCCTAACCTAGATTCTCTAGTGCCATGGAAAAACAACATGGTATCAAATCTACTTTGAAGGGCTAGTGAATCATTGGGTGCATAACGAAGTGGCTTAGAGGGAGCTGAGATTGTCTAGATCATGGAGTAGAGGGTTCAATTGAAGACATGGAGATGGTCTTGACTAGCTTGGCACTGAGATAGGCTAGGAGTTCTAGTGGATTGGTGGAGAACCTAGTGAACAAAAATTTGTTGTAGGGTAGGTTATTAATCATGGACTTCCTATGACTCGTCATAGATTGTTGGGATTTATTGAGGGTTTCTTTCGCATGGATGAGATTGGTATGGACAAGATTAATTCATGTGATGGACATGATGTTGGTAGGCTACTTTCTTCTTTGTGCAGTGATGTTGCACATCTGAGAATGGAGGCATGTGCACGTGTTGTGTTTGATCTAGGAGGATGAGTGCTTGCAGGATTGGGTTGCGATAATGATGGCCCGTGTTCGACTGTAACTCAGACTGACCTTGTAGGACACAAGATCAATTGTAGGTTGAGCTAGTGGAGTTTGTGTAGACTCAAAAGGAGTCTAGCTTCAAAGGGAGCATCCCTATTGAAGTGTTGAAGATCTTCAGGTTCAAATGGGATGAGGTAGAGGCACTACCAAGATAGTGTGGTCCATTCTAAAAAGTATGTTGCAATTGTGGATGCGAGATGGGCTAGTGTCACTGGTGACGAGTTACTCCCTAGTGTTGGAAGTACCTCCCTCGCTAAGAGGGAGTGTTGAGATTTGTAGCTTGGGAGGTACTCAAAACCCTAGGGTATAGGTTTGTGGAGGATTTGGCATCACAAAAGGGCTTTGTGGGCTAAGTACCCAATATGTGGGCTTTTCACCCAAGCTTGTGGGTGTGAAACCACAAAGAGTTTTGATGACTTGACACTTGGAGATTATAGAGCACCCTTAGAGGAGAAAGGGGTTGCTTCAAGCACTAAGAGAGCCCTTGTCATTGTGGAGAAAATATTTTTTATGTGTTTCATGTGGGCTTGCAACAAAGGATTCAAGTCAGCTAGCTTGAAAAGGTGCCCTAAAGGGCTAGTCGTTGCACACCCTAGGAAGCATATAAATAGAAGATGAAGTGGAGGCTCATTTCACCATACAAGTGAAACACTTCATAGTACTATGAGATAGACTCATCCATGACAAGCCTAGCGAAGGAGGGAAAAGGGATAGTTTATGGGTCTATTTTCTCATGACAATAGGTGGAGTCCTTGGAGAAGGAAGCCAATAAGAGAAGCAAGGTTTTTGGGCTATTCTTGTGCTAATTTGTCTTTGTTTAGCAGTCCTCATTTCTTTGTTACCTTAGGTTGGACGGAGTCCTAGTTTAGGGGATATCTAAGCCTAACAAAATCTATAATAACAAGCTAGAAGGAGGTCGAGTACAATGGAAGGCAAGGTTAGAAGGGAGGTAGGACAACGTAGGAGTTGATGGGTTTTTGAGGTTGAGTCGAGGGTTTTTGTAGTGGCACAAGAATCCCTAACTAATGGGCTGAAAAAATCAAAGCCAGGGGCACAAAACATAGTTGCATCTTAGCCATAAGAGGTATGTTTTTGTCTTCTTAAGTTAATTTTGCTACTAGTGGATGAGGTCCTAGTTTGGATGGTTTTGGAAGGACGCTTATGGATGTTAATTTTTTGTAGCATCAGATGTGTTCTAGCCACGGAATTTGGTGGAGTGGCTAGAGTACATGTATTCTCCAAAACCCATAAATAGTTTATGGAAATTCCACCTAGAGATGACTTAATTAAAATAATTAATCGTTTTTTAATGTTTACTAAGTCTAAACATAGGATATATGATTAATTAAAGGGTATTAATTAAGTCATGGTGAGAATATTCTAGAAAAAGACATGGATTGAGTTCTAGTTAATCTTAGCCATCAATTATGTTTTAATCTTGGTCATTGATGTCTCAACAAGAGATTATAAGAAGAAATTTGATGGGGGTTGGAGAACACACTTTGAGCCACCAGTAGTTTGAATTCACTAGCAGATCAAACTCCAAAGTATCTATGTTAAGTTGTTGAAGAGAGAGATAGTGAGCTTGAAGCAGTGAGAGAGGAACATGGATAGTAAGGTCGGAGGAAGATTTTCCTGTTCTTGTGAGTGCAGTGCAGAGAGGTATTGAGTGCCACAGAGAGGCAGCGTAGAGCTACAAAGAGCTTCAGAGGGGAATCTGTATTTTGTTGGGGAGAAGCAGTGATTTAGTGCCAGAAAACGGAGTGGGAACCCGGAAGCCAAGAGAGTCTAGATCAACTAATCAGTAGGCAAGAGAGACGCAGTTCCAAGTTGTGGGATGCAGTACTGCATAGGCTGATGCAAAGAGGCAACAGAGAGAAGCTCATCTTGAGTCAAGGTTAGAGTTAGATTTCCAGTGGGAGTGAGATTTTTCTCACTAGACTTATTGTCAGTTATTTCTCTGTATGGATTGCTAGATTTGAGCATCCATAGTTTTGTACTTAGATTTACTACTACATAATAATAAAACCCTCAGATGCTGCACCGGTTTTCCCGAGTTGGGTTTTCCTGGGGACTTAGTCCAAAATTAATTGTGTATTTGTGCGTGTGTGCATCTATTCTTCCTGCATTATTTTTCTTCCGTAGTATTTTATTTGTGAAGGCTTTATTGTATTAGTTTCGAAATTTACCGTAGGATGCAGTAAATAATTTGTTCAATTCATTTAACAAATAGAGGAAACTAAATCAGTTGCTGTAGTAGGATTTAGGGTTTTCCGAATTTTCACATGGTATCAGAGCATAAATTGTAAGTCTGGGAGATTAGTAGCAGAAGGGAAGAGGAATTTTGAATCTCTGCATAGGTAGTAGTTTGAAACCCTCAGAGGGAACGCAATTCCTTTGGGGAGAAGGGTCGATTTTTTAAGGAAAGGTTTATTTCTCTAAGAGAGTCGACAGAGAAATTTGATTTTCCAAATCATATTTTATCAGAGGTAGAGGGAGACACAATATTTTCCTCGTAGAACAGATCTTCAGTTGGGACACAGCTATTTTGCAGTAGTTTTCTAGTGAAAAATAACATCATGAGGAAGGAAGAGTACACATTGAGGGAATTCTTTTCTCAGGGGATTTCTAGCCTAGAAGTTCGATTTTTCCTAGCAGAACAATAGTATTTGTGAGAATATTTTCCCACTCTAGGAGGGAGTGCATAGAGTCAGTCAGCAGTTGCGCAGAGGAGAAGAGGAGGAATTTGACTTTTTCAGGAGATGGCATTAGTAGGGCTCAAAGATCAAGATCAGTTGGAGGGAGCCTTGAACTATGTGATCTGGAAGGCAAGAATTTCATGTGTTCTAGATGAATATGAACTCAAAGCATACATCGATAACGTGGTAATTGTACCCACGGATACAGATCCGCTAAAAAACTACAAGAAGGAGATGATAAAAGAAAAGAGATTGATTCTCGATGGGGTTCAAGATCACATGGTGTCTCACATAGTTGGCAAAAATATTGCTCGACATATGTGGGAGGCTCTTGCTATGCTATATCAGGGATATTCTAAGCAACGAAAGATGTACCTTAAGGAGAAGATGAGATGTACGAGGATGCAAAAAGGGGAGCACATAGACTCCTTCCTCACCAGGCTTCAGGATGTTTGGGACTAGCTGTCTGAAGTAGGGTCAACATCCCAACCTACAAAATTGGTGAGGTTATCTTTAAACAATGTTTATGAAGAATGGCAGGTCTTCGTCCAGAGTATTCTAGGCAGAGATAAGTTGTCAAATTGGGATCGAATGTGGGGTGATCTATAGCAAGAGGGGATGAGGCAAGATCTTGTGAAGAGAACCATTAGTGGTACCAACAATAACAGTGGGATGAAGAAAGTAAAGGAAGAGGAAAATGTGGCCCTCACATCAAAGGGGCAGCAGGAGCAGCACAGGAGGAAGAAGGACATTTCCAAGGTAAAATGCTTCAGATGTGGTGAACTTGGACACTACATCACTAAATTTCCTCTTAGAAAGAAGGACAAAGAGGAGAAGAAGGATCAACAGGCTAAATCTGCAAAGATCGACAAGTTGTCCTCCAGATTGGAGGAAGAGTTTGCCATGATCACCGATATACCTCCAGGAGTGAGGTGGGGTGATTTGGTTTTTTAGCCCCAAAGAGCTATAGGATGGGAAGGATTCTTGAGGAGGTCCACCTCTTGAATTAATACCTTGCTAGGGGGGGCCATAGTATGCATTAGTGGGATGGATCAGTGGCAAATGATGCAGTCAGATGCCAAAGTGACAGATGCAGTAGCTAGTAATGGTCATATATTGGACAATGCAGTGCAGAGTTGGCAACAGTGCAGTTGGCACAAAGCAAAGTCAACAACAGCGTAGAGGCTTCAGTGACAACGCAGAGTTTAGTAGCAATTAGGACTCAAGTGACAGATGCATCATACTGATCACAGTTGATTCAGTATTTTGGGTGCTTTTCAGTTGCAGATGTTGCAGTTGTAATAGCAACAAATGGAGGGGGAGTTGCAATGCAGATGCAGTAGTTGACAGAAATTCAACAAGATCAACAGCAACACAGATGCAACTCATATTAGAGTTGCGAAATAGTGATGGGCAGAGCAGCTAGACTTCAGCAACGTAACAGGAGGTGGTGTAGAGACAAGGTGTTGCTTCAGTGGGTTGCAGTGCTAGAACACATTCCTTGTGAAGAGGGAGTGTTATTTTTTGAAGCATATGATGTGTTCTAGCCAAGAAATTTGGTGGAAAGTCTAGAATAAATGTATTCTCCAAAACCCAAAAATTGTTTCTAGAAATTCCACCTAGAGACGTCTTAATTAAAATAATTAATCATTTTTTTTAATGTTTCCTAAGTCTAAACTTAGGAAATATAATTAATTAAAGGGTATTAATTAGGTCATAGTGAGAATCTTCTAGAAGAAGACATGGACAAAGTTCTAGTTAATCTTAGCCATCGATTATGTTTTAATCTTGTTGATGTCTCAATGAGAGATTATAAGAATAAATCTGATGGGGGTTGGAGAACACACTTTGAGCCACTAGCAATTCGAATTTATTGGCAGAACGAACTCCAGAGTAGTAGCGCTAAGTTGTCGGGGAGAGAGATTGTGAGCTCGAAGCAGTGAGAGAGGGGCAGGGATAGTAAGGCTGGAGGAAGATTTTCCTGTTCCATTGAGTGCATTTCACAGAGGCATTGAGTGCCATAGAGAGGCAGCGCAGTTCTTCAAAGGGGAATTTGTATTTTGCTATGGAGAAGCAGTGATTTAGTGCCAAAAGCCAGAGTTGGAGCCCAGAGGCTAGGAAAGTCCATCTTCCAGACAATAGTTGATCAGTTGGCAAGAGCGACACAGTTCCGAGTTGTGGGACATAGTACTGCATAGGTTGACGTAGGGACTGCACAAAGGTAGCAAAGAGCAACTCATCTTGAGCCAAGGTCAGTTTCGGATCACCAGTGGGAGTGATATTTTTCTCACTAGACTTATTGTCAGTCATTTCTCTGTATGGATTGCTAGATTTGAGCATCAATAGTTTCGTACTCATATTTACTACTGCATAATAATAAAACCCTCAACTGTTGCACCCGCTTTCCCGAGTTGGGTTTTTCCGGGGACTTAGTCCAAAAATAAATGTGTATTTGTGTGTGTGCATTTATTCTTCTAGCATTAATTTTCTTCTGCAATATTTCATTTGTGAAGGCTGCAGTGTATTAGTTTCGATATTTACCGTAGGATGCAATAAATAATTTGTTCAATTCATTTAACAAATAGAAGAAACTAAATTAGTTGTTGCAGTAGGATTCAGGGTTTTCCGAATTTTCACAGTGGACTGATTGGAGGGTAGAAAGAAGGTGTCCTTGTGTGCCCTAAGTCAAGATTTCTAAAGGGGCTGAAATATGGTAGGAGAGGCAAAAGTGAAGTGGCCTAGTGGTTGATCCCTTGAAGGAAGAAGTGGCAACCTAAGTGGGCTAGTGAATAAGCCCTAAGTTCATTGTTTAAGAAGGATTTTTTACAGTGAAAGTGGGCAACCTTCCATGCCCCAAGATTGTATTCATTGGAGCAACATAGGAAGACAATAGTAGGAAGAAGTCCCAACGAGTTGAAGAGAAACAATGGGAATCCTAAGAGTTGTTCACAAATGGAGTTGTAAACAACTCACAAGAAGACCCTATGTGTTGATTTGTTGGTGGACTAATGATCATCCAGAGGCCAGATTGGTGAGTCATGTTCAGTGACCGAAAGGAGCAAGATTCATTGGTAGAGGCAGATTAGTGTTGTTGCATATTCAGATCCAAAGGACTGACAAATGTGTTCAAGACATGTGGATTAAAGGGGATGTGGAGTGCTACATCAACAAGTAGGTCAAGTGTTGTCTTATTCAGGGTAGATTGGTTGTCATAGTTGTTGACAAAAAACCCTAATATGTATTCTTGTATCAGTGATTGTATGAGGACCATGATCCCTTGTACGAGAGCCCTAGACAGTTGTACTATAGTTTGTTAAAATAACGAAGTTGAGTTGTTGAAAAATTGTAAAAAGTTGTCTATTTGTGCACGTATTGATTTACTAATGTATTTATTCTGCTGTGCAAAGTAGTTTGTTGTGCCATTTGAGTTATTTGTGTCAGAGATTCTAAGACCCTAACTTAGATTCTCCAATGTCGTGGAAAAACAACATTCAACAACAAAACAACACATAGTAAATAGGAAAGCGACCTCCCCCATGGACACCTCTCCATAGTAAGTTGGAATTGCAAGGGTTATCCTTGGAGGAGGGGGGCTAGTTTAGGGCCCATAGTTGAGGTGATGAATATAATTTGTCCTCCTTGAGATACATGAGCATGAGGGATGCAAGGTTCTGAATTTTGAGGGCTACACAAAGATGTCAGTATTTAATGAGATAACTGAAAGTGGAAATGGGTAACAAATTTAGTAAGATAATCTTAGGAAAAAAACATACAACTGGAAAAGGAAGACCCAAATAAGAAATACATATGGATAAAATTTAACGTTAAGGATCTCATAATTTCACTTGCAACACGCTACTTTACTCCCCATGGTTCAAAATTCTATAGGAAAAAGAAATTAGATAAAGATGACCCATATGTTACCTTGAAAAAGGATATATCAACATACAACCACAAAGTAAAAAATCACCTTAATTGGAGAATTTTAATGCTAGAACTGCAACAACCAATCTCTTTTCCTTAGTAATGAAGAGGGAATAGGAGACAACCCTTTATGGTTGGAAGAGGAAGGGAGCCAAAAGTGGGAAAGAGTATCTCAAGATGAAAAAAGAGCTATCACACAATATGGGGCAAAATTGTTGGGAGTTTGCAACTTGTATGATTTGATTATATGCAATGGTTTAAAAGTTTGGCCAAGCTCATGAAACATTAAGTGTCACACCTACAATAGTCGAAGTGTGTTGGATTATGTTATAAGCTCAAAGAAACCCATGACAAGTTTCATAGACAAAGGTGAAGGATTGTCCCATAGAAATGAAATCAGATCACAATTCAATACATGTAAAAATCAACATACAACATGATAATCAGTACCAAGAGGAGATGCAACAAAATGAAAAGAAAGAAGCTACTCAAGGCACATTCCTTTTGATGCATGAAAACAAAGAAACCTTTCGAACAACCCTCGAAAAATAGTGGCACAGAGTGGGAATCAATGAGTTGGTCAATTCAAATGAGAAAACCACATACATCATCATGTTGACCTCTATTATTCTCAAGTCTCTCAATTATTGCAATAGGTCCAAGCCTAAAAGAAACAAAAAACCCATGGTATGATGAGGAATGTTAGGCAGCAAATAAAATGGCCAAAATACGTGGTAATAATAGGGAATATGAAAATTTAGTCAAATTGAAAAAAGAAGTTTTATATGCAAACAATAAATAAGGAGTTGATTTCACTGGGGAGGCACAATCCAAGAGGCCTTTGGAAAGAATTGCAACAAAATGACATAAATAAAGAGAATAATATCATAGATCTTGAATGGTTAGAGTATGCAAAACAACTATATGAGAGAAGGCTAGATAAAAACAACCCTTTGATAATCAATTCAGGAACTAAACTTTTCTCTTTGAAAAACATTAAAGATGGAATAAAGAAGCTTGCGATAGGTAAAGCTCGAGACATAGATTGTCTACAAGCAGAATACTTAAAATGGGGCTTGGAGGTCCTCACGCCTCACATTAAAAGAATATTCAATGAGGTCATTCAGAATGGGTTTCTGAAAAATTGGATGACTAGTGTTGTCATCCCCTTGCTCAAAAGTGGCAACATCAACAACCCTTTAAATTACCACACTATAATGATCAATCCTCTTTTTGGTAAACTTTTTGGGAGCATGATAGAAAATTGGATTAGTGTTTGCGCTAAAAAGGAGGGAAAGAGTGTGAAAGGGCAAATGGCTTCAGGCCAAAGCATTCTACCATCGACCATTGCATTACACTTAGACACTTGATCGAGAAGGTTTGGGATAAACAGGGAGGGGAGGTCTTTTGTTGCTTTGTTGACTTCAAGAAAGCTTTTGATACAGTACCTAGAAGCAAATTGTGGAGTAGAATGGAAGAATTGGAAATTCCAAAACAATATAGGGTTGTTGTCCATAGGTTGTATGACCAAGCCTAGGCCAAAATTCAAACCAAGCAAGGATTTTTAGAATGTTTTGGAAGTTATAATTTTTTTTGTGTAACTTCAGAAATTTAAATTAAGCATAAACATAAAATACAATCAAGATGTAATCCAGAGCCAATGTTCCTAAACAGAAACCAAATTGGCTCTACATCCCTAGAAACTAAATCCACATAGGTGTCAAATTATACATATTTGTTGTCACATTGATAAGGATTTCCCAGTGGGAAATCAAACCCCGTTTAGCTTAGAAGATACTAAACTTTCAGCTAAAAGCCACCAAATTTTCCTTATTGATCTCCAAAATGGGTTTATGCTTAACATAGGGATCATAAACTAGACTATAACATACCAATACATTAAGAGCTATACTGCTAAGCATAAAGTTTTGGAAGTGATATTGGGGACCAGTAGAGATTACCATTATCCCCTACTTTATTTGGGATATACATTGACAAATTAGAGGAGTGGATAGACAAGTTTGGTGGTGAGAGGGTTTACTTAACCAATTATGTTATAAAGTTGTTTCTTTATTTCGATGATCTTATGTAATGGCAAAAGCAACACAAGATTTCAAGGAACACTTAAAAGTTGTAGAGCTATTTTGTCATGAGGTGGTGATGCAAGTGAACATTATCAAAATTAAGGTCATGATTTTTACCTTGAAGAAAGAAGGTTCATAGAGAATTTGTTTTTGAAGGCAATCCCCTAAAAGTGATCAATGAAAATAAGTACCTTGGCCTTAATTTCCACAACAAACTTAGCTAGGAAACATGTAGAGCAAAAATGATACAAGGGGGATGGAGAGCTCTATACTCATTGCAAAATAGATACAAAAGCATTGAGCTATGAGACTAGAAGACTAAGAAGACCCTTTTTGGGCTTTTAGTTGTTCTAGTGGTACTATACAAATATGAAGTATGGGGTGGCAACACTTCAACAAGAAAGTGGAGACAAATAGAGAGATTACAAAAAAAAAAAATCACAAATAGCCTCAAGATTAAATCAACTATTCCTTATGAGATTGTCTTGGCAAACACTGGGGCTTTCCCCGTTGAAGCATTGACTATGTTTCAGTTGTTAAGTTATCCAAGAAGATTAGATAACATGGAGACTCATCATTGGCAAAAAATGGCAGCATGAGAGAAATTAAATAGAAAGAAGAGCACGCGACTGAAACAAAACATCAAATGGATGAATAAGTGGGGTATTAACATAAGTGAATGGCCAAATAACAAAGGAGAAATAAAAAAGTGTGTGCAAATAAAATTCAAAGGGAAAGGGTCGTTTGGGAGGAAAAATGAATTTCAATCTTACATACGACCATATGCAAAAGTCCTACATAGGAATGGAAATAAATTGGAAAGCAAAAATGTTAATCGCTCAAGTAAGCACTCGTTCACATCAACTTAGATGTTAAACAGGAAGATGGACGATAGCTAAAGAGGTGTGGGTAGACAAAAGGTGTAGTTATTGCACACAAGAAGTGGTAGAGACGGAATGGCATTGCTTCATGGAATGTTCAACTTACAAGGATATCGAGATCAATTATATTGAGACACTAAAAATGAACAAGTTGAGTAATTTGTTTGAAGAAGAGAAGATAATAAGAGTTGTGGATTTCCTGGTCAAAATACACGGTAAAAGATCCAAGATGCAAAAAGAAAATAAGATTTAGGTGTGAAAATAAATTTAGTTGTGATGTTTTGGACTGCAAGTTTTTCTTCGCTAGCTACTTGTGGGTCCCCTAAACTGTTAGGCGTCGTTGACATGATTAAAATATTCTATTATATTCTAATACTCCTTAGGAAGACAACAATGTCGAGTCGGCTTGCTGGCTGGTCCCCACATCTGTCACTAAAACGCGTATGCGTATGTAGGGGATTTAGTTAGGAGCCCCGCATCTCTCAGTCAAACGTGTACTTAGGGGTTTTAGTTAGGGGCTTGGAGGAAGGCAGGCTTGCTGGATGGTCTACCGCATCAGACAGTCAAACGCGTACGTAGGGACTTTAGTTAGGGGCGGTAGGCCCTGGTTCAGCTGGATCTGGTTGTCGAACTGCTTCTGAATCAAATGGTATCTCTATTACTAGTAGTACAGGTGAACACACTTGTTTGACTGCTTATCTGGATGGAATTCTAGTTAATTTATATTTTATCTGGCTGGAATTCTAGTTACGTGCAGCGAGGCGTGTTGGATGTTGGATGTTTACAAACAATCCTTAACCTGTTTATGCTCAGAAAAGAGAAAAAGCGTGGAGGTAATGCAATGGCAGTTTGTAGCCAATTATAGCCATTCCGAATTGTAACAGAGAGATCATCTACCAAGTCGCTTCCACCTTGCGTTAATTAGGCAGTGACCACTCAATTCGGCATGTTGTTCACCTGAGTTTTCTCCATGTTCATTTGGAGCACTGAATTTGGAGGAGCAGCTGGGTTTGAATTCGCTGGAGGTTTTTTTTCCAACCATTTAGCAGTGTGGTGAGCAGTGTGGTCAGCAGTATGAGCAGAGCAGAGCAGTGTGGGCAGCAGTGAAAGCAGTGAACAGTGAACAGTGAGCAGTGTGAGCACAGGGAGTTTTTATGCAGCAGAAGTATCGAAGTATCGAGCAGCGAGCAAGTAGCAGCAAATGCATTCAAACATGACAAAGGAACCATAAATTTCAGAACATGTGGAGACAAATGATTTAGGACAAGTGAAAATTGTCTCATCCACCAAAGCTGGGAAGTGGGTTTGGATCAATGCCAAACAATATCAGGGAATTTTAAAACGAAGAATAGCCCGTCTAAAATGGGAGCAAGCAAGGAAGAAACAGTCTCAAAAAAAAGTAATCCGGCCCTTCACAAAAAGCACTCAAACAAGTCTCCTCCACAAGCACGTGGCAACAAGAAGTCCAAAGGAAAAGTCATTGATGATTCTGTCTTATATAGTCCCACATCCACACCTCTCACTTGGTCATCTAATTTTTATGTGAAAGAATTGTTAAATGCAAAACAAAGGTTGGAGGTTTTATAAGCTAAAGGGCAGGAAAGAGATTATAAAATTCATATAATAACGACTAAGAAAAATGCGCTAGAAAAAAAGCAATAAAATTTTACAAGAACAAGTGGCATTGCTACAGGAAGCTTTCCTGATAGGGAAGATAGAATGACAACGCATAAAGGCGGATGTGCAAAACATAAAGAAATCTGTAGTGGAAAGTACAGAGGTGGTGAATGTGAAATCATCCCAGGATAAAATGAAAATGATTGCCCAAATAAACAACCATGAAGAGAACACGAGAAAAAACGAAAGGAGATTCCATCAAAGTTTCCAAAACTTTGGCTCAAGTTATTAACAATTCTGCTAATAAGAAAGGAGAAACAGATATTCAGGTTGACAACATGCAAGATAGTGAAGGCAAGGAAAGACAAAATAGGGCAGCAAACATAATTATTAAAGGGGTGAAAGACTATGGGAAAAATGAATGTACTCTTGACCTTGCAAGAGACTTCTTAAAATACAAGTTGCTATGGCAAGGACAAATATGTCAAGCATGGAGGGTGGGTAAGTTTAACGGGGAGAGAGCCAGGCCCATAAAAATCATTATGCCTAGCTTGCGTGATAAATATATTATTCTAAGCAAGAAACATCTCTTGAGGGGTTCTCTTTTTTCCTAGAAGAAGATTTAACTGTAAAACAACAAGAGGAAAGAAGAGAGGAAATTTTAAAGGTTAGGGTAGCAAGAGATGAAGGAAAGAGAGCATGGATTTATAAAGGCAAAGCTGTGATAGCACAATTTGGACCTCCTTCCAGAACAGAGCAGTAAGATGGTAATAAAGAAGAGGCAACAAACTCTTCAACAGGAAATCAGAAAGCAAGGTCAGTATGGAAAACAGGGACAAAGACTCAAATGTGAGTCTTGCATGTCAAAATAAATAGCAATCAAGTCATACCCAGGTTTCCTTAAGATTAGTTTGTTGGAATTGCAGAGGTCACCCATGGAGACAAGGACCTGGGTTAGGGCCTACTGCAGAAAATAGAGACATAATTTGCCTCATAGAAACACATGAGCATGAAGGGTGCAAGACACCTTTGTTTGGAGGATACTAGAAGATGGCAGTCTGGAACAAGGCAGCAGGGAATGGCGAAGGGCACGGGGGTATCATGGTTTTAGTAAGGGAGAAAGAAGGTTGTCTTATTCAATTAGAAAAAGAAGACTCAAATAAGCAATTCATTTGGTTTAAAATATTAGAAAATGGAAACCATATCAGAATTGCAACATGCTATTTTGCGCCACAGGTTTCAAAAATCTACAAAGGTAGAGGGCTTGACCACAAAGATCCATTTGCAGCTTTAAAAGCGGATATTGCAACATATTCGCAGCTAGGTGAAGTCCTTATAGTGGGTGATTTCAATGCTAGGACTACAAGTGAGCAAGCTAGAATTTTTTGTTGTAAAGATGATTGTGACCCTATTTGGCTTACAGAAGAAAGTAATCATCAGTGGGAAAGAATTTCAGAGGACAAGGGTTGCAATCTCTTTGGTGAACAATTGCTTACTCTATGTGGGGCCTTTGATTTAGTCATTTGTAATGGCTTGACTAGATGAGAAAAGTCTGGTAATTTCACTTGCAATACTTACAATGGAGCAAGTGTGGTAGATTATGTAATTTGCTCGCATGGTTTGTGTGAGAAAATGGAAGAAGTTTTGGTTGGAGATCAGCTGTGGGATTTGAAATCAGATCACAAGCCAATTTATTTATGTTTCTCTTGGATTGGAAAAAAACAATTAGAGTCAAAAATTCAACATGTCCAACAAAATCTCCCACATGGCAGAATTCTTTTGACGCTAGAAAATTGTAATACCTTCAAAATGACGCTAGAGAGGCTCTTTGAGAAGGAGAAAATTACAATTCATAGCCTTCATAGTCATGAATTAACACATTTAATTCAATGCGCACTTGCAAAGTGCAAAAGAACAAAAATTAAGAAGTCTGAAACAAATTTCTTTCTGGTTAATGCTTGGTTTGATGAGGAATGCAAAAAGGCAAGGAGAATGTGGAAAGAGTCGAACAAGGATAACATAAAGCTCAAATCGTACAAGCAGTTATTAAGCAAAAAAAAGGCTGATTTCATGGTTTCAAGGAGGGAAGAACTAATCTTCCTTGGGAAAAATAATCCCAAATTATTTTAGAAGGAGCTCCAACCGAAAAAGATACAAATTGGAAATAATATTACAGCTTCTAAATGGTTTGACTATGCAAGACAACTCTATGAGCAGATTCCTAAGGTTGACCCTCCCCCCTTCGTCAACACTGATACTGAACTCTTCACAGTACAAGAGGTAGAAATGGGTATCAAGAAGTTGGGTGTTGGAAAAGCAAAAGACTTAGCTGAACTCCAAGCATAATATCTAAAGTGGGGCTCAAAGATTCTTGCACCTCACATTACAAAAATCTTCAATAACATCATACAACAAGGGCTCCCCATAGATTGGTCAACTAGTCTGGCAATACCTCTTTTCAAGAGCGGTGACGTCAATAATCCCTCCAATTATAGGACCATCATGATAAACACTTTGTTTGCAAAGCTATTTGGAAGCATGTTAGAAAACAAAATTAGCAAGTGGGCAGAAGAAAGAGATAAGCGTACTAAAGGGCAAGCAGGTTTTAGACCTAAACATTCCATAGTTGATCATTGCATAACTTTAAGACACATCATTGAAAAAGTTTGGGAGAAAAAGGAAGAAGTCTTTTGTTGCTTTGTTGATTTCAGAAAAGCGTTTAACTCGGTTCCCAAAAATAAACTTTGGCAGAGAATGGAGGAACTTGGGGTTCCTAAACATTTGAGAGCAATTGTGCATAGGCTGTATGAAGATGTGAAAGTCAAAATTAGAACTTCAACGGGCATTTCTGAAAGTTTTAGAAGTGATATCGGGGTCAAGCAAGGTTTCCCACTGTCTCCTACCCTTTTTGGTTTATATATCGACAAGCTTGAGGAGTGGTTAAATTCGCAAGGGGGTGATGGTATCTATTTGTGCAAGTTTGTTATAAGGCTTCTTTTGTATGCAGATGACCTTATTCTGATTGCTAAATCGACTCTTGGTTTGCAAGATCACTTACTATCCCTTGAGCATTTTTGTAGAAGTGTGGGGATGCAAGTCAATATCAACAAAACGAAAGTAGTGGTCTTCTCTAAGAAAAGAAAACATAACCAGCATAAGTTCTACTTTGAAGGCAACATTCTGGAAGAAGTTGCGGATTACAAATACCTTAGGATTGACTTCAACAAAAATCTAAGCTAGAATGGTTGTAGAAAGAAAAGAACTTTGGGGGGTTGGAAAGCATTTTATGCTTTTCAAAATAAGTGTAGAGAGGTAGAGTTATGGGACTGGAAGACCACTCAAACTCTTTTTGGGCTTCTAGCGATTCCAATGATTCTCTATGGTTGTGAACTGTGGACTAGCAGTACCTCTGACATGCAGTGGACACAAATTGAGACAATTAAGAAGCGTTTGATTACAAACAAATTTAAGATTAAAAGTGCAGTTCCTTATGATATCTTGTTAAATGAAACAGGCACTGCTCCTATTGAAGCAATTGCTATGGTGCGAGTCATAAGGTATTTAAAAAAAATTGAGCAAATGGAAGAGGGAAGATGGCCTAAGGTTGTCTTTAATGATAGATTGTGCAAGAGCAAAAAAACTTGGATGCAGCAAAATAACAAATGGTTTAGTAAATGGGGTATTTGCTTGAACGTGTGTCCCATAAACAACAAAGAGATAAAAGCTTTTGTTATGGAAAAGTTCCACAAATGTACTTGGGATAAGGATCTAGGAAGAAAGAAAACTTACTGTATTGAAGTGTTTAATCCCACTCATAATAATCAACCAAAAGCATACATAGAGGCCAATATTTCTTGGAGAGCCAAAATTCTTATTGCTCAGTTAAGGACTAATTCTCATCAACTCCGTTGTGAAACAGGGTGCTAGAAAAGGCCAAAGGAAGTGTGGGAGGAAAGGGTATGCATTTTTTGTTCTTCCGGAAAAGTGGAAACAGAAAAACATTTCATTTTAGAATGTGAGGCCTTCAAAGACAACAGGAAAAGTTATGCATATATGCTGGCAGCTAGCTCTTGGGATAATATATTTAGCGAAGGGTTTGTCGAGAAGTTGGGAGCATTTATTGTGAAGCTTCACAGAAAAAGGGCTGAATACATCAAGCAGATGAAGAAGCAATCTGTCCCATAGGCTATCTTTATCCTCGTGGACGTTAAAATAATTTCTTTCTTTCATGTTGGGTAAAATTCATTTACCATATTTTTTTTTGGGAATTACATTTGGTTTTATGCATGCATAAAAAACAATGATTGACTCACTAGGTTGGGCCTTCACTTTTGGGCCTTGCAGCATTGATATCACTAGCATTTAATGTTGCACCCGGTTTGCTGTTGGGATTGAGTTCTAGTTCATTGCTGGTAAGAACTCTCGTTCTATTTCTTGCCACATCGGATTCTTCTTACACTCTTGGCTTCCTTCCAAAACAAGGACACGATTTACTGACCATGTCGATCATCCTTCTTTATGTTTAAAGATTTAATAAATAAAATATTTTTTTATTAGTTATGGTTTGACTGTTGTAAATAAATTTATTAAGTTATTTATCTTTTATAAATGGGATTTGTAATTATTTATATTGTTAAAATGTTTTTTCATCTATAATATTTTAAGGTTTACGAGATTAAAAATAATCTATGAAACCATTAGTTCCTTGTTTTTAGCTTTTTGCAATTCAATCATTTTCCAATTCAAATTGATGATGAGCTGGCCCAACCTTCCAACAATCCCCTCACTAAAAAGACAACGCCAAGAAACTGATGCTAACATGTTCTCATAACTTTCTTTGATGTTTTTGAATGCATCACATTCCAAATGAAATGTTGTTCTGATTCCACAGCCCCAAACGTGCAAAATGTACATACCTGTTCTTCCCAAGCTTCTTTAGGCCTTTTCCACCGTCCTGTTTCAAACCGAAGTTGATGTGAGTTGGTCCTTAATTGAGCAATAAGAACCTTTTCCCTCCACGAAATGCTAGCTCCAATGAACTCTTTTTGTTGTAGATCATGCGTAGGGTTGAATTGCTCAATGTAATATTTCTTCTTTTTACCCAACTCTTTTCCCCATACCTTTTTACGAAACTTCTCCATAACAAAATCCTTTAGCTCCTTGCTATTTGTGGGACAAAGATTGAATTAGATACTCCATTTTTGCATCCATGTGTAGTTTTGTTTCATCTATGTTTTCTTTCTTTCACTTATGGCTTCATTGAAGATAACATTAGGCCATCTACCTACTCTCATTTGCTCAATTCTTTTTAGGTATCTTATCAGCAGCACCATAGCAATTGCTTCAATGGGAGTTGCTCCTGTTTCACTCAACATTATCTCATAAGGTATTGAACTTTTTATTTTGAACTTGCTCATGATCAAGCGTTTTTGGATTTTCTCAATTTGTTTCCATTTTGTGACGAAAGTGCTGCTAGCCCACAATTCACACCCATATAGCATCACTGGACAAACTAGGAGTCCAAAAAGCACTTTAATCATTTTCCAATCCCATAACTCTATCCCTCTACATCTGTTTTGAAGAGCATATAATGCTTTCCACCTTTCTAAAATTCTCTTCTTTTTGTAGTCCTCCCAATTGAGTTTGTTGTTGAAATCAATCCCATAACTCTATCCCTCTACATCTGTTTTGAAGAGCATATAATGCTTTCCACCTTTCTAAAATTCTCTTCTTTTTATAGTCCTCCCAATTGAGTTTGTTGTTGAAATCAATCCCAAGGTACTTGTACTCATTTACTTCTTTAAGAATGTTGTCTTTAAAGAACAAAGTATGCTCGCTCTACTTCTTTTTATTAGAGAAAATCATTATTTTGGTCTTGCTAGTATTGACTTGCATCCCCACTGCTCTACAAAAATGCTCAAGGGCATATAAGTGCATTTGCAATCCATGGGCCAATTCAAAAATCAATACAATATCATTAGCATATAAAAGAAGCTTTATCATAAACTCCCCCAACCGAACACCATCTCCACCTTACAGATTGAGCCACTCTTCCAATTTATCAATATATAAACAAAAACAGTAGGGGATATAGGGAAACCTTGCTTGACTCCAGTGTCACTTCTAAAGTTTTCTGAAATACCTATTGAAGTTCTAATTTTGACTTTCACTTCTTCATAAAGTCTATGGATAGCGGCTCTATAATGCACAGAAATTTCAAGTTCTTCCATTCTATGCCACAACTTATCCCTAGGGACTGTGTCAAATGCTTTCTTGAAGTCAACAAAGTAGCAAAATACTTCTTCTTTGTTCTCCCAAACCTTTTCAACAATGTGTCTCAATGTGATACCATGATCCACTGTAGAATGTTTCAGCCTAAAACCCGCTTGTCCTCTTGCCCTCTTTTCTTTTACTTCTGCCCACTTACTAATTTTGTCTTCTACCATGTTGCAGAAAAGCTTTGCAAACAAAGGATTGATCACAATTGTTCTATAGTTGGATGGATTATTAATGTCTCCACTTTTAAAAAGGGGTATTGCTAGGCTAGTTGTCCAATATCTTGGAAATCCTTGCTGAATGATGTTATTGAATATTTCCATGATGTGCGGTGCAAGAACGTTCATTACCCATTTTAGATACTCTGCTTGAAGTTCAACCAATTCCTTTGCCTTTCCTGTTTTCAACGTCTTAATTCCATTCTCCACCTCTTGTAATGTGAAGAGATTTGAATTTGTGTTGATCCTCGGTGGGGGGGGGGGGGGGGGGGTATGGCTCCACCTCAGATTCTTTCTCATAGAGTTGCCTTGCATATTCAAGCCATTGATTGGCTGTAATATTATTTTCAATTTTCTTCTTCCTTGGTTGCAATTCCTGCCAAAAAAGCTTTGGATTATTCTTGCTTAAATATGTTAAACTCTTATCTCCTTGTTTGCATGAACTCATATTTTTTAGTATCTGTTTATATAACTTTACATTCATCTTCTCCTTTCTTGCCTTTTTCAAGGTTCTCCTTGCCATTTTGCATTCCTGATTAAACCAAGCATTTACAGGAAAACAATTTGATTCTAATTTCCTATTTTTTTGCTCTTTTGCACTTCTCAAATGCACTTTGAATTATATTTGTTAAGTCATGAGTGTTGAAGCTTTTGAAACCAGTTTTCTCCTTCCGAATTAATCTCTCTAACATTGTCTTGAAGATAGTACAATTTTCTTGTGTTAGAAGAATTTTGCCCCTTGATAGTGATTGTCGAGAGATTAAGATTTTAATTTTTGCCAAATCTTTTGCCGCACTTGTCTTAAACCTATTAACATTCACCAAACATTTAACTTATATGACAACCATTTAACTTATATAACTAAACTAATTATGATAATTGAAATTCTATATTCTTTATCAATATCTTTTACACCATTTATTGAATAATCAATTATTTGGATGTCACCTATCCAAATGGCCTTCCAAATATTTGAATAGTTGTATACTTCATGGTCAAGTTAACTCAAGTTAACTTAATTTCAATTGTTACCAAAAAAGTTGTATCATTATTTAAACTTATATTTATATAGATAGATATGCCTATTTTGGAATATAAATGCTAGAATTTTAGAGATTTGCCTTCTATGGAATATTTTAAAATATTTTTAACAGTAGTCACAAACCAAAGGTTGAGATTTATCTCATAAGTAGTTATGCATTTTCTACCCTTTTAATTGAAAAAATGCACATAAACATGAGTTATGATTTTTTGGAATGTGTGATTACTAAGCCATAGTATTGTAACAAAGCCTTCATGGTAAAATGAGTGTGAATCTCCATTGTTAAGAATCTTGTTACATGCTTTTTTTTTAAATGTATATATGTTTAAATCGCATATTATTATTTTTTATAATTAATAAGAATAATTTTCCCCGATCGAGTTGGTAAGTATGGATGGGCGAGATGTTGGGTGGCAAGCCTGCCACCCCACCACCTCAAGCAATGTTTAAGAGGGGGGTGGTGTAGACTACCCCCCCATGTGCATGCATGTGAATGGATTTAATGTATATGGAGTTGGTATTTTCTATCTTCGATCCAACTTTTACTACCATAAAGTCGAGGCTAAGGGCTAGCAGTGGTGAGGAAATCCCCTCTCCTACATACGCAAATCTGTGGGAAAAGACTTACAATGTCAAGTTTCTGCTGAGAGAACATTATTCCACAATTCCAGTGCATCTTTTCATCTCAATCCCGAACTTGGTTCACTATTAAGCCAACTATGGCACTATGGCAATAGTGTTTTGTTATCTAAGAATTCGCAGGACTGGTCTTACTATGGTTGAGTCTTAACGAAGCAAGAGGAGTTAGGGCTTCAAGATCACAATCAGACCTCTACTTGTTGGTGGGTTGGTTGGGACTTTGCTTCTTTCTCTCATTGTTGTAGTGGCATTTTCAATCATCTGCCTCATTTTGACCCTTAGACCTAGTCAAGCGACTCTCCTGGTCATACTCTCTGCATTCATTGTCTCGACTCCCTCTATTTTTGGAAACTTAATTCTTGGTTTTTTCTTGGCAAGGTGTTCTATTGTTGTTAAATTGTAATGCCTCCTCCCACATTTACTCAAATTCACAATCTCACCAGGGTAACCATGAGATGAGTGTCACTATGATATGACTTGACCTCCAAGTTCCAGTTATGGAAGTGGGGCTTGCAATCCGACCACAAACTGAAATCCCTCAGAGACCACATACCACTTAGGGGGCTGCAAGCCACCCCAAATGGTCAATCCTTGAGATGGAACTCTGTTTCACTAGGAAAATTCCCCAACTGCATGCACAACACAACATTAGTGCGGTTATGAGGTCCCAACTGCACGCACAACACAACATCAATGTGGTTATGAGGTCCCAATGCACACACAGGTATGCCTCCATGCGGTTATGACTTAAATTCTCGAGTTCAGTGCTAGCGGTTTCGATATTTGAGCCACTTTTTTTAGGTTAGCCTATAGACCACCACCCAGAATTCTCTATAACTTTCTAGAATGTAATCAAAGGTAATGACAAAGCCAACCAATCAAAACTCAATCAATAACTTGACCTAGACATGCCTAATCCATGATAGACATTTCTTCAAACATATGGTAAACATGAAAGCTATAGGTCATGAATGCATATATGATCATAGGAGTCTATACTTCATCTGAGAATCACCAAGAAGGCTCCAAGCCCTCTCTAGCTAGCTGTAATAACACTTATAGAGTTTAGGCTTCTGTGATCCATATCAAGTTTGTGAGAGATTTTTCGGCGAAAATCACATGGAATACCATTTGTCGACGCGTTTCGAACCAACTAGTGTGGTTCATCGTTAGGACAAGTTGAAGAAACAGATCCAGCCTAGCAAGTTAAATAGTCTGAGCAGAGCCTCCAACGGCTAACTTGACCAACGACTAGTTTGACTCTAGGACCGGGGTCAAAATTATTTTATTAATTTAATTAATAATCTCTGGGATCAATATATAAATATATAAAATTTTAATGGGTATTTAGTTAAAAAAATATTATAAAAATTATAAGTTAATTAGTATTTAAAGGAAATCTAGTTAAATAAAGGACCTTATAATATATGAATAAATTGAATAAATATATAAAATAATTTTACTTAAAAGAATTATTAAAAATTATAAGTCAATTAGTTATATAAAGGGCATTATAATATCAGAATAAAATAAAGTAATATCAAAAGGATGCTAGGTTAGTTAGAAAAATATTTAAAAAGTATAAGTTGATTAGAATTTAATTGGAAAATTAGTTATGTAAAGGACCTTATAATAAATTATATGCATAAATAAAATATATATATAAAAATAATTGAAAAGGGGGGAATATTAAGAAGAATTAATAAAATTAAAAGAAAGTTAGTACCAAAGGACCTTATAAGTTATAAGAAATGAGAAAATTAACACTCTAATAATAAAATAAAATAAAATAAAATAAAATAAATAAACAAATAAATAATAATAATAATAATAATAATAATAATTAAATAATTAAATAAATAAATAAATAAAAATAAAGATAAAAAAAAAAAACCTAAGGAGGAGGGTGGAAAAACGACTAGGAAGGGAGTGCTGGGACCCAACACCTACTGATTTTCCAGCCATCCTCCCTATTGAGATTGCTTGGCCTCTTTTCAATCTCAAGCGCTTCCCTAAATTTACGATGATGGAAATGCGAAACCTTAGCAATAACACTAGCCTCCTCAATACAAACATGATGATTGGTTTTCTCAGCATGTTCAGCTAAAGCGGAAGACTTAGCTCTCCTATGCTTAAGGTCCGCTGCATGCTCGCTAATCCTTTGATTAATGGAGCGACCAGTCTCCCCAATATAGGGGGTCCCACAGGAACAAGGGATCATATAAACACCTTTCATATCCTTAGGGTCGATAGGATCCTTCACCGATCTGAGGGACATACGAATGGTGTTCAGGGGCCTAAAAGTCACAGGGATACTATGCTTCCTGAGAATCCTTCCAATTCTATCAGTGACCCCCTGAACATACGGAAGATGGACACCTGGAATTCGTTCCTTCGGTTCCCTTTTAGTCAGAGAATTCTTGGAAGCTTTAAGGAAAGCCCTCTCACCCATGTATCTACTATAACCATTCTCAACAAAGACATCAAGCAGATGGGATTTTTCTTTCTCAAAGCTCTTCTTGTCTGAGATCCTTAGACCATGCATTCATCAACCATTCAATAACTTATCAAAACATGTCAAGATCCATAGATATAATACATCATATAACCAACATATAAACATAATGGAAACCATGGCAAATTAACCATAAAATCACCAACATAATCACTACAAATTCTCATAGATCACAATAGGAAAATATCTCATATTAACATATGAAAATGTCAACCAAGTCAGGGACTTCCACGTACCACCCGACCATAGATTGGGTGAACCAAATCTCTCTTTCAACCAATCACCCCCATGCCATATTCGAAGCATCAATGCGGGATCTCAAGGGTTAAATCAAAACAGAACCAACTAGGGCTTCCAGAGGCCAAACCACCTCAACCCTCAACCACAGTGATCTCACCTATACGATCTAGAGATCACTAACATCAACCAGATCATTCTCTACCCAAGAGATCCAGGGCTCCAGGGATTAGTAACTCAACCCACAAACTTCCAGGGCTCCAGATCATTTGTTCCCACCGCATCTCCAGGGACTAGTAACTCAACCCATAAAGATCTAGAGCGTTTGTCCCAACCTATGGCTCTAGGAACTAGTAATTCAACCCAAGTTGTTCCAAGGCTTCCAGAGCATTTGTTCCAAATCACAGACATAAGGAACCTGAGCACCAATTAGAAAAACAAGCAAGAAGCCCACAACACCATGGCTATCTAGGAAATGACAAGACAAGGTTAAAACCACTATCAATCCAGGCAAATATCCATGCCAATGACAACACATAACCAAGGAACCGCATGCATATACCATGCATCCAAAAATCAACAAAGAAATTACTCATGCAACCTGTTACTTGCAAAGTATCCCTGCCATAGCTATTGATCCAAATATTCCCTTACGCTCCCTTGCTTTCCTGTGCTTTCTTTATCCAATCCAAGTGAATGCTAGAGTGCTCCAAGCATGCTTCAAGAATGCTCTAAGTGTGCATGAGTATGAGAAAATGAAAGGAGAAAGCCAAAACTAAATTGACAAAAGCTATGGACTAATTCTTTGATGCCTTTTTATTATTGATGTCTCATTTTTTCTTCATTTTTCTGCTAATTTTCCCTTGCATGCAAATTTGTGTCTCTTCACCTTCATTTTCTCCTATTTTCCTTTATTTCCATAATTAAATGTCAAGTATTGCTTCTTTGCCTTCACTAATGTCTTTTCCAATTTCCATAGCCATTAATTAATCACAAGTGATGCCCACTAAAGTGTTTGCCCAACATTCAACTTAGAATATGTGTCCCATGACCTTGGTCTTATTTTATTTACAAGGAAAATCAACCAGGGTTGTTACATAAATTATGTGGGCAAGAAGGGTGGCATGATTTTTATGTCTTGAAGTTTTGACTAGATATCTTTCTCCAACCCATTGGCTCTACTCGCTTCCCGCACTCTATCTGCATACCTGTTTTCAATTTCCACCTTCACAAGCCTTTGTTTTATCCTTCTTTATATTCTTGCACTGCTGGTTCTCTTGTAGTCATATCAATTTCCTGGTCTTTATCCACTATGAGTACCCAACCTCAACAACACATGCACAACCACTGAGGTGAGTGGGGTGGAGGTGGAGGAGAGATTGATCATGGTTTACAGGTTAGAACCTGTGTCCAAGCACTGACTCATGAGGTTGTGGCATTTACCACTTTATTGTTCCACCTGAGATTTGAGCTAAGATTCGACGTCTTGAGACTCTGCCTGCTGATGAACTTCTTGTTTTCTCGGACTCAAATATTATTGAAGATGTTTCCCACTGGTTCCCAACCTTGATCACACTAGGGGAAGACAAAACATTATCTTAACTCAATAACTCTCCATTGGCATCTAAAAATCTTCTTGGCAGGGTATTAAAGGAGAAGCAAGAGGACTAATATGACGTTTTTCTGCCCTAAATGACATCAAACATGCTCAAATATTTCAACGTTCATGCCTAGAAATCCTGGATGCCCGACTAGCTCATCTAGAGAGCCACCTCCAATGTGAGCTTAAGCCTCCAAGTCCTCTAGGTTCCAACGCCAAAGATCCTGCACCTGTGACCTCCTCAAACTCTTGAGTTTTTATGTTCTCCAAAGATATTTTCCTTTTTAGTTCTCTAGTTGATAGGCTAGTTGGATTTCAACTAATTTTGTACTGGTATGACTTCTTCTTAAAAGTTGGTCAATATATCTGGTTTCTGTAGTGGCAGATTGAGCTTGCCTTCGTTGATCATAGAAAATCATGGACAAATGACAAAGGTAGGTTGATATTTTGAATTTATAAGACAATACAAACTTAAACTTACAAAGAAAAAGAGAATAATTTAAAATAAAGTTATAATTTAATTAATTTCTATGATGTTTTTAATTTTTGATGATAAAAAGATATTATAATATAAGTGCTTTGATATCTATTTAAGTTTACCAACCATTTAATTATATGGCTCTTACAAATTATAATGGTGACCAAGATTATTATTAATTTTTATTTTTTTAAATCGACCTTTTTCATCTTTTTATTATTGATAGTTTGAAAATATATTATTGTATATTACTTTAAATATATATATATATATATATGTATGTATGAAGTTTAAAGTATTTCTCTTAAAACTTAAAATAAAATTGACAGAAATACATTGATGTTCCCACCTTTGGAATGAGTCCACGTTCATACTTGCATATCCTCTTTTGGGACCAGGCTTCTACTTCAATAGCTGTGGTTGAGTGGGGTCTTCTTAGAATGTCATCTTCCCAAATTTTGATTAATCTACCATTTCTCCAGACCCATGTCAAATGAGCTTGAACTAAGGGGCCTGCTTCTTTACACAGTCTTCATATTGATGATCCTCGCTCTTCTAACAAGAATTAATCTACACATCTTTCCTTTTCTAATGTACACATCTTTTCTTTTCTTTTGCTTCACAGATTGTTTTATCACCCTGAGATTACACATTTTTCTTTTCTTTTGTTTCACGGATTGTCTTATCACCCTGAGATTCCAGCTAGAACGTATTGCAGTGCAAATGCAAATGGCCTACATGAATATTGAAAGCATGCATGCAGCAGTTCACAAACTACATGTTGAGAGTCCTTCAAGGAATTGCTTTCAGATCACTATGGTAGAGGTTTCTATGACTCTAATACTGAATAATATATTAAATTCATCACAGCCATTTTTTTTGGTTCTATACAACATCAATATCAAACTATCATGCCAGCAAATTTGGATTAGCCTCGAAACATTTCAATAATTAGTTTATCATAAACATCATTAGTCATGCATTTCTTTCCAATTACTATTTGATTGGATAATGTTCATACTCTAAGGATATTAAATTAAGGTCAGTCATCAATCCAAATCCTTCTGGGTCAACATTGGCACTATTCCTTCTCTTCTATTTCATACGTCTCGAGCAGGCCATAGTTTGCTCGGTCACAGTTGGTGCCAAGTACACCATACAAGCAAGGCGGCCTTTGTATGCATTGAAATCATTTGGGTAAGCACTCCAAACAATTTCTTTTCTTTTCTGCTTATCTTGTATTCATTTTATTTGGTGATCAATTTACTGTCAAAATGCAGAAAAAATTAGTTATCGGCATTTGCATGGAAACAAAACAAAAACTTCAGTGGATTCACACAGAATTAGGCCTTTCAGTCAGACATAACTTTTGTTAGTTGCAATGAAGTGGGTTTTGCATGGAAACAAAACAAAAACTAAAGTGGATTCATACAGAATCAGGCCTTTCAGTCAGACATAACTTTTGTTATTTGCAATGAAGTGGGTTTTGTTCTCGCTTAGGATTTCCTGAAAATGGTAAGAGTTCACTTTTTTTTTTTAAAGCGCAGAATACCATAGAGGGTATTTCCTTAATCCCTGAAGGAAGAGAAACTGAAGACCGAATGGCATAACAGTACTTCAAACTGGCTGTTGCTGTAGTCAGCAATAAGACAAAATTACAAAAGTTCTATTGTCATTTACATATACAGGGGGTCCTGCCACCCATTCGTTTTCATGAACCATAAGGAGTATTATCAGCTGTCTGCCGCAGAGCAAAAGCTAGTCTTCATAAGTCTTGAAGCATGCCAATCAAACAGTTAAATTATAGCTGTGAAAAAGTCAGAAGTTCATTTCAGAAAACAAATAGAATTCTAAAGCCACGATTCATGAAGATAAGTGGAAATGTCTCCCTGTTGGGACTCCTTGATCGCCCAAACTCCCTGCAGGTTGAGTCCATTCTTGGATAGCCAATCAGCGTCATTGTTATTTTCTCTGTATACATGCACAAATGTAATGTGAGTAAATGTGAATTGCAGATGTTTTTCATCTGAAAAAAGGGGTTGTAATTAAATGTTCATCAAAAGCGAAAGCGAGAAGGCGAGAAAGCGTACGCATCAATCAAATTACAGCGTTTGACTGTTGCAAACATCTTTACATTTACAGCTACAACAGAACTGAACCGATCCGGCTTCAACTTTGGTCAAGTCATCCATCCCCCGTGCGGTAGAGCTCAAACACACCAAAAGGGAGAGCTCAACGAACTGCCACCAAGAAATAGAGAGCCGTGGTAAACCGACGGCACCTTCGCCCTTGCGAAGTTGCGATCAGTAATCTCTAACTCGGAGGGAAGGAACTAAGGGCGTCAAAATTCGGGGTGAAATTCGAATGACATGCTAGCAGCACTCTGAACAGTTTGGAATCAATCGGTGTAAGGTAAATGCTTAGAACATGGAAAATGCTCAGAAGAGCCAAGGCGTAAAGAGTAAGGAAATTCCAGATTTTGTGGAAACAAATCATTTGGGTCAAGTCAAAATTGCTTCCACAGACAAAACATGAAAGTGGATTTGAGTAAACGCAAAGCAATATGAGGGCATTTTAATGGGAATAAATGAGAAGAAACCGATCAAGAGAAAGAAAATAAATAAGAGAAACAAAAATAAAGAAAAATCAATCATTTATAGTCCCACATCTACACCTCTTACTTGGTTATCAGATCTATATGTCCAAGAACTGATGAAGACCAAGACAAGGCTGGAGATTTTGGAAGCCAGAGAACGGGAAAGGGACTGCAAAATTTCAGAGATCACAGTTGCAAACCGATGTCTAATGGAAGGTAATAGAATTTTAAAAGAACATGTAACAATGTTACAAGAGGCTTTAGAGACAGGGAAACAAGAATGGCAAAGCATGAAAATAGCGTGGCAAAGCATGAAAGGATTAATAGTAGCAAATAGGGATGTGATTATTTTTAAACAAACTCAAGCAGATACACGGGGATCTCAGCTAACAGACATTTCCAAAGAGAAGGCAAAAATGAACAGTGGGAAAGATAGTCCAAAAGAAATCAAAGCTAGAGCTGAAGACGCTAATGGTTACATAAGGACATAGGAAGAAGAAGATGCGAGTGCTCATAGAGCACAGGAAATAGAACAAAAAGAAAGGCAGGACATGAAAACAAACTTTATTATTAGGAGAATAAGATATTATGGGAAGAATGAAGGTACTCTCAATTTGACAAGAGACTTTCTGAAAGAGAAACTACATTGGAAAGGGAAAATTTGCCAAGCAAGAAGGGTTGGGAGGATATGTGAAGACAGGCCTCAACCCATTAAAGTCACCATGGCAAGCGTACAAGACAAAAAGAAATTCTTGGAAAGGGAAAATTTGCCAAGCAAGAAGGGTTGGGAGGATATGTGAAGACAGCCTCGACCCATTAAAGTCACCATGGCAAGCGTACAGCTTTTGGGCAAAAAGAAATTCTTGAAAGGCTCACACTTCTTCCTCAATGAAGATTTAACCAAAAAACAACAAGAGGAGAGAAGGGATGAAGTGAAGAAAATTGGAACAACAAGAAATGAAGGGAAAAGGGCATGGTTGTACAATGGGAAAGCCATTATTGCAGTGTTTGGGCCTCCAGGCAAATCAGTGCAGCAAGCTGGAAGTAAAGAAAAAACAGAGAATTCAATAATAGAGAAGGGGTGAAGACTCAAATTTGAGTCTTATGTGCCAAACTGCGTAGCAGTCAAATCCTACCCAGGTCTACCTAAGTTTAGTTTGTTGGAATTGTAGAGGTTAGCCTTGGAAGAGGGGACATGGGTTAGGGCCTATTGCGGAAGGTAGAGACATAATTTGTCTCATGGAAACTCATGAGCATGATGGTTGCAAAACTCCTGTGTTTGATAGTTATTTGAAGTTGGTAGTTTGGAACAAGGTAGCAGAAAATGGCAAAGGGTATGGGGGAATACTGGTTTTAGTGAAAGAAAAAGAACGACGTCACATTCAGTTAATTAAAGAAGATGCAAATAAACAATATTTATGGTTGAAAATATCAGAGAATGAGAATCACATAAGAATTGTAGCATGCTATTTTTCCCCTCAAGTCTCAAAAACTTACAAAAATAAGGGGCTTGACAACAAGGATCCATATGCAGCTTTAAAACAGGATATTGTTGTGTATTCTCAGCAGGGAGAAGTTCTTCCAGTGGGAGATTTCAATGCTAGAACAACAAATAATCAAGCTAGCTTTCTTTGTTGCAAAGAGCATAACAATCCTATTTGGCTCACTAAAGAGGAGAATCCCCAATGGGTGAGGTGTTCAGAAGATGTCAAAGTTAGCAATCATTTTGGAGAGGAGTTGCTTACAATGTGTGGGGCTTTCAACTTAATTATTTGCAATGGTCTAGATAAATGGAAAAGGTCTGGGAACTTCACTTGCAACACATACAATCGGGCAAGTGTCATTGACTATGTGATGTGTTCGCAAAGCTTAATAGAAAAGATAGATGAAGTTAGTATCGGAGAGCATATTTGGGACTTAAAATCAGACCATAACCCAATTTATATAAGGTTATCATGGTTAGAAGAAAGACAACATAGGAGGAAAACCCAATGCTCTCGAAAATCACTATCAAGGGGCAAAATTCTTCTAACACAAGAAAATTGTACTATTTTCAAGACAATGTTAGAGAGATTAATTCAGAAGGAGAAAACTGGTTTCAAAAGCTTCAACAATCATGGTTAACAAATATAATTCAAAGTGCACTTGAGAAGTGCAAAAAAGCAAAAAATAGGAAATCATAATCAAATTGTTTTCCTTAAATGTTTGGTTTGATGAAGAATGCAAAATGGCAAAGAGAACCTTGAAAAATGCAGGAAAGGAGAAGATGAATGTAAAGTTATATAAGGAGATACTAAAAAGGAAAAAAAACAATGAGAGAACAGTTAATATATTTAAGCAAGAATAATCCAAAACTTTTCTGGCAGGAATTGCAACCAAGGAAGAAGCAAATTGAAAATAATATTACAGCCAATCAATGGTTTGAATATGCAAGGCAACTCTATGAGAAAGAATTTGAGGCGGAGTCCCCCCCTAGGATCAACACAAATTCAAAGCTCTTCACATTACAGGAGGTGGAGAATGGAATTAAGAAGCTGAAAACAGGAAAGGCAAAGGACTTGGTTGAACTTCAAGCAGAGTATCTAAAATGGGGAATGAATGCTCTTGCACTGCACATCATGGAAATATTCAACAACATCATTCAACAAGGATTCCCAAGAGACTGGACAACTAGTCTAGCAATACCCCTTTTTAAAAGTGGAGACATTAATAATCCATCCAACTATAGAACAATTATGATCAATCCTTTGTTTGCAAATCTTTTCGACAGCATGGTAGAAGACAGAATTAGTAAGTGAGCAGAAGTAAAAGAAAAGAGGGCAAGAGGACAAACGGGTTTTAGGCCGAAACATTCTATTGTGGATCATGGCATCACATTGAGACACATTGTTGAAAAGGTTTGGGAGGACAAAGAAGAATTATTTTGCTGCTTTGTTGACTTCAAAAAAGCATTTGACACAGTCCCTATGGATAAGTTGTGGCATAGAATGGAAGAACTTGAAATTCCTGTGCATTATAAAGCCGATGTCCATAGACTTTATGAAGAAGTGAAAGTCAAAATTAGAACCTCAACAGGTATTTCAGAAAGCTTTAGAAGTGACATTGGAGTCAAGCAAGGTTGCCCTCTATCCCCTACTCTTTTTGGTCTATATATTGATAAATTGGAAGAGTGGCTAAATCTGCAAGGTGGAGATGGTGTTCGGTTGGGGGAGTTTGTGATAAAGTTTCTTTTATATGCTGATGATATTGTATTGATTTCTAAATCGGCCATGGATTGCAAATGCACTTATATGCTCTTGAGCATTTTTGTAGAGCAGTGGGCATGCAAGTCAATACTAGCAAGACCAAAATAATGATTTTTTCTAATAAAAGGAAGCAGAGCCAACATACTTTCTTCTTTGAAGACAACATTCTTGAAGAAGTAAATGAGTACAAGTACCTTGGGATTGATTTCAACAACAAACTCAATTGGGAGGACTGCAGAAAGAAGAGAATTTTAGGAGGGTGGAAAGCATTATATGCTCTTCAAAACAGATGTAGAGAGGCAGAGTTATGGGATTGGAAAATGATTAAAGTGCTTTTTGGACTCCTAGTTTGTCCAGTGATGCTATATGGGTGTGAATTGTGGGCTAGCAACACTCCCGTCTCAAAATGGAAACAAATTGAGAAAATCCAAAAATGCTTGATCATGAGCAAGTTCAAAATAAAAAGTTCAGTACCTTATGAGATAATGTTGAGTGAAACAGGAGCAACTCCCATTGAAGTAATTGCTATGGTGCGACTCATAAGATATCTAAAAAGAATTGAGCAAATGAGAGTAGGTAGATGGCCTAATGTTATCTTCAATGAAGGCATGAGCGAAAGAAAAAAAACATGGATGAAACAAAACTACACATGGATGCAAAAATGGAATATCTACCTCAATGCCTGTCCCACAAATAGCAAGGAGCTAAAGGATTTTGTTATGGAGAAGTTTCGTAAAAAGGTATGGGGAAAAGAGTTGGGTAGAAAGAAGAAATATTACATTGAGGAATTCAGCCCTATGTGTGATCTACGATAAAAACAGTTCATTGGAGCTAGCATTTCGTGGAGGGCAAAGGTTCTTATTGCTCAATTAAGGACCAACTCACATCAACTTTGGTGTGAAACAAGACGGTGGAAAAGGCCTAAAGAAGCTTGGGAAGAACGGGTGTGTACATTTTGCACGTCTGGGGCTGTGGAATCGGAAAAACATTTCATTTTGGAATGTGATGCATTCAAAGACATCAGAGAAAGTTATGAGAACATGTTAGCATCAATTTCTTGGCATTGTCTTTTTAGCGAGGGGATTGTTGGAAGGTTGGGCCAGCTCATCATCAATTTGAATCAGAAAAGGATTGAATTGCAAAAAGCGAAAAACAAGGAACTAATGGTCTCATAGACTATTTTTAGTTTCGTGGACCTTAAAATATCATTTCATTTCATTCATCCATTTGATCATAATTTGAGAGTCTCCCATGACTTGAAGATTAGGGAGTTTTTTTTTCTTAGCCAAGAGCAGAGCCAATTTCAGGGTTTTAAGCTCATTTTGATTATTTGTTGAAGGGCTTGTTGCCACAAAATCTAGCAGACCTAGTGCAAAGTCCCACTAGGTAGATCCACACCTTATGGCAACAAGAGAAAGGGTTGCCACTGTCACTTCAGCAAGCTTTCTCTTTGCTCCTTATTGGTATTTGACCACAAGGGAGGCTTCCCTAAATCACCTAAAGGATATTCAATTACTATGGCTCAAAGTGATAGATAAAGTCTACAAGATGGGACAAAGTATTGATGAAGCGTAGATGGCCTAGATGTTCTATGCCAAGTTCAAGTACTCTATTCTTGTACCAAATAGATGGTTGTTATAAGTTAGGGTTTTTTGATTTGCAATGATAAGGTATATGATGTCATATAACAGCTAAAGAAAAGGCTTTTCAATGGTTAATCAACAATGGGAGTAAGTCCTAGTAGACAACAAGGATTAAGGTTTCTTAATGGATTTATACAGCTGAAAACATGCATAAACAACAAATTAAGGATGAGATCACCACCAATTTAACCCATGAGCTCGACTCCTAGCTCATGCAGCTTCACAAATTTCTATTCTCAGCCATGATTGTCAAACAAAGAATGCGACCCAAACATGTCCTAGGCAAAAAAAAAGATGCTCACGCCCTCAACGACTTTTCAGTAAATTGGACTATCTTTTTAATTATAATCTTGGCCCTTTTTAATTTGGTCTCATAAAAGAATATTTGGCCCCTTTCAAAATGATTCGGCTTCCATTAAAAATAAATATGGCCTGTAATTTGACTCATTAATTTGTCGCACAGGTATTATGCATGCAACATTTGTACAAGTCAATCTGTCGACCATTTATTGAAAGTGCGACAATTTGGTAAATGGATCAACTTGATTAGCAGGATAGGAGTATAGATCTGACCCTAATGTGTTCTTCGACAACAATATGGTAAATGGATCAACTTGATTAGCAGGATAGGAGTATAGATCTGACCCTAATGTGTTCTTCAACAATAATTTGGCTTCCCCAACAAAGATATATTATCTACAATTGAAATTGAAACCCTCCAGGCTGGCAGGAAAAGCCAGCTTTGATACCATTGTAATATCCCAAATGGGGAAATTGGGTAGATTCTTGGAATTTAACTCAACAAAATGCTTCATATAAAATTTCCATTCATTTTAACAAAACATTGCCATGTAAAATATAGCAATAGAGTACTGCAATTCGATAACACGAGGAACAAAAATAATCTCAGCTTTTATTATGATAGATAACTAGGGGTTACACGCTGATACAACCAATATAATTGAGATGAAAAAATGGCCTCAAGAAACTGCTCCAATTTTGCACTGGCCCTCCAAAAATGAACTGAAATGCAACTGCTAGGCTCCCCTGTGAATTCTAGGTGAATTCACCAAGGGCAGAGTTGGGTACATGCACACTCACACTGAATCACGTGAGGGTTTTCGTCCTGGGGCTACTGTTGAAGCTAGGAAGTCTCGGTTCTCCAAATCTCTCCACAAGAAAAATGCTCAATTCCAAGATATCTTCAAAATGGTCTCCTCCTCTTTTATAGATCTGATGGACCTATCTAGAAGCTTTTATTTTATTATTATTTTAATTACTTAGTACCTTTTCCCTCCTTTTATTTTAATTAAAATACCTTTTTAATTTGGGAAAATGGTAAATCAACCACCATCCCTCCTCAAGCCACTGAAATTCACTTCCCACCATCTCATCCTATAGATCTTCTTGTTCCAATTCCAATGAGCTATTGCACTAAGGTGTTCCGTCAAGTATTCCTCTCAAAATGCCACCTTAAGCATAATTAATTGAGTTAGACTCAATAATAACCTTGTTTTCCGAAAGTTGTTGGAATCCAATGGAACAAAAGGCAAGTTGTGCATATCATGGAATATGCCAAGCAAATGTATCGAACCCCATAAAATCTATTCAAAACCCCTCCAGAAGCCCTTGGGCCCGTTGATGGAGTAAACCTGCTCCTGTATCATAGCTGCCTCCAACCTTAGAAGTCCATCCTGACCATGACATAAAGGAAACCAAAAAAAGGAACTTCACAAAATGGGTGAGGAAATATACAATTGATGCAAGGAGCGGAAATAAACTAGCACATCGCATTTGCTGCAAGGTGGCTGTTAGGGGTTGCTAGATGTCGACTAAAAGAAGATGAATAGGAGAAGAGCTCTCTTAGGGGTACCCACTTTTGGTGGGAAACAAGCCTTATGACTCACCCGTGTGGTTTAATCATTTGATTTTTGTCTAAGCTATTGGGTTGGCTTGTAACCCAATGCATCATTGTGATTTTACTTGTTTTCCAAGGGGCTTCTAGGCTAATTGGGAACTATTCATCCTCATATAAATAAAGGGGAGGACTATTGTATTTCTCATCATCATCACTTGTGAACTCAACCTCTCTTCTTGAGAATTACGACCTCTTTTCCTATTGGAGAGATGCAATTTATAGCAAACCTTGTCTTGCAGCTATTGTCTTGTCTTTGGAGAAGTTATCTTGGATTGATGATTGGATTGTTCATGAATATTATCTTGTAAGTGCTCTTTTATTGAAAATTTCTGATTTCATGTCTAATGTATGGAATATATTGGTGATCTAGGTTAAATTTTGTGCCCTAATTTTGTTGAATATCAATTTTATGGAAGCTAGGTCATATTATTGCATGCATTACTCATAGCATGATATGTGAATGGCAATCCCTGATCCGTAAATTGTCGTGGATATTCCACTAGACAGTTCATCACAACAAATATGATAATATTATATTAAAAATTTGAGATTTTACACTATTACAGTTTTATTTAATTTCTAGATCTGTAAAATTAATTGTAATTAGTGCATGCATGTAAAATTAAATCAAGCAGAAAAGTAGAGAACAACAAAATAAGCTCACACACACATAATACACAAGATATGCTCTCTGGGAAACCCTTTCGGGAGAAAATCTAGCTGGAAGGTGAGGCCGCTTCGCTCTCTTTCTTTGTCTAGAAATATGGCTGCAGATACAAAGAAGTAATGTCTGTGGCCCGTGGGTTGCTACAGTGCACAAATCCTCTCTGTATGCTCTACCTCCTATCTCTCTTGGCTATCTTTTCTCAACTATGGAACAAAATGTTCTCAAAAGAATGGAATGCCTCTTCCTCCTAGTGGCTCGATTATAACACAACCTGATAGCCTACTAGTGGTTAAGTTTGACTACATCAACTCTTAATTAGAGTTACAAAATAGACTCTTCTAGAGTCTTTTACATCACAAACACGTGGCTAGCCCCTTTTCCATGAATAATGGGGGTTGACATGGCATCTTCCCGAACTATAGGTGTGAAAATAGGAAGGTCAACTTCTGAGTAGCCTAACTTTTGCATACAGACTCTGATTTATGTGATTCTTGCGCTGCTGGAAGCTCTCTGTGTGTATAATAGCATGAAAAAGTGTTGCGCATTGGCGACAAAGTTTTACCCCCAAAAAACGTCGTTTGATGCCTCAAAACACTCCCGGAAGTTTTCAAACCCCGTTTTGCCACACTGGGTCCCGTCAGTAAAAACGTCCCGTGAGCTGATTCCTCCACTTTATCCACTCCAAATGCATCGAGATGGATGAAAAACAATATAATGATCCAATTCGGATCAATCCCCTTGGTGATCTTACATTAGCTTTCCCATGTGACTTTCAATCCCTCACAAAGGTAATAGTTAGGGTTTTGATACTAGGGCATCAAAATATCCTTACACCTTTGCAAGTTTTAGCCAAATTTAAGAACCCATATACTCCATCAACCCTAGACTAGGAACTGGCCTCCATTTGTTGGTGATCAAATCAAAATTTATCCATAAACTTTTTTTTTCTTTCTTACCTAATTCAAGCCCCTTAAAGCCAAGCGACTATGAAAATTCCAAACTGGAATCCTATTGCAGCGACTAGAAATTATTCTCCTAATTGTTAATTTTGTTTAACAATTTGTTTGTTGTTTCCTACGACAAATACTGAATAAACTGCAACCTACACAAATAAAATTGTGGAAGAATAAACGCTAGAAGAAATGCTAGCACACACACAAAAATAACACAATTATTTTTGGACAAACGTCCCCAAAAAAAACCCAACTTGGTGCAGCAGCTAAGGGTTTTATTATTAAGCAGCAATGAAATAATCTGAGTACAACTAGATGCCGAAACTGGAAATCCTACAAAGAATTACTTGTTGGAAACATTGAGAGGGGGGTGAATCAGTGTTTCTTTTCAATTGTTAGTTTTACCAGTTAGATCACTTATAATTAGAACACAAAATTAACAATAAGAATAAATACTTTTATTAATCTCAATAAATCAAGTACAATATTTGTGTAGGGCTCCAACCCTAGATGAAGACACCAATTTTCAATCTCCTAGGTTCCAATCTGTAATATGCCAAGCACTGACTTGGACTTCAAAGGTTCCAACCTTGTCAATTTTGAGGCACCAACCCTATATCTGGTTCAGGCTCCAACCTGGTTTCTTGAGGACTCTGATCCTCTAGGGCTCCAACCCTATCCAGCGAGGCACCAACCTTGTATTTTTGAGGCTCCAACCTCTTGGCTCCAACCCTTAGCTTTACTTCATCATGATATGTTTAGTTGTACTTCACGGCTCCCAATGCCTTCTTCAGCGAGCCCTGCCAATCTTCAGCAATGCCTTCACTTAGTCTCCACGTCACATCATCAATGACAACCTTGTTCTCATAGAAGGTGTCACCACTGCTCTTCTTTGTACCCAAAATAAGTTTCTTAAGGTTACATCATAAGGGCCTTCAACATTGCATCATGGAGTCTTCAATAATGTCTCCATGAGGCTCCAATTCAACTGCTACAAGCTAGTTCTAACAAGGTCTTCAAGAGGTTGTTGAGGGCTGCTCTTCAATCAACCTTTTCTGATCCAAAAACTGCCCCTCAAAAGGTAAGGTCAACAAGGCCAACAAGTCTGCTTCAACAAGGCTTCTTCAAGAATACTTCTAAATTGGCTTCAATGGCATTCTAACAAGGCTGCTCCAAGCTTCAACAATGCTCCACTAGATCTGCCCAAAAAGGAGACTTCAATGGTGCTTTGAGATAGCCTTAACAAGGTTGTTGTAGACTTCAACAAATCTTCATAAATGATTCAACAATGTCCCAGACATTACTTCTATAGGTTGAGATAAAAGTCTCTTTTCACACTACTGGTCCATCCTTAAATGTTGCCCAAACAGAGATACCTTCAAGGACACTATTGTCTGAGCTTCTTTACAGAAGAACTGCTACAGGGATGTTGTATAACTCAGCTTCTTCAACAAGGATTTGAGCTCTAAATGATGACTGTTCCAATGTATCACTGCTCCACAGAAATCCGCACTTCTTCAGTTCAATCCGAACTCTTAATCACAGTTCCAATTTTCTGCAAGATGGTCCGAGGTGTAGTGCTCCAAATTTTGTTCACACTTACGAGGTCTTCGCAAAGAAGCATGTAACAGGACTGCAGGTTCGAGCACAGAGAGCCAAAAATATGTTTCCAAAGGACTGAAAAAGATGCTACTTCAGGTTCAAGAATGTCTCCACAATTCTGCAATTAGAAAATTTTCTCCAAGTCTCTTTTGCAGCTATAGAAGGCGAGTATTTTTCTTTTGAATTGCGTCCTTGATTACCTTATCTTTCTCGTCCAAAACAAAGATATATCTGCACTGTTCCACAAACATATACTGCCTCAGATCTACATGATTACGCAGAGATGCAGTGCCTCAAACTTCAGACCTTTTTTGCTTTAAATAACGAGTTATTTTGCCTCAAAAGAATGAGCTTTCACGCCTCAAAATGCAAGCTTATCTACAGGTCTGTAATATAATTTGCACAAAAATATTTTGACATGTCCAGAATTGTGGTTCCACACAATTCTAAAATACAATGGCTCTCCACAGGTTCAAGAATACGCTACTACAGGTCCACAAGAAATATATCCACAATTCTGGAGCGTAAACACAAGTTTAATACATATGCTATAGATCCGCACAGTTCTGGCCCCTGGGTGTAATCGCTTTCCACAATGCCGAGCAGTTTCCTTCCACAAAGTCGAGAACCAAACCAGACAAAAAAACATCAACGCTTTTCTTCTCTTTTTCCCTCTCTTTTTATCTTCTTTGTTGGGCTATTTCCTTCCTGTGGCTATCTTTGAATATCTCACCGAAATATGATGGTTAAAATGAGAAGTACGAACTTCTATTTATAGTGATTTCGTCTTCCAAATGAAGGGACACGTCTTCTGGGAGCAGGACGACTTGAGAGGCCTAGCACAGGTCGGCTCAAGGACCAGATTAATATTCATAACTTAAAAAATTAATATCTCCCAAACTATTTGGAGTTTCGGGCCAAGTAAGAGCTCATTGGAAAGCTAAAAATATGCTCTAAAGGATGGTGAAGGTCTCATAGAGAAATTCTGCCTCTAAGGTAGTAAAAAATATTTTTAATGTGACTGGTCATTTATTGAGTGCAGAAATGGAGGCAGGGCAGAATGCCTTTGAGTGTAGGGCTTCTTCATGGTTTGATTTCTTCATTGATTGTCTTCATAATCATGTCCTAGCCTTCTTCAAGATAGGATCACCATCATCATGTCCTTGCCTTCTTCAACATAGGGTCACTAGTGCAGAGTTACTTCATCAATCAAATGCAACATCATTATGTAGTCTTCATCATAAGGACATCAAGCTTCACATCATTGGAGATTTGTCATGTCATCATCAAATTATCGGAGGTAGGACATGTCATCATGTAGTGTTATCATCAAGATCAGTGATATGGTAGTCTTCCATTATGATCATCAAGATACGTGATTGACACTTCATTTGTGTCTTGATATCTAAACAAGTTTGTAATTATCCTCTGGCATCTTCAAGAATATTGGCCATCCCGGTCACTGACATCAAATATTGACATCAATGACAACCTAAATTAACAATCTCCCCCTTTGTCATTGATGGCAATATTCTTGCCCTTTCAACATTCTCTCCCCCTTTGACATCAATGGCAAACGGGGTGCCCAAGTACTCCCCCTGTCAAGCTGCTTCTTTTTTTCACGAATAGTAGTTCTTCATATGTATGTTACTCCCCCTGTCATGGTGCTTTTCTTTCTGGCAATGTGGTTCATGATCGATGTGCTTACATTCTTTTATGTGATGAACTAACTCCCCCTGTTTGCACAACCTCCTCTAGTTTAGGAAAGATTACCTGCTTAGTGATCAAGTGGAAGACATCTTCAACAACAATCCATTGGATAGATAAGAGATCATGTTCTTCAATGGAGTGTCCTGAGGAATGATCTATCAAAGAATGATTGTCAATATAGCTCATCAAGGATTTCATAAGGCTCATTCACGGATGGCTTCTGCAAGAATGCTTAATCATCATAAGCTCCCCCTAACTGTATGCACGATCTTCGTTTTTGGCACAGTCTCCTCATCAAATACTTGGAATATCAAGGATAACTTCATCAGGTCAACAACATGTGTTGTTGGCTGGAGTGTTCAAGAGACTTCTAGATTCAATTTGCTTCCTTCTCCATACTTGTGTAACTTTCTTCTCTGGCTTGGTTTTCATAGTTTTAGCTTGTTTAGAGACTCAAGTCAAGTTACAATCACGTGCCATATGTCCAATGTTATGGCAATTGAAGCATTCCATCTTATTCATGAATGAGGAAGCATTAGTTCTTCTTGCAAAGTTGCTTCTAAGAGACTGACAGGGATCATTATATTTGTCCTTGTGGTATGCCCTACAATCTTTTGCCATGTGCCCAAAATTTGTACAAGAATAGCAATAACCAAAAAATATACTTTGGTACGTGGATGATGGAGATTGCCTTGTTGTACTTCCAAAGTCATTTTGTCTTGGGATCCTTTGATGATATCCTTTGCCTCTTGCATTCTTGACATCATCTTTGATGATATCCTTTGCCTCTTGCATTCTTGACATCATCTACAAGTCTTCTTGGTGTAGGATTTCTTCCAATGTCATCTTGACTCTTCTCCTTGCCTTTGTTGGAATTGGGAGCATCAACATTTCTTCCAGGCTTCCTCACATCCTTGTTGTTTGAAGCATTAGGGTTTGCATCATTCTTGCTTGAGGATTCACCTGCATAGCCAAGACCTGATTTATCGAGGGGAGACCTTTGATGACTTAGGATGTCATCTAGGGTTTGAGAACTTTTCAAGTTCTTATTTAGCAAGTCAACTTCCTTTTTAAGAAAGACAATTTCTTCCTTCATTTTCTTGCATTCTTCATCCTTCTTTGATAGAATGATCTCCATTTCTTCCTTCATCTTGGTTGCTTCACATGATTGGGCCTTAAGCGAAGTGATTTCTGATTTTAACTTGGTGATGTCATCATCCTTTTCTTCTAGTTGGCATATCATGGTGTTTCTCTCCTTTTCTGCTTCATCAACTTGTCCTTCTATGAATGTCAAAGCTTCCATCACCTTCTCAGCTCCTTGTGCTTGTTTCCTTGCTTCTTCTAGTTGAGATCTAAGGGAGGAGACCTCTTCCTTGTATTGACCAATCTCTGCTTCAAGTTTGTTCAAGCTTTTGTGCCTTTGTTCAAGGTGGCTTGACAAGGTATCTTCCTATTTCTTTGCCTTATCCAATTGATTTGTCATGGATATGACTTCTTCATGATGTTTTCTCTTGTTTTGATGAAATTCTTCCTTAATCTTGGCGAGCTCCTCATCTCTTTCTTGTACTTGAAGCTTGACAAGGTCAACTTCCTTCCTTGTCTTGTCCTGGTCACCAACTTGCGCTTTCTTCTTAAGTTCCTCATTTTCTTTTTTCAAATTGTTAATCTCTTCCATGGTAGCCATAAGTTTGGTGAGGAGATCTTCTTCAAAATCTTTTTCATTCTCTTCATCTTCTAGGTCTTCTTTAGCCTTGATGTTATCACTCTTATCCTCACCTTCCTTGATGGGCTCAGGATTTCCTTCTTGTTTTCCATCATTTTCTTGGCTAGAGATCATTGTCAACGCTCCTTTTGAGTGAAGATCATGAAGTTTATCCCATATGCCTTTTGCTGTGAACATTTTTCAAAATTGGCCTTCATAGAATTTGGTAGCCCATTTAAGATTGCCTTCATCACTTTTGCATTGTACTCCTTGGATTCTCCATTCATCATGTTATCAGTAATTACTGATTCCCATACTTCAACGCCTTGAGTCTTTAAGAAATTCCTCATTCTTGCCTCCCATATATCAAAGTTTCCATTGAACAATGGAGCCTTCACGAATTGATTGACTTCAATTTCGGTGGTTGAGGGAGACACATCTTTAGGAGGATTGGAGACTTTCTTCCTTGGCTTTGCCATTGGTGTTCTAATGATCAACCTTCAAGTTGTTAGGCTTTGAGTGAAGGTCCTAGCTCTGATATCAATTGTTGGAAATACTAAGAGGGGGGTGAATCAGTATTTCTTTTCAATTGTTATTTTTACCAGTTAGATCATTTATAATTAGAACACAAAATTAACACTAAGAATAAATACTTTTATTAATCTCAATAAATCAAGTACAATATTTGTGTAGGGCTCCAACCCTAGATGAAGACACCAATATTCAATCTCCCAGGCTCCAACCTGTAATATGCCAAGCACCGACTTGGACTTCAAAGACTCCAACCTTGTCAATTTTGAGGCACCAACCTCAAGGGCTCCAACCTTATATCTGGTTCAGGCTCCGACCTGGTTTCTTGAGGACTCCGATCCTCTAGGGCTCCAACCCTATGCTCCAAGGCACCAACCCTATCCTCCAAGGTACCAACCTTGTTTTTTGAGGCTCCAACCCTTAGCTTTACTTTGTCATGATATGTTTAGTTGTACTTCACGACGCCCAATGTCTTTTTCAGCAAGCCCTGCCAATCTTCAACAATGGCTTCACTTAGTCTCCACGTCCCGTCATCAATGACAACCTTGTTCTCTTAGAAGGTGTCACCACTGCTCTTCATTATACCCAAAACAAGTTTCTTAAGGTTACATCATAAGGGCCTTCAACATTGCATCATGGAGTCTTCAATAATGTCTCCAAGTGGCTCCAATTCAGCTGCTACAAGATAGTTCTAACAAGGTCTTCAAGAGGTTGTTGAGGGCTGCTCTTCAATCAACCTTTTCTGCTCCAAAAACTGCCCCTCAAAAGGTAAGGTCAACAAGGCCAACAAGTCTGCTTCAACAAGGCTTCTTCAAGAGTACTTCTAAATTGGCTTCAATGGTATTCTAACAAGGCTGCTCCAAGCTTCAACAATGCTCCACTAGATCTGCCCAAAAAGGAGTCTTCAATGATGCTTTAAGATTGCCTTCACAAGGTTGTTGTAGACTTCAACAAATCTTCATAAATGATTCAACAATGTTCCAGACATTACTTCTATAGTTTGAGATAAAAGTCTCTTTTCACACTACTGGTCCATCCTTAAATGTTGCCCAAACAGACATACCTTCAAGGACACTATTGTCTGAGCTTCTCTACACAAGAACTGCTACAGGGCTGTTGTATAACTCAGCTTCTTCAACAAGGATTTGAGCTCTAAATGATGACTGTTCCAATGTATCACTGCTCCACAGAAATCCGCACTTCTTCAGTTCAATCCGAGCTCTTAAACACAGTTCCAATTTGCTGCAAGATTGTCCAAGGTGTAGTGCTCCAAATTTTGTTCACACTTACGAGGTCTTCGCAAAGAAGAATGTAACAGGACTGCAGGTTCGAGCACAGAGAGAGAAAAATATGTTTCCAAAGGACTGAAAAAGATTCTACTTCAGGTTCGAGAATGTCTCCACAATTCTGCAATTAGAAAATTTTCTCCAAGTCTCTTTTGTAGCTATAGAAGGCGAGTATTTTTCTTTTGAATTGTGTCCTTGATCGCCTTATCTTTCTCGTCCAAAACAAAGATATATCTGCACTGTTCCACAAACATATACTGCCTCAGATCCACATGATTTCGCAGAGATGCAATGCCTCAAACTTCAGACCTTTTCTGCTTTAAATAACGAGTTATTTTGCCCCAAAAGAATGAGCTTTCACGCCTCAAAATGCAAGCTTATCTACAGGTCTGTAATATAATTTGCACAAAAATATTTTGACATGTCCAGAACTGTGGTTCCACACAATTCTGAAATACAGTGGCTCTCCACAGGTTCAAGAATACACTACTACAGGTCCACAAGAAATATATCCACAATTCTGGAGTGTAAACATAGGTTTAATACATATGCTATAGATCCACACAGTTCTGGGTGTAATCGCTTTCCACAGGTATGCCGAGCAGTTTCCTTCCACAAAGTCGAGAACCAAACCAGACAAAAAACATCAACGCTTTTCTGCTCTTTTTCCCTCTCTTTTTATCTTCTTTGTTGGGCTATTTCCTTCCTGCGGCTGTCTTTGAATATCTCACCGAAATATGATGGTTAAAATGAGGAGTACGAATTTCTATTTATAGTGATTTTGTTTTCCAAATGAAGGGACACGTCTTCTGGCAGCAGGCCGACTTGAGAGGCCTAGCACAGGTCGGCTCAAGGACTAGATTAATATTCCTAACTTCAAAAATTAATATCTCCCAAACTATTTGGAGTTTCGTGCCAAGTAAGAGCTCATTGGAAAGCTAAAAGTATGCTCTAAAGGGTGGTGAAGGTCTCATAGAGAAATTCTGCCTCTAAGGCAGTAAAAACTATTTTTTAATGTGACTGGTCATTTATTGAGTGCAGAAATGGAGGCAGGGCAGAATGCCTTTGAGTGTAGGGCTTCTTCATGGTTTGATTTCTTCGTTGATTGTCTTCATAATCATGTCCTAGCCTTCTTCAACATAGGATCACCATCATCATGTCCTTGCCTTCTTCAACATAGGGTCACTAGTGCAGAGATACTTCATCAATCAAATGCAACATCATTATGTAGTCTTCATCATAAGGACATCAAGCTTCACATCATTGGAGATTTGTCATGTCATTATCAAATTATCAGAGGTAGGGCATGTTATCATGTGGTGTTATCATCAAGATCAATGATATGGTAGTCTTCCATTATGATCATCAAGATACGTGATTGACACTTCATTTGTGTCTTGACATCTTAAACAAGAGTTGTAATCATCCTCTGGCATCTTCAAGAATATTTTCCATCCCGGCCACTGACATCAATGATTGACATCAATGACAACCTAGATTAAGATTAGTGGCAAGAAAAATCTAGTGAGGAAATATCCTCACTCCACAGGCAAATCTGGGCTCTGACCTCAGCTCAAATTGAGCTGTCCAAATTGGCTCTGCGTAGCTACCATGTCAACCTAGCACAGTCCCTTCTGCACTTAGTTCGAACTAGCTTCTCGTCAAGCTGTTTGGTTTGCTGCTCTCTGGGAAAATGTCTCTCCTGGCTTCTGGAACATCAATCTAGCTTTTGGCACTGAAACTTGACTTTTCCCCAGCAGATTCGAAATTGCCTCTAGAGGCTACTGCACTGCTGTGAGTCAGCCTCACTATGGCTCACTTGCCTCTCTGAAAATGCACTCACCGGATTTGGAATCCTTCCTCTGGCTTCACTGTCTCTGCCCCTCACTCACTGCTTCGATCTCACTAGCTTTCTCTCTAGAAACTGACTACTGCTACTCAGGAAATTGATCTACTCATGAAATCGAATTGCTCAAGTGTCTTCTCCATGGGCCCATCGACTTCTTATAATCCTCTGTTGGGACTCCAACTGCCAAGATTAAATCTTAATCGATGGCTAGGATTAACTTGAAGTCGATCCATGCGAGTTTCTAGAACATTCACACCTTGACTTAATTAATTATGATTAATTAACCATATTCCCTAAGTTTAGAGTTAAGAAATATTAAAAAACTTGTTAGTAATCTAATTAAGTCATTTCTAGGCGGAATTTCCAAAACTGATTTCTAGGTTTTGGAGATCTCCTATATTCTAGCCTTTCCACAAAATTTTGTGGCTAGAGAACATCCGATACTATAAAAACTAACACTCCCTCTTAGCGAGGAATGTGTTCTAGTGCTCTACTGCACATCCTGTAGTAGCACCCTGTCTCTGCATCATCTCCTGTCACGCTATTGATGTCTGGCTATTGCTACCCACCACCACTGCGCAACTCTGATATTCGTTGCATCTGTGTTGCTACTGACCTTGTTGAACTGTTGCCAATGTTGCATCTGCACTGCAACTCCCTCTCATCTGTTGCTGCTGCATCTGCAACATCTGCAACTGAAGAGCATCCAAAATACTATCTCTGATCACTGCTAGTATCTTCACTGTCACTGAATAATTTGCGTTGCTGTTGACTCTGCACTGTGCCAACTGCATTGCTGCCAATTCTGCACTGCGCTCCCCAGCATCTGAGTGCTACTAGTCTCCGCAACTGTCACTCTGGCATCTGATTGCATTAATTTTCACTGATCCATCCTGCTATCGAATACTGTGGGCCCCCGTAGCCAGGTAATGATCCATGAGGTGGACTCCTCAAGGACCTTGCCCAATCTCTGTAGTTTTGGGACTTTGATCTACTCATATTTTCAGTGTTGTTAAAATTGCGATAAAATCGCGATTTTTTTCGAAAAAATCGCCGAGGGCGCGGGCAGCGGGCTTTTAATAGGGAAAAATGAATTTTTTTTATGTCATTTGACTGTCGCCGCGCGGAGGAGGAGGAGAAGAGCTGAAGGGTTTGGGTCGACTTTGGGAGCGAATCCAAGTGTTTTTAGGAGAAATCCAAGACAAGATCACCAATTTGTCCATAAAAACGGTATGTAGATTAATTTTTTTTTGTTTTGCTTCTTTAAAAACTTTGTTTTTCATTGTTTTTAAAGAATTTTTTGTAATTTTTCATTGATTTGGGATGGGTAATTTGTTATGACTATGAGAACCAATTTTTTATTTTTATTTTTTCATTTTTTTTAAACATTGTTTATGTTTTTTGAATTTTCATTGTTTTTTGGCATTTGCCATTGGCATTTGGTTGGGTAACTTGGGTTTGGAAATTGGGATTTTGGAAATAATTAACTTGTAATTTTGTAAATGCTAAATTGTAATTTGTATTATGTAATCCTAAATTCCTATTTCCTAATCCTTATTTTTCCATAGGTTTGCAAATTCAAAATTCAAAAACAAACATGCCAAGGAAATTGGATCCTTTCTGGGAATATGGTGAACCTAAAGCTCCGAATGATAGACAAAACTTGTTTTGCAAGTTGTGTGGAAAGGAGATAAGCGGGGGGGTGTACAGGTTGAAGTTCCACCTTGCACAAATCCCTGGACGTGATGTGGGGCCCTGTATAAATACAAATCCTGAAATTATCCAAAGAGCCATGAGAGCATTGGGAGAATTAGAGCACACTAGAGAGGCCAAAGAAGAACTCAAAAGGCAACTAAAAAGGTCAGCTGAAGGAAGTGGGCCAAGTGGCACTGGTTCTACTGCAGCGTCAGTCAATTCGGTAGCTGCATCATCATTTTTTGTTCCTCGAACCACACCTGGTTCACAACCAACTATCGGTTCAATGCTAAAAAGAACTGAAAAAGAACAAGCTGATAGGTTGATGGCAAAATTTCTCCTCTGGAGTGATATTCCTTTCAGCATTGTAAGGAATAATCCATTTTTCCAACCTACTGTTGATGCTATTGCCAGTGTTGGCCCGGGTACAAAATCCCTTCTCTTCATGATTTCAGAGGCCGGATTCTTCAAGAGGAAAAGCGTGACTGCACCCAAAGATTGGAGGATTTTAGGGCATCATGGGCACAAACAGGATGCACTGTTATGTCAGATGGTTGGACTGACCAAAAGGGGAGAACCCTTATAAACTTCTTGGTTAGTTGTCCCAAGGGGACTATGTTTATCAAATCTATTGATGCAACTCATCAAATCAAAGATGCAAGAACTTTATGTGATTTGCTGGATGTGTTTATTTTGGAGGTGGGTGCAGAAAATGTTGTCCAAGTCATAATGGACAATGCTGCAAATTATGTTGCTGCTGGTAGAATGCTTATGGACAGGCATCCTACTTTATTTTGGACACCTTGTGCTGCCCATTGTATTGATTTGATGTTAGAGGACATAGGGAAAATTCCCTTTGTCAAAGATATTGTTGACTCATCAAAAAGCATCACAAAATTTATTTACAATCACACATCTGTGCTTAGCTTGATGAGAAAATGCACCAACAACAAAGAGTTGGTGCGCCCCGCCATTACACGGTTTGCGACGAGTTTCATATCTCTTCAATCCCTCTTGAATTCTATGTGGGATTTGAAGAGAATGTTTCTTTCAGAGGAGTGGCGTGCTTCGTCAATGAGCCGCAAACCAGAAGGAGAGGCCGTGTGCAGACTAGTTTCATACCAGGAAGACTTCTGGGCGGGAGTGCAGGAGGTGTGCGCTGTTACTGAACCTTTGGTAAAGGTTCTTCGGTTGGTTGATGGTGAGAAGCCCGCAATGGGCTATTTTTATGAAGCCATGGACAGGGCCAAAGAAGCCATTCGGTCCTACTATGATGATAAGGGAGATGATGGGTTTCAGAGACAACTCCTTCTATGGGAAGTGATTGATGAGCGATGGAACAACACACTCCATCGTCCCATTCATGCTGCTGGGCTTTTCCTGAACCTTGCATTTTCTTATGCATGTGGGTTTGATTTTGATGCTGAGGTCGTGGAAGGATTATTAACCTGTGTCCAGAAGATGGTGAGATCTCCAGAACAACGTATAGAGATCTCTAGACAAATTGAGACATATAAGATGTCAGGTGGCACATTTGGCTTTGAGATGGCTGTCACTGATAGGACGATTAAAATGCCAGGTATTTTTTAGTTTGTACTTTGTAACTTTGTTTCAAATTTCATTGTCTCTTCAAATTCCATTTTTTTCTTATGTTTATTTAAAATTTTATTTGTAATTTTGTTGTAGACGCATGGTGGAAGATGTATGGTGGCAGAGTACCCCTTTTGCAAAAGCTTGCCGTACGCATCCTCAGCCAAACATGCAACTCCTCAGGATGTGAGCGCAATTGGAGTGTATTTGAAAAAATACACAACAAGAAGCGCAATAGGTTAACACTTAAACATTTAAAATATTGCAAATTTCCAAATAAATTTTTGAATTCATTAAAGTTTTAAACAATATTTTTTTTATAATATTAATTATTAATTATTATTTCATGAACTTTGTACAGGTTGGAGTCCCATAGACTTAATGACATGGTCTATGTCTACTACAATCTTCGATTGTGGGTGAGACAACTAGAGAGGACACCTGATACGGAAGCCATCTCATTGGATGGGATTGACACCACTACTGAATGGAGGGTTGAGACCGAGAGGCCTCTCATGGATCCCACTGATGATTGGTTAGTGCAGGATGAGGGGGAGGAGGAGGGGGAGGAGGAGGAGCAGGAGGAGCAGGAGCAGGAGCAGGAGGAGGAGCAGGTGGAGGAGGAGGAGCAGGAGGAGGAGGTGACACCGCCTACCCGGGCTACCACTACCACCAGTAGAGGACGTGGTCTCGGTCTACCTCAGCCTCCTGTAGCTGCTACTACTAGTTCTTCAGCTTCTAGAGCACGTCAGACTCCACTGCCATTTCCACCAGCACAGGCACCAGCTTCTACATCTAGAGGGAAAGAGAAATTTGTGCCATTTTCTCGCAAGAGGGGCAGAGGAAATCAATAGGATTAGACTTTCATTTTATTGTATATGACATTATGACATGATGAGATACATTATCATATTTTTTGTTGATATTTTGAGGCTGAGTTGGGACTCAGGACTTACTATTCAGGACATGATTCAATGTTATGTGTGATTTTAGCGCTAGAAATGATATTAAACATCTTATATATTAGTTTTTTTATCATATTTATGTGTCAATGTATTTATTTTATGTTGTAGATGGTTTAGATATTAAAAAAATTGAAAAAAAATGAAAAAAAATGAATATTTTTGTGCCAAACGCTTTTTTCCCGCTTTTGCCGATTTTTTCCGCTTTATTCCCGGCGCCGATTTAATCCCGATCGTGCTTTTAACAACATTGCATATTTTTGCTGCTACCTTTGCGTGGCTACAACTACTGCAATAATGAGTCTAATCTCTCAGATCCTAAAACACTAGCTTCCATAGGGTTGTTCCCTCTGAAGCTACACTCCTTTGAGTCTCGATCCCCTAATGAGAAATCTCTCTGCTCCCTCCTGGCAACTTGCACTATCCTCTTGCACTGGAAACTGGACTACAAAGTTTTGCGCTAGGAATCTTCTAGCTAGAATTGCACCTGCATACTGCAACTGGGCAATTCGTACTACTTGTGTCACTGCATCTAGCTCTGCGTCTGTCTCCCGGGCACTGACTGCAACTATATCTACAACTGCCATCTAAATGATTGACAACGCCTGCTGACACTGAGTCTGCTACTATGATACTATGGGCCCCTGTAGCGAGGTGATGGTCCTACTGCAACAATCTAGAACTAATCTGACTGATCTCCTTGTTGCCATTGCGCAGGAGCCTATTGACACTGAATCTGCTACTATGATACTATGGGCCCCTGTAGCGAGGTGATGGTCCTACTGCAACAATCTGGAACTGATTTGACTGATTTTCTTATTGCCACTACACTAGACCCTGCCCATATGGCACACTGGAGTCTCATACTCCACCTAGATTTGGTGCCCCACTATCTCCTATCGAGCCTAGTCCTAGTCCCTGGCCGGGACCCTTGCTTTCTTTGCAACTCCCACTTCCTCCAGCACCTGTCTCCGACTACTAAAACTCAATTTGTTGCCCAGATCTGCATTGTGGCTAACTCGTATGACCTCCTCAGGCAATCTCATACGCCCATCCCTGCAGAGCTACAAAATTTGGATTTCAAAATTGGAGAAAATAAACCCGAAAATCTCCCTCTTTCCTGTTGCTCAGCTGCTGGATCTGCTACTCGCACTCCCTTTTGGAGTGAGAAGATCTGCTCACAACCACTGCCAATCTGCAACTGGAAAAATTAGATCTTTAAATCTCGAGATCCCCTGATAGAAATTTTCCCTCTACTGTGTGAGCTTTTCTCTCTTCCACCCATCGTTGGCTTTGTTCTAGTGAACTACTACAAAACCCTCTACATCTAGCTAGAGATCTGCCCAACGAAAAATCTGAGCTGCTCCCTCTACCTCTGGAATTACTCGATCTGGAAAATCGAATTTCTCTTCTTTGAAAAATCGAGTTTCCTCAAGTAACTCAGTCTCTTGGCAAAAGAATGCGCTATCCTTGGGAATTTCGGGCTGCTGCTCTTATTGAGCAGCGAAATTCCTTCTTTTCGCTTCTAAGCTCTCCGACTAATCAATTGCGCTCTGATACCATGTGAAAATTCCACAACCGGAATCCTATTGTAGCAACTGGAAATTATTCTTCTAATTGTTAATTTTGTTTAACAATTTATTTGTTGTTTCCTACGTCAAATACTGAATAAATCACACTGCAGCTTACACAAATAAAACTATGAAAGAATAACATTGGAAGAAATGCTAGCACACACACAAAAATAACACAATTATTTTTGGACAAATGTTTCCGGAAAAACCCAACTTGGGAAAACCGGTGGAGCAGCTGAGGGTTTTATTATTAATTAGCAGTGAAATAATTTGAGTGCCACTGGATGCCGAAACTGGAAATCCTACAGAGAAATACTGCCAAGAAAAATCTAGTGAGGAAATCTCCTCACTCCACAAGCAAATTCGGGATCTGACCTTAGCTCAAATTGAGTTGTCCAAACTGGCTCTGCGCAACTATTGCGTCACCCTAGCGCAGTCCCTTCTGCACTCTGTTCGAACTAGCCTCTCCTCAAGACGTCTGGTCTGCTGCTATTTGGGAAAATGTCTCTCTTTGCTTCCAAAACCTTTGTCCAGCTTCTGGCATTGAAACTCGCCTTTCCCCACCAGATTCCAAATTGCCGCTAGAGGCTATTGCGTTACTCTATGTCAGCCTCACTGTGGCTCACTTGCCTTTCTGCAAATGCACTCACCGGATCTAGAAACCTTCCTCCGGCTTCACTGTCTCTGCCCCTTACTGCTTCGATCTCACTAGCTCTCTCTTCGACAACTGACTGCTACTACTCAAGAAATCGATCTACTCATGAAAACGAACTGCTCAAGTGTCTTCTCCATGTACCCATCGACTTCTTCTTATAATCCTTTGCTGGGACTCTAATGGCCAAGATTAAATCTTAATTGATGGATAGGATTAACTTGAAGTCGATCCGTGTGAGTTTCTAGAACATTCACACATTGACATAATTAATTCTGATTAATTAACCATATTCCCTAAGTTTAGACTTAGGAAATGTTACGGCTCAAACTAGTAGGGGACCTAAAGGGGATCCCTAAAGGACAAAAGCTAGACCAAGGGCAACAAATGGAGACTTATCTCATTGTCACCTCAGCTAAGGCTCCCTACTATTTATGGACTTTTGCTGATGGCAGGAGACCCGGTATATTATGGAGTCACTACTGAAGGATAAATCAATGAGTGGATGTGGAGTGACCCAAATGATTCCCTTTCTAGAAGAGGTTGAAGGATAGAGCTTTCTTGCTTTCTAAGCAAGGTACAATGTCTTCTAGGAGAGGAATGAGAGCATTTGAGGGTTAGGTTTAGGGGATATGAGTTGTGAAAGAATTTCCCAATCCCTAAAATCCTTATTGAAATTGGTATCCCAGATGGTTCTTGAAGAATTGTCTTTTCAAAGGAATGGGACCACACGGGATCAAGTGGATCCAGTTTAGTGTAGGGGAGAAGAGTATGGCAACCAATGATGTCCCTAGCCTAGACAAGGTATGGAAATGGATCAAAGAAAGAATATCCACTTTAAAGTTTGAATTGATCCAATAAGGTACTAGCCTTTGGCAATGCTAGGGAAAAGTTTGGTCCTGAACCTAGGGCTTGGCTTTTCTCACAACTCCACCGTCGAAATGGCCTCAAATTTGGAGGAGGTCTTCAGGAAACAACAGCGCAAGAGACCCTCAGAGATCGAACTTTTTGGTGGGGTAGTTTGCCAAGAAAATGATGCCCTAGGTGACCCAACTTAGCTAGAACTTGGAAAAGGTGAAAATATATGATTTTAGGTGACCACCTCTTGGTAGATCAGTGCCTTAGTCTTGGGAGAATGGAGTCTATGATGAATATGGGTGACGATATTTGATTCCCAGTCGTGGAGGCCTCAAGACCACTTTGCTAGCCCTTTAAGTCAAAGAGAAGCAATCTTGCAGCTTTTATGCTTCGATGTGCAAAGGAGATGGCTTGTCAAGGTCAATTTGTTGATAGAATCACCCCTAGGAAATTCCGTTCACATTACATGGTCCATACATTGAGAGATGCTATAATAGAGACAAAATTCCACAATTTAAAGTAGTAAATGCAAGCCCTAAAAATAGCGAAAATCTCAGTCCAATGTATATGACAAAGTAAAACAAGAATAACATTAAAAGCATGTACTTACATGTAACAGAATATATCCAACCATCCACAATTGACAAAAGAGAAGCTCCAAGATAACATAGACCAATATCCACACATCAAAATTCATCCATAAAGCTCCAATTCATTCTTTAGAAAAAGAGTGAATTCTCAAGAGAGAGAAAAGATCCAATCCAAAGTGATGATGAGATAAATAACTCATCTCACTTGTATTTATACACTAATGAGGAGTTCAAATTATCCTCCTTGGCCTACATAAGCCCGAAAAATAAAATAATGATCTAATAATCCAACTTTTGGTGACAAGCCCACCAAACTAGCTTGTAAATGAAAGAATAAGCATCTCAAAAGGTCAAATAATAATTTATGTATGTTGTAGGGCCCTCTAAGAGGCCTAATGAGGTCCATGGGTGCCATAATGAAGAGCAGAACCCTCAAAAGTAGTGGACAAGGGTTTGGCCCCTTGTAATAACTTGTGGGCTCCAAATGACATGTGGGGCACACAAGTGTCCTCATGGGTCTCCAAACAAATCGAAGATGCTTGTAGATCGCCTGCAAGGGCTACGATGATGGTGTAGGTGATGCCACATCATCGTGCAAGTCCTGGATCATCTGCCAAGTGTATGGTGCAAAATTGGGGCCAGTTGGGCATGATAGATCACGTGCATCTTCCTCGTCCAATAAGTGAACCATGAACAATATTTGAATGGCTGTGGGGATTCATGGAGTGTTGTCTGCTACTGTGGAGGCCTATGGCTCTCAACGCACACCCTACATGTGCCAATGTTGCCCCCTGGAGGATTAGGATCCTGTATAGGGAGACCAAACCCAAGATGGAGACCATCTGCAATCCTGCATAAGATCCAATGCGTCCCCTAGCCTTCCAGTACAAGAAGTCATTAAAGAAATAGAGTAAATGAACTTACCAATCATGGACCATAGGTGGGGACTTCATAATGGCCTGCCCTTCCATAATGGGCTTCGGAATGTGCAAATGTCTCCTACATCCAAATGGGGTTAACCAAGAATGCTATTAGGTGGTTTCTACTTCTAAAGGGGATAATTTATTCAAGGTACATCCTTCAAAAGGTGGTGGCATGTGACAGATAGGTGAATGAAGTAGGGGATGAGAAGGGGCAGTCTTGGGTCACATGCTGGGGTACAAGGGTAGCTAATAAGAGGGAAGTCCACACTTGGGTTTATAATGTATAAGAGGGAGCAATCGTGGTACATGAGGTGCCCTGACCTTGATTTTTCCAACCTTTTTTATATGTCTTTTGCCTCTTTATGATTTTCCTTTGATTAACTGCTCGGGGTTCAAGGGGTAAGAACATGATGCATAAGATATAATAGTGTGTTGACCACTACGTGTCAACGACCCATAGCAGTACACCCCCTTTTTTCGCAAAAGGGATAGCGCATGATCGATGTGTCCGAGCCATCCAGCTATCTTCATTAGCCTGATCTTAATGTTATAATGTAAACCCATTCTGGATGTATATGATTTAAATAATCTCAACAGATCTGTGTCATGTATGTAATTGCCTAGGTAAACCTTCTTTTCTAGTGACGACCTACATTCTGGGAGGCTTTTTGTCTCACCGATCCATTCTAGGATAGTCGGCAGAGTTTTCCTTTAGTCTTACCCCAAAAACGAAATGGATTTTGTCATTGGGATCTTAGGCGAGTCCTAGTGTTCTAGATCAAGTCTATGTAAAAGTGATTTGGTTAGATTATTTTATTACAAATTGCTTGGTCTGTTGGATTATATTTGTGTCGCAGAAATGGGTAGTCTGTGAGGGTCTATTACGAATGGGTTTTCCCCCTTATGATGTAAAAAATATGAAAATAATGATGTAATGTGTCTTGAGGGTTGGAAACATAATTTATTCTCTCATAGGTTAATTAATTAAATTTTCTGGCCAAAATTAATTAAAATCCTAAGCCAGAAATTTAATTAATTCTAGATTCTAGGTGAATTTAAATTCTCCAAAGGCAAAATTCATTGGTCCTTAAAAAATTAAATTTTAAGAGGTCCAAGGACTAAGGAAAATTAATTATTTTGATAAATTTTAAGCCTTTGATCCCTGGGGTTAAGTCAAAGTCAAAATTTTGAGGAAATTAATTCAAAAATTTAATTTTTGAATTAATTAAAATGCATTTAATTGAAAATTTAAATTTCCTCAAGAATTTAAAATTTCGACGGATGAGATTAAAAGAAATTTTGATCCTCATCGATGGTCGAGATTGCTTTGACGAGGATCACTCGAACTAGTCGTTGGAGGATTTATCTTTAAATAAGAAGTCATTTGTCAGTCAATCTATCTGACCTTTGAGTCGTGTGCTAAGCGAAAAGCTCTTGTGTAAATTTTTTCGGATAATAAAGAAAGACTTCGGGGTTAATTTTTGCCAGTGTTACTCTTCATGGAAATACTGTAAGATGTGCTGTTTTCATGCATAATTTCCTTTTAGTCATTGATGATAGCTTCTGAAGAGTGATTTGAGTACAGGTATCTTGCTCAGTCGCTGGGGTTTAAGTGAATCTAAATTTTGAATGTAATAGCAGGTATCTCTATTTATCTGAATTTTTCTTATTATTTTGAATTTACTTTTGTTTTCTTTTTACATTTTTCAATTTTCATTTTTTTTTTTTTTATGATTTTGACTTTGATTTTTATTAAAATCTCAAAAATAAAAAATTTAAGAAATTTTAAAAATTCTAAAAGCAAATTTTAAACATTTAAAAATCCTAAAAAAAACGGTTCATTAAACATGACAAAAAATTTAATCGAAAGTAATTCACATTAAAATATTTTTTAAATTTTTATGTGGCCTCTGGCCCATTAATATTTTTAAAAAATTATTAAATCCTTCTGATTTATTTTGGTCACATAGATCATTTACCACATTAATCTTGTTTCATAAAACTTAGCACATCGAAATTTTTTCCTAAAGACTAATTAAACAGTCAATTTAAAATTCCTTCTTGGTGTCTTTTCGGGCTAAGGGTAAAATCTAAAAGAGAACTTTTGTGGTATTGACATTTTCCATTTCTCTGTAGTCAAACATGCTTAAAATTTTTGTATCTAAGAGTAAGGATTGACTATAGGAAAATGGTAAATTTTCCTAGATTTGGGTCACTAAGCATAAATCATTTTAATTCTAGGATTTTGAATTGATTAGCATTTAAATTGCATGGTTTTTAAAAGTATTTGGATCTCCAGAAATTTAATTGCTAGAACATTGTGCATCTATTGAAATTGATCGTTATTGCTTGAATTGTTTAATGCTCGTTACATGTTAGACATTTTGCGAATATTTTCAAGTAATTGTTAAAGTGCTCTGTCGTGGAATCATAATAGATTGCATATCTTTGTTTCCTAAGCTGAGTATTTTTTGAGCATTTGTTGATATTGATATTAAATTTCAAAGAAGTTTTTGTTTTCTTTGAGCTATAATTATATCAAAAATATTTGAAATAAGCTTGTGGTTTAATCATAATATTTTCAGAAGTTTTTTTTTAAGTCTTAATCCAATAAAGCGAACATTTCATTTTGGTAATTAAGGGCTTTTGTGACACAAATGTTTCTAATCCTCGAGTGTAGCTTCATCCCATCATCTGGTGCATTTGCATCTAGGATAGCTTTGCATAGGTAAAATTTACTTCCAAGCATAAGCTTAGTCGATAGAAAGATAGGTATCCATCCATCTTTGCTTGGGAAGCCTGCCTTTAATAGTACTTAAAACGGTGACCTTGCAGTCGTCAGAGCCACAACTCTCTGCAGCGCCAGAGGCACCGGGTATGTTAGTTTTTCAGGAGAGGTATCGTTAATCACACCTTAGTGTGCTTCACCTTATCTTCTCTCTGCCAATTACTACAAAATATTCAACCCAAAAAGGATCGAAGGATTCACATTTAAGTAGGCATTTAAACTAAAATTAACCAAGATTCTTGCATCCCACATTAGCTTTAGGATCTTCATTTCATATAAGATAGTCATTCATCTAAGCAACAATTTCTAATCGATTACTTGGTCTTAATTCCCTAGCAAGATCATTGACTCCATAAGGCATTGGTATCAATCGTTTAAAATTTAATTAAATCCTATAAGTCTTGCTAAATCTTAATCAAGTACTTGGTCACTTCACTGTGTCTCCGAACTGGTTGGTTCCCAACTAGTTCCTTTTCATTCCTCTTTCCATAGGGTCTACCCTCCCTTAGCCTGCTGTAGGGAGACAACTTAAACGGAGAGAATGGGGATCAAGGTGACAGCCCCCGATCTGAGCCATTGTCGTGGTGCCTAGACATCCTGTGCGACAACACAGTGAATACCCCCTTTTAAGGTAGGGCAGTTCATTGCCCACAAGGGGTTGGGACAATCATGGGTTCCTTTATGATGAAGGAGGTTCATAGAACCTATACGAACCAGGGTGATGGCTATGATGATGGGCAGATCTCATGTATTGCCTTTTGCCCATGTGCTAAATGTGTTTGTCCTGACCATATTTTGCATTTTGTGGTACATTTTCCTATTGAATGTGGCCAAATATGCTTTTATCTTTCTTTTTTAGCTACATCAACCTCCGAGGCAACATTCCGAGCCTGACCCAAGGTGTGGGCAAGGAGAAGGGGCGAGCTAACCCTATCTAGACCTAGTGGAGGAATGTGGACCCAGGTGGGAGAAATGATGAATGGAGTAATAATGAGTGGAAAGAGGGTAATATAAGCAGATAAGGAGCGGGACAACGCAACCAAAATTAGGGTTTCCCATGAAATACGATCCCTAAAGCCAATGGTCAGTAAAAGAGATCCCACGGGGCTAGAATGCAAGGTTAATATCCAAAAGGGGTATAGGGGGCAAGGGCACAAACCTAACCCATTCTTTCCACATCCCCCCATTACTCCATGCCTAGAATTGTCCATGATAAGCAAACTACAATACTCAATTACCAAATGACAAGGCATACCTTTAGGTTTGGGAGGCACACCTTCAAACATATGATCATGGCAGATGGGCGAGGGACCGCATGAATGGCTTAGGTGGTGGAGAAAAAGCACAATGAGCTAGTTGGTCGCTGCAAGGGCTTGCTAGCTGTCGGCTGAGGACCATCTTGGAGAAAAAAAATTCTCCTAGGGATATCACCCACAAAATGGTGGGTAACATCTAGCTCCAACTGGGACGTGATCTCTCGAAGAAGTGGGCGAAGCTACTCGAACGGGAGGTCACGAGAACTCCAACAATCTCTTGGTTACAATAGACCTCTCACTTGCACATATAATAGATGGAAAAACATGGTGCAACATGCTTTTGCGGCATCTCATGATTGCACATGCTATATGTCGGGCCATAAAATCAACAGAAAATAAAATATGTAGATATGCACCTATTTACCATTAGAAATATCATATGATGTTATTTTTAATGCGGAAATAAGCATGAAATGCATCCTACCCTAACACGTCTATGACGAAGCTATTATTAAGTGTAATCATAAAGCCAGTGCAACCAACATATCATCAAGTCAATATAAATATGCTTGCCTATATGATTACTCATGCAGCAAGTCCCAAAGCGAATGCAAACCCAAACACATGGAGGATGTTGTGGGCGGGAGGTGGGAAAATATGATGCCATATATGGATGATTATGTGAGAAGAGCTAAGAAAAGGATGTAATCTAGTCCATGAGATCTTTTCTTGCAACCAAAATTTTGAGATGTTAATAACCAAGCTTATAAACTTTCGATGGATGGCGACCTCCAACATATCACTTCCACCATTGTCCTTATTATTTACGTCATGTTAGTTTTTGTAGCATCGGATGTGTTCTAGCCACGAAATTTTGCGGAGAGGCTAGAATACATGATATCTCCAAAACCCAAAAATTGTTTCTGGAAATTCCGCCTAGAAGTGACTTAATTAGATTATTAGTCAGTTTTTAAATATTTCCTAAGTCTAAACTTAGGGAATATGACTAATTAATCAGAATTAATTAAGTTAAGGTGTGAATGTTTTAGAAACTCACACAGATCGACTTCAAATTAATCCTAGCCATTGATTAAGATCTAATCTTGGTTGTTGAAGCCTCAACAGAGGATTATAAGAAGAAGTCAATGGGGCTTGGAGAAATCACTTCAATAGTTCGATTTAATGAGCAGATTGATTTTCTGAGTAGCAACATTTAGTTGTTGGAGAGAGAGCCAGAGAAATCAAAGCAATGAGAGGGCAGGGACAGTGAAGCCGGAGGAATATTTCCTGATCCGGTGAGTGCATTTGCAGAGGTAGAGAAGCCATAGTGAGGTTGACGCAGAGAAACGCAATGGCCTCTAGAGGCAAAGTCTATTTGCTGGGGAGAAGCAGAATTTCAGTGCCAGAAGTTGGGCAAAGGTTCCAGAGGCTAGGAGACGTTTTCCTAGACAGTAGCTGGTCAGACGTTTTGAGAAGTTGTTCCAAGCTGAGAGCAACAACGATTGCGCAGAGGCAGTTTGGACGACTCAATTTGAGCTGAGGTCAGTGCCAGGATTTGCTTGTGGAGTGAGGAATTTCTCCTCACTAGATTTTTTTGCCAGTATTTCTCTGTAGGATTACCAATTTGGGCATCCAGTTGTACTCAGATTATTTCACTGCTATATAATAATAAAACCCTCAACTGTTGCTCTGGTTTTCCCGAGTTGGGTTTTCCCAGGGTCATTGGTTCAAAAATAACTATCATTTTATGTGTGTGCGCTAGTATTTCTTCCAGTGTTTATTTCTTTCGCAGTTTATTTGTGTAGGTTGCAATGTGATTGATTCAGTATTTCATGTAGTAAACAATAAATAAATTGTTAAGGATTAATTTAACAATTAGGAGATTATTTCCAGTTGCTGCAATAGGAATCAGGTCTTTGATTTTTCACACGTCATGGCTTATGGCCTGCATCTGGTTATGATTAGTAGGAAAGGGAGGCTAACGAAATGGAGAAACACAAGTAGGTTGCACATGATGATTACATTGGATAGGGTAGACTATGGAGTGATCAAAACCTTGAGGGTGCGTCCAAGGAGGAAATGTATAATCAATGATGGGTTTTTCCTTGACACAATTCTCGGAAGGGGGAAAGGGCTTATAGTTACTTGAAATCATATCACCACGGGTGAGGGAATCATTTGACGAAGACCCAAGATGATGACCGATAGGAAAAAGGGAGAAAGAAGTATTGTATTCAACGGGTTTTGCTTTGCCAAAATCATAATCTAAAGGCTCAAGTGATTTGAACATAGAATCATACTCAGGAGAAGTGGCAGCCTTATCAATTTCCTTAGTATCAAAGATTGGGTCCCTCCTAAAAGGAAAATTGATCACTTCCAACTGCCCCTCTTTATGCAAAGGCAAATGAAGGTTCTCCTTCCCAAGGATATCAATGGGTATGTCATCATAAATAGTGCCTGAGGGGAAGGGAAAAGCAATCTCATCCTCACTCTCCTTGCCGGTGTCGTAAATGGGAGCACAATCAAATTGAGGATCAACACTTTCCCATTTCTCCTTTTCAATGTGGAAATAATCTTCAATATCATCTTCCAAGGGGCTAATGGGATCATCTTTCTCAGGGTTTTCAAAATAGGATTCATAGGGAGTAATATCCTTGAGAAAGGTAAGGTTGGTCCCACTTTCACTTTCCATAAACTCATCCTTCCCAACACGTGTCCTCAAAATCATCATTTTCATGATGTGGACCCAAGGAGGACACATCTTCATGCTTATTACCTAGATTCTTAATATCTTGGTGATGCTTGATGAAGGCTTCCTCGTGGATGCTTAATGCAGGGTGTACTTGAAAATGTCTAAGAAAGCCATCAATGAACTCTTTAATAGATGAGATACTCCTAGGTTCATGATCATGCAACCATGAGTTATGACCACTGAGAGATCCCATGAACAATAACATAAGGACATCTTGGTGAACAACCTTCTCTCTTGAAGCATGTGCATTAAATCTTTCTACGTGGTCAATTGCGGAGAGTGGATCACCATCAAACACGGGCACCCCACGTACCATCCTTCCTGTGACATGATTAGGATGCCCAGGGATGCTAGCAATGTCCAAAGTGGGAAATTTATCAAAGAAAGACAACCTATTTGAGGTATACATGAAAAATATGTAGGAGTCGCCAGGGTGAAATTAAAGATGCCTAGAAAAATGCTTGCTTCACCCTATAAGCATCAACCTTAAAGTTCAATGAAGAACTAGGGCTTCGTTTTTCCAATGGAGTCGCGAATAATGATATGTCTGTGTCAATATGTTGTATGTGGAACAAAACACACGTTTCGTGTCCCCAGCTTCGACACCAAAATGTTACCACTCAAACTAGCGGGGGACCTAGAGGGAAAATGCTAGGCCTAAGGCAACAAATGGAGACTTAGCCCACTGTCACCTTAGCTAAGGCTCCCTACTATTTACGGATTTTCACCGATGGGAGGAGACCAGGTATATTATGGAGTCACTAATGAAGAATAAATCATTAAGTGGATGTGGAGTGACCCAAATGATTCCCTTTCCAAAAGAGGTTGAAGGATAGAGCTTGCTTGCTTTCTAAGCAAGGTACAATGTCTTCTAGGAGATGAATGGGAGTTTTTGAGGGTTAGGTTTAGGAGATATGAGTCGTGAAAGAATTTCCCAATCCCTAAAATCCTTATTGAAATTGGTATCCCAGATGGTTCTTGAAGAATTGTCTTTTCAAAGGAACGGGACCACACGGGACCAAGTGGACCCAGTCTAGGGTAGGGGAGAAGAGTATGGAAACCAATGATGTCCCTATCCTAGACAAGGTATGGAAATGGATCAAAGAAAGAATATCCACTTTAAGGTTTAAATTGATCCAATAAGGTACTAGCCTTTGGGGATGCCAGGGCAAAGTTTGATCCTGAAGCTAGGGCTTGGATTTTCTCACAACTCCACCATTGAAATGGCCTCAAATTTGGAAGAGGTCTTGAGGAAATACCAATGTAGGAGACCCTAAGAGATCAAACTTTTTGGAGGGGTAGTTTGTGGGGAAAATGATGTCCTAGGTGAACCAATGTGGCTAGACCTGGGAAAAGGTGACAAAATATGATTTTAGGTGATCACCTCTTAGTAGATCAGTGCATTAGTCTTGGGAGAATGGATTCTATGATGAATATGAGTGAGGATCATTGATTCCCAGTCAAGGAAGCCTCAAAACCACTTTGCTAGCCCTTTAGGTCAAAAAGAAGCAATCTTGCAGCTTTTATGCTTCCATGTGCAAAGGAGATGGCTTGTCAAGGTCAATTTGTTGATAGAATTAACCCTAGGAAATTCCGTTCACATTACATGGCCCATACATTGAGAGATGTTATAATAGAGACAAAATTCCACAATTTAAAGCAGTAAATGCATGCAACAATTAGCCCTAAAAATAATGAAAATCCCAGTCCAATGTATATGACAAAGTGAAACAAGAATTAAATTAAAATCATGTACTTACATGTAACAAAATATATCCAACCATCCACAATTGACAAAAGGGAAACTCCAAGATAAGATAAACCAATATCCACACATCAAAATTCATCCATAAAGCTCCAATTCATCCTCTAGAAAAAGTGTGAAATTCTCAAGAGAGAGAAAAGATCCAATCCAAAGTGATGATGAGATAATGAACTCATATCACTTGTATTTATATACTAATGAGGAGTTCGAATTAGCCTCCTTGGCCTACATAAGCCCCAAAAATAAAATAATGTTATAATAATCCAACTTTTGGTGACAAACCCATCAAACTAGCTCATAAATGAAAGAATAAGCCTCTCAAGAGGTCAAATAATAATCTATGCATGTTGTAGGGCCCTCTAAGAGGCCTAATGAGGTCCATGGGTACCATAATGAAGAGTAGGACCTTCAAAAGCAGTGGAAAAGGGGTTGGCCCCTTGTAATAACTTGTGGTGTTCCAAATGACATGTGGGGGCACACAAGTGTCCTCATGGGTCTCCAAAGAAATCGAAGATGACTGTAGATCGCTTGCAAGGGCTAGGATGATGTTGTAGGCGATGCCACATCATCGTGCAAGTCCTGGATCATTTGCCAAGTGTATGGTGCAAAATTGGGGCCAGTTGGGCATGATGGATTAGGTGCATCTTCCTTGTCCAATAAGTGAACCACGAACAATCTCTGAATGGTTGTGGGGATCCATGGAGTGTTGTCTGCTGCTGTGGAGGCCCATGGATCTCAACGCACACCCGACATGTGCCAATGTATCCCCTTGGAGGATTAGGATGCCATATAGGGAGACCAAATCCAAGATGGAGACCATTTGCAATCCTACATAAGATCCAATGCGTCCCCTAGCCTTCCAGTAAAAGAAGTCATTAAAGAAATCAAGTAAATGATCTTACCATTCATGGACCACAGGTGGGGACTTCATAATGGCCTGCCCTTCCATAATGGGCTTCGGGATGTGCCAATGTCTCCTAACTCCAAATGGGGTTAACCAAGAATCCTATTAGGTGGTTTCTACTTCTAAAGGGGATAATATATTCAAGGTACATCCTTCAAAAGGTGGTGGCATGTGACAGATAGGTGAATGAAGTAGGGGATGAGAAGGGGCAGCCTTGGGTCACATGTTGGGGTACAAGGGTAGCTAATAAGAGAGAAGCCCACACTTGGGTTTATAATGTATAGGAAGGAGGAATCGTAGTACATGAGGTGCCCTGGCATTGATTTTTTGACCCTTCTTTATATGCCTTTTGCCTCCTTATGATTTTTCTTTGATTAACTCCTCGGGGCTCAAGGGGTAAGAGCATGATGCATAATATATAGCAGTGAATACCCCCTTTTAAGTTAGGTGATTCATTGCCCACTAGGGGTTGGGACAATCATGGGTTCCTTTATGATGAAGGAGGTTCATAGAACCTATAGGAACCAGGGTGATGGCTATGATGATGGGTAGAGCTCATGTATTGCCTTTTGCCCATGTGCTAAATGTGTTTGTCCCGACCATATTTTGCATATTGTGGTACATTTTCCTGTTGAATGTGGCCAAATATGCTTTTATCTTTCTTTTTTAGCTACATCAACCTCTGAGGAAAAATTCCAAGCCTGACCCAAGGTGTGGGCAAGGGGAAGGGGTGAGCTAACCCTATCTAGACCTAGTGGAGGAATGTGGACCCAGGTGGGAGAAATGATGAATGGGGTAGTAATGAGTGGAAAGAGGGTAATATAAGCGGATAAGGGAGTGGAACCAGTGTTGCAGGAAGCGCCCCCCCCCGGATCCTAGGCCGGAATCGCGTCCCGTACGGAAGTGTTCCGGAAGCGCCAGCCGAAGCGCGATTCCATTTTTGCCGAAGCGCGATTCCTAGTTTTTTGAGCGATTCCTGGTTTTTAGGAAGCGTTGCCCCCGAAGCGCGCTTCGGAGGGCGCTTCGGGCCTCCGGAAGCGCCACGCTTCGGGCCTGGAAGCACACGCTTCACGAGCGCTTCCGGAAAAATCCGCGCGGGCAAGGAATGAAACTTCAATTTTTTTTAATTTTTTTTTAAAGTTAACTTAACTTGCAATGAGGGGGTGGGTTAGGGTGAGTTTAGGGTGAGTTTAGGTGAGGAATGAAAAGCATAAAGCTCCCATTCATTCCTCATTTTCTCACTTTGAGTTTATGAGAGTTGGAGAAGAGAAGAGAGGAGAGGAGAAGAGAAGAGAGGAAAGGAGAGGAGAAGAGAGGAGAGCTTGGAGGAGTGAAGAAGGAGGAGCTAGGAGAAGGAGGAGGAGCTTGGAGCAAGAGCTTGGAGGACTTCATCTACAAGAGCTAAAGAGGTAAGTTCAAACCCCAAACTCCCTTGTTTTTTTGAAAAAAAAATTGTATTTTTCTCCTCCCTCTCCTACTCTTTCCCATTGTTTCTACTTGCTCCTTTATTTACAGGTTGTCCACCACCTATATCCATATTCCAAGATGGTGTTCTTTTGGCTTCTATGTATCATTCCACTCTTGGTTTTAATGATGGCAAGGGTGAGGAATAGAGGGGAAGAGGAAGGGGATGAACTTGGTCCTAATAGTAGTGACCCAATGTATGATGAGGAGGAAGGGTTTGAAGAGGAAGGGGATGAACTTGAAGGGGACACTGAAGCACAAGATGGGAAAGGTACATCAACACCCTTGTGGAACTATGTGACCAAACTTGATGGGGGAAAGGGTGGTGGATCTTACAAATTTGTGTGCCCTCATGGTTGTCATGGAGGAAAACCATATACGGGTTCATATACCCGTCTGAGGAGGCATCTTTGTGGGGTGCTGGACAGTGATGAAAAAAAGGGTTCTGTGGGGGTACAAATTTGCCCAAACATTTCAACTGAAGAAAGAAGAAAATACATCCAAATAGAGATGACTGCACAACAAAAAAACAAGAAACAAAAAACTCATTCTGAATCAAGTGCAACCTCTAAATTTGGTAGTTGCCCATCTCCTCATGGTACTTCTGCAACCTCTGGAGGTAGAAGAACAATAGGGGATTTCCTTAATGTTGCTGGGAGGGATGATGTGGATGGAAAGATAGTCCGTTTTCTTTGTGCTTGCGGTGTACCATTCAATGTGCTTCGCTCTCCCTATTGGCATGACATGGTAAAGGCCATCAGTGAAGCCCCAAAAGGATACAAGGCCCCCAACTATGAGAAAGCTAGAACAGTGTTATTAGAAAGAGAAAAAGCTAAGGTTCAAAGAGCTTTGACACGTTTTACACATGAGTGGGTGGATTCTGGGGTATCCATTGTATTAGATGGGTGGACAAATATTAGAAACCAACATTTGATAAATGTTCTTGGTGTTTCTTCTAGTGGTGCAGTATTTATTGCATGTCATGACTCCTCCTCCATCAGTGCAACTGCACAAAACATTGCAGATCTCCTATTGAAATCAATCAAAGATGTTGGTCCGAATAATGTGGTTCAAGTGATCACAGATAATGCAGCAAATTGTAAGGCAGCAGGAAAAATTATTGAGCGTACTCATCCACACATCTTTTGGTCTGGGTGCCTGGTTCACACATTGAACCTTTTGATGCATGATATTGTGAAACACAAAGATTGTGGGTGGATTGCTGAGGTTTACAGGAAAGGGAAGCAGCTCATTAAATTCATCACAGGGCATACAAGGGTAAACTACTTCTATGGCACTTACTCCAAGTTGCAATTGCTTAAAATTGCAAAGACAAGATTTGCTAGTTATTACCTCACCTTTAGGCGGCTAGTGAGGGTGAGACAAGCTTTAACTAATCTGGTGTGTGCTGAAACATGGGATGAAATTAACACTGACACAGATGGTGCTAATGTAGTCAAGGACACTGTTCTTGACAGTTACTTTTGGTCACAGGTTAAATATGTTTTGCAATTCACCAAACCAATTTATTACATGATCAAGTTTGCAGATTCAGATCGACCAGTAATTGGGGAGGTGTATGAGCAAATGGATAGCATGTTGGGGCAGATTAAAGACATTATTGAGCCTAGAGATACCACCTTGTACAATTATATTCGTGTAGAGGTGCAAAACCGATGGGAAATGCTAAATATTCCATTGCATGCATTAGCATATGTTTTGACACCTAAATACTATCATCCATCATGGCTTTCAACACTAGCACCTGGGGGGGGAAGCAGGAAAAAACCACACCAAGATAGAGAGGTTCACAAAAAATATATGGCTGCATTGAGTAGATTAATCCCTGATGATGAGGAGGCTGCATTGGTACGGAGATAGGTGAGCAACTATACGCTCAACACTGGTCCATTTGGGAGCATGCATTGTAATGACCCATCATTAATGTAGAGAGCACGAGAATATTAGCATGCATACGATGCATGCATATGATAGCTACATATGCATGTATCGCATGCACTGCACTATTAACTATATTCTAAGTTACCTAAAATATTAAATATCCTGACACTCCTTCATATAGAAAAGTCGCATTCAACCAGCAGCGCATAATTCTTAATACTTCATGATTAATGAGCGATTATCAATGATATTAAGTTTAAAAGTATAAAGTAAAGGAAAAGGGTTATAAAGAAAATAAATGTAAGGAATTATGTAAAGCCTAAAAAAATCAGGTTATATAATTATCTATTTAAGAAATTTTAAAATAAAGTATATATTATTAAAGGGATAATCTAAATCAAAATAAAGCATAGGACAAATAATTAAGCATATGACTTAAGACTTTAATTAAACATATAAAAAATTATAATCAAAGTGAAAAGGCACATGTTAAAATATCTTGAAGATGAAATTCGATTTTGCATGTTAAGAGGTGTCATTGAGAAAGAAGCGGTGGGCTCATAGGTGGAGGGAGCAACCACCGTCATTAAAGGGTACATAAGGAGAGGTCGAGGGCAGAGAAGGGGGGTGTTCTTGCCCTGTGAGTGTATTCGCTGTGAGGGTATTTGCTGTGAGTAGAAAGGAAACTGATGCGGGTGCCATAGGAGGAGGAAGGTGCTGTTGGAGGAGGAAGGAGAGGAAAATTACACATACTGGTTTGTGAGCCTTACTTGTTTTGAAGTTTCTGGGCACGGGGGAACGGTATGCATCGGTTGAGAAGCATACTGGGTCGAGTATCTAGGTATACTCGATTTGGCTGGGTGGTTTTGGTTATTCAGTAATGAGAAAGCGGGAGCAGTTTTGAAGCACCCTCACCGCAACAGCAGTAGCAAGCCAGGTAAGTATTTCTTCAAATCAATACTGGCTCTTTATTTAGCTAGGTCACTACATATGGTATCAGAGCAATCCGTTTAGTTTTTTTTTATTCAGTAATGTTTCAATTGAAGCTCCTCTTTTTCGAGTGCAGTAATTGACATGTCATATGAATTTGTTGGACTTTTTGAATGTTATTTTCAACCATCTTTGCTTGAGGAGAATAACACCTGAGATCTTTTAGTTGATTCTGCAATTGTGTCAGTAATGTTTCAACTTTCAAGGCTCTTTTTCTTGTGCAGTAAGCTTGATGTAATCTAAACTTCGCTGGAATTGCTAGAGATCATTTTATATCATTTTTGCTTGACAAGAATAAATCTGTGGTCACTCAGCTTTTAGTATATTCTGCATTGGTCTATTTCTCAGTTTATAAAAAAAAAAAAAAAAATATTACACACATCTCTGATGAGCACAAGGCACACAAATATTGAGATTGGATTAAGTCAATGTGCTATAGTAAGTCAAGGTGATAATTGTAGTTTTGATTTCTACCAGAATTCTGCAGTTACCTCTGTGAATTGCTTATACCTGGAAACCTTTTTCTTTTAATATATGGTTATGCCACTTAGCTTTTATCTAAAAATCTGTTGGAAATTAGATTCATCTTCTATCAAACGGAAATGTCCTTGAAAATTAGACATGTTCTTTACCTATCTTATTTTGGATCATGTTGAAAACATTTAAGGTGAATGTAACTTCATTAGGGGAATATTTTAATTTGATTTAAGTTTGTCAACATTTTCATTTCCCTGATATTTTACGAGTTTCCTAAGTCCTTACAGTCCCTGGGTGATGTAAGCACCTACATGATATTTGCAACATTGTATGATATACTTGAAATTATTCAAAAGACGTAGATTTAAAGCAGAGGCTACTTAAAGCTGTGAATTCCTTGATGATATGATATGGACTCCTTGATGCTGTGAATTCCTTGAGGATATGGACTTCCTGATGATGATAATATGGACGAGATTAACTCCTTGAAGAGTTGAACAAAAGGAGTTGACATATTCTCTAGAGATAAGTACCTTCTTGAATATTTTGATGTTATTCTCTTGTATTGGTATACTTTGCTTGGATGGATTCGTTTTTATTATTATTTATGCTCCTATGACAAACAATGGGTAATGATGTTTATATTCTTACAATCTTCTAGATATTCATTTTAATGTTTAGTCATCCTCCTTTATAATTACCAGGGGACTCACTCCTCTGTACCTGTCAACAGCGTAGATATTTCTCTTTGACTTCTCGACATAGGAGATGTATTTGAGTTTGTATAAATTATCCTATGAGACCTTTCTTCAAGTTGTATGAAAACTTCTGTAGGTGTTTTCTTAATAGTTTTTACTTCAGAAAATATATACAGTGGACAGATAACATTCAAAAGAGACCTCTAAAGAGTCACATATAATATCTTCCTTACTCAAAATTACCCCAAGTGACTGTGTACCTGTTAAAAGGTTCCATGAGCATAAATTCAACCCATAGGGCCAAGGTATTGAAAGAGTACTACTATTTAAACATAGAGCAATGTTCGGTGTATTATTGTTAAAGGAAATGTTCAGTTCAAAATATGTTTTCCAAACGTGTTGCATACCATACTTGAGCTAGGTATTTCAATCAAAGTATATATAAAAGAACACAACAAGTAACAGTATTGTTAAAAAGAAGGAATTGAGATTTGTCTTCGCTAATGACTATCCATATGATGCATTTTGTTACCAAGTAAGACAATAACCCAGTTAGTTGTTACTGGAGCAGACGCATTCAGATCAATGAAAGTTTGGAACATAACGGTATGTGTTCGTAAGATCAAAAATCAGGTATCAGTTAGCAATTTAAAGTCATGAGTTTTATGCACAAACAAATTCACGAAAGAATGATTATATTATGAATATGAAAGCTAATGACATGAATAGATTATGGCAAGGTATGTTATACTTTAGATAACATGTATGAAATATACATAAGCTATGTGTTTTTGAAAATATTAATGCACATGTTATAAATGCATGGACAAGTGTTTATGATTGCAGATAAAATCTCATTACCGAAATGACCACGTGATGACAAAAACTTCAGAACAATTAAGGCTCAAAGAGATTCCATGATAGGGTATTAACCCTGATTCTACTGGGAGGGGTGGAGGTGTTGCCCACCGTTTATCCTCCGAACCCTGGAGTCATGGGAGGACTGTGCGAGTCACGCTCCCCTAGACGTGTGATGATGACTGCCAGATGCCTACTAGGGATCAGGTCGGTATAGCCAACGCTGTCACCCTTGGAGTTTATGAATGGTAGGGTCAGTACAACTGACGCCATGGCATACTCCAGTAGAGGACGGATAGGATGGGAGCGGAAGAGATTAGGAAGGATAGGATGATGTAGTGATAGCCTGGGGGGGGGCCTGATGAAGTAGGACATGATCATTAAGTTATAAACCTAAAAGTATTCAAAACACCAATTTTATAGTGTTCTCACAAAAAAAAAAAAAAAAAAAAAATTTAACCTCAATACTCAATCCGAACAAGAATGTACTAATCACTATTATAAGTATTGAACTCTAACTTCGGGACGAAGTTTTCTGAAGGAGGGGTGTATGTAATGACCCATCATTAATGTAGAGAGCACGAGAATATTAGCATGCATACGATGCATGCATATGATAGCTACATATGCATGTATCGCATGCACTGCACTATTAACTATATTCTAAGTTACCTAAAATATTAAATATCCTGACACTCCTTCATATAGAAAAGTCGCATTCAACCAGCAGCGCATAATTCTTAATACTTCATGATTAATGAGCGATTATCAATGATATTAAGTTTAAAAGTATAAAGTAAAGGAAAAGGGTTATAAAGAAAATAAATGTAAGGAATTATGTAAAGCCTAAAAAAATCAGGTTATATAATTATCTATTTAAGAAATTTTAAAATAAAGTATATATTATTAAAGGGATAATCTAAATCAAAATAAAGCATAGGACAAATAATTAAGCATATGACTTAAGACTTTAATTAAACATATAAAAAATTATAATCAAAGTGAAAAGGCACATGTTAAAATATCTTGAAGATGAAATTCGATTTTGCATGTTAAGAGGTGTCATTGAGAAAGAAGCGGTGGGCTCATAGGTGGAGGGAGCAACCACCGTCATTAAAGGGTACATAAGGAGAGGTCGAGGGCAGAGAAGGGGGGTGTTCTTGCCCTGTGAGTGTATTCGCTGTGAGGGTATTTGCTGTGAGTAGAAAGGAAACTGATGCGGGTGCCATAGGAGGAGGAAGGTGCTGTTGGAGGAGGAAGGAGAGGAAAATTACACATACTGGTTTGTGAGCCTTACTTGTTTTGAAGTTTCTGGGCGCGGGGGAACGGTATGCATCGGTTGAGAAGCATACTGGGTCGAGTATCTAGGTATACTCGATTTGGCTGGGTGGTTTTGGTTATTCAGTAATGAGAAAGCGGGAGCAGTTTTGAAGAACCCTCACCGCAACAGCAGTAGCAAGCCAGGTAAGTATTTCTTCAAATCAATACTGGTTCTTTATTTAGCTAGGTCACTACATGCATGCAATTCAAGATCGAGAGCATTTTTCTGCTCTTGAGTGGTGGAACATGCATGGAGGGGGTACTCCACTTCTACAGAGTTTGGCATTGCGGGTGCTATCACAGGTGGTAAACACTTCTTCTGCAGAGAGGTGTTGGAGCTCTTATTCTTTCATCCACAGTGTTAAAAGGAACAGGTTGAATTTAGACCGGGCAGAGAGCTTGGTTTATGTTCATTACAACTTGCGATTGTTGTCCCATTACTGTGAAGATGCAAAGTCTAATAAAGACTTGTTGATTTGGGACAAGAATCCAGAGGAGCCCAATTTGGAGGATGGAGTGTTGCGACTAGAGCAATTAGAGGATGCTCTTATCCAGGTATGTCCATTGTGGTATGAATTTTCCAATTTTCCCTTATAAAGCATTTCTCTAATTCATGTTTTTAATTTTTTTGTTAACTAGTGTTTTTTTTTTTTTGCATGAATTTTTTGAGCGATTCTAGGATGATGATGACCATGTTGATATGCCACCACCCCCACCCCCATCTGGTCCCTTGGTTCCTAGGTTCCATGGTTCAACACCAACAGCAGGGGGTTCTTCTTCATCAGTTCCAGTGCCACGACTTACACAGGGACCATCTTCTTCATTGCCACCACGTGGAGGCCTGCCATCACGTTCTATTCGTGGTGGAAGGAGGAGAGATTAGTAGATATATTCACAATCTACTTCTTTTTGTCATAGATTACTCATTAGACTTGTAGACTTGTGAATTTGAATTTTGAACCTTTTTGGCTTGGCGGTGACCAAGTGACATATTTTGTAAACATTATTATGGACATGACAAATGTTGACAGTTGCTCACTTGCTAGATAAATCATAATATGCTCTATGTTTTATGTTTTATAATATGCTTAAATGTTTTATGTTTTATAATATGCTTAAAAATTTGATGTATGTTTGTAATAGCTAGAATATAGATGATTGTTGTACATACTAGTAACTACAATGGAATCATGGATGCCATATCTATCTTGATTTATGCAAAAATATGCATGTTTTCATGTCTTCTACAATTAATTTGGTATTTGGGATGTTTGTTTTGAGTATAAATGCAAAAAAATATAAATATATATATATATATATAGCAGACGCTTCCGCGGACGCTTCGCTTCCTAGATTTTTGGAAAATGACACTTCCGCGCTCCGCGCTTCCGCTTCGCTCCCGCTTCGTGCAACATTGAGTGGAACCATGCAACCAAAATCGGGGTTTCCCATGAAATACCACCCCTAAAGCCAAATGGTCAGTAAAAGAGATCCCACGAGGCTAGAATGCAAGGTTAATATCCAAAATGGGTCTAGGGGGCAAGGGCATAGACCTAAGCCATTCTTTCTGCCGAATCCCCCCATTAATCCATGCCCAGAAGTTTCCATGATAAGCAAACTACAATACTCAATTACCAAATGACAAGGCATACCTTTAGGTTCGAGAGGCCTACCTTCAAACATACAATCCTGGCAGATGGGTGAGGGACCACATGGTCGGCTCAGGTGGCAGAGAAAAGGCACAATGAGCTAGCTCGTGGCTGCAAGGGGCTATTTGTTTCCAACTGAGGACCATCTTGGAGAAAAAAAAATTTCCTAGGGATATCACCCACAAAATGGTAGGTAACAGGAAATATTTAAAAATTGGTTAATAATCTAATTAAGTCATTTCTAAGCATAATTTCCAGAAATGATTTATGGGTTTTGGAGATCTCCTGCGTTCTAGCCTTTCCACAAAATTTTGTGGCTAGAACACATCTGATGCTACAAGAACGAACAACGACCACCTAGGGCCTAGTGAGAATTGGCTAGGAAGGGATATTTTGGCTCTTGGAAAGTCTAAATATCTAGGGAGGAGACATTGCCACAAAATCATCCCCCTTTGGTAGGCATTCATTCCAATTTTATCCATAATTTTCCTTGCCCTAGTTGTTTGCCCTGGGAAAACCCTAGTTTTGGTTTAACTTCAACTTGGGGGCTTATTGAGGGTTCTATGCGCCTTAACCTTGCTAAAATACATTGTGGGAAACCCTTTCTCTCCACCTTGACCTTTGGCCATACCAACTCTCATCCTATTAATCAAGCCCTAGGCCTTGTGTTACACAAATTTGGCATCCCTAAGGAAAGTGAATTACCTTCACTCATTGATTGGAGCCTTGTACTTAAGTTGTATCTTTCACTTAGAAGCCTCTAGGTCATCTTACACCTTTATACCTAGAATATCCCTTATAGGTGACCTTATATCGAGACTCCTCCCATTGGTGAAAATCCATAAAGAGTAGGGGGTAATAGCTGTCGTGACAATGGGTTACTACATCATTGTTGTCACTTAGTCTAATGCTAGCTTTGTAGGGTGCCCCTCTCCAAGGCTTGCAAGATTTTGACCTCTTTAAAGGGGAAATTCTGATACAAATATAAAGTGGTAAATAGAGTCAACTTGTAAATGAGGTTTGGAGCAATTTGTAGGTGATTTAATTTGATTTTAAACATCGTGAGAACTTGACTTGTATACATATGACTTAGAGCAGATCTTTATCAATTCCATTCGGAAACTATTTCAAAAGTGGTGCCCCTTTGGAATGATTGTTCATCTTAACTTTGAGGACACTCCATTTTGAAGCCCCAAAACATGGGATTCTTGTGTAGCATGTTTCATGATCCATGTTGAGTATCTCAAACTCAGGTTATTGAGATAGCTTGGAGAAATGTGTATAGCAATTTGAATGGCCAAATATGCATAATCAAGCACACATCTACATGTGGAGGAGCGTTTGGGATGTTATTAGCTTGGTTAGTGGAAGGAAATCAACCCTTTGGAGGACTTTTTGGAATTTGGGAGCCCCTACTTGTCATCGCTTGTGGGAGTGATGGTGCCTTGATGGCTGCTTGCACGTCTTAAAGGATTTGTGACTGTGTTCTTGGGGTTTTGCTTGAGCAGTAAGAGGGATCTATTAATGGGGTAGGCTTTCTCATATGAGGCTTTGGGCATTAGGGTGTTGTGTGCCTGCCTTGAAGGAAGCTTTGAAAGAAAGTTGGCAAGATGTACATCATTGAAGGGCCTTTGGAGGTTGAATGCTATACCAACAACCCTCTCTACCCATGCATTTGTGGCGATGGGTCACTTTGTGAGGGCTTATGCCCCTTTATTGTTGTACATGTGGCGTGAATACCCCTAAATTGTATTGTTTTGGATTATTTGATTGATGAAGAGGTCCTTTTTCCCCTCCATAGGGTAGAATAGGGGGGTTTTAGCCGAGAGAAGTAATATTTTATTGTGAGGGAAGTTGAGCACCTCCTCTATATATAAAGATGCACTTCCTCTCATTTTGTCTTGGAGTTTTGGGGGAGAAATCCTATAGTTAGTCTAATATTTTCTGCACTTTTTACGTTGTAAATTGGTTATGAATGTTTCAAGTTGAGCGGACTTCTTGAAGCAAAATTTGGATGTGGAGTGTTTTGTTTTTGTGATGAATGACTCTATGGTTTTGATGGAATGCTTGGCTTTCAAAGTAAGTTATCATATGTTTATTTTTATGTTATGAAGATGAATGGTATCTTGATTTCATGGTTAAAAGGTTGAATTGGTAAGGGATCTTGGTTTAGCTCTCTTGTTTTGATCCCCTATTTAATTGACTTGGGGGAGGAATACCTAAGTTTAGCTCTTTCTCTTTTCATTTATCTCAAGAATTGAGTTTCCTAGGTGTTGACCTTGCCGCCTACACCTACCTACAGTTAGTGAGAAAAGCTTTTAACCCCACAAGGTGTGGTTGGTGGCAAGGAACCTAGAGAAGGGGTTGCCACCTATTCCCAACTCTATCTGTTTAAGCTATCTCCTAGACTAGCTATGGGGGTTGGTCCCTAAAGGAAAACTAAGTTAAAGATGTGAGGTTTCTAGGAAAATTGTTAAAGTGAAATAGATTACTTTTTAAGATTTATAAGCAAATGTGATATGCGCAATAACCATCAACAACCATTGATACATAAGATAAACATAACGCATATGAAAAGATAGAGCCTTTAAAGTATTACTCTAAAATGAAAAGATATTTTCTTAAAGTAAATGGAATGCTTTCAAATGGAAAGCAAAAGTAATCTTGAAAATGAAACAAGAAACTGTTAGCACAAGATATAATGATTCCTTTAAGATATATAAACCAATGATAAATCAAAGCATGCAAAAATATCTTGCCAAAATGAAAACAATTAGTAATCTACTTGGAGAATGTAAATGAGATGATTCTAGTCAATGTCTATCAAAGTAACTTGCCTTCAAACATTAAACAAGCATATAAGTAAACTTGAAATATATATTCAAATTGTAGACTAGTGCCTTCAAGTAAACAATAGCTTGCCCAAAATGAGATTAAGATACAAATGATAGAGAATTTAAATGTTAGACCAAGATACAAGATGAAATTAAATTTGCAACATAAAACAAGTAGTACTTGAAAATGAAATGCTCAACTTACAAGATACATCAATCATTCATGAGCATAATGACCATCAAAATGATAACATGAAATGGAGTTGCAAAAGTAAACAATATTCCAAGTACAAGAGAATTAAATTGTTGCAAAATTAAAGAGATTACAATGCTTGCATCAAAAGTGCTTCTTGAAATGATATTTGCATGTGAAACTTTAAACCATCAAGATAGCAAAAATTTGAGAACTTTGCAAGTAAAGTAAATGTGATGAAAAAGTGCTCTTGGTTTATTTTATTAGTTGAACTCTAAAAGCAAGATTGCAATTGAATTCTAATCCTCCGACCTCACCCTCGCCCAAAATATTTGGATCTCACAATGAGGAGTCAATAGAGGTAGAGGGTCCCTAAAAGTCTATTCAACCAACTTAAGTTGGAGGTAAGTTTTAGTGATGCTTGGGGCATGTAAAATCTCTAAAAGTAAATTAACAAAATGAAGGAACTAAACTTCAACTTGAAATATATTTGTTTGACATGAAATAAAATGTTGCTTTGTAAATTAGAATTTGCCCAAATACTTGATGCATGTAAAGTGTGCTCAATGGTGAAGCATAAGTAAACTTGGAACAATATTCAAGCCAAATAAAATCAAGTTAAAGGTGCTTGCATGCAAAAAATCTGAATTTGCTATGAAAGTAAATGAACTTAAAACTTGTAGCAAATCAAACTAAATAGCATGCAAAATGAGTGTAATGCATGGTTGTGTTAATTAGCCAATTAGATGAGATGCATGCAAGTGAAAAGAGATCAACAAATCAAACCAAAAGTCCTCTCCCAAAGCTAAAGAGATAGGGATTCCAATAGGTAAAATGTATGCTCCCAAAATCAGAAATTTTATTAGTTGTTACAAGAGGGAAAAGCCAATGAAGCCTCCTCCAAAACCCAAGGAAAGTCTTCACAATTGAGCTTTAAGCCATAGACCTTTCCTTGCTGAAAAATTTCTGCAATTTGAGGCCCAAAAAGGCTCAACAAAATTCAGATTTTATAGGAGGAGAAGAGAGGCTAAGCCTCTTCAATGCCCATGACCAAGAGAGAGAGAGAGAGAGAAACCCAAGATAAACTCAGCCTCACCCAAGAAGAACTCAGCCTTGCCCAAGAGGAACTCGGCCTAGAGATGGAAATAGTCTCGAAATTAGAGCCCCAAGGTCCTACATGCAAACTTGTAAGTAGTTTGGAGATGAATCCTGCAAGTTGCTGCAAGAAAACAAGTTAGAAATGGGCTACAAAACACAACAAGTATTAGCTCAATAAATTACAAAATAATCTACAAAAGGCTAAGCCAAAGAGTATGAGTAAACTCTCATCTTTGACTAGCCATGGTTTAGCTCTTTGAAATAGCAAGATATAAATAAATGAAGCATGATACTTGAAGAGTAAATTTTTAATTGATTTTGATGCAATAAATAAGAGCTTAAAACTTAAAGAAACCCCTGCAAGATAAATCGAAATTGATGAGACTTTGGAATTTAACACATGTGGGTTCTCCTTGAATATTTCAAGAGTGGGTTGGTTCCTCCGAGAACTTCCCCTCACGCTTGAAACTTGACCAAAGAAAGATTCTTCTACAAAACTTCACCAAAACCAATTAGATCCACATGAAATTAAATAAATGCAATGGAGAGAATTTCTAGAGATATATTTGACATCACTAAAATATTTTTCTTCCTAGAGCAATTAAACAATTCTTATGCTAATATGAGATAGCTGCATATCAACATAACTCGAAAGCATGAAAGAAATAATAGCATGAGGAAGTAAATAGAAACATAATAACAAACATGTCAAGAATTTACCATATGCAAGGAGAAGAACACCTCACAAGTAACCCCAAAGTCTGTTGTATTATATTGCAAATGCGTGTACAATCCAACAACGTGTCCTCAAGCCCAATAGCTCATATTACATGATACATATGAGAGCCCATGGCTCTATTATATAGAGAGTTTGGAGCAAATCCCAAGAAAGAGCAAGTCGAGTTCCAAGTGGAGATGAGAGAGACACCAAGGTAAATCGAATTCCATATGTGGTACTCAAGGAAAATCAAATTCTCCATGTGGTACAGTAAACAAATCCATGAGTGAACCAAAGCAATGAGATAACTCCAGTCAAACAATCCAAACTCGAACCAAGTGTTGCCACCTCAGATGATGATCCCAAAGAAGCTCAACGTAGGCCCCAAGGAAATGTGTGGTCCCTTCCAAGAGAAACTCGTAATTCTCCAAGTGAAGTGCTAAGTGTAGAAGCACTGGAGCTAATAGTGAGATAAGTCCCCACGAAATCCTCAATCCAAATATTCCATCGAATATTCCTTTAGTGCATGAGCTTCTCCAAATAATTCGATTTTCCACATAGGCAACTGTTGCATTAACTCCAAGAAATTCGATTTTATGAGATATTGGTGCATTTATGATGTAAGGTGCTCAGTCATCATCCACATGTCCTTTGACTCAACTCTTTGACTTAGGATAATTTCCAAGTCATTCTGTCACATGGAATAATTTATTTTTCTTTATTTAATTTATTTTTAGCCTAATTTATTGCCACATTTTCCACTAAACTTAGGAAAAGTGGGTTTTGGGGGTCCTAAACACATTTTTGACCCCTCAAAGTGTGTCATAGTAGAAAGTTGAGGGTGAGAGGTGTAAATTTTATTACTCATACCCCATACAACTTCTCTATACATCACTTATTACATTACAAATACAACTTTTATTACAATTTCCGCCCTGTGGAAAATCTAAAAAATTAAAAAATGACCACCTAGACCTAACCAAATTCCATGAAATTTTTTGTGTGATCTAGTATGGTAATAAACATTGACCCTAGACACTAGGACTCACCCAAGGCCTCACCATCAAGCCGTACTCTGGCTTTGGGGTATATTTGGAGGAAAAAACTCAATTAATTATTAAGTCCTAGTAGGGAGATGATAATTAACCAAGTGAAAAAAAAACCTCCCAGAGTAATACTCACTTGTTGGCAAGGTCCCAAGCTACCTAGGCCTGTTACATGACTCAAAACTCATCATACTAGCATCACTTATTACAATTCCCCATAGGGTGTGGAATCTGGGTACAACAAAAAATGATGAGAAGAAGAAGTAGACTTCTTTTTTTTTTTTGTTAACAAGAACGGTTAATGTATTTATTGCCAAAAGTGGAGCAAGCTCCTATTACAATCGAAAGTAGCTTCTAAAAACTGAGCAATGAGAATGAGCTGATGGTAGTCCCTTGTCCTAAGTTTAAATTCATAAGTTTTGTGAGTTCTTTGGCTATTCTTGTTTCCTGTCTTACATTTTATCTCTGGAAGAGAAAAATTTGCGACCTTTTCCTTATGTTTTTCTTTTTGCTGTTCCTTAAGTTTGTCGTTCCTTCTGCTATTGTTCGTACTGCTTGTGTTCCTTTGGCCTGTTGTTCCTTCAGTTGCTGTTCCTTCGGATGTTGTTCCTTCTGTTGTTGTTCCTTTGGCCTACTGTTCGTTCTACCGCTGTTCCTTCTGCTTGCTACTCCTTCTGGTGTTGTTCCTTCTGATGATATTCCTACTAATTGCTGTTCTTTCTGCTGCTGTTCCTTAATCTGCTTGTTGTTCCTTTTGCTTCCACTTTTGCTATTCCTTCGACTTGCTGTTCCTTCGGATGTTGTTCCTTCTTCTGTTGTTCCTTATACTGTTGTTCATTCTGGTTGTTGTTCCTTCTGCGGCTATTCCTTCTACCATCTGCTGCTGTACATTCTGGTGTTGTTTCTTCAGCTTGATAGTCCTTGTGCTTGTTGTTCCATCTGCTTGTTGCTTGGCGATCCTGAGTGTGACTTTCAAGGTACCAAATACCACTCTCTCTCTGAAAAGTAGATCTACCTTCTGTAGATTGTCTAAGGCAAAGGATGAATCGAGCAGGGTCCTCCATTAAGGCTAAGATTACCTTGAGTCAGCAGGCAACCTTTATTTGCCAGCGAGTCTGCTTGTTTGTTTAAATCCCGCAGAATATGGTATGAGTCGACTGTGTCGAAGTCTTTCAAAGTGTTTCGAATTCTCTACAAGGTTTTGTTTAAAGCTGGGTTACTAAAATAATCTTCGGAGTTTAAGAGCTTTATCAGAAGCTCCGAGTCTCCGAATATTTGGATTGTTTTGTATTCTAACTCCTTTGCAATCTAGCAAGCTTTTAGGAGGCTGTAACTCTCTGCTTGATTGTTCGAACTTATGCCTAGGCCCCAACTGAAACTGGTTTTTTTCGATCTATCTGGGGAAAGAATCAATCCCCCTGCGCCTGCAGTGCCTGGATTCCCCTTGGACGCTCCATCAAAGAAGATAGTGGCTTTTGGGGTCCCCTGCCACCACTTAAGAAAGTCACCTGTAGTGAGACGCAGGCGCCAAGTAGGATCTTTCATCGGTTTGTTGATTGAATCTTTCCTTTCTCCTGGCACGCAGGGTCCTAGCCACGCAGAGACTTCTGCAGATAATGTAAAGGCAAAAGCTGGTTTATCTATTATTTCCAACAAGAGAGCTTTTACTTTGGCAGCCACTTCCACTGATTTCGGGATCCTATTGTTAAAAACACACTCATTTCGAGCCAACCACACTTTCCACCAAAGGAATTTTGGAATAGCTTGCCAAATGTTTTTCCAACCTGCATTTTTAGTTTTTTTCTCAAGGTTTTGATCTGCCCAAGAGGTGTAGAGAGTAACAACTGAAATCTGAGGGGGTGGGTACGCTAAGTTCGTGGAGGACCATCTTCCAAACTTCTTGTGTGAAAACACAGTCAACCAATAAATGGTCAGAGGTTTCGATAGCAGAAGTGCATAGGTAGCATCTAAAGGGCCCGTGGAAGCCTCTTTTATTCAGATTTTCTCCTGTTAGTGCCTTTTTATGCATGAGTAACCAAGTGAAGAAATTCACCTTTGGAAGGCAAAAGGGAGACCAAACGGATTTCCAGAGCTTCGGTGTTAGCAAAGATGCATGTGTGGCTTGCAATGAGGAGAATCCTTGAGTTGCTGTATAAATTCTGGTTCTTCCCCACCCCCATTTATCTTTGGATGTCCGATGGACAGGGGCGAGGCCAGAAAGCGCTGCACAGAGCAAGTTTTTTTGTGTGTTCCAGAGGATCAGGAACCCCTGGGAAAGTCCATCCTGCCCAATTCCCTTTGCTGTCCCAAGAACATATGTCTACCAGCCGGAGAAGCCCTTTGTTCACTAGCTAGATCTTTAAATCGTTACAAGAATTTAGGGTGGCCAATGGGGCATTCCCTTGAATGGTGTCCTCCCAAAGTAATGTTCTCTGCCCATTACCCGATATTTTGTATAAATGCTGCTATATATGGTCGATGCTCCTTCTGACTAAATTCCATATTGTTGTTCCTGTTGGAGTAGAAGTAGTTGTGAGGTTTCTCAAGGAGCCTCCCTTTAGGTATTTCTTCCAGAGGATCTTGCTGGAAGGATGGTTTTTATCTGCATACAATTGCCATATGATTTTTCCACCAAGAGCCAGATTTGCTAAGCCTGGGTCCCATATCTGTAACCCACCTTGCTGGAGTGGTCTATTCATGATATCCCATCTTACCAAGTGTAACTTGCTTTGATTGCCCTTGCCTCCATTCCATAGGAAGTCCCGAAGGAGTTTGGAGATCTGTTCCGAGATAGACTTAGGAGCTAGCAGAAGGGAGGACTGGAAGATAGACTTAGGAGCTAGACTTAGCCTCCCCAATGTGCTATTTTTGCTTTTATCTTACTAATTACTTCAGTCCATACAGAGGGAGGGCTTGGTCCCAAGGTTAAGGGAAGGCCTAGATATTTGATCTTTTCCCACTTGTCATGCCCAGGGAATCCCAATATGCAGGCAATTCGAAGGATAGTTGGGTGATCTACATTCTAGCCATAAACCACACTTTTTCTTTTATTGATCAAGGCTCTTGTGATTAAACAGAAGTGTTGAAGGATTTCTTTGAAAGCCTTTGCTATCTTAATTGAGGCCCCTCCCAAAAGGAGAGAGTCATCCGCAAAGAGGGCGTGATTTATAGGGTCCACCCCTCTTGCTGCCTTGATACCTGGAATAGTGCCTACTTCCATTTCTGCTGTCAGCTTTCTGCTTAGGGATTCTGCCAACAAGATATAAAGAAAGGGTGACAATGGGCATCCTTGGCGGAGCCCTCTAGAAGCTTGGAAGAAGTCAGAAGGTCTGCCATTGACCAGGGGGGCTATCCAAGGTTTGTGTGTGCAGGGTTTTATCAAGTTGACAAAATCAGCACTAAAACCGAAGGAGAGGAGGATTTTATAGAGAAATGAGAGTTTAACTCGGTCAAAAGCATTTGACATATCCAACTTGATGAGCATACCTTTTTCCTTCCGAGAGTGGCTAGAGTGGAGGGCTTCTTGCACTTGGATCACATTGTCTATGAGGTGCCTTCCTTTGACAAAACCGCCCTGCAGAGGGGAGATCAGGTTCCCTAACAGAGGCTTGAGTCTATTGGCTAAGAGTTTGGCAAGGATCTTGTAGGAGGCATTGCATAGAGAGATTGGCCGGAATCTGTCGAAAGTCTCAGGGTTAACTTCTTTCAGGATAAGGGCAAGGAAGGTGGAGTTGGTGCACCCTCCCACTTTGGCTTTCTTTTGGAAGGCTTTTACCATTCTGAGAAGATCGAGTTTTATTACATTCCAGCAAGCTCTGTAGAAATGTATGGTGAAGCCGTCTAGCTCAAGTGCTTTATCCGACTGCATTGAACAAATGACATCAACTCTCTGTTTTTCCGAAAAAGGCTTCATTAACCCAGTGTTTACATTTGTAGTGACAAGAGGGGGGATGTTTGACAGAAAGTCGGCAGTCAGGTCGTCATCGGAAGAACCATCCTCCTGGAACAGATTCTAATAATGGGTTGTGGCTACCTGTTTTATGAGAGACTATCCTTTGATAACTTCCCCCTCCTTGATAGATATTTCGGAAATGTGATTCCGAGAGAGTCGTGCTCTGCATTGTCTATGAAAAAAACTGTGTTTCTGTCTCCAGCTTGGAGCTAGAGGCTGCGAGACTTAAGGCGCTAGTATTCCTCTTCTTGTCAAAAGGAAATAAAGGAATTGAATTGGGCGTTCTGTTCGGTGAGTAGCTGAGCTTTGGTGATTTCAGATCCTTCCATGCCTAATTGAATCTCAGCTAGAGCCTGAACTGTCTTTTGTCTATGACTCGTAGGAGTGAAAAGGGGTTTTTTTGCCCAGACTTTTAATGCAGACTTAGTGTGTTTGAGTTTCTGTTCCCACACGAAGCTGGGGGATCCTTCAACTAGTTGTGCCCAAACGTCAGCCACTATGTCCATAAAGCCCTCTCTCGATACCCAAAGAGGGTTGAATCTAAAGGGAATAGGGCCCAAGTCCTCCTCTTTCTCTATCAGCAACGAGATGGGGTTATGATCAGATGTTAATTTGGGCAGAATTTTTGAAGAGATTAAATGGTTCCCCTCTAGCAGAGTACTTTGAACTAGAAACCGGTCTAAACGGGTAGCAATGTTGGCATTACCAACTCTGTTGTTGGTCCAGGTATAATGACCTTTCTTAGGTTTGTGGTCCAGAAGGTCCCATTCGAGAATCAAAGACTCCACTGAGGCATGGAGGGGATCTTTACCCCTTACATCGCCTTTTTTCTCGTGTGGGTCTAGAGTGATGTTGAGATCCCTCGCCAGAATGATGTTTTGGAGGGCATAGATTTCTAGGAAGTCTGAGAGAGAATTCCAACAATCCTTCTTTTCCAAAAAATTAACAGGAACATAAAGATTGAAGAGAGCTAGAGAAATCTTACTTGGGAGGTGAAGAAGATCTGTATATATCCAGTGTTGGGTTGCAAAAGAGCTTTTAAGCTAGAACATATCCTCCGAGCAAGGCCCCCTGAAGTACCTCTGGCGCTGACCGCTTTTCCTGAGTTCTTTTTCCATTTGGTTCGACTTAAAGATAGAAGAGCATCTTCTTCTATCTTTGTCTCTTGGAGCAGGAGAATGTCTGAGGTTTCCATTTTTAATAGGTCTTTTACTGCTTCAGCTTTCAGAGGGTTTCCCAGACCCTTGCAATTCCAAGAGACAATCTGCATTATTTACTAGAGGGGGGCGGTGCAGACCCACCCTTTGGGGGTCTGGTCCTTGTGTTCCTGCATAGTGACATTTCGATTGTGGACTGACTGCCCTGCATCTTTAATCGCTTCGCCTCTTCTTCTCTGATCTCCTTGTAAGACTTCCTTCCTGCCTTTTTGTTGGATTGCTCAAGAGGTTCATCTTCAGAAGAACCAGGGCTATCTATTAGCTTTTTCTTTTTGGTCATTTCTGCATAAGAGGGTGGGGAAGTGGCGCCTACTGGAGGGCCTTGATTTTCCTCTTAGATTTCTTCTATACCAGGGTTTCTGAAATGGCTTCTACAGACTGTTCCTGAGATCCTGAGTTTATTTTTGCGTTTGCTGTCTGTTCCATATTCTGTTGCACCTCTCCCTCTTCAAGTTCTGGTTGGTCTTCTGGAGGGTTTAAAGCAACAAAAGGATTTGTTGAGATGGTGGCATTTGCAGTGGCTTGATCTTCGGTTAAACTCTTCCCAGCAGAGGGTCCACCGGTCTCTAGATTCCCTCCTTTCCTTTTCGCTCTGGTGGTCTGTTTAGTTGTGGTAGTTTTTCTGGCTTGTGTCCACTGTTCACCCTTTTCTTTTTCATATTCTTCTTCAATTTTCTTCTTGCAGTTTTGAGCAAAATGACCATAGACATGACAATGTCGGCACTTGAAGGGGAGCTGTTCATAATCTAGTTCCTGAATGTGAGACCAGCCAGCTATGGTCAACTTGATCGCCTCAGGCAATCCTATCTCCAGATCGATTTCAACACATATTCTGGCACACGAATATTTTTCTCTCCTTTCAACCATGTCAATGTATTTTCCTAATTTGTTCCCGATTGTTTCCATAGATTCTGGGTTCCAACAATGAAGAGGAAGATGGGGTAGCCTTACCCAGACAGGGACAGCTGAGAAGAAGAAGTAGACTTTAAAAACTATGGTAATATGATAATATTTGATGGTACAAGTGTCCTTTGGTACATCCTTGGGCATGGAGTCTTCAGATAGTCATCAAGTGCCACTCCAGTGGTCAACACTCGGTAAACAAGGCTAGGAGACCTTGGTTTAGCTCTCTTATTTTTGTCCTAGATTCATGATTAATGAGGTGAGAAACCTTTTTTTAGCTCTCTCACCATTGTCTTGTGAATCTCATACATGATCTCTCTCTTTGACACTTTATCCATGATTTTTGGGCTTGCTTTTGGGCACATACCCACTTCATGTCTTGAAGTTTGTGCAAGGTGGTATTTCATCTACATGATACTTCCCCTCATATCCCGCTCACACAACTTTCAACTCAACTTTTGCCTATTAAACCCCCTCCCGAGTTCACCATTTTCCCATATCAGGTCCAAATTTCTTGGCATTTTCAGTCTTCAAAGTAATGATTAAACTTATGGCACAAGAAAATTTTGAAAAAAAATTAAAATCAAAATACAAAAAATTTGCATTAAAAAATACAAATCTAGATGATATATAAATGGTAGATCTCCTACAATCCACTAAAAATATATATATAAAGAGGGAAACTGATAGGCATTGCAAAACCTATCAAAAATTTGAAAAAAAAAAGGTGGAAATTATTATGCATGCTTGCAAATATATCATTAGCTGTGGGAATCAATTCCCACTCCACAATAAGTTGATGATGATAAATAAAAACACTCTCCCCCTGGAAAGATGAGGGAAAACTAATGGGAAAAAGGAAAACCTATAAAAAATCTAAAAAAAAACAAAAACAAAAAACATTGGAAATTGTTTCCCATTCCTGCTAATGCGTGCACAGTTGAGGGAAGTCAATTTCCTCTCCACAATAAAATAGTGATGTCAAATGAAAATGGTCTCTTCCTAATCCTTGGATCAAGGAAAAATGCTCTCTTCCTTCTTTGCTCTCCAAACCCTATGCTCTGTTTCCAAAATGACAGGAAAAACCAAAAAATCGCTTTATATGGGTCTGCCCTTAGCTTGGTGATATTTTTGGCTGTGGTGCGATAATATTGCGAGATTTAAGAGAATATCACAATATTTTCACCAAGGAAAATATCACGAAATTCTCAGCTGAGAATTTCGTTTCCAAAAAATATCATGAGATATCATGATATTGACTATATTCTTGCGATATTGGCAACATTGAGCATAACAATTTGTACAACAAGTGTAGATTTGGACAATGACATGCTATAGTGGAGCATTGACAAGGACTAAAAGGTTAATTTTTTGATTGACATGTACATTTGATATGATATATTTCTATTTTCATGTTCTATGGTGTTGTTTATGCCTATTAACTTGATGATGGCACATGTGCATTTATTTGGATCCATGATTATACACATGCGGCTAGTTATTATTATTGCATGTATATGTAATTTCAGATGATGCATGACTTACTCATCAAATTCCTGAAGTTACTTGAGTGGGTTTCCTATTTTGATTTTGAGCTTGATAGACCCAGGGCAGAAACATAGTGCTGCAAGGTTATAAGGCAAGTGAATTTCTAATTCCTTCATGGGTTACTATTCATTATATATGACCAATTAGGACCTTTTGATTCTTAGGAGTTGTAGAAGGCTGTTTGCTTGAAATGGCCCGTTGTTCTCCACGGCTTGTAATACCCGTAAATGTCAAGAAGAAACCATGGGAGCAAGAAAAGCCTCTGCACAACAGGTGGCATCCTGATATTCCTGCTGTTGCGGAAGTTGTAGAAGGAGAGCTTTTCAGAGTGGAGACAGTAGATTGGACTGGAGGAGCAATTGGAGATAATAGTTCCGCAGAAGATGTCAAATGCCTTGATCTCTCCACTGTGAGTTCAATTCTTATCATTTAATTGAGCCTTTTCATTATCTATGAACTTGCTTGGCAGTGTGTTCTATGCCTATAATTCTCATTTTTCACCATGGTTTCAGTAATTGGTGAAGGGATACTCCTGAAATGTGTCATGTTTCCAGGTGCACAACCTTAGTGGTCCTATTAAGATTGCAGATGCAAATGGCATATCTGCAAAGCCTGGTGATATTCTTGTGGTTGAAATCTGCAATTTGGGTCCTCTTCCTGGAGATGAATGGGGGTATACTGGGACATTTGACAGAGAAAATGGTGGTGGTTTTTTGACTGATCACTTTCCTTGTGCAACAAAAGCTATTTGGTACTTTGATGGAATATATGCCTACTCTCCTCACATTCCAGGTTCATAACCTGTCCTTTTCTTCCTTGTATATGTATATCTTCGAGTTGCTGCTATTGTACACTTGTTTGAACGGGCACTTGATAGTTCGTTGAATGAAAGAGAGTCATTTTTTTATATGTTGTGCAGGTGTTCGGTTCCCAGGCTTAACTCACCCTGGTCTAATTGGAACAGCACCGTCGAAGGAACTCCTTGATATATGGAATGCAAGGGAGGCAACCCTAGAAAAAAATGGCTCACATTCTATCAAACTCTGTGACGTTCTACATACACGACCCCTTGCAAACTTACCAATGGCAGAAGGTGCTGTCCTTGGAATGGTATAAATCTCTGGTCCATAATAAGGATTTTTTCCATCTTTATATTGTCTGTTAAGTTATTTTATCTCCAACTGAACTGCATATAATTCTCCAAAGTTTCTGATTATTTCCTTCTGAGCTCAATTAGTTAAAGGTAGGAATGTAACCCTGTGCTAAACAATTTGACTCAAGCCAAATAAAAATTTAAATGAGAAAAGAGAGCCTGGACCCAACATAAAGAAAAAAAATTGATGCTGAAAACACTAGCCAATATACCATCGTAGAAATTTGAGTGGACCCAAATTTCTTTATTTCCAGGATTTGTGCTTATCCTGGAAAGTGACAAGTTGTGCCTAGAAAAACCAAAGTTTGTAGATGCCTGACCTATTACCAGAATTCAGTAGTTTTCCATAGCTGCAATGATATGCATGTCATTCATAATTTGAGTATTTAACAAAATCCATTGTCAAAACAATTCATATATCACAACTGGAATACAAATAGTGAGAATTCCAACAACACTGACCATGCCAGTGCTAAACAGTAAGCAGAAATGGACATGCTTGTTCCATAATATAGAACTGTTGTAATATCCCCTTTTAATCTTTTAATAATTTTTTTGAGAATTTTTTCTATCTCAGATTTCTTTAGAAAATGTCCATACACAATTTTGCCAAAATTTAAATAAATTCCAATTAAAATTTGGAAAACTGGCAACCACAAATTTTCATTGAAAATGTCACAACAAAAACCCAGCCAATTCTATTTATTAAATTTCTAGAAAAATTACAAGCATGATTATTATTGAACCTGGTGGCAATACTAGGCTGGTTTCTCCTGGAAATTATTTTGGCTTCGAACAATAAATTTGCCCTCCAAAAGAATTTGGACCCTGCACAATAATTCAGCCTCCTTGATGATATTTCGTTTCCCCCTGTTGACCATGTACATGTCAACAGTCCAGGAAGCAGAGCATATAGCAGCAGACAAAATTTTTTGAGTCAATTTCATCATTGTAATCCTCGATCCTGCAAAATTATTTTAAATGATTCTAGTATGACTGTTAAGCCATGTAATAACACCTAGGTAAGTCTATGATTCTTCTCAAAGGGTTTCATCCTAGGGAGTTTTTTAACCTCTCCAAATTGTGAAAATTCCTTCAAATGTAGCAACTGGAAATATTTTTCCTCACTGATAAATTAATTATGCAGTGTATTTCGTTTACGACAAAATAATAAAATATACGCTGCAATTTCTTCACCAAATAAAATACTGCAGAAACAAAAATAGGAACTGAGAAATGCTAGCACACACGTAAAAATGACACAATTACTTTTGGACAAATATCCTCGGAAAAATCCAAAGTGTGAAAACTAGTGCAACAATTGAAGGTTTTATTATTATGCAACATCATAATTTCCGACTACAATAAAATGACACCAAACTGGTGTTTCTATCTAAGAGGAATATTGGCAAAAATATCTGAGGGTATTTACCCTCCTCCTCAAGCAATCCCGCAATAATCTGAGCCTCAGAATTGGCTCTAGAACACTTCTGCGTCACCGTCTGTGCTGCCTCTGCGCAGGCCCCACTCTTGCTACCCAAAAATTGCCTCTAGACGTCTAGCTTGTCACTGCCTTTGGAAGTGATTCTTCTGGCCTCCTCGAAATTTCCCCGACCACTGAAAGCTGAATCCACCTCTGCTCTGGCTGAATCGAACTGCTTAATTGAGTCTCTACGCAGCTCTTACGTAGCTTCCTGGGGAAATAATACAACCTCCTCTCACTGCTTCCCCAGAATTGGAACCTCCTCTGGAGAACCTTTGTGCTGCCCCTTTGTCACCTACTACTCGATCTACTGGCTCGATTTCTCCTGCTGTATTGCCTGCACTGCAAAATCGAACTGCCCAGATCATTGAGCATCTGTAACTGGTGTGTCCTCCATCTACCCATCGACTTCTCTTATAATCTCTAGTTGGGACTCCAATGGCCAAGATTAAAACATAATTGATGGATGAGATTATTTTTGAATCGATCTGTGTGACTTTTTAGATGATTCACATATTTCTCAACTAATACTGATTAATTAACCCCTTTTCCTAAGTTTAGACTTAGGAAATATTTAAAAATAGGCTAATAATCTAATTGAGGCACTTCTAGGTGGAATTTCCAGAAACAATTTATGGGTTATGGAGAACTCCTGTGTTTTAGCGTCTCCACAAAGTTTCGAGACTAGAACACCTCCGATGCTACAAAAACTAACACTCACTCTTAGCGAGGAAGGCGTTCTAGTGCTGCACTACTATTACAACACCCTGTCTCTATATCATCCTCTGTCATGTTGTTGATGTCTAGCCACTGTGACTGCCTGCCACTGCCCAACAACCACTGCGCAACACTGATGTTGCATCTGTGCTACTGCTATACTGTTGGTAACTCTGCATTTGCACTATAACTCCCTCTCATTTGTTGTTGCTGCAACTGCAACTGCTGCAACTGAGAAGCGTTCGAAATACTCTGTCCCTGCTACTGAAACGGGTTCTCCACCATACCCAACTCTTCTCTGAAATAGACAATCTTAGCTCTCCCTAGAGCTTTTGTGAGTATATCTTCAACCTGCTTATTTGTGGGAACATACTATAGCTGGATCGCTCCACGCTGCCCACAATCTCTGATGAAATGACACCGAATATCTATGTGTTTCGACCTGTCATGAAACATTGGATTCTCAGAGAGCTTGATGCAACTCTGATTATCACAATAGACATTGGTTGCCTGCATCCTCTACCTAAACAAGCTTATCAACAGCTTCTGAAACCATATAGCTTCACACGTAGCTGTTCTTGCTGCCATATACTCTGATTCTGTAGAGCTTAGTGCTACTAACTTCTGTTTTCTGCTGCACCAATAAACCATCCTTGATCCATCGCTAAAGCAATACCTAGAGGTACTTTTTCTGTCCACTGAATTGTTTCTGCCCATAGAAATCTGGGTAGATCCCGGTCATATAACATAGCCTTTGCATCTCCAATAATGGTTTTGTTTTTCCGCTCCGCTACACCATTCCGCTGTGGACTATATGGAGTTTTCCATTCTCTCTTGATGCCTTCCTTCGCACATAAATCTATGAAGTCCTTATCAATATATTCTCCACCATTATCTGAGTGAAGCACCTTGATCTTCTTCCTTGTCGCATTCTCCATGAGAGCTTTAAACTCTCTGAAATGATCGAAGACCTCATCTTTGGTCTTCAAGAAGTAGATCTAGGTTTTCCTGGAATGGTCATCAATAAAGGTGATGAAATATTCGGCATCGCTGAGAGCTCTAGTGGACATCGAGCCACAAATATCTGAATATATGAGTCCTAACACGCCATCAACTCTGTTGTCACTTCTTGGAAATGTTGCCTTAGCATACTTCCCAATTATGCATCCTCTACACACATCATCGTGTTCCGTGCCAAGTTTTGGAACCCATGTTACCGGTTCTCTGAGAATTCTGAGTGCTCCACGGTGTAAATGTCCCATTCTCCTATGCCATAACTCATTCAACTCCTTCCCATTGCTACTGTCATTTCCTATTAATGCCATTGGAGAATCAATCTATAAGCGGTACAATCTGTTAATTCGAACTCCAATCTGTCTTACCTTTTTCCAGCTTGGGTGTTTGACATACACCTTCTTGCCTACGAAGTGAATATCATACCCCTTATCATGTCACTGGGATACTGAAATCATGTTCATACCCAATTCTGGCACATGCAATACATCTGTAGGGTTGGTGCTTGCTCCTGATTCCCTCTAAAAATCTTTGGTACCTCTCCCTACTGGAGAACATTTCATTATGTTTCCCATAGTAATCTGGAAGTCCATGTGCTCCTCTTTGTAGCTAGAGAAATATTCTCTAACCCCTGTCGTGTGAGTTGATGCTCGACTATCTATATACCAGACTCCCTGTGAAGTTGATCCTGCCAAGCAAGCAAATTTGTCCTCCAATCTGGAAAAAAATTTGAAGTCTCCTGAATGTTACTTCTGTCCATGGTTATGTTGAAAATTTTATAGTGTGCTATTCCTCTTTTCCACCTCGACACTAGCTCTGCTCTGCTACAAAACCCTCTTCGTCCAACTAGAGATTTGCCCAACGAAGGTACTGAGCTTCTCCCTCTACCTCTAGAATCACTCGATCTGGAAGGATTGAATTTTTTTGCCCCTCTCAGAAAAATCGGTCTTTCCTCAAGCAACTCGGCCCCTTGGCAAAATACTGCGTTGCCTTTGGGAATTTCGGCCTGCTGCCTTTGCTGAGCAACAAAATTCCTTTCCTTCGTTTTCTTGAGCTCTTTGGCTGATCAACTATGCTCTAATACCATGTGAATTTTTTATCTATTGCAGCAACTGGAAATTATTCTTCTAACTGAAAATTTAATTATGTAGTTTATTTGCTATGGCAAACAACAAATAAAATCACAATTGCAATTTTCACCATAAAAATATTGCGGAAAAAATACTAAAAACTAAGAAATTCTAGCGCACACAAGAATTTTGACACGGTTATTTTTGGACAATTGTCCCCAGAAAAACACAATGTGGGGACCCGGTGCAGCAGATGAGGGTTTTATTATTATTCTTCAACAACAATTCTGAGTACAATAATTTAGATGCCCAAATGGAAATCTAATTTGAGGAAAATATTGGCAAAATTATCATGAGAATTTTCTCTCACCCCACAACTATTTTCTGCCTCCGAAATTGCCTCCCTAGCCTCTGCGCTGAGCTCCCTGCGTCACCCTTTGCGCAGAGCTTACGCTGGCCCTCTGAGAATTTCAGCCTTCCTTCCTTTGCCTCTTCCGGGGACTAGAAACCTTCCTCCCGAAATGCTGCTGCCCTCCTCTTCCACTTGCTACTCACCCTCTGGCTCTATCTTCTCTGTTGAGCTGCTACTTCTATTGAGAAAATCGAACTGCCTAGGCAACTAAGTATCTGCACTGGTGTATTCTCCATCACCACATCGACCTCCTCTTATAATCCACTGTTGGAGCACCAACAACCAAGATTAGAACTTAATCAATGGCTAGGATCATCTCTGGATTGATCCGTGTGAGTTTCTAGATGATTATCACCTTATCTCAATTAATACTGATTAATTAACCATGTTCCCTAAGTTTAGACTTAGGAAATATTTAAAAAACAATTAATAATCTAATTGAGACACTTCTAGGTGGAATTTTTAGAAACGATTTCTGAGTTTTGGAGATCTCATGTATTCTGGCCTCTACACCAAATTTCATGGCTAGAACACAGCCAAGGCTACAAAAACTAACATAGCATGCCTCACAACTGCCTTGGTTCTACCCTAAACACAATTGATGGTCCTTTTGCTCCCAATCTACAACACTACCTCTATTAATGGATCCTGGTCCTTTAGGTCACTGAACACGGCTCAACAATATGCCCTCTAGCTGAACATTAGTCCTTCAATGTCTCAACACATAGGGAATTTTGTTGAGTTGTTCACAACTTCGTTTGTGAACAACTCTAGACGACCCACTGCTGCTTCTAAACTCCTTTAGGACTTCTTCCCTCTATTGCCTTCTTGCACTGTTCCAATGAAGACAAACTTTGGGCTGGAGGGATACCCACTATGAATGTCAAATGCCCTTCTCCAATAGTCAACTTATGGTTGTCAATCTGGCTCTCTTGGTTGATCAGACCCTGAGCTCATTAAGTCTGCCACTCCTAGCATATTTGAAGTCCATCTCAAATCTGCACTTAGGGCTCTTTGTAGCAGTCTTCTAACAACCCTCCTTTTTGTACTTGGACTACCATTCTCTATCCCATCTGGACCTAAGTCCTATGTTGCTTCCTGTGCTTCAGATCTGCCCATTCTTTAGTCAATGTTTGATTGATCTTGGGCCTACAGGACTTCCCTCACCTAGGGCATGTAGATCCTCCTTCTAACAATGATTTGGATGCCTCCTCCTCTCTATACTTGGGCTCCAACGTACTGCCAAATATTCTACCCTCAGATCTAGGGCTTGGCATCAGATCTGCCCTCTTCTAGGGCTATAAGTCTGCCCTTTGTTCTGCAATATCTCCTCTATTGCACAGATCTGGGATTCATGAATCTGCCCTCAACTAGGGCTTCTTTTCATCCACTGTTCATACACTACAAACAAACCTCCAAACTACACTCTTTCTCCTAGCACAATCAACCCTCCATTTTGTCATCTTCCCACTGTTGTTGCATCCTCTTGTACCACCTATACATCAGCACCATACCAGACCTTGGAGACCAGATCTGATGAGGGTAATCTCGTGCACAATACTTTCAACGAAATTGTTGTTCTAGTTCCTTTAGGAACAACCTTCAATGTATCCAACTCCTCTCCAACTTATTTGTTCAATACATTCCTCTAGGAGATGTATAATGCTGCCCTTCTAAACTCTCTTTACAATGTAGATCTCTGAGATACATAGTTGCATCAACAGTGACAAGATGACCTTCTTGTCACATCCATTGAGGTCTCAACCTATCCTAAACTTGCTTCAGAATTTAGCGGACTGCTACAGCTCCTTAGAGTGTCCCCTTTGAACAGAACTTGGTGAAGGAACAACCCTAAACTAGGGCATCTAACTCTGTCCTAACTCTGTCCTAAATTCTTTAGGAACAATCGTTTTCCATTCCCTTGCAACAATTGATCTAGACACTTGTTTCTAAGGTTGCGGCCTTCCTCTTTAGGGTTTATGTCCTTGCTACATAAATACCCTAACTTGGCTACTAACCAAACCTCAAAACCCACATTTTTTCCTCCTCTTTTGACTGTGCTAGTCCAAAAATCAACATGCCCCTCCTTCCCGAGAGGCACTTCTAACCATGCAAATTGCTATATTTTGACGTTATAAGGTCAAGCAAGGTGAGAGAATCCCAAATAAGCTCAAATGCTCAAGCCCTAGTTGAATTTGACTTGAACTCTAACCCTAGCATCTTTCCTTGAAGAGCCGAAATTTTAGGAAGAGGGGAAAAAGATGATATTTTGAAGTTTTTAATCATCAAGATGGTTGTCAGTGTTTTTTGTCTACTTTGGTGATGGAGCATTAGGAACTTTAACCATGGAAATATCAAACCCCTGAAGGGAATAAGGGGGGAAACCCTAGGTTTTCACTTGCTAACCCTAGCTATCATTTTATGAGTGGAGAAATTCACTAGAAAAATGCTCTCTAGGAGGTTTTTTGGGGAGTTCAAGGATACAAGATTAAAGCATGCAATAATCACCAGGCATTTCATATAAACATAAGCTTTTAGATAGGGAATATAGAAAACCTAGCAATATTTCATTAGATCCAATAACCATAAAAGATATTCAATATGCAAGAGCTTACCTAAGGCTCTTCAATCTCGTACAAGACGAGAAGAACCCAAAGAAAACCTCATGTGACCAGCCATGGTCTAACCAAAGTAGCAAGATATAGACTCAATGACAAGACACAACACCTAGGATACCTAATACAAGGTCTCACATGGCTTTTACATTTCTTTTGACTTTTGACCTTGGGCTTATATTGGTGGTGATAAATACTACAAAAGTGTGTACCCCTGCGAACATGAGGGGTAAAAGGTCCTTTGATAGGTTAATATTAACATGCATTTAGTGTTAAGATGTAGGGTTGAAGAACCTTTTTGGTTCATGGCATATGAAACATCTCAAAAGGGATGAGTTACATTCTAAGGTTGGATAGAATTCCATTGGAAGAATAAGGAACTCTACCAAAATAAGGTAGGAGTATTGGTGGCTTTCTTAACTTAAAATTAAAAAATCTTGAGGAGAGAACAACTAGGATGTTCTTACAAACCTAGGGGCCTCTAGAACAGGAAAAACCCCTTTGGTAGGCTACTAGTGTGAGTGGAATATGAACCCCATGGTTCCCTCATATCCTTAATCTATACTTCGAGAAGCACCCTAGGAGGAATCCTCCCAACAAAGAACTCCAAGATGAAATTTGTTCAAAACTGATTGTACAAGTTATGATATTCAAAATAAAAAATACCACTATGAGTTTCAAACAATGGCTCATAATTCATTACCTTGTGGTACACCTTGGTATTTGGGAATAAATTGCTAGGGAGTCTTGGGCACCATCTCCATTATCTGGACTAGTCGCAAATCCTCCCAAACAATGGTGACTTTAGGCGAAGGGGAACCCATAATGACCCCAAAAGTCCTATCAGAAAGGTCGTAGTTTGATAGGCCAATAATGCTAAAACCAATGCAATATGACTGGGAAATAGCTTAGTGAGGGTATTGAAAGATCATGATTGTTTAGACAATATTATCTAATCTTGGGTCTCTCAATGCTCCATCTCCTTTGCTTATCCTTCTTCTTTTGGTCCTTCTAAAGGATGGAAATTTTGGAAGTGTATTAAGTAATATTTCCTCGCACATAGAGATGTAGGACTTAGTTTGATGCTCTTGTACTTGACCTGACTTTTTCAACACCTTGCTTTGTAAGGAATGGTTAAATGGGGAAGAGTCTAAGATGAAAAAAGGGCAGTTGTGTTTGGTGAATTTCATGAGTTGGTTCCATCAACCACATACATAAACCATGGATGCTTACATGACCAATAGCAAAGGGTTCTACTTGCTTAGTTCTATGAATCCTAGTTGAACAGTCCACTTATCTTTGTACAGCTTAACGACTCCAAGGACAACGGCCTTTTGGTTGAGATGTTAACGTTCCAAGGCTTGCTTCTTGAACCTTTTTCTTTCTTAAATGTGAGGGTTTGGTTCATTACAGCTAAACAATTTTATCTTTTTTTACTTGAAGAGATTTTTTGTGTTGTTGGGAGTGAAATATGTTTTACCTATGAATTGCATGAACTCACAATGGAGTGATTTCTGAATGGGATGAAATCAGAACCTTGAGCCTATACTTGCTTCAGTTGGATTTCACATTCTTGACTTATGCTCCACTGTATTAATAGTAGGTGTATTAGTATACATAGGTAATCCCTTATGTCAATTTCATTAAAAAGAGATATTCCTTTGGTTTTGAAAGTGGAGAATTAGAAGAAATCCAGTTCCAAAATTAGAAAATAATTTCACAAAAGATTCATCTTTCTGGCCACAATTTTAATGTTGAAATGTTTCTATTCATAGTGTAAATTTCCTTGGATATGATATGTGTCTTCATTAGTGTAAATATGTTAATACAAGATGCTTTAATTGCAGGTTAAAAAAGGCACATCAGAATGGGAAAGGATTGCTGCTGAGGCTGCAAGGACTATTCCAGGGAGAGAGAATGGTGGAAATTGTGACATTAAAAATCTTAGCCGGGGATCGAAAGTATATTTTCCTGTCTTTGTTGATGGTGCAAATCTCAGTATGGGTGACATGCACTTCTCACAGGGTGATGGCGAAGTCTCATTTTGTGGGGCTATTGAAATGAGTGGATTTCTTGAGCTAAAGTATTGTGTCTTATCTTTCATATTGAAATTTTCATTTTAGATTTGAAATGTATGTATGGTTTTCTATCTTGCATGGTGTAAATGGACCTTAGACAGATATATGTTCAATCTATCTATCATCTTCTCAAGACATAACTAATCTGTAAAATTTGTAAAGGCCTATAATGGAAACAATGATAATGTATATTACTTGTAGTATTTCATACTATGAGATGCCACAAGGATGCCTTGGATATCTAATTTCTGGAGAAGTATATTTTTAGCTAAAATCTTTTACATGCAAACAGGCATAAATGGTTAAATGAGTGCACACACTATTCCTGCGGTTGAATGCACTTTCTCCAAGACATAGTGGTTGTGCTACCCAGTGAACCCCTTTAGAGTTTTATATAAGTATTCCTTGCTATGAGTGCATCTTTCTTCTTCTTGCGCCAAACTTCCTTTTTCTCTGATATATGGCATTAAAGGAGAGCCCAAAATGAGAGAAGTTCCTCATCAGATGTGATCCCCACCATAGGTGAGGTGGATTAAAGAGAATTTCTATAGAACAACCAAAGGCAACCCCAAGGAAACAAGAGTGGGGGGGCGGGGGTAATTTACTAATTAGAGACAACAATGGTAAGATCCAAACTATTTATACCAGATATATATGCCTAGGTAAAAACAGTCAATTGCAAATGGAAGCCATATTGAGGAGGACCATATGGAAGTACTTTTTGTTTAATTCCAATTATAGTTATTTATGGGGTTTTTGTAGGCCATCATGGCCACCCCATGTATATATTTGCTTCATTTCTTGCCTAAAGTGGAAAGTAGCCTCCATCATACTAAAACATTTATAGTAGGAGCGTCGAGTAGAGAGACTAGTTAGATACCCATCCTTCCTTGTGCTAGATCAAGTTAGATGGGACATGCCAACGTAGAGTCTTATGGGCAGTGTTGTGGGGGAGCGCCCCCCCCCCCTTCGAACCCGCTCCCGAAGCGCGCTCCGGGCGGGAGCGGCTCGGGAGCGCGCTCCCAAAATCGCTCCCGTAAAAAAATTTACGCTCCCTGGTCTGTTAGGGAGCGACTCAGGGAGCGATCGCTCCCGCGCTCCCGGAGCGTTTTTTAATGCCCGGAGCGATCGGGGAGCGATCGCTCCCTGATCGCTCCCGGGCATTAAAAACGCTCCGGGAGCGAATCGGGCCGGGCCGGGAGCGGTTCGGCGGAAAAAAAATCCGCCGGACCCGAAAAAAATAAAAATTTTAGAAATTTTTTTTCGTTTTATAAGGCCAATGCGCCAAAAAAAACTTTCATTATCACTTCATTGAGCAAGTTGGAGCTGGAGCAAGAGCATTGGAGCGAAGAGCAAGTGCTGAGGAGCGAGGAGCAACTGCCAAGGAGCGAGGAGCAAGCCTGCAGAGGTAAGTAACTTAGTAATCTAGTTAGTTTAGCTGGTTAGGTAGTTAATTTAGTTGATTTAATTTAGTTGTTTGAGTTTAACTGTTTAAAAATCATGTATTTAAATTAAATTAATAAATTAAATGAATTAATCCCAATAAACTAAATTAATTTGCAGATTCAAGACTCAAAACCCTACAAACATCAAACACCATGGACCTGGGGATATTTATTGGCATTTTCCTCTTCCTGGTCCCTTTTATGGTTATTATGGTGGTGGAGAGTAGGAAACGGAGGGGGCCTCAAACTGAAGAGGTGGATGAAGAAGCCGGAGGAAGTCAAATGGGTGAAAACCCCAGTGAGGAGGAGGTGGAGGAGGGTGAACATGACCCTCAAAAAACTAAACAAGACCAAACTCCATTGTGGAAATATGTTCACAGGGCTGAAACAGGGAGAGGGGGTGGAACCACTAAATTTCATTGCCCCCATTGCAACACTGATTACACAGGCTCATACACCCGTGCTAGAAGACACCTCTGCGGGAAAAGGCCATGGGATGGAGAGAAACAAATAGGAATCAAAACTTGTGTAGCGGTGTCAACAGCAGATAGAGCCAAATACATAAAGGAAGAGGAGGACGCCCAATACAGAACAAAAAGATCAAGGGGTTTCTTTGAACCAAGCTCACAATCACAAAGAACTCCTTCAGCATCCTCCCAAGGCAGTGGATATGGACATGGAGGCACAGGGTCATCATCTTTAAGGCGTAGAACCATATCAGATTTCCTTGATGAGGGGTGTAGGAATGATGTGGATTCAAAAGTTTACAGGTTCCTCTATGCATGTGGGATACCATTCAATGTTCTACGCTCACCTTATTGGCACGAAATGGTTTCTGCCATAAATGATGCCCCTAAAGGATACAAGAGCCCTGGGTATGACAAGGCAAGAACTGTTGGCCTTGATCATGAAAAAGCAAAAATATCACATTCTTTGAATAAAATGACAAGTTCTTGGACTGACAATGGGGTGTCCATTGTATCTGATGGATGGACAAATGTAAAAGGCAAGCCATTGACAAGTGTTCTTGCTGTGTCTGTTAGTGGTCCCATCTTTCTAGCTGCACATGATTACTCAGACAAGTTCAAGACCGCTATCAACATTGCAAAAGCATTACTTGAAACAATTGAGCGTATTGGCCCATACAATGTCATCCAAGTCATCACTGATAATGCTCCTAATTGTAAGGCAGCGGGAGCAATTATTGAGGATAAATACTCGAACATATTTTGGTCTGGATGTTTGGTTCACACATTGAACCTTCTGTTGCATGATATTGTCAAAAACAAAAATGAACAATACCAATGGATTGGTGATTTGTACAAGAAAGGAAAACAAATGATAAAATTTATTACAAATCATAGCAATACCCATGGCCTTTTCCGCAGTCACTCGAGATTGGAGTTGCTGAAGATTGCGAGGACTAGATTTGGTAGCTATTACCTCACCTTCAGGCGCCTTTTGAAGGTAAGAGAGGCATTAGCTAGCATGGTATCAAGTCCACATTGGCAGGTGTTAAAGGAAAGGGCTACAAATGTAGCTGACATGGCAGGTTTTGAAACGGTGGAGGAGGCCGCTCTTGATGGGCAGTTTTGGACAACTGTGAGGCAGGTATTGGATTTCACCAAGCCAATTTATCACATGATTTGGTTTGCAGATACAGACAAACCAGTGATTGGCGAGGTGTATGAGCAAATGGATACCATGTTGGGGGAAATAAAAGACATTGTTCATAATAAAGATCCCAACTTGTACAAACTGATTCATGATTGTGTGTGTGAACGGTGGAATAGGCTTAACCTTCCACTACATTGCTTGGCGTATATCCTTACGCCAAAATACTACTCTACATCTTGGTTGGGCCAACCTGCAGCAGGGGGTGGGGTTAGGACCAAACCCCATTTAGATCAAGAGGTAACTAAAGGATATCTGGAAGCATTAGAAAAGTTGGTGCCTGACAGGGAGGAATGTGCAGCTGTGCGCCTTGAAATAGGCAGATACTTCAGTGGCACTGGTTTGTATGGTAACTTCCATGCAATGGACGACAAAGATAAATTTGATTCTCTCACATGGTGGGAAACATATGGCGGCCACGGACTTTTGCCAAAATTGGCAAAAAAAGTTCTTTCATAGGTTGTAAATTCTTCTTCTGCAGAGAGGTGTTGGAGCACCTACAGTTATATACATAATGTGAAAAGAAACAGACTCAACGAAAACCGAGCAGAAAGCTTGGTTTATGTGCACTACAACTTGAGGTTGTTGAGCCATTACTGTGATCGGGCTAATGAAGATCCCACATATAAAATTTGGGACAATCACCCTGAGGACGACAATTTGGAGGATGGCATTGTACATATTGAAGAACTAGAAGAGGAGCTTGTACGGGATGAAAATGAAGCAGCTGCAGCAGCCATGCCACCTCCACCTCCACCATCCAGTAGCAGTGCTCGAGGCCCGAGTCTTGTTCCATTACTGTCACCACCTCCATCGACACCCTCGCGTGGAGGTTCTAGTTCTGGTCGTCGGTCTGTGCGGGAGACTCCTAGAAGACCACCATGACTTGCTTATACTCCTGGAGACTCTCGTGGCAAGGGCCACTTGTAGATTTACAGTTTACTTGTCTTTTTTAGTTTCTATTAGACTTTAGTTTTCATAACTGTTGAGTTTTGAGTCCTTGACTCTTGACTCTTGACTCTTTCATATCATTATGACATTATGATATTTTTTGTAAACATTATATCACTGTGACAATGAAAATTTGAAGTTTGAAGTTGGGCCTTGGCAATTATAACTCATTGGTAATGATTGTGAATTATGAATATGATGCTTTGTGAAAGACTAAAGTTGTTTCATTTCATCTCATTATTCATGTTTCATTTTATAAATTTTTAACATTTCATATCATGTTAACAGTTAGAAGTTAGGACTTAGAAATATCTTCGATATTACTTCTTGTAATGGTTAAACTTGGCTTACAAGTACAACTTTGGTGATCAATGATGATAAATGTTATTGAATTTTCAATTCTGAAAGCTTGAAGTTGAAACTTTAATATTGAATTTGATGAATCATGATTTATAAGACTCAATATGTTGCAGTTGTAATATGTATTTTACTAACTTGTGGACATGGTTGATGACGATTATAATTTCTAGATGATTGATGTGATATGGTTCAATGATCAATTTATGTTTTTTTATGTTTTTTATGTCTATTTCATCATTCTACATGTTTTTGTTGACATATATGTATCAAAAATTAAAAAATATAAAATATATATATATTTTTAAAAAATCGCTCCCGGATTCGCTCCCAAACCGGGAGCTTCTGAAAATGGTCGCTCCCGCTCCCCGCTCCCGCTCCCAAGTAACATTGCTTATGGGATAGAAAAGATGATTTGCAGATTACCTTCTATGAGGAAATTTACAGTTGTTATGAGCAGCAAAAAGGACAAAGACCCAAAGAGAACCTTGGGGGATGTTGAACTAGGTTTTGGACCAATGGAAGAGGGGAAGACTACCTAGAGTTTGGAATAAGGAGAAAAAGGAATCAAAATCCACCCAAGAATAAATTGGGGGAAGTGTTATAACTAGTAGAGGTGCAAACGCGTTGAAAGAAGCAAAAAACATCTATCAACAAATTTGGAAGAGGGGAGAAAAAAGGGATTGGGAATTTTAGGGGAAAATTGGCAAGACTAGAGCAATTCAAGTCTACAAGGAATTTTCTTATTGGTTGTAGCCCATAGGAATGCATAAGTGTTGATTTTTGGTAGCGTCAGATGTGCTCTAGCCATGAAAATTGGTGGAGAGGCTAAGGCACTTGAGATCTCCAAGACCCAAAAATCGTTTGTGGAAATTCCACCCGGATGGAGAGATATTAAAATAATTAATATTTTTAATGAAACCCTAAGTCTAAACTTAGGAAAATTAAAATATTAATGTATATTAATATAATATGGGTGAGAAAGTTCTAAATAATGAGGATCAAGCCATATCTAATCTTAGCCGTTGATTAGGGACTTAATCTCGGCCGTTGAATCGTCAATAGGGAAAGTATAAGAGGAGGCTTGAGGGTCAGTTGGAGATACACCAAGACACTAAAAGAGATCAGTCAGTTCAATTTTATGGGGCGTGGTTTGCTGAAGAAATCAAATCAATAATCAATTGCAGTGAGGGGCAGCTCGACATGAGGCTGAGGAATACATATCAGAGAGGCAGCAAAGTGTCAGAAGAGGCAGCGCAGAGCCTAGGAAGGCTGATGTAGAGGCAGCAAGGGTTGATGCAGAAGCTGAGGAGGCTAGCGCAGAGGACATAGGAGGGCCAAGAGGCTGACGTAGAAGCCGTACAGGTTGACGCAGTTGACACAAAGGACTCTAGAGGCTGCACTGAGGTGATCCAGTGGGTCAGACCAAGAGTTGATTGGCTGACGCTAAGCCAGAGAGGGTGACACAGTTCCAGAGAGTGCGTGGAGTAGCTTTCGCTGTCCAGCACAAGGAACAACCGGAGTTGCTGTGGGATCGTTCATTCGGTTGCTGATCAGTCGGAATATCTGTCTCTGAATAGAGGTATTGCTGCCAAGGAAATTCTCTTAAGGGTGAGCCATTTTTGGCACCCTAGTTGTATTCAGAATTTGCTTAATAGTAAAACCCTCTATATGCTGCACCGGTTTTCCTGCATTGGGTTTTTCCAAGGACGATTGTCCAAAAATAACGGTGTCCCTTGTGTTGTCTCAGTTTATTTAAGTTGTTGATTTGTATATTTGTGAAGGCTACTATTGTGTTTATTTCGATGTTTATATGATTAAATAACTTGTTAATGTAATGAACAAGAAGGAGATAATAAACCAGAAATAACAGTAAGAGATTTCTGATCTGTTAGATTCAAAAAATTTCACATGGTATTAGAGCGATTGCAAATCACAGGAGGATTGGAGACACCAACAGGAGAAATCTGAAAAATTTGCCGCAGAAGCAGCTGTCCCGAGAGACAGCGTTGTTCCAGAATTGAAGCGACAAGAGGAGAGGTGACACAGTGCTTAAAGGGTGATGTAGAGGCTCACGCAGAGTCTGCATCAGCATTTTGAGCCAGGAAAAGGGCCAGTGTAGAGGCAAAGAGGGTCAGATCAAGCCTACGTTGTGCCCGACCATCTTTCTCAGCCAAGAAGGATCAACGTTGTGGCCAGGAGGAGCAGATTCAGCCCAAGCCGTGATTGCGCAGAGCCTGAAGGGCTCAAATTCTTCAGTTATCGGGGCTAAGGGAGCTATGCAGATTGTTATTTGAGGAGCCGGTGGGGCGTTGTTTTTGTCTGAACAGAACAATGTCTAAGGAGACAAAACCAAGGTAGAGGGAAGCACTACCTCGATGCCAAGAGATCCAGATTCGAGTTGCAGCGGCAAAGGAGGATTGGAGAGGAGTGATTCGACATTTGGCCGGAGGATTTCCGTGAAGGAAATCAGGACTTAGAGGGAGTCTAGAGGAACTTGTTCCTTAGAGGATTTCTAGCGCCGAAGAAATCCAGATCCGAGTTTTGTTGGGGCAGCAACGAAAGAGGGAGAAGAGAACCAGTTCGACATTCATTCAGTAGAGATGGCAGCCACATCTCCAGGAGGGAGGTGGGGTGATTTAGAGTTGTAGTTCGAAAGAGCTACAAAGGGGCAGGATCCTTGAGGTGCCCAAACTCTTGGATCACATCCGACTACGGGAGCCCTTAACGAGAGTAGCATGATGACAAGTGTCGGATGGAGCAAGGTGTGATGGAGGACAAGGTAGTGCTAGAGTGCAGAAGTCTGTAGCAACGCAGTAGAGATTGCAGCAGTGCTGTGGCAACAGATGGAGCACAGGATAGCAGCAGAGGCAACTTCAGCATATCGAGGCTTCCAGACTGACCGAGATGTCAGTATTTGGGAGAAGTTAGTTACTTCTCGGTAACTGAGTTGCAGTGCTATGGGCAACAGATGCAGCATGTTGAGAGGGAGTTGCAGTACAGATGTGGCAGTGGCAGTGTCATGGGTAGCAATATTGGAAGCAACAATGCAGGGGATGTGAGGCAACAGGCCGAGTATCAGCACAAGTACCGATGCAGAAGATCAGTGTGATGTTTCTATGGTGAAGCATTACTAGAGCACATTCCTCGCTAAGAGGGAGTGTTGATTTTTGGTAGCATCGAATGTGCTCTAGCCATGAAAATTGGTGGAGAGGCTAAGGCACATGAGATCTCCAAGGCCTAGAAATTGTTTGGGGAAATTCCACCCGGATAGAGAGATATTAAAATAATTAATATTTTTAATGAGACCCTAAGTCTAAACTTAGGAAAATTAAAATATTAATGTATATTAATATAATATGGGTGAGAAAGTTCTAAATAACGAGGATCAAGCCAGATCTAATCTTAGCCATTGATTAGGGACTTAATCTTGACCGTTGAATCGCCAACAAGAAAAGTATAAGAGGAGGCTTGAGGGTTAGTTGGAGATGCACCAAGACACCAAGAGAGATCAATTAGTTCAATTTTCTAGGGCATGGTTTGCTAAGGAAATCGAACCAATGATCAGTTGGAGTGAGGGTCAACTCGGCAAGAGGTTGAGGAATACATATCAGAGAGGCAACAAAGTGCTGGAAGAGGCAGCGCAGAGCCTAGGAAGGATGATGTAGAGGCAACAAGGGTCGACGCAGAAGCTGAGGAGGCCAACATAGAGGACGCAGGAGGGCCAAGAGGCTGACGCAGAGGACTTTAGATGCTGCGCTGAGGTGATCCAGTGGGATAGACTGAGAGCTGATTGGCTGACGCTGAGCCAAAGAGGGTGACACAGTTCCAGAGAGTGCGTGGAGCAGTTTTCGCTGTCCAGCACAAGGAACAATCGGAGTTGTTGTGGGATTGTTCATCCAGCTGCTGATCAGCCGAAATATCGGTCTTCGGATATAGGTATTGCTGCCAAGGAAATTCTCTGAAGGGTGACCCATTTCTGGCTCCCTAGTTGTATTCAGAATCTGCTTAATAATAAAATCCTCTATATGTTGCACCGGTTTTCCCGCATTGGGTTTTTCCAGGGACGATTGTCCAAAAATAACGATGTCCCTTGTGTTGTCTTAGTTTATTTCAGTTGTTGATCTGTATATTTGTGAAGGCTACTATTGTGGTTATTTCGATGTTTATATGAGTAAATAACTTGTTAATGTAAAGAACAAGTAGGAGATAATAAACCAGTTCTGGCAGTCAGGGATTTCTGATGTGTTAGATTCAAAAATTTTCACAATAAGGAGGTTCCCTAGATGGTGATAAACCTCAAAATATTGAGATAGATGGAGGAGGACATCCAACAAGGTTTGGAAGCTTTAGCAGGAGAGCTAGAAGCATTAAAAGGAACAATCAATCTACTGTGAAGGGACCATGACATAACTAACACCATGGTTTCTGGAATCAAATAGATAAGATATTATAATTTTATTAATGTCCAAGGAACGATCACAAAACTAGGTCAAGGGTCTAAGAAGTATAATCAAACACAAATGCATTTTCTAATTTCAAAAGAAACTACTATCACTAATCTACAGAAAAGAAAAATGGCTAAATAATAGTAACTAGAATCAATATAAATACAATGTCAGTGTCAAGCATAATAAATGATATTGACAAAATGGCTCCCTGTCTCCAATCAAAAGGAGCATCTCTAAGTGTGTTAGGGATATAAATAGAATGATAGGAGGAAGAGGAAGACAATGCCCCAACAAAATCAACCATCTTAGGGAAGGAGTTGATTCATTGTTTGATAATGAACCTCTAGAGAGAACTCTTGGCTAAGTGGCCCAAGTTATGTGATCGTGGGTTGGATCTTGGGTTGGCACTGACTAGTTGTTGAAACTTTACTAACATTGAAGGCCATTGGAAAGGCCTTGGTTATGGGACTCTGAGTGCTTGAGAGGGGGTGGCAGGGTGGGGGGGGGTAGATGAATTATGTTGTCAGAAGAACTGCTTGAGAACTTAGTGGGTATAGGTTTGCTAACCGCTAGTTAAGAAAAGAGCTAACTACCTTAGGTTGAAGTATCAAGAAAAAGTAGTGAGGGATCCTCTTGATTCTTTGTAGAGATGATGAAACCTGCCCATGATCTCATAGTACACAAGACAATGAAAGATAAATTACTCCTCTCACTCGATGTCCTATAGATGGAATACCTAAAAAAGACTCTTCGATCCTAAAATGGGATGATTTGCCTCAATTCCAAGTTGACCTAAACAAACTTAGAATTGATCTAATGGAATTATAAGGGTATGCTTCGGTTCATTCAAGTATATTTGGGTCTAAAAATAAGTCCATCTTTTAGTTATATGAAAAGTTTAAAAGAGTGCACTTACAACCCTAAGACATGACTCATATCCCCTTAAACATAAGAGATGCATATAAGGAAAATTTGAAGAAGGTGATTCCTTAGAAATGAGGGAGATATATTCATAACCTTTGAGGAGTAATTAAATCCATAAATATACAATTGTTTAGAAAGGAGAACTCTTATCTCCCAACTATCCCTTAATTAAATATTTAATAAAGTGGTTTAACCATTGACTTGACTAATTCGTAAACTCTCATGGATATTCCACGGGATTGTTTGTCACAACAGAGCTGATAAAATATATTGGAATTCTGAAATCTATACTATGAGGATTAATTTTCCTTAGATTCCTGGATTTATTAAATTATTGTTGTAATACTCAATTTTGCTATTAACCAAAAATGTAAACCTCATTTTTGCTATTAACCAAAAATGTAATATTCATCTTCAACTATTAACAAGAAATGAAAATATTATGCCCTAAATTTAGGAATGAACTTAAATTCAACAATTTAAACCAATTATGATGCCCTAATTTGCATTTTAACCAAACAAATATGAATATTGACAGTTTAATTTGCAAGTACTTACTTGAAAATCTCGTTTGAAGGCGTTTTTGTTCTGTAGTTGCTCCTACTCCTGCTACCAAACCAACCCTTTTCCTCCCAGCCTATCTGGGATCAATCTATCCGGTTCCAGATCCAAAAGACTGGAGCATAAATTCATTACGAAACTGGAATGTTTGTATGTAGATTTGTGTTGTAGAGTAAGTAGTAATTGTTTTTATATAAATATCAATGGTGGTTACAAATCTTCGTGGCGGTGTGCCTATATAGGCATTGACTGGCCACGAAGATAAAATGACACAACTTTTGACCCATGTCTCTTCACAATTAATGAGACATTAACTAATTAAATTAATTTATTATTATTGATATTTGTTATTTAATATTTATTATTTAATTGATGTTTTATGAATATTTTTATTCATAACATTGCCACCCCCTTCAGAGATGCTTTGTCCTCAAAGCACAACCAGAAGGGTTTTCTCTAGTTGAATAGTGTTGGGATGGAATGGCATCCTTTTGTTGATTGGTGCATTCATCACGAGTAATTGTACCTTCCTTGGAACTGGGAGTGTTAAAACCTTTTAATTTATAATGTCGTCCTTGCCAGTTAAACTCCATGAATTTTTCTTCAAGGTTTGTAGTATAGCTTCCTAATTGTATTAACCATTTTGCACCTAGAATTATATCCATTTCTTTGAGTGGTAGGGCAAATAGGTCTGTTTGTAGCTTTAATTCTTGTATTTGGATCGAAACTTTTTGACATTCTCCTATTTCCTTGATTTTCTTTCCGGTAGCGACCGACATGGATAGGTCCTTGATTGGGCATATACAAAGACCAAGTTGTTTAGCAAGATCAATGTTTATACAATTGTGAGTACTACCAGAATCTATAAGTATATTGACATTTCTGTCTTTTATGAGTCCTTTGAGCCTTAGGGTTTTAGGACATAGATTCTTTCTCATGTTTGTTGATGGAGTAGTAAGTTTAATGTTCTTTTTTGGGAATTGGCTCTTCTTTCGAAGATGTGGTGGAACGTATTTTGTAGTTGCTTGTTGTTCTTGATCTCTGAAAGAGTTACTATTTTCATCAAGGTTTTTCCAATCACATGAAATTGCAGCTAATGATGGTTCCTCAGAATCTGAATCTTCACTGTGTGTGACAACGATTCCTTCATCATGTTCTTGTACTTCAATTTGCTTCCCATCTACTATTTTATAGTAGCGTAGGGATGCGTCTTCACATTTATGGCTTGGCGTCCAATTTTCTCCACATTTGCGACAACTATTTTTATTTTTTATCTTTTTCTTTGGATCATTACTTGAAGTGTCTGATTCCTTCTCGACTTCATAAGTATACAATTTTTTGTTAAGGCATTTGTGTCTTGATGTCCATTTGTCTCCACAATACCTACATTTGTTAGTTTCTTTTCTTCCCGAGTGTTGTTGTTGGTCTTCGTCTTCCCTGAATGATGACATTCTAAGCTTATATTTTCTCTCAATAATTATGGCTGTGTATCTGACATCTTCAATGGTTTGGGGTTTACATAATTTTAATTCTTCCCGAATGTAATATTAAGGCCACAATGATACATTTTTAGTAGTTCTTCATCTGAAAATCCTCTTTGCCTTACCACCAACACTTCCCATTTGTGAGTGTATTCACTCACTGTTCCTTTCTGTTTGAGGTGAATGAATCTCTCGTATACATCATCCTCTTCCTCGTCATGAAATCTTTTCAGCAAGGCGTTTTTAAAGTTTTGCCAATTGAACGAGCAACCTGTACATTTAGAAGACCACCACAGAAACCAATCATATGCTTCTGCTTCTAGGTAGTTGGATGCAGTCATGACCCTTTCTTGCTCGCCGAGTGGTGGGTTTGCTAAAAAAATGGCATCCATCTTATTTACCCATACTACGACGCCTTTATGGTCCTTACCATCATACTTAGGTAATTCGTTTTTAATTTTAAGATGGTTCCTTCCAGAAGACTTAGTATAATACTAGCTTCCTTCAAAGTGTAGTTCTGGTATTCTCGGCTGCTCGTGCCTCAAAAATCTAGGGTTTGGAGAATTTTCGTCTTCTGGGGTCCAAGGACTTTGCGTGGCTGAGGGTGGATTGGCTCCTCTATTAGACTGGCTCACCATGTCTTTTATGGCTCAGATATTCTGTGCCATGTCGTTTTGAGTCTTCCCAAAATCATCTTGCTTCCTTTCGACATCGTCAAGGCGTTTCCGCAGCTTGTCGAGTTCTTCTTGAATCTTTTTTGAACTATCATCACTGTTACTCCCCATTTTGCTCTTTTTCTTCCTAGTAGACCTTTTTTTTTTTATAATTAAATTAATAATTTTTTTGTTTATTTGTTTTTGTTTTTATTATTTATTTTTATAGATAATTTAATTAATTAAATGATTTAAATTAATTAATTAAATTATATTCACTAAGTTTATAATGTAATTGTATGATAAGGAAAAAAAATCGATCGACGTTCTGTAATGTGTATTAACCTTGGTGTACTAAGAGTAAACATCATACACATGACAACCCCGGTGTAGAAAGAAAGAAAGAAAGAAATTATTTTAATGTCCACGAGGCTAAAGATAGCCTATGGGACAAATTTCTTCTTCATCTGCTTGATGTATTCGACCCTTTTTCTATGAAGCTTCAAAATAAATGCTCTCAACTTCTCGACAAACCCCTCGCTAAATAGATTATCCCAAGAGCTAGTTGCCAACATATATGCATAAATTTCCCTGTTGTCTTTGAAGGCCTCACATTCTAAACTGAAATGTTTTTCTATTTCCACTTTTCTGGGAGAACAAAATATGCATACTCTTTCCTCCCACACTTCCTTTGGCCTTTTCTAGCGCCCTGTTTCACAATGTAGTTGTATCGAAAATGTATTAACCACGGTGTAAGCATTTATGCATTGTAATTGGTGTATCAAACACCACTTATATGTACCCCGCAACCACGTATGAACCGACATTAGACTTTCCCGTTGACCCTTCGACTCGGGCCACACCATTTGACAGTGGAAAACAACACTTTTTATTACCAGTGTGTGCGTGGACACTGTCGGAACAGTGGCTAAGTTTTGTAATAGACGGTGACTGCAGACATGTATCGAGCAGCGGATAGGTAGCAACAGTCGGAACAGGAAGTAACCGCAGGTAATACAGTGCAAACAGGTAATACAACGGAGGTCTTGGTGGCAGTGGGGATGCGACTAGTGGAATAGGACGACGGAAGTGGGAAAACACGATATAAGGAATCAAAACAGAAGGAAGTGGGAGCGTGCGGGATGGTTGAGCAACGAAATGTTGATGTGGGGCGGAGACAATGTGGTGGTGACAACGGAAATGATGGAGGGTGTTTAATTGCAGCAGAACAAGTATGGACATATTTGTACAATGAGCAACAGCAGCGTAGTGGTGGCTCTGACACCACTGGAACATAAATTCATTACGAAACTGGAATGTTTGTATGTAGATTTGTGTTGTAGAGTAAGTAAGTAGTAAATGTTTTTATATAAATATCAATGGTGGTCACAAATCTTCGTGGCGGTGTGCCTATATAGGCATTGACTGGCCATGAAGATAAAATGGCACAACTTTTGACCCATGTCTCTTCACAATTAATGAGACATTAACTAATTAAATTAATTTATTATTATTGATATTTGTTATTTAATATTTATTATTTAATTGATGTTTTATGAATATTTTTATTCATAACAAAGACTTCGGAATAGAGGTCTTCTGGCCCCCATGCCCAAAGCTCCAATAACAATTAAGGCTCAATCTTCCTCTTTGTCTGTGACTTTCTCGGATTTTCCATCACTATCCATGAAAGACTCAAAAAAAACTTCCCATTTCTATGCCCTCTTCATCTTCCTTATAACCACAAAGTGTCACCGCCTTCCCCTCCACTGTCTCCGTGTTCTGATTTAAAAAGGGTTTTTCAGGTTTTTTGTTGGTCACAGGTGGAGCAAACCTTGACCTACACAAGCCTTTTTCATTTTGAGGTGGTCACCTTTATTATTAGTGATGGTCTAAGTTGAAATTCGTGAGACAACAAGTCTTATGAGTGATGGTCACTATTATTCAAGTTAATTTAACGCTTATTTATTGTATCTAATTTATAAATTAATTAAATTACTTTATTTATAAATTAAATAGATTACTTTATTTACTTTAATTAAATTAGAAATTAAATAAATTTAATTCATGACCCATTAATTTAATTCATAAACCATTGTATTTACTTTATTTTTGAATAATGCATTAACTATATGATAGCTACATATGCATGCATCGCATGTACTACACTAGTACACATAAAAATATCTAAGTTTAGGGTAATGAATTGATTATCGAAGTAAATTCCTAACTCGCCAGAATATAATGCATATATCGAGTGGGGTACTTGATATGTTTACCACCATCATATATATATATATATATATATATATATATGATGCATGCATATGTAGCTATCATATGCATACTAGTATTCCTATGCTCCCTTAAATTCAAGATGGGTCATTAAAATTGTTTCTACTTATGCATTCAATATATAAATTACAGAAAATAGAGAATAATGAAAATATTAACATTCACAAACCACATCGACACAAGGTATGCTTTAGGAAACCCTTATGAGAGAAAGCCCACCTGGAAGGTGAGGCTGTCGTGCTTTCTCTTTCTCTAAATGGAAATTGATGCAAGTATAAAGGAGTGAGGCTCGTGGCCCGTGAGCTATTGCAAAAGACAAACTATCTCTGTTTACTCTCTTTCTATCTCTTCACAACTACTCTACTCATCTATGGAACTAAATGCACTCGAATAGAATGGAACCCCTTTTCCTCCTAGTGGCCTTGTTACTGCTCAAACTAATAGGGGACCTAAAGGGAACATGCTAGACCAAGGGAAACAAATGGAGACTTAGTCCACTGTCGCCTTAGCTAAGGATCCCTACTATTTAGAGACTTTCACCAATGGGAGCAGAACCGGTATATTATGGAGTCACCAATGAAAGATAAATCAATGAATAGATGTGTTGTGAACCAAATGATTCCATTCCAAAAGAGGTTGAAGGATAGATCTTGATTTCTTTTTAAGCAAGGTATAATGACTTCTAAGGGAGGAATGAGAGGATTTAAGGGTTAGGTTTAAGGGATACGATTCCTGAAAAAGTTTCCCAATCCCTAAAATCCTTATTAAAATTGGTATCCCAGATGGTTCTTGAAGAATTGTCTTTTCAAAGGAACGGAACCACACGAGACCAAGTGGACCTAATCTAGGATAGGAGGAAAGAATATGGCAACCAATAATGTTCTTACCCTAGACAAGGTGGGTGAAAGGATCAAAGAAATAATTTTCACTTAAAGTCATTGAATTGATCCTATGAGGCACTAGCCTTGGGGATGCTAGGGAAAAGTTTGATCTCGGAGATAGGGCTTGGCTTTTCTCACAACTCCACCATTGGAATGGCCTCAAATTTGGAGGAGGTCTTGAGGAGACACCAGCGCAGGAGAGGCTGGGAGATCGAACTTTTTGGAGCGATAGTGTGCCGGAAAATGATGCCCTAGGTGAACCAATTTGGATAGACCTAGGAAAAGGTGAAAAGGGTATGATTTTAGGTGACCACCTCTTGGTAGATCAGTGCCTTAGTCTTGGGAGAATGGAGTCTATGATGAAAATGAGTGAGGACCTTTGGTTCTTGGTCAAGGAGGCCTCAAGACTACTTAGCTAGCCTTCTAGGTCAAAGAAAAGAAATCTTGCAACTTTTATACTTCGATGTGAAAAAGGTGATGTCTTATCAAGATCAATTCGTTGATAGAATTACCCCTAGGAGATTTCGTTCATATTACATGGTCCATACATTGAGAGATGCTATAATAGAGACAAAATTCCACAATTTAAAGCAGTAAATGCATGCAACAATTAGCTCTAAGAATAGCGAAAATCCCAATCCAATGTATATGACAAAGTAAAACAAGAATAACATTACAATCTTGTACTTACATGTAATAGAATATAACCAACCATCCACAATTTGACAAGATAGAAGCTCCAAGATAAGATAGACCAAATCAACACATCAAAATTCATCCATAAAGCTCCATTTCATCCACTAAGAAAAAAGTGCAAAATTCTCAAGAGAGATAAGAGATCCAATCCAAAGTGATGATGAGATAATGAACTCATCTCACTTGTATTTATACGCTAATGAGGAGTTCGAATTAGCCTCCTTGGCCTACGTAAGCCCCAAAAATAAAATAATGTTCTAATAATCTAACTTTTGGTGACAAGCCCACCAAACTAGCTCATAAATGAAAGAATAAGTCTCTCAAGAGGTCAAATAATAATCTATGCATGTCATAGGGCCCTCTAAGAGGCCTAATGAGGTCCATGAGTGCCATAATGAAGAGTAGGACCCTCGAAAGTGATGGACAAGGGGTTGGCCCCTTGTTCTCCAAACAATAAACCTGTGGTACTCCCAATGGGTGTGGGGGCACAATAATAACATCATGGGTCTCCAAATGAGTCGAGGATTCCTGTAGATTGTCTATAAGGGCTCTGATGATGGTGTAGGGGATGCCACATCATCCTACAAGTCCTGGGCCAATTGCCAAGCACATGGTACATCTCTGGGGCCGACTACGCAAAGGTGAACCAAGTGCATCATCCTTGCCCAATGGTAGTATCTTGAGCAGCTCTGATCATCCTCGGAGATCCATGGAGTGTTGTCTACTGTTGTGGAGGCCCATGGCTCTCAACACACACCCTACATGTGCCAATGTAGCCCTCTAGAGGATTAGGACCCCGTATAGGGAGACCAAACCCAAGATGGAGACCATCTGCAATCCTGCATAAGATCCAATGCATCCCCTAGCCTTCCAGTACAACAAGTCATTAGGGAAATTGAGTAAATGAGCTTACTAACCATGGACCATAGGTGGGGACTTCATAATGGCTTTCCCTTCCATAATGGGCTTCGAGATGTGCCAATGTCTCCTAAACTCCAAATGGGGTTAACCAAGTATCCTATTAGGTGGTTTCTACTTCTAAAGGGGATAATATGTTCAAGGTACACCCTTTAAAAGGTGGTGGCATGTGACAGATAGGTGAATGAAGTAGGAGATGAGAAGGGGCAACCCTGGGCTACATTGTGGGGTACAAGGGTAGCTAATAAAATGAAAGCCCACACTTGGGTTTATAATGTATAGGAGGGAGCAATTGTGGTACATGAGGTGCCTTGACCTTGATTTTTTCACCCCTCTTTATATCTCTTTTTCCTTTTTATGTTTTCTTTGATTAATTGGTCGAGGCTCAAGGGGTAAGAGCATAATGCATAAGATATAACAGTGAATACCCTGTTTTAAGGTAGGGCGGTTCATTGCCCACCAGGGGTTGGGACAATCATGGGTTCCTATATGATGAAGGGGGCTCACAGAACCTGTTGGAACTAGGGTGATGGCCATGATGATGGGGTAGAGCTCATGTATTGGCTTTTTCCCATGTGCTAAATGTGTTTGTCCCGACCATCTTTTGCATTTTGTGGTACATTTTCTTGTTGAATGTGGCCAAATATGCTTTTATCTTTCTTTTTAGCTGCATCAACCTCCGGGGCATCATTCCAAGCCTGACCCAAGGTGAGGGCAAGGGGAAGGGGCGAGTTAACCCTATGTGGACACTGTTGACCACTACCGGTCAACTGCCCATAGCAGTACACCCCCTTTTCTTCGCAAAAAGGGGTAGCGCTTGATCGACATGTCCGTGCCATTCTGCAGTCATCGACAGCTTGATCAATTTATGTTGTAAACCCAGTCTGCATGTATAAATTGTAAATAATCTTAGCAGATATGAGTCATGTCTGTAAATTGCCTAGGTGGACCTAATTTTCTAAGTGATAATCTACGTTCCGGAAGGTTTTTCGTCTCACCGATCCATGATCGGCAGAGTTTTCCTTCAGCCTAACCCCAAAGCCGGAATGGATTTTGTCATTAGAATTTTAGGAGAATCCTAGTGTGTTAATCTGCTGGATTATAGTTGTGTCGCAGAACTGGGTGGTTTATGAGGGTCTATGTTAAATGGGTTTTCCCCCTTAAGATGTAAAGTTGTAAAAGTCATGATGTAAAGTGTCTTGAGGGATAGAAAATGTTTTAGTCCCCTCATAAGTTTTAAGTCTTAAGTCCTAGGTCCTAGGTGATTTTTCCAAAGGCTAAGTTCGAGGATCCATTTAAAAAATAAATTAAAAATTAAAAAAATAAAATAAATAAAAATAAAAATAATAAAATAATAAAATAAAACAAAAACCCTAAAAATAATAAAATAATAATATTTTTGAGTAAATAAATGCAAATTTTCATTTTTTAATGAATTAACTAATTCGACGGATGAGATTAAGAGATATCTTGATTCTCATCGACGGTCGAGATCATTTCGACATGGATCACTTGAACTAGCCGTTGGGATCTTTTCCTTTAAATAGGGTCCTAGGGGGTCATTTGAGGGATAAGATCTGTGAGTCTTGTGCTGAAGAAGCTCTCTTGTAGTTCATTTTTTTTGTGCAATAAAGAAGACTTTGGGGTTAAAAATCTTGCTGGTGTTACTCTTCTGAAAATGCTGTAAGATTGTTCTATTTGTTCTGCATAATTTTATTTTCAGCCATTAATGATAGCTTAATGAAGATTGATCTAGGCACAGGTATCTTGTCTGATCTTTGGGGTTTGAATGATAGTCTAGATTCTAAAATATATTGGCAGGTATCTCCATTTGATCGGGGTTTTACTATTGTTTTCTCCTTCTATGTTGATGGTTGAATTTAAGCTGTGCAGGAAATCCTTTTTTTCAGATTACCGGACGTTAGGGGAAGTTCTCGACTGAACCAGCCAACTCCCGGGTTGTGTTTTCTGAAAGAGCCCAGCCAGTTCTTGATCTCGGGCTTATCATTCGAAATATTTTTTATGAATGCATGCAGGGTTTTCTGAAGCATTTTACATTTAAATTAAATTATGATAATATTACTATGGTTATTGATAAATCTGGCTACTAAGGAGCCTTAGATCTGTAAATATTGTAATTATTTAGTTGGGTTTAGGGTTTTCAGTTTTTGTTTTATGCACATATCATATTAGGGTTTTTCTTTTCTCTTGCAGATCACAGGTGCATGTGATTGAGAAATTTTCTGGGTTTCATCAGGCAAATTTTGAGCCGAGAATTTCAAATATAAATTTTGTGGAAAGCTGCAGTTTTTTTTGGGTTTCTAAGGCAATTGGTTTACTGTGGCCCGGAGCTTTCAATTTCTTCTGAAAGTTTGGCTTTGGACTTGTGCTCTCCCGTCTGCCATGCCACGCCTCACACAGTCTTAATCTGAGGCCGCAAAATGCGTGTTGGGGTTTTCTGGCAAATTCTTTCATGTATCGGTGCGTTGGTAAGTTCAGCGCAAAGATCTTAGTTCAGCGTGAGGCCGCCTGCATCCCTTGGCTCTCAGCATAGCATACGCTCGCGTTTTTTTTTTTGGGTTATCTATTGGTCATACTGCATGGTAAATACAGCACTCCAAGAACGCAGATACTGGCCGAGTTTTGTGTGCACGCGTTGGTATGCTCTTGCACGTGTTGGTATACTCTCTGAGACGGGGAAGTGAATTAGGTGTATTATGTGAGGTAACCAACATTTCGCGTGGGCAAATCAGGTGAGTTTCAATACGATTCAAGTTTTTGACCCTCGCTGACAGTGTGTGCTAGGATCATCGTATCCATGAGCTCAAGTTTCATCAGCACGCCTAAAATCGACCCGCAGGCCTGTCAACACGCCGCCGTCACCTGTGCTCTCGTTCGAAATTTTTTTAGCGTTCAGTCTTTTTCGTTTTATATTGAACTAGGGTTACGACTTTTTTTTTTCGTTAACTCAGATATTAGTGTTCAACATTTTATTAGATTTATTTTTGATTGTTTTAAATTTAATGTTATGATATACATTTGCGTAGTTAAGTGTTAGGTTTATTAGATTAGGGTTTAGCATTAGAAATGGTTTCGTTATTTTTTTAGGATTAAAGCTAAGTTATATTTAGGATTCGGTTTTAGTTTATTTTTTCTTTGTTTAGTTCTAGTTTAAATTTTATCAAAATTTAAATGTTAAATTTATTTTAATAGTTTCATTTTTTTGGATTTTATTAATATCAAAAAAAAAAAATGTGGGAAATTTTTGACAAGATTTAGTTTTTTCTCAGGAAATTATCACGTTATTTTTTTTATGCTGAGAGTTAAATTTCCGATTTATGCAAGTCTGCACACGAATGATCATCTCGAAGATTTAGTTGCATAAATGTGATATCTGGTTAATGATTCATGATTTGCGTGGTTGTTTAAAGCATTCATCTCTGCAAAATTTTTAATTACTGGATATCGTTATTGAGATTTGGTCATTATAAGAACTTTGTGGTTTTAACAGATATCTTGCACTGTTCTAGCCATTTGATGATAAATGATTGGTACACATGGTTTACATTTATGAAATATTTACTAAGTGATCGTTTAAAAATCAAACCCACAAGGCACTGGTCTATTAATTCAGCAAAATCAATCTAGTGCTTGTTTCTTCGTGTCTCCCAACCCAACTAGTCGACAATGGGTCTTCATCACCTCATAGGGTCTACCCCCCTTAGTCGCGGGAGACAGGCTTAAATGGAGAGATCGGGGATCAGAGTGACAGCCCCCGGTCTGAGCGTTGTCGTGTCATTCTGTGCGACAACATTTTTTGGCGCCATTGCCGGGGACATTTTATTCTTGGCGTTTCAAGTTTCAACGACAATCATCCTTCTCATTTCTTATGTTTTCATCTGGCACGGCAATGCCAACATTTTTTTGGCGCTGTTGCCGGGGACAGAGTTTTTCTGTCCCTGGTGTTTCAACGACATTCATATTCTCATTTCTCATCATTCTTTCTCATCTCGCGTTTGAGCTGGCAGATTCAACATTTTTTGGCATCATTTGGATCTCTTTCATCACCTTATATTTCGTCATATCAGCAACTTCTCTTCGATTTGTTTCTTGTTTGGGTGGCGACTCCATTTTCTTATTTTTCCCAGACAAGAAGCCTCCCTCATATGTACTTGTTGGTTTCTTTTTGGATCTTAGAATTAGATTCATTGTTCAAGTGGCGACTCCACTTCTTTCATCTCTTAATTTTCTTGAGCAGAAATCTCTTTCTATCATACATTTGATCCCTTATTATTCATCATGGATTATTCATTTAAACCATGTCATTTTACTGATAATCTCCATGATTTTCCGAAAGAGGCCATTTCTAAATTATTTAAGTTCTCAGGTGGTGATTCGGTCGCTGTTAGATAGCATTTAAATAGGTTTACTTGTGTAATGATCATATATTGTAGACTTCCTCATATAATCATGAAGATTTCAAGATGCGTCTATTTGTCCATTCTTTAAAGGGTGATGCTTTGAACTGGTTTAATAGTTTTCCTGAAGATTCCTTCATTTCTTTGCAAGACATTGTCAATGCTTTTAAAGATAGATATGGTGATCCAGATAGCTCGCCTTGTGCCCCTAAAATTGTGCAACAAAATGAAAGTAATCTTGTAAAAGGTCCAGCTGTCCAAAACAATTCTTCATATCAGAATGTGCCATCCACTTGTACCATTGCAGATCATAGTAGTGTTGACAATGAAAAGGAAGATCATAAGCAAATTATACAAGATCTATTGCTACTGGTAAGAAATATGGAGATAAATCAAACTAATTACGCCAATGATGTGAGAACTTTATGCACTCACTTGGAAAAGCGTAATAGGGAGATGGAGATCATGCAAAATTAACATAGTAAGGAAATTGAAGCCATGAAGATTAATCATGACACAAAAATTAGATTCATTCAAAGCAAGATGTCAGGCTTAGAGGAAAATATGACGACCATGAAATCTGATCATGATAGGGAAATTAATTCTATACAGACCAAGTTATTGACTATGGATGAAGAAATGACTATCATGACTTTCAATCATAATAATCAGTTAGCTACCATGCAAGCAAATCATAACAAAGAAATAAACTCTATGCAGTATTGCTTGATGAACGTAAAGGAAAAGAACGATAAAGTAATAAAAGATATGGAAGAAGACCATGTCAGGCAAATCAGTGCTATAAAGGTTGAACACTCTAGTCAGATAAATGCCATTAAAATACAGGTTCAAAAGTTTCAACAATGGTCAGAGGATGAGAGAAACCAGGAGACATCAATAGATCAGGAGCCTTCTCATTTGTTGCAACAAGTTCCATCTTATTATGAGGAGGTCATTGGTTCGATTGAAAGGTGGTTAATTGAAGGTGATCCAGATAGAATTAAAAATGATAAAGATCAGATGCAGGATAAAGAAAGACATGTCACGCATATCTTACATACTTCATCTGATAGCTTTGAAACAGAAAGTTCCATGTCATCAGTGATACAACCTGCCACAAAGAAAAAGCGCAAGAGAAAGAAAATGAGAAGAAGATTTGATGCATCAGACAGCCGCGAGCAGCTTGATTTTCGGATAGGAAAAAGTCCTACCATATGTAGAATTGGACATGGCACATCCGACAAGCAGCCGACAGATTTGCCTGAAAGCAGACAAATGCTCAGTATACACTATATTGAACACATCTGATGCCAGGGGCATCCGCTGTATTTCTAACCCTACTCCTTGTTTTTTCAGCATTTTCATTTCTGTTTTAGGATTAGATTTACTTTTCATGTTACTAAATGAAGAGCTTTTATCTTTCCTGTGCTTAATGTATATGATGATTTTTGGATGGACGCTACTTATATTTTGTTGTGTGTTGCATGGGTGCAGATTCTGGATTCTCACATTCCTACAGTGCAGCAACGTGTCCCCAAGTAGAGCCAGATGTTGACCACTACCGGTCAACTGCCCATAGCAGTACACCCCCTTTTCTTCGCAAAAAGGGGTAGCGCTTGATCGACATGTCCGTGCCATTCTGCAGTCATCGACAGCTTGATCAATTTATGTTGTAAACCCAGTCTGCATGTATAAATTGTAAATAATCTTAGCAGATATGAGTCATGTCTGTAAATTGCCTAGGTGGACCTAATTTTCTAAGTGATAATCTACGTTCCGGAAGGTTTTTTGTCTCACCGATCCATGATCGGCAAAGTTTTCCTTCAGCCTAACCCCAAAGCCGGAATGGATTTTGTCATTAGAATTTTAGGAGAATCCTAGTGTGTTAATCTGCTGGATTATAGTTGTGTCGCAGAACTGGGTGGTTTATGAGGGTCTATGTTAAATGGGTTTTCTCCCTTAAGATGTAAAATTGTAAAAGTCATGATGTAAAGTGTCTTGAGGGATAGAAAATGTTTTAGTCCCCTCATAAGTTTTAAGTCTTAAGTCCTAGGTCCTAGGTGATTTTTCCAAAGGCTAAGTTCGAGGATCCATTTAAAAAATAAATTAAAAATTAAAAAATTAAAAAAATAAAATAAATAAAAATAAAAATAATAAAATAAAACAAAAACCCTAAAAATAATAAAATAATAATATTTTTGAGTAAATAAATGCAAATTTTCATTTTTTAATGAATTAACTAATTCGACGGATGAGATTAAGAGATATCTTGATTCTCATCGACGGTCGAGATCATTTCGACATGGATCACTCGAACTAGCCGTTGGGATCTTTTCCTTTAAATAGGGTCCTAGGGGGTCATTTGAGGGATAAGATCTGTGAGTCTTGTGCTGAAGAAGCTCTCTTGTAGTTCATTTTTTTTGTGCAATAAAGAAGACTTTGGGGTTAAAAATCTTGCTGGTGTTACTCTTCTGAAAATGTTGTAAGATTGTTCTATTTGTTCTGCATAATTTTATTTTCAGCCATTAATGATAGCTTAATGAAGATTGATCTAGGCACAGGTATCTTGTCTGATCTTTGGGGTTTGAATGATAGTCTAGATTCTGAAATATATTGGCAGGTATCTCCATTTGATCGGGGTTTCACTATTGTTTTCTCCTTCTATGTTGATGGTTGAATTTAAGCTGTGCAGGAAATCCTTTTTTTCAGATTACCGGGCGTTAGGGGAAGTTCTCGGCTGAACCAGCCAACTCCCGGGTTGTGTTTTCTGAAAGAGCCCAGCCAGTTCTTGATCCCGGGCTTATCATTTGAAATATTTTTTATGAATGCATGCAGGGTTTTCTGAAGCATTTTACATTTAAATTAAATTCTGATAATATTACTGTGGTTATTGATAAATCTGGCTACTAAGGAGCCTTAGATCTGTAAATACTGTAATTATTTAGTTGGGTTTAGGGTTTTCAGTTTTTGTTTTATGCACATATCATATTAGGGTTTTTATTTTCTCTTGCAGATCACAGGTGCATGTGATTGAGAAATTTTCGAGGTTTCATCAGGCAAATTTTGAGCCGAGAATTTCAAATATAAATTTTGTGGAAAGCTGTAGTTTTTTTTGGGTTTCTAAGGCAATTGGTTTACTGTGGCCCGGAGCTTTCAATTTCTTCTGAAAGTTTGGGTTTGGACCTGTGCTCTCCCGTTTGCCATGCCACGCCTCACATAGTCTTAATCTGAAGCCGCAAAATGCGTGTTGGGGTTTTCTGGCAAATTCTTTCATGTATCGGTGCGTTGGTAAGTTCAGCGCAAAGATCTTAGTTTAGCGTGAGGCCACCTGCATCCCTTGGCTCTCAGCGTAGCATACGCTCGCGTTTTTTTTTTGGGTTATCTATTGGTCATACTGCATGGTAAATACAGCACTTCGAGAACGCAGATACTGGCCGAGTTTTGTGTGCACGCGTTGGTATGCTCTTGCACGCGTTGGTATACTCTCTGAGACGGGGAAGTGAATCAGGTGTATTACGTGAGGTAACCAGCATTTCACGCGGGCAAATCAGGTGAGTTTCAATACGATTCAAGTTTTTGACCGTCGCTGACAGTGTGTGCTAGGATCATCGTATCCCTGAGCTCAAGTTTCAACAGCACGCCTAAAATCGACCCGTAGGCCTGTCAACACGCCGCCGTCACCTGTGCTCTCGTTCGAAAAAAAAATTTAGCGTTCAGTCTTTTTCGTTTTATATTGATCTAGGGTTACGACTTTTTTTTTCGTTAACTCAGATATTAGTGTTCAACATTTTATTAGATTTATTTTTGATTGTTTTAAATTTAATGTTATGATATACATTAGCGTGGTTAAGTGTTAGTTTTCTAGATTATGGTTTAGCATTAGAAATGGTTTCCTTTTTGTTATTTTAGGATTAAAGCGAAGTTATATTTAGGATTCGGTTTTAGTTTATTTTTTCTTTGTTTAGTTCTAGTTTAAATTCTATCAAAATTTAAATGTTAGATTTATTTAATAGTTTCATTTTTTTAGATTTTATTAAAAAAAAAAAATTGTGGGAAATTTTTGCCAAGATTTAGTTTTTTTTCAGGAAATTATCACGTTATTTTTTTTATGCTGAGAGTTAAATTTTCGATTTATGCAAGTCTGCACACAAATGATCATCTCGAAGATTTAGTTGCATAAATGTGATATCTGGTTAATGATTCATGATTTGCGTGGTTGTTTAAAGCATTCATCTCTGCATTAATTACTGGATATTGTTATTGAGATTTGGTCATTATAAGAACTTTGTGGTTTTAACATATATCTTGCACTGTTCTAGTCATTTGATGATAAATGATTGCTACACATGGTTTACATTTCTGAAATATTTACTAAGTGATCGTTTAAAAATCAAACCCACAAGGCACTGGTCTATTAATTCAGCAAAATCAATCTAGTGCTTGTTTCTTTGTGTCTCCCAACCCAACTGGTCGACAGTGGGTTTTCATCACCTCATAGGGTCTACCCCCCTTAGCCGCGGGAGACAGGCTTAAACGGAGAGATCGGGGATCAGAGTGACAGCCCCCGGTCTGAGCATTGTCGTGTCAATCTGTGCGACAACAGACACAGTAGGGGAATATGGACCTAGGTGGGAGAAATGATGAATGGGGTAGTAATGAGTGGAAAGAGGGTAATATAAGCAGATAAGGGAGTAGGACCACGCAACAAAAATTGGGGTTTCCCATGAAATACCATCCCTAAAGCCAAATGGTCAATAAAATAGATCCCACGGGACTAGAATGCAAGGTTAATATCCGAAAGGGGTTTAGGGGACAAGGGCACAGACCTAACCCATTATTTCCACCAAATCCCCCCATTAATCCATGCCCAGAAGTGTCCATGATAAGCAAACTACAATACTCAACTACCAAATGACAAGGCATACCTTTAGGTTTGGGAGGCCCACTTTCAAATATACGATCATGGCAGATGGGCGAGGGACCACATAGCTGGCTAGCGGAGAAATGGAACAATGAGCTAGTTGGTGGCTGCAAGGGGTTGTTGGTTGCCGGTTGAGGACCATCTTGGAGAAAAAAATTCTCCTAGGGATATCACCCACAAAACAGTTGGTAACAAGCCTGATTATAACACAGCTTGATAGCCTACTAGTGGTTAAGTTGGAATCCTTCCACTCTTAACTAGATTTACAATATTGACCCTTATAGAGTCTTCTTCATCATGTTCACATGGCCAACCCCTTTTCCATGAATAATGGGGTTGACATGGCATCCTCTCGAATCATTGTGGTCAAAATAGGAAGGTCAAATTTTAGGTGGCGTAACTTTCACATACGAACTCCATTTGAGGTCTTTTTTGCACCGTTAGAAAAGTATTGATTGTAGAAAAGCGCAAGGGGGTTTGGCTAAGCGAGAGTTTTTGGACCTTTTACCAAATCTATTAGTAGTGTTGCTAAGGTCTTGGAAACCTACTAGATGGGCACACACAGGGCAAGGGCCGACTATCACTTTGACCCAAGCCCCTGCTATTTAGAGTCAACAACCTCCTAAATGACGAAGGGAGGAGTCCCAAATATAATCTCAATTAACCCTGTTACCCACCATTTTATGGGTGATATCCCTTAGAGAATTTTTTTCTCCAAGATGGTCCTTAGCTGGCAGCCAACAGCCCCTTGCAACCACCAACTAGCTCATTGTGCCACTTCTCCGCCACTTGAGCCAGCTATGATGGTCCCTCACGCATCTGCCATGATCGTATATTTGAAGGTGGGCCTCCCAAACTCAAAGGTATGCCTTGTCATTTGGTAATTGAGTATTGTAGTTTGCTTATCATGGGCACTTTTGGGCATGCATTAATGGGGGAATTCGGTGGAAAGAATGGGCTAAGTATGTGCTCTTGTCTCCTAAGACCCCTTTGGATGTTAACCTTGAATTCTAGTCTTGTGGGATCTCTTTTATTGGCCCTTGGTCTTTAGGGATGCTATTACATGGGAAACCTCGATATTGGTTGTGTGGTCTCGCTCCCTCATCCATATATACTACTCTCCTTCCACTCATTATTACCCCAATCCATCAGTTTTCCCATCCAAGTCCACATTCCTCCATTGGAACCACATAGAGTTAGCTTTCCCCTTCCCCTTGTCCACACCTTAGTTCGGGCCTGGAATGACGACCTGGAGGTTGATGCAGCTGAAAAGAAAAGTAAAAGCATAATTGGCCACATTCAACAGGAAGATGTACCACAAAATGAAAAAGATGGTTGGAACAAACACATTTAGTACATGGAAAAAATCCAATACATGAGCTCTACCCTATCATCATGGCCATCACCCTGGTTCCTATAGGCCTTAGATGAGCCTCCTTGTCATTTAGGAACACATGATTGTCCCAACCCCTGGTGGGAAATGAACCGCCCGTCCCAACCCCTGGTGGGAAATGAACCACCCTACCTTAAAAGGGGTATCCACTGTTATATCTCACACATCATGCTCTTACCCGTTGAGCCCCGAGCAGTTAATTAAAGAAAAATCATAAAAAGGCAAAAGGAATATAAAGAAGGGTGGAAAAATCAAGGTCGGGGCACCTCATGTACCACAATTGCTCCCTCCTATACACTATATACCCAAGTGTGGGCTTCCCTTTTACTAGCTACCCTTGTACCCCAGCATGTGGCCTAAGGTTGCCCCTTTCATTCCCTACTCCATTCATCCCTTTACCACATGCCACCACCTTTTAAGGATGTACCTTGGACATATTGTCCCCTTTAGAAGTAGAAACCACCTAATAGGATACCTGGTTAACCCCATTTGGAGCTTGGAGACATTAGCACATGCCAAAGCCCATTATGGAAGGGCATTCCATTATGAAGTCCCCACCTATTGTCCATGGTTTGTAAGCGCTTTCACTTTATTTCCTTGATCACTTGTTGTACTAGAAGGCTAGGGGATGCATTGGATCTTATGTAGCATTGCAGGTGGTCTCCATCTTGGGTTTGGTCTCCCTATACGGGGGTCCTAACCCTCCAGAGGGCTGCATTGAAACATGTAGGGTGTGTGTTGAGAGCCATGGGCCTCCACAGCAGTAGACAACACTCCATGGATCCCCAGAGATGTTTAGAGATTGCTCGAGATTCACCTATTGGATGAGGAAGATGCACCTGGTTCACCTTTGTCCAACCAACCCCACAATTGCACCATGCACTTGGCAGATGACCTAGGACTTGGATGCTGATGTGGCATCACTTACACCATCATCTAAGCCCTTGCGGATGGTCTACAGGCATCTTTGACTTACTTGGAGACCCATGAGGTCACTTGTGGTCCCTCACAACCATTGGGAGCACCACAGGTTTATTATGTGGAGAACAAACTGCCAGCCCCTTGTCCATTACTTTTGGAAGTCCAATTCATCATTTTGGCACTCATGGGTGTCATCGGGCCTCTTAGAGAACCCAACGACGTGCATTATTGATTATTCGACCTCTTGGGAGGCTTGTTATTTTGTTTATGAGCTAGTTTGGTGGGCTTGGCACCAATAGATAGTTATTTGCACATTATTTTTAATTGATGGGTTAATGTAGGCTCAAATTAGGTAATTTGAACTCCTAATGAGTGTATAAATAGGAGAGACATGAATTCATTTTTTATCATCACTTGGTTTGGACTTGTGTCTATCTTGAGATTTTTGTTATTCCTTCTTGGTGGACAAAATTTTGGAGCATCGATGAATTTTGATGTATGGATTGTATTTTCTTATCTTGGAGCTTCATAATTGGCAAGTCTATTGGTGGTTGGATATATTCTCTTACATGCAAGTGCAAATTTAATGCTATTATTCTTTTACTTTGTCACATGCATTGATAATGAGAGTTTTGCTATACTAGGGCTAGTTGCTGCATGCATTTACTATGAAATTGTGGAACTATGTTTCTATATAGCATATCTCTATGTATGGGCCATTTATGTTGAACGAATTCTCCTAGGGATAATTCTATGGTTGAATTTATCTTGATAAGCCACTTCACCTTGCAAAACGAAGTATAAAAGATTTTAAAGTCACTCTCCTTTGCCCTAATGACAAGCAAAGTTGATCTTAAGGCCTCCTTAACCTAGAAACGGAGTCTATCTTCATATTCTTCTTGACTTCAATCTCCCCAAAGGATCAGGCACTGGTCTTCCATAAGGTGATCACTCAAAGAAACATTTTTCTTCACCTCCCTTTCTTTATTCTAGGTCTAGCCACATTAGGGATACTAGGGCATCATTTTCCCGACAAACCACCCATAGAAAAACTTTGATCTCTCGGCCTCAATTGCGCTGGTGTCTCTCCTAGGCCTCCTCCAAATTTTAGGAAATTCCAATGGTGGGGTTGTAAGATATCCCAAGCCCTAGCCTCTAAATTGGTTTTTGTGCTAAGTTTCCCTAGACTAGTTCTTCATAGGGATCATTTTTCACCTTTAACTGAAAATTAATTGTTTGGTCCCTTTCTCCTCCTTCTTTAGGTCAAGTCTATCATTGGTTGCTAAACTCATTCCTTTTGACCTAACCTGGGTCCACTTGGTCTCGTGTGGTCCCATACCTTTGAAAAGACAATTCTTCAAAAACCATTTCGGAAACCAAGTTCAATAAGGATTTAAGGGTTTTGGAAGCTCCTTTACAATTGACACTCCTTAAACCTAGCCCTTAAATCATCATCCCCTTCTCCTAAAAAGCTTTGTACCTTGTTTAAGAAGCAAGCAAATTACATTCTTGAGCCTGCCCTAGGAAATGGTCCCTGAGATCACGTCACACCCATATTAGTTGATCTATTCCTTTATAAGTGATTCTCTATATATCAGGTCTCCTCCCACCGGTGAAAGTCTGCAAAGAGTAGGAAGCTTTAGTTGTGGTGACAGTGGGCTTTAGCTTCATTGTTGCTCTTGACCTAGCAAGTGCCCCTCTAGGACCACTTACTAGTTTGAGCGGTAACAAACCCCAAACAAAATCAGTGCCTTATATGGAGTGACTTGGAATGGAGGTGTTCACTTCTCAGAACTATCTCGCTATAAAATATATAACTATTGCAGCAGAAAACTAAACAACAAATTTGGTAATACTAAAACATCAAATACATATCATGTCACCTATGGATTTAAGTATACAAGAAAAATCCTAACCATATATGTGATTATTTAATGATTTAGGTTGTTGGATGAAAAGCTACAAGTCAAAACAATTTGTGTTCAGTGTAGAAAACTGTAAATTCCATAAAAATGTAGGACAATAGTCTAATTTACCTATAACAACCACCTTACAAGCACCTTAACACTTCCAAACTGTTAGTCCAAGGGTGAAAATGGTATGAAGGTTAATACTTGTAATGACCATCTTGAATTATGGATAGAACATGATTATTAGCATGCATATGATAGCTACATATGCATGCATCGCATGCACTGCACTAGTATACCTACTAATTGGCTATGAAGAGTGTCAAAATACAGATAAATGAATTAATAATAAATTAAATACCTAACTATCATGAATTTCATGAATGTATTAAGTCTAGCGTTCTATGATAAAATTTACTGAATCTATTTAACCCATTAATTAATAAGCTCATTCAATAATAAACTCAATTAAACAAACCACTATGCTTACTTTGGTGTAACACCCAATGTATAATCGAGTTAAACTCAAATGTTCATATAATAACTTATTAATTATTCAATGAAGTTTATCGACATTAATGTGTACCATACATACATACATACATACATACATACATACATACATACATACATACATATATATATATATATATATATATATATATATATATATTTGTTTGTTTGACATTGGATATCGACATCAATCATCATAAAAGTTATTTAATAAATTCATTAAAACCCGACTACGTTAAAAGTTATGGATAGAAATTACATGTGTATATAAAATCTTATTATATATGGAATAAGATCTCTTCACATACATACCATAATTTTATACAAAAAAAAAACGTTAAATAACTTTATATGTAGGAATTAAAAATCATTTAATAAATTCATTAAAATAAAATTACAAGTCCTTTAATATATAAAGATTGTAAAACAATGAAGATGGTGACCGCCTAAAAATCATAAAAGGGCATTGCAGGTGGCAGGTAGCCGACAGGAGTGGAGAAGATTTTTATGCAAGGGCGGTGGAGAAATTTCAAGAGAGGAAGAAACCTCTCCAGTAGAAAGGGTCGGAGGTATTGTAAATAGGGGAATTCTTTTCATGGGAGGTATTTTTTGGTCTTTCATAGACAGAGGAGGAATACTCAGAAGGTCAAAGATAGAGAGGAAGATTAAGCCTTAATTATTCTTGGAGCTTTGGGTGTGGGGGCCAAAAGACCTCGATTTCGAAGTCTTCTGGATCTGGGAACCAGATAGGTTGATCCCATTTAGGCTGGGAGGAAAAGGTCAGTTTGGTAGCAGGAACGGGAGCATCTTCAGACCAGAAACGCCTTCAATTGAGATTTCCAAGTACTTGCAAATTAAACTACTAAAATCTAGATTTGTTTGGCTAAAATGCAAATTAGGGCATCATAATTGGTTTAAATTGTTGAATTTAAGTTCATTCCTAAATTTAGGGCACAATATTTTCATTCCTAGTCAATTGTTGAAGTTGATTATTACATTTCTGGTTAATAGCAAAACTGAGTATTACAATATTGAGGCTTTTGGCGCCTTTTGTCAACCTAAATTGACTAAAAAAGTGGATTTCTAGCAAGTAGGAAATCACTTTTCGGATTTTTGGGTTAAATCCTCTTGGGAAATTCACCAAAAAATTCTAGATTTAAATTAAGGTTTTAAAAGTGGCTAGAAATTGTGCAAAAATTACTTTAAATACAATAAAATATAGATTTTAGGCACTATAGAGTAGTGGAAAGAGGTTTGATGAGGGATTTACTTACTTGAATGTCTGAAAACCTCTTTGAAGTTGCAGACCCCATGGTACAACAATGTAATGTTTGGATTTACAAGTCCAAAATGTTAGATACAAGTGTAAAATAACTTTGAAATGAAACTTGTACCTATCATTGGTTAGATTTAACAATATGATGGAGTTTTCCCAAAGAATTACTTCTTATAACGATAAACAAACAAAAATTCACCTAGCTAAATGACCTAAACTAATTACAAAAAACTAAAAGTTTTTGGATTTCTGAATGGCAAGTGGTTGTTAGATATATCTATGCCCTTCTAAATACCTCACCCTTGCCGAAGTGTGAAGTTAACTCCCTCTTTAGTTGATATAGCCGGTTGAACTCAAGGGAGTGGGTTTGATCTTGAATAAAAATCGCACCCATTATTGACTTAACTCCCTTGGTGACTTTCGAATTCGCTTAGAAGCAATCTCTATCAAAGGGGTTTTTCTAGCTTTTAACACCTATGTGTGAGGAATATGAAACATTGCACAAATCGAAGCTCCCCTCTAGAGATGTTCTAGGTACTTAGATCGACTCACCTACAAAATAAAAAAATTCAAGTGGGGTCACCCTCGAGTTGGCCCTTTTCATGTGAGTAGAGATACCCTCAATGGCAAGAATTGTTAGCTTCGTCATAATTTTATTTATCACCAAGAATAGTTAGAATTAAAACCCCAAACATATATCAAGAAAAAGAATGAAAATGATATTCACTCCACATAGTGCATAAACAAAATTTACGCAAGGGTTTTCATACAAGTAAGTTCTTTATTATTATAGCACTTATCTCAATTGAAAAAAACAACAATACAATGAGGGGAGGCTAGTCCTTCATAAAAAAACTTGTAATGGCTAGATAACGGTTAGTTTTGACTCCTCAAAATAGTAATTTACTAGACATCCACAACTTGGAGACTTAGTAATTTTTTCATAAAATATTACAATATAATTTTTAATTCACCCACTAGGGGGTCGAATTGGACAAATTTCCACAATTTAGCTCAAAATTCCCTTTGTTCGTGGTCCATGATGGTCAATAGTCAAAATAGTAAACAATAGTAGTTCAATGTTCCACTTGTTCTCCCTTGAAAAATTCGACTTAATCCTTTGGAGGAGAAATGTATCTTCTAACAACTGCTATCTTGGTCCATTGTTGATTCAGGTGGCTCCAGAGACGCTCAAAAGTCAAAGGGGGCTCAGAAAAGCTCAAAAATAGAAGTCCTCAGATTGAAGTGAAACCAGGACCAGATCGTAGTGGTCGTTGCCCTGATTCCAACGGTGCAAACGGAACTCAAATATGAGTTCGTATGCTCTAGATATTCACAGTCAAAGTTTTGGTCAAAGCTGGCCAAGTGGCAGGCTTAAGAAGACCACAAATTAGCGGAAACCCGGCGCATGAAATCCGGCCGTCGAAACGGGTGAATTTGTCGAACTGTTAATTTGTCTGGTGACCCTTATTTTCGGCAAATTTAAAAATGACCAATATGGTTATTAAAAACGAAAAATGATAGAAAAATAGGGGGACGGGTCGGGCCCGTCGAACCCGTCCACCCCACTGGCCGTGTTATATTCAAATATATTAAAAAATATTAATCGGGGTAGCGGGCCACCACCCCCGCCACACCCCATGGCACCATATTTTAAATGTAAAAAAAAACAATGTTATGGGCCCAACCATATACATATATATGGTAATGTGAAGCTGGCGAGAGTTGAAGGGGGCCGGCCCATTAGCCCCGACGGGTGGCCCCATAAACGATGCCAAAACAATATGCTACACCATATTTGATTCACAACCATTCGTTTAACAATGCAAACCAACATCAAACATAACTGCCATCGGTTACAATGGTTTGACTGCCAACTGAAAACGTTAACCAATGTTTATTTCAGGTCGAGCGGGGGTTGGAACCTTTGACCTCTGCCAACCTAATCTTGGCCTCCACCAACAGCCCATAGGGACATACCTTGTTAAATCCTTCCAACCAATGATATGTAAACCTGCTCAATCATTCGAACCGGAGGCCAGCGGAGCGCAGAGAGCGGATGTGGATTGGGAGAGCGGCGAAACCTTTCCCAAGAGGAGTGGAACCATGAGTGAGGAGAATCTCTTGATGCCAAAAAGATTCCAATAGAGGGACAGAGATGCTAGTGTAAGATTTTGACAAGTTGATAGTCATTTTTGCACCTTCTCTTGCTAGGAGTCCAACTGTGCAATCTGTTTCCCCATTTGAGCAGCATAAATTCAGGTGTCCAACAGCGAGGAATCTTTGGAGAATCTTGTGGAATCTAAAAGATTCCCTTTGAGGCTTATATTTTATTGAGGCAGAATGATGCCAACTTTATAGTCATTTTTCACAGAATTTCGCATGGAGCGCAATGGTGTGCTCAAAATCTTCATCCAAGCTGCAGATTTTTCGGCCATCTTCAGGAAGGAACCTTTGGGGAATCTTCAAGATGCCCGAGGATCCAGAATTTGACGGTGTTAGAAAGGGGCAAAGTTTATAGTCGTTTGACACGATTTCACGCCATGAATTCAACGGTGATGTCCGTTTTAGCACCTGAGCTTTTTATTTTTCAGCCATCCTACAAAGTGGAGGTATATGATGTAGTTATGTCATGTTTTTTCTTTTGATTTGTTGAGATGATTTTTTGTTGTTGATATCCTTGATTACTATTATGTTGAGGGATAATTGTATACCACATCTTGTGAGATTTTATTAGCTTTTCATGCTGAAGGAATGCTTATTTGAGTGAGAGTTCCTATAAGGAGAACGTCTCGTGGAGAGACATGCCACTCTTGTTGAGGGAATTTTCCCATATGAGTGAGAGTTCCTGAAAACGTCTCATGGAGAGACATGCCACTCTGGTTGAGGGTATTATTCCTTGTAATGACAAAGATATACCATGTACATCATCATCATCATTTGCAACATTTAATGAAGCGACCTCCCCACTCTTGACACCAGGGCCCGAAGATGTAACCCACACTGGGTGAACTTCATTATCAATGTGTTTTGTGTTCTTGATTTGATGATCATCGTTATGTTTCATCTTCTTTACAGTATGCACATGTGGTATATCATGCTCTTTCATATGCAATTCTGCTAACATCATAGAAGTAAAAGATCTTGGATAATTCTGGTAGCTGAAGAGATCCGGATCAAGTTTGGTATCAGAGTGGTCTTCTCGTTGATGTGAATTGCGAGTGTGAACAATTGAACGTGCAACAAGAAAGAAAATGGAGGATGACAGAGATATGTACGAGGCCTTCCTCAGGATGTAAAAAATGGTAGACATAATGTATGCAACTTATGAGGAGAAAATGGCAAGAGAGGAATGGGAGAAAGAAAGAGTAGAGGATGATGCTCCATCTACCCCCTTGAGTGTACATTCATATTCTTCATCGTCTTCTCGTCATTCAGATGAGGAGATCAATCAGAGCCTTCAAGCAAAGAATGCTGAATTGAGGAGACTTCTATGAGAAGAGAAAGAGGAGAAGCAGAGATTGTAGCTTCAGCTACGAGCCATGGAAGAGGCCTTGAAAGAGTTGAAGTGCAATGAAGGCTTAGCGAAGCCCTCATACCTGCTCCAAAATCGACAACTGAGGTAAACATTATTGATTGTTCTTCAGTTTCTCTTTCACATGATGTTATTTCTGTTGGAAATGTGGAGGTACCCATTTCAGGAACTAACATGAGACTCCTTACCAAGATGGGATATAAAGGAGGAGGATTCGCAGGTTTTGGATACACTAAAGGAGAGTGCTCAAAGTTGTCAGAAGCTTCCAAGACATTGTTGAAACCGTCGAGGAAAGAGAATGATGGGAACACATCACAATCCTTCCGTGACAGTGCACATTACAGAGGAAGAGCTAAGGCAAGCTCTCATCGCCAGGGTCGCACCAGAGACAACCAAGAGAGGTATAAACAGTCTTAGTATTCTAAAGTTCATTTTGATTACAAGCACGTTAATGATGAATATAAATCATGTCATGGAAAACTATGTAGTTTTTGTAGTTTACATAACCACGTTGTTGTTGAGTGTTGGAAGAGAATGGCAGCAAGAAACAATATGAGGCATGAAAGGCCTTCTCCACATCAAGGAAAGAAGAAGGTAAAGCAGGTGTTGGAGGCTCCATCCAGAACAGTCTTTCAAGGACAAAGTGCCCATGTAGAAACCAATCGATGAAGCTGTTCAATAAGAAAATCTGCCACATTCCTATTGGTTCACTTTGTTGAGTAAAAGATGGTTTTACTAGATATGGTAGCTTGTCATGGCCGCATTTTGTAAATCATGTGTTGCAATTTAAATTTTAAAAGTGATGATGTGTTTTCCATCGCTTATTAAAGCAACGATGATGTTTTTGGCCTTTATGGATAGCTGGGGTATTGATTTCTATTCTGATGTAAACTTGACCAAAGAGTATGTCTTATAAACTCTTGGAAAGTATGGGGATGCTTGGGTCATGATTGGTCATGTAATTGAGCATGTAATTTGCAAAGATTGTAATACAGGTTTGCAGAGGATGCAGGTGTCGACTCATCACTTATGGCTCTGAAGGACAAAGGTGAAGGAGAAGGAAGGGTGACCTGCCAAGACACTTGTGGTGCAGACAAGGTAACATAGTAGTTGTAGATTATGTTCATGTTTTTGGAGGACCAAAAGCTCCTCAGTGGGGAGGAATGATCTAGGTGGCTTTAGAGATGCTCAGAAGTTAATGGGGGCTCAGAAAAACTAAAAAATCAAAGTCCTCGGATTGAAGTGAAACTAGGACCAGATCGTAGTGGTCGTTGCCCTGGTTTCAATGGTGCGAACAAAACTCAAATCCGAGTTTGTATGCTCCAGATATTTGTGGTCAAAGTTGGCCAAGTGGCAGGCTTAAGGAGGCAACAAATTGGCAGAAACTCGGCGCACAGAATCCGGCCACCTGAACGGGCGAATTTGTCGAACCATTAATTTGTCTGGTGACCCTTATTTTTGGCAAATTTAAAAATGACCAATATGGTTATTAAAAATGAAAAATAATAAAAAAAGGGGGGCGAGCCGGACCCACCCACCCCATCGGTCATGTTATATTCAAATATATTAAAAATTATCAATTGGGGTGGCGGGCCACCACCCCCACCACACCCCACGACACCATATTTTAAATATAAGAAAAAAACAATTTTGCGAGCCTAACCATATACATATATATGGTAATGTGGAGCCAGCGGGAATTTAACCCCCCCGGCCCTTGACAGGCAGCCCCATAAACGATGCCAAAACAATATGCCGCACCATATTTAATTCACAACCATCCATTTAACAACGCAAACCAACATCAAACATAACCATTGTCGGTCACAATGGTTTGACCGCTAACTAAAAACGTTAACCAATGTTTATTTCAGGTTGGTCGGGGGTTGGAACCTCTAACCTCTGCGGACCTAATCTCGACCTCCACCAAAGGCCCATAGGGCCATACCTTGTTAAATCCACCGAACTAGTGATATATAAACCCACTCAATCATTTGAACCGGAGGCCAGCGGAGTGCGGAGGTAGATTGGAGGAGTGGTGGAACCTTGCCAAGGAGGAGTGGAACCATGAGTGAGGAGAATCTCTTGATGCCAAAAAGATTCCCCTAGAGGGCCAGAGATGCCAGTGCCAGATTTTGACAAGTTGATAGTCATTTTTGCACCTTTTGTCGCCAGGAGTCCAACCATGTAGTCTATTTCCCCATCTGAGCAACATAAATTCAGGTGTCCATCAGCACGGAATCGTTGTAGAATCTTGTGGAATTTAAAAGATTCCTTTGGAGGCTTATTTTTTACCAAGGCAGAATGATGCCAACTTTAAGTCATTTTTCACAAAATTTCATACGGAGCACAACGATGTGCTCAGAATCTTCATTCGAGCAGCGAAGTTCTCGGCCATCTTTAGGAAGGAATCTTCAAGATGCCTGAGGGTCCAGAATTTGATAGTGTCAGAAAGGGGCAAAGGTTATAGTTGTTTGACACAATTTCGTGCCATGAATTCAGTGGTGATGCCCATTTCAGCAGCTGATCTTTTCATTTTTCGACCATCCTAAAAAGTGGAGGTATATGATGCAGTTATGTCATGTTTTTTCTTCTGATTTGTTGAGATAATGTTTTGTTGTTGTTGAGATCCCTGATTACTATTATGTTGAGGGATAATTGTATGCCACATCTTGTGAGATTTTATTAGCTTGTCATGTTGAAGGAATGCCTATTTGAGTGAGAGTTCCTATAAGGAGAATGTCTCGTGGAGAGACATGCCACTCTGTTTGAGGGTATTCATCCTTGTAATGACAATGAATATACCATGTACATCATCATCATTTGCAGCATTTAATGAAGTTGCCTCCCCACTCTTGACACCAAGGCTTGGAGACGTAACCCATGCTAGGTAAACTTTGTTATCAATGTGTTTTGTGTTCTTGATTTGATGATCATCGTTATGTTTCATTTTCTTTACAGTATGCACATGTAGTATACCATGCTCTTTCATATGCAATTCTACTAACATCACAAAAGTAAAAGATCTTGGATAATTCTGGTAGCTGAAGAGATCTGGGTCAATTACTCAACTAATTGGTCCATCGGGTCTCCAACAACTAGTTAGACCCTCTAATGGCTAGTTAACTTCACCAATGAATATTTTTTATTTGACTTTTTGGTTTAGTAATTCAACTTAGCCACATGGAAGTTGGATCTCCAATGCCCTTGAGTTTCTGACAATTCTAACACTTGGGTATGTTAAAACCGTCTTAAATCTGAACTGGATATCCCTCAAAATCTTCAAATCTTGCCTAACACTACCACATCATCCCTTGTCTGTCATGTCATCATACCCTATGCTATAACTCTAATGCCTCTAGGAATTTTGAGAAACCAAGACATGGGTTTTGTTCCTCTCATTCTGTATACAAATTTTTACATATTACACGTCAAATTCTATCAAGATTTGTCCTTGTTAAGCCTCCTAGAAACATGCCCTACCACATCATTATGCCCAAGTGGATGATCTCTAATGCCCTTGAGGATTTGCAAAATATGAAACATGGGTTTTCTTACTATCATTGAGTAAACCTCTTTTGATGTAATACATGTCATCGACAACTCAATGCTACCCCGCATTTATCACCTGGAAACCTTTCTTGACCTATAGACCAAGTTTGACCAAGATGTAACTAGCCATTGTCATCTTCATTTGGAAAAATTCAACATGGCATAGATTCCTCTCTTCAAAATGCACATTCTAAGACCAAGTTGAATTTTTGACCACCAAGACCACTTTGCATTGGGAACCATGCATTGCTCGAGAAACGTGAATAGTTATCAAATGAGACTACCATGCTCTGAGAATTGTTTGAGGAATACTGCTCCAAAGCCAAGGTCACATTCAAACTCTATCAACCCTAGTCATATTGAGTGACATGGGTGCACCTTGATACGGGTTAGATTAGCCCCTACACTGATGATCATCCCTACAAATGCAGGTTCCCATAAAACCATGTGTCCTCAAGAGAGCACCTAAAGCCCTCCAATCCTATACGAGACAAGGGTAACCAAAGTGAAACTTCAAGGGACCAACCATGGTCCAACAAAGACAACACGATACAAACTCAAAAAACACAAGTTTAGGATACCTAATATAGGTCCTCACATAGTTTTTAGATCGCTTTTAACTTGTGACCTTGGGTTTACAATGGTGGTGAAAGATGCTATAAAATTGTTCATTTTACCCCTGTTGAAATGAGGGCTTTAAACTTGCTCCAATTGTGGGACACATGCTCTACCTGGGAGGATGCGAGAACATCAAAATCTTCCACTTGTCATCTAAAAGCTCGACAATACAACATCAAATATAGGGAGGATTTACCTAGGAGGATGTGAGAACCTCATAATCTTCCACCTGTCACCTAAAAGTTCAACAATACGCATCAAATATAGAGAGAGTGTTAGACTGATTCCTATCCCTTCCTAACATGGCAATAAAATCAAAATGAAATGACAACTATTCTAGGAAATGAAATAACATGTCGATTAAATAGCAAGAATGGAAATATGATATGACAAAAATATATAACTAAACCAAAGCATGTAAATACATCATATCAATGAAATGAAATCACACAAGCAAAAATTGAAACTACAAAATAATTAATCTAGTCTAATACTCATGCTAAAGAGCTTATTCATTCGATCCTAATCTACTTAAAATAAGAAAAACATGTTAGGTGAAATAATATACCCAATGCAATCAACAAATGAGTTTATTATTACCATTGATTTTACTTGTGTTTGGTTGCTAACCAAAACAGTGAAACATCAAACTTACAAAAGGCATATGTTGGAACTTTTTGCAAGGTTTGTACCAAATCTACAAGGGAATCTTTTTCATGTGGAAGGAAATCGAAGAAGAGCCAAGGTTTCGCTATGTCATTGCAAGCTTCTTCATTTAACAAATTGATAGGTCTAATATAATGTCCTTTCTTAGTGTGCACATGCGGCCATTCATCAAGTTTTTTCGCTGTATATGTAAGCAAGGAAGGTTTTAATGGTATCTCCAACTGGAACTTATGCAAAGACTATTGCCCTCCCTAGGTACCCCTTATCACATAGACATACAACTGATGAGAAAATTCATAAGAACTGGAAATACATTGGAAAGCACAACTTACAGTCAACTGCTTTGACTAGGGCAGTTGAAAGCTCGTAAAGTATGTTTGGAAATCAAAATGTTGTGGCCTTCCTATCAAATGGGTCTTCATACACCTGCAAACCATATATCAAGGATATCCATTGCTAAAAAGTCTCATTTGCAGCTCAAATGTAAAAGTCCCCTTTCTGTACCTATAATCTAAGCTTTTATCATAGCCTTAATGTACATAAAATGACTCTAGAATCAACTCTTAGCTATTGGTTTCAAACCAAGTGAAAAAAACCTCATCATAGTGTTCTCATGAAAAAAGCCATGGTTGTTGATGAATTCCATAAAGGCAAGTAGGTGTTGCATGAATGAATCACCATATCCATTGAATCTTAAAATTTTCTCTAGTTTTAAATAGGGGTGTTCATGAGGAACCCTTGATCCTTCAAAACTCAACTGAAACATACCATCGTGCAATCCATGAAGGGAGATCCATCTTATTTTCTTCTAAAACTTCAATATAAGACTAAAACCAAAAATATGTAGTAAAACTTTATCGTACCTTATAAAATGCCATGGTGGAGTCTCCAAGATGAGCTTCAATGAGGCTTCATGATTGTTGTATGTGCTCACCTCTACCTCCAACAATGTATTTTAAAAATATAAGGAACAAGGGCTTCGTCCCTTCATGGAGTCTACATGTGAGAAGATCTTCAATAATGCACTTTCACAAATTTTGTCTTCCCAAGAGAATGGGCTTTATCCCTAGCAATGGTGCCAAAAATGTTACTGACAAAATTGTGCGTGTGTGATAACATCCCCAATCCACAATGCACAATCCGATGGGAACCTTTTAGGAAGGTCACCCATTGTTACCTCAACAACCTGTGATGGAGGGATATGAAGATCAATGCCAATATCCTTCTGGGGCTATGGAGCCAATAGGAATTAAGTGGCAAAGATGAGATCAAGGAGACAACCATCTTAAATTGGTTATTCAATGTTTTGTGGATTAGGGCAAGAGGTTAGAAACCGATAGCTAAATTAACCCTTCAGCTAATCAAGGAAATTCATGAAATCATGGCCCCATTAGAAGGGATCCCTCCAAGGGGAGAGCCTTTAACCACAAAATCGACTATCGTATGAAATGGCATCAAAACCTTTACTAAGGAACTTTGGAGTATGGCCTAGCAAGGAGAATTAAAACTTACCCCAAACCAACAAAGGAGAGCATGTGAGAAGAGCCTCTAGACTGGAAAAAGTTGCCCTTCAAATGGATAGACGTTCATATTCTTGTGATAGTCTTGAGTAATCATACAAATTCCTTTAATAGCATAGAAGTAACAAAGAAGGTGTTGAATTTTGTAGCTATGGTCGGTCTATTGATTTGGGGTAGCACCGGATGTGCTCTAAGCCTCAAATTTTGCAGGGAGGCTTGAGCACATGTATTCCAAAGAACGCAGAAAGCGAAATTCCACCTAGAAACAATTTTATTAAAATAATTAATATTTTTTAATGGGCACCTAAGTCTAAACCTAGGAAATTAAAATATTAATGGGTATTAATCTAATTGTAGGTGTAACTTCTAGAAGAAGACAAGGATCAAGCATAAATGATCTTAGCCATTGATTAGCTTTTAATCTTGGCCGTTGAATGTCAATGAGAAGATTATTTAAGGGAGCTTGAGGGTCATTTGGAAAACACACCAAAAGATCAAGAGATCGAATTTCTGAAGTGAGAAATTCTCAGGAGGAAATTTTGATTGAGTAGATTTCTTACAGTGAGGGGCAGTGAGTAGCCGGAAGAAGGAATTTTTCCTAGGCCGGAGAGTACAAGGCAGAGAGAGGGCAGACGTTGGCCCATCCAGAACTGACGCAGTGGCAACACAGACCTTAGAGGGAAATCGAATTCCTGCTGAGGAAATCGAGTTTCAGTAGCCAAGAGTCAGGGTGTGAGATTAGGAGGTAAAGATTCAGATTTTCCAGCTAGTAGAGGGTCCAGAGAAGGAGCAGTGTGATACTCAGCAGGGGTGATGCAGCAACTGCGTGGGAGTGACGCAGTTCTGCGCAAAGGCTATGCAGAGGCTCCAGTTCAGCATGATTAGACTTAGATTCTCCCAGTGACAGGGTGAGAGCACTTCACCATTCATTTTGTCTAGTTTCTCTCTATATCGGATTGCTAGTTGAGCATCCAAGAATTGTACTTAGATTTACTATTGCATAATAATAAAACCCTCAGATCTGTTGCACCGGTTTTCCCACATTGGGTTTTTTCGGGGACATTTGTCCAAAAACAACAGTGTCATTTGTGTTGTATTTTCTTTCTTGCTCAGTCTCTTATTTCCACATAATATTTAATTAAGTGAAGGCTGCAGTGTATATGTTTCGATATTTGCTGTAGGAAACTGCAAATAATTTGGTTGATTAATTTAACAAATAGAAGAAACATTATCAGTTGCTGCAATAGGGATTCCGGTTGAGGAATTTTCACATGGTATCAGAGCTGCAGGTGAAGCAAGAAGAGCAGTGCTAGAGAAGCCAACGCTGAGTAGAAGAGGGAGATCGAAAAGTTGCAGGAGGCAGCAGTTTGAAACCCCAGAGGGTTTGCGCAGTTCTAGTCGGAGGGCTGAAATTTTGAGGCAGTCTCTCTCTGAGTGAGTCGATGGAGAGAAGGACTCCCAATTCGAAATTTTGTCGGGGCAGAGGGAGCAGCGCTGAAGCCTCAGCGTGAGGAGAAGCTGGTGGGACGTAGATTTTTTTGCAGGCAGTTAGCTGGGCAGAAAATCATTAGAAGAGAGAGGAGAAGCACAGTTGAGGGAATTTCTTCCTCAAAGAATTCCTAGCTAAGGAATTTGAATTCTCTAGAGCTGAGTAGCATCAAGGGCAATAGTTTTACTAGTGCCAGTAGGGAGTGCGTAGGCTAGCCCAGTAGCAGCACAAAGGAGAGGAGATTTTCGACATTTGTGGCAGAAATGGCAACCAATGACTTTAGGGATCAAGATAGGTTGGACGGAGCATCCAACTATGTCATCTGGAAGGCTAGAATGTCATTCCTTCTAGATGAGCATGCCCTCAAGACATATGTCGACAACGTGGTGGTTGTGCCTACAGATCTAGATCCGCTGAAGAATTACCGAACAGAAATGGCGAAGGCCAAGAGGATGATCCTGGATGGAGTAAAGGATTACGTTGTTTGTCACGTTGCTAGCAGAGGGACTACGAAGGAGATGTGGGATGCCTTGGCTACGTTATATTAGGGATCTTTCAAGCAGCGGAAAATGTACTTGGAGAAGAAGCTGAGATCTGCTTAGATGTAGAAGGGGGAGCGTGTGGATCCATTTGTAATATCCTTAACCCGGAATATTCCTCAAACCCCAGCAAAAACTCCAACCAAATATGTGCAGATGATATAATAACCCAGAAATGACAAAATAACAATGGTACAACATATAATAATGTAAACCGGAAATATAAGCAGATACACAAGAAATGCAGCGAGAAATGCTAAGCCATTTTATTATACTGAGCAATAAAATGAGTACAAGAGGTGATTATACAGATGGCACCTCGACTTGCACAAGGCAAGTGAAGAAATATTCTCAGAATGACAAGAATGGCCTCTCTGCGTGGATGTTGTTGTTGCTGCTAGAAAACAAATGATGATTTGGGGCTGCTCCCCTCCTCGGAAAAAGCTGAAACTCTGGATTCGGGCTCTACTCAAGAAACCCAGAAAAACCCAGAAAGCTTTCCTGGAATAGCCGACCCCTGAAAATCGCCCCCTTGGGGATCTGCGCAGTCCCTCAATGCTCTACACTGCTACTGAAGAAACCCCTCCAGAACCCTGCCTAGAACTCTACCAAAATCCTCCAAGATGCAAGCGCTGATCCCCTGCTCAATCACCTAGCATAAATCCTCCTGCAAAAACCCCAATCCAACACTGCTGCCAGAAAGAACTGCGTCCCTCTCCTAGTGCTGCGCAGGCCTCCAAAACGCTGCTGAAACTGCTACTGGAATGCTGATAAAACTACTGCTGAAATGCCAAAGGAAATACCTTGCCCGAGCAGGAACTCGAAGTCCCCCGGGGCTAAGGGTGAGATCTCCAAACGGAGACACTCAATGCACTAAACAGTGCTGCAGACTAGCTAAACAGCCAGCGTGCTCTAAGTCGAAATGACTATCACAAATGCTCATAACTTAATGATCAAAATGAGGGGGCTCCTCTCTCTTTTATAGCCTCTGCCTCTCACAATCCCTAGGCTCACCTCCTCCTGCGTGCTTCTTCTCTTACCATTTGTTCTTCCCTCCTGCGTAGTCTCTCCATGTGTCTATGTGGGCTCCATTTCTGCGTCCTCCTTTGGCCCCCTTGGCTCCCCTTTAAGTCACAACATTGTGCTACCTAGGAAGTGACTTTTGATTCTAAAGTGAGTTATGCCCCCCTTCCTCACTTTTTATTTACAAATAACTATAGAAGGCAAAAATTGAACAAAATCGAATATTCCAATTAGCCATATCTAATTAGGAATATTACACCATTCCTCACGAAGCTCAAGGAGACTGGTGATGAATTGTCTCTTGCAGGGCATACAGCTCAAGATTCAGATTTGGTTAGACTGGCCCTCAATTTTGTCTCAGATGAGTGGCAAGTCTTTGTCTAGAGTATCTTGGGCAGAACAACATTGCCAAATTGGGATGAAATGTGGGCAACTCTAAAACAAGAGGAGTTGAGGAGAGACTTAGTCAAGGTTAAAATTGAAGGAAGCAGCAGCAGTGGGTCGAAGACCAAGGAGGAGGAGGATAATGCAGCCCTTGCATTGAAGGGACAGCAGGAGCAATGAAGACGTAAGAAGGATGTCTCGAAGATCAAGTGTTTCAGGTGTGGTGAGATGGGTCACTACGCTACACAGTGTCCTCTCAGGAAGAAGGACAAGGATGAGAAACACGATCCGAATGTTGCGCTCGCGAAGATCGAGGAAGAGGAGTTCGCTATGACAGCCGAGATACCTCTAGGAGTGGGGTGGGCTAATTTGGAGTTGTAGTTTGAAAGAGCTACAGATGGGCGGGATCCTTGAGGACTCCACCTATCTGATCATTTCCTTGCTACAGGAGCCCATATCAGAAGTAGCAGGATGGACTAGTGTCGGATGGTGTCGAGGAGTGTCAGGGAGACAGTTGCAGTGGCTAGGAGCACCAGAGACTGAACAACGCAAAGCAAAGTTGGCAGTAGTGCAGATGGCACAGAGCAGAGGTCAGCAACAACGTAGTAGATTCAGAGGGTCAGTGCAGAGACTAGCAGCAGTCAGACTCCAGCATTCATGTGGTATCATACTGAACACAGTTAGTTCAGTAATTTTGGATGTTTTTTCGTTGCTGATAGAGTAGCAACAACAGTTTGCAGTGTAGTGGCAGTTGGTAGTGGCAGTGCTAGCAGCAACACAAATGCAACACTTGAGAGGGAGTTGTAGTACGGATGTAGTGTTGACAGTGGTAGTGTCAGCAACAGTACAGTTACAGCAGCAGCGCAGTTGTTGGTGGACAGCATGTCAGACATCAACAACACAGAGGACGATGCTTCAGAGTGAGAGCAGTATGCAGCAGTGTATATTGCTAGAGCACAATCCTTGCTAAAAGGGAGTGTTGATTTGGGGTAGCATCGGATGTGCTCTAGGCCTCAAATTTTGCAGGGAGGCTTGAGCATATGTATTCCAAAGAACCCAAAAATAATTTTATTAAAATAATTAATATTTTTTAATGGGCCCCTAAGTCTAAACTTAGGAAATTAAAAATATTAATGGGTATTAATCTAATTGTGGGTGTAACTTCTAGAAGAAGACAAGGATCAAGCAAAAATGATCTTAGCCATTGATTAGCTTTTAATCTGGGTTGTTGAATGTCAATGAAAAGATTATTTAAGGGAGCTTGAGGGTCATTTGGAAAACACACCGAGAGATCAAGAGATCGAATTTCTAAAGTGAGAAGTTCTTAGGAGGAAAGTATGATCGAGTAGATTTCTTGTAGTGAGGGGCAATGAGTATTCGGAAAAAAAAGAAGTTTTCCTGGGCCGGAGAGTACGAAGCAGAGAGAGGGAAGAACGACATCCAGAGAGAGGTAGACGCTAGCCCACGCAGAGTTGACACAGTGGCAATGCAGGCCTTAGAGGGAAATCGAATTCCTGTTGAAGAAATCGAGTTTCAGTAGTCGGGAGTCAGGGTGTAAGACCGGGAGGCAGAGATTCAAATTTTCTAGCAAGCAGAGGGTCCAGAGAAGGAGCAGGGTGATACCCAGCAAGGGTGATGCAGGTATTATGTTGGAGTGATGCAGTTCTGTGCAGAGGCTCCAGTTCAGCATGATCAAACTTAGATTCTCCCAGTGACAGGGTGAGAGCACTTCACCATTTGTTTTGTCCAGTTTCTCTCTGTATCAGATTGCTAGTTGAGCATCCAAGAATTGTACTCAGATTTACTACTGCATAATAATAAAACCCTTAGATATGTTGCACCGATTTTCCCACATTGGGTTTTTCCGGGGACATTTGTCCAAAAATAACGGTGTCATTGTGTTGTATTTTCTTTTTTGCTCAATTTCTTGTTTCTACATATATATTAATTAAGTGAAGGTTGCAGTGTATGTATTTCAATATTTGCCGTAGGAAACTGCAAATAACTTGATTGCGTAAATCTAACAAATAGGAGAAATATCATCAGTTGCTGCAGTGGGGATTCCGGTTGAGGAATTTTCACACAGTATTCATAATTAATATTTTAGCCCTTGAATTATGTAAGACATGTTCTTCATGTCATTTTATATTGGCCCTTGAAACATAATTAATATAAGACATGTTCTTCATGTCGATTGCAAAAGAGAAAAATTTTGAATTTCAAAAAGTTGAATTTTTGGCTCCAAATGACAAATCGGCTCTCTTAAAGATGAAGTCAACCCCAGTGAAGGGACATGCCTATTTGGGCTCTTGAAATGCCTATATATAGGCCATTCATTCTCCTCAACAGAGCAAGAATTCAGATCACCTCTAAGGTATATTTCGGACCATCTGAGGCAGACAACAAGACTTATTTGAGGCAAAATATAATGCAGATTTGAGGTAGAGAAGAGGGCAAATATGAGATAGAGATCTGAGTCAGAGTTTCTGGACATAGCATGAGCAGCAGAACCGAGATTCTTGGGCACAATAAGAGGCTGAAATTCAGCACTAGCAGATTAGACCAAGCCTTCATTAGGCAGCAGTTTGACTTGTCTAAAGGGTAGTTTGGCCAAGTGTGACCAGAGCTATGTTACTAGTTAGTTTGACTTTGCATTTGACTTAGATGTATCTCTTGTTGAACTAAAGAATTTTTGTAAGGAAAAGGTTGTTGGGTTTTTCCCCATGTGGGTTTCCAAAGGTAAAATGTTTATGTTTCTTGTCTGGCTGTCTCTATATGATCCTACTATCAATTTTGTTCTACTATTGAAGATATTCTGTGTAATCACTTAATGATTAATGTGAATACAAGAGGATTTAAAGTAAAAGATCATTAGAAATAATTATCAGCTAGAAGACCTATGAAAATTCAACATGGAATCAGAGCTATGGTGGAAGAGCAAGCTTGGAAAAGTCAAAACTTGAGCTTGCATTAGCCCTCCACACTTCAAGAGACTAATCACATGAGAGATCTCAGACCATCCAAATTTTCTTTTAAGTCCATTGGTCAAGAACAAAGCAGGATGATGTCCTGAAACAAGGGACCGAATTACCTTAGTCTTACCTCAAGTAGTCTTGGAAAGGCCGAGAAGACCTCAAAATGCCCTCAAGAAGGCCGAAAGGCCTCATTATATCATCCACAGGGACCGAAGCAAAGGATTGCATGTTTTGTTTCAAATTCTTTGAATCATACCTCAATGAAATCTCTGCGTAAGCATTTGGAAGAAGAACAAATTAATATGATTTTGAAGAAGCCAAGGTATTATTCATTCCTAGAACTAAAGATTATTCTGTCTTAAGAGGCCGAATCCTTTAAATTCTTGAGGGGCCAAGTTGGTGTCACTTTGAGACCGAGGAGATGAGATCATATTCTTGCCAGATCCGGTTATTGCATTGGTGGCTAAATTTCTATTGCCTTGGGGGCCAGGTTATTGAATCAGATCGAGTTACCTTAGATCTAGAAGCATCCTTGTACCTATTACTATTGTGGTTTTAAGAAAGGTCCAAGAAACCCAAACCTTTTGAAATAGATCTAAGAGGCCTCATAAAGTGGTCGATAATTTTTTTTTGTTTTTGACAAGCTGAGAACTAAGTCAAGTCTAGCTAGTGTGCTTTTGGAAATGGCACTTGCATGATTATCTTTCTTGTTAGTTTTTGTAGCATCAGACATGTGTTCTAGACTCTAGTCTCGATTTGTGTCAAAAAGGCTAAGAGCACGAGATCTTCATAACCCAGAAAACATATTGCAAGATAAGCTTGTGAAGCGCCTTAATTAAATTAATTAACCATCATTAAAAAAATTCGTAAGTCCAACTTAAGAAAACTAGTTAATTAATAGAAATTAATTAAGGAAATGTGAGAATGCTCCAGAAACTTACACAGATTGAGTTTGAGATGTTCTTAGCCATTGTTGGAGATCTAATCATGGTCGTTGGGTCACCAAAGAGAGATTATAAGAGCAGGACGATGGGGATGGATAAAGTACATCAAGTGAGACAAAGATCAAACAAAATCAAATTTCCCAGAGAGAAGAGATTCATCTAGGGAAGAATTTGAGCCAGTGATCAAATAGCATAGATTGAGGAACAATAGCAGAGTGATTCCGGAGGATTTTGCAGATCCGGAAGAGTTAGTAGAGAGAGGTAGAGTTTTCCACAAAGAGGATGCACAAGGGCTTGTGCAGATCCTCAAGGAGGCAGTTCAATTTTGCTGAAGGAGAGATAGATTCAGTAGCAAAGAATCGGGAAAATTCTTCCATAGCGCCAGTGAATCCTTCTTAGTGGTAGAGATAGTCAGCAGAGGCAGATAGCAATTATTCCTGGCAGTGCGAGTTTCAACCTGCGCAGAGGTTGACACAGCGGCAGATTGGGAGCTTATTGTGGGGCCAGATTAGGCTAAGATTGCATGTGGAGAGAGAGAAAAATCTCTCAGATATTTTGCCAGTGATTTCTCGGGAGTGGATAGCCAGTTTGGCATCCAGATATTGTACTTAGATTTTGCTGCCAAATAATAAAAATAAAACCCTCATCTGCTGCACCGGTTTTCCCATGTTGGGTTTTTCCGGGGACTTTTGTCCAAAAATAATGGTGTAATGTTACTATGTGTGTGCTCTATTTTCTCAGTTCCAGTTTATTTTCCGTGGTCCATTTTATTTTTGGTGAAAATTGCAATAGTGATTTTATTTGTTGTTTGTCATAATAGCAAATAAACTACACATAATAATATTCAGTTAGAAGAATAATTTCTAGTTGCTGCAATAGTGAAAATTTCACATGGTATCAGAGTAGGTTGAAGACAGATCAATGGCTTAGTAACGAGGGAGAAATTTTGCAGCTTCAGAGGGAGTCTTTGGGCAAAATATCTGAATCTGTGCAAACCACCAGCAGGAAGTGTCAATTAGCAAAGGCAAGGTTCGATTTTCAGTTTGCAAGCAAAGGAAAATTCGAAGAGCCACAGTTGTAGTGATTTGTAGGCAGTGTTGCTGTTAGGAAGCAGTTTCGATGAGCAGGTTAGTAATTTCGTTGAGCAAGTCTGGGCATAGTTGATCTGTAGCAAGTTTTGCAGCAACAGATCAACGTTGGGTCGAAGAGAAAAAGCCAGACAAAATTATACTTAGGATGTCTTCAATAAATTTCTCAAAATTCTCCAGTATGGCCACAGACAGATTTGATATTCAGGAGGCTACAACCTACAAATTTGTCTTCCATATTGGAGGACGAGTTTGCTTAGATAGCTTGCCAATCCAGCTCAGCTTCACAGGGAATCTGGTATAGAGACAGTGGAGCATTAGCTCACATGATAGAGTTAGATAATACTTGTCCGACTACAATGAGGAGGAGATGGAATTATAGATAACAATGGGAAACAAGACTAAATGTACTTTAATTGAGAGAGATACCCTTGACATTCATAGGGGGTCAGGAGCAAGCACCAATGTTACAGATGTAGTGCATGTGCCGGGACGAGGTATGAACCTAATTTTAGTATCCCAGCTACAAGATAAGGGATATGATGTCCACTTTATAGGGAAGAAGGTGTTCATCAAACAACAGAACTGGAAGAAGGTGAAATAGATTGGGGTACAAAGCAACAAATTGTATAGGTTGCAGTTCGACTCTCCAATGGCACTAGTTAGCAATGGAAGTAATAGTGGGAGAGACCTAAATGAGTTATGGCATAGGAGGATGGGACATTTACATCATGGAGCACTTAGAATGCTTAGGGAGACAGTAACAGGTGTTCCATAATTAGGCACAGAACACAATGATGTGTGCAAAGGGTGCGTACTTGGGAAGTATGCTAAGGAAACATTCCCAAGAAGTGACAACAAATCGGATGGTGTGTTACAACTTATACACTCAGATATTTGTGGTCCTATGTCCACTAGATCCCTCAGAGGGTATGAGTATTTCATCACCTTCATTGATGACCATTCCAGGAAAACCTGGATCTATTTCTTGAAGACCAAGGATGAGGCCTTCAGTCGCTTCAAGGAGTTTAAGGCTCTAGTAGAGAATGTGACAAGGAAGAAAATCAAGGTGCTTCGCTCGGATAATGGAGGTGAGTACACAGATAGTGACTTCACGAGTTTCTGTGCACAGGAAGGCATCAAGAGGGAGAAGACAACTCCATACAATCAATAGCAGAATGGGGTAGCAGAGCGAAAGAACAAGTCTATATTTGGGGCCGCGAAGGAAATGTTATATGACCAGGATTTGCCCATGTTTTTATGGGCAAAGGCATGTAAAACAATTGTTTATATACAGAACAGGGTTCCTCATAAGGCATTGGGGAAGATAACACCAGAAGAAGTCTTCTCAAGGAAGAAGCCAGGAGTCAGTCACTTCAGGATCTTTGGCAGCATAACTTATTGCCATGTACCAGATGAGAAGCACACCAAGTTGGATCAGACTGTAGAGAAGGGGTACTTCGTTGGGTATAGTGAAACCTCTAAGGCATACAAGATCTACATTCCTAGCAATAGGAAGATTATCGTGAGACGAGACGTGAAGTTTATGGAGGACAAAGCCTTCAAGAAATCTCATGAGTTGCCAATAGGTGATCAGAGTCGGCCTACAGAAGCTCCATTCATCTAGCAGCAGGGGTAGCCATAGGGGCAACCGTGGGGACAACCACAAGGATAGTCACAGGGATCTAGCACAGTTACCACAACCTCAGGTGCAGGAGATTTATGAGTTTGCAACAAAGGGAGAAACAGAGGCAGGATGAGGAGCTGGTCAATCCTCCCACCACTAGTGGTCGAACTAGCAGGGAAGTTCGTCAGACATTAAGGGATGCAAAGGAGTTCATAGGAGCTCCTAGGAGAAACAGGAGAGAATGCAAACAACGAGACAGGTACCAAGCTTTGGTGGAACAAGTTGTAGAACCTTCCAGCTATCAAGAGGCCGCACAACATCAGGTGTGGATAGATGCCATTGTGGAAGAATATAGCTCCATCATGACAAATGATGTTTGGGAGGTAGTGTCGAGGCCTGAGGATAGGTCAGTTGTGGGCTCTCGATGGATCTATAAGATTAAGTACGCTACAAACGATAGCGTGGAGAAGTACAAGGCTAGGTTCATGGCAAAGGAATATGCACAAAAGGAAGGCATAGATTATGAGTAGACCTTCGACCCAGTTGCCAGATATATTTCTATCTGGTCATTCATATCTCTAGCAACATAGATGGGATGGCAGATTCACTGGATGGATATCAAGACAACCTTCTTGAATGGGGTGATAGAGGAGGAGGTATAAAACAACTAAAGGGCTTTGAGACACATGAGAGGGGAACACATGTGTGCAGACTAAAGAAATCTCTATACGGGCTCAAACAAGCTCCCAAGGCATGGTATGGTCGGATTGACAGCTACTTGCAGCAGATAGAATTTGCCAAGAGTGATGTAGATCCCAACCTTTACTATCTCATTGTATAGGGTGAGCCACTCATCCTAGTATTATATGTGGATGACCCTTTTCTGACTGCGTCATCAGGGCTCATAGAGGATTGCAAGAGGAACCTAGCAGCAAAATTTGATATGAAGGGCTTGCGACTTATGCATTACTTCCTAGTTTTGGAAGTATGGTAGAAGGATGGCGAGATCTTCCTTGGTCAAGGGAGATATGCTACTAAGGTCCTGAAGATATTCAGGATCCAGGATTGTAGACCAATGTCTATGTCTATGATTACAAATTGGAGGAAGATCAATGCATCAAAGGACGAGGACAAGGACGTTGACCCAACCTTGTATAGACAGCTTATCGGTTCCCTTTTGTATGTTTTCAACACCAGGCTAGATATCTACTTCGTAGACAACACTCTCAATGAGTTTATGGTGGGACTGAAGAGAGTATTCTGAGGTATTTGTGCAGCACGATCGAGTATGGGTTGAGGTATACTCGAGGTGATGGTGTCAAGTTATGTGGTTTCATGGATGCAAATAGGGTAGGCAGTTCAGTGGATCGGAAGAGCACATTTGGGTGTTGCTTCAGCATTGGATCAAGGGTTGTGTCTTGGTGCAGCAAGAAGCAGAAGTTCGTGGCGCTGAGCTCTGCAGAAGCTGAGTATATGGCAGCTAGCACAACCACGTGCAAAGCTATATGGCTTCAGAAATTGTTGGTGAGCTTGTTTAGTCAGAGGTTGGAGGTGACTAGTATTTACTGTGATAATCAGAGTTGCATCAGGTAATCTGAAAATCCAGTTTTTCATGATAGGTCAAAACACATAGACATCCGATACCACTTCATCAAAGATTGTGTGCAGCGTGGAGCAGTCCAACTACAACATGTTTCCACAAAAGAGCATATTGCAAATATACTCACGAAAGCTCTAGCAAGAGCTAAGTTCTTCTATTTTAGAGAACAAATGGGCATAGTGGAGAGCCCATTTCAATAGCAAATGTATCATGATGTTCAACATGGTGTGGTTAGATCTTGGGGGACAGTTGCAGAACTAGTTGCAGTCAGTTACTAGAGGGGCGCAGAACCAATCAGGGCACAGACAATTACTAAGTAGATAATGTAGAGACTAGTTGCAGTTAGATACTTAGGAGACAGTTGTATAGCCAGTACAAGGACACGGTTGATTCAGAGTGTGATTCTCAGTTGTTATTGTTGCAGCAGCAACAACAACATGAGATCAGTTGCAATGCAAAGGAGAGTTGGTAGCAGTGCAGGGCGCACAATGCAGTGTCAGTTGCAACGCAGATGTAGGGTGGTTCAGCTACAGAGTTGGTAGTTGAATCAGAGTATGCGCAGTGACTTGATGGACAGATGTTAGACATCAGCAGTGTGAGGGAAGTTGTTATGGGAGAAAGACAGTAGAACACCTTCCTCGCTAAGAGGGAGTGTTAGTTTGTAGCATCAGACGGATGTTCTAGTCTCGATTTGTGTTAGAGAGGCTAAGAATATGAGATCTTCAAAGCCCAGAAAAGGTTTCATGAGATAATCTTGTGAAATGCCATAATTAAATTAATTAACCATCATTTAATTTTTTCCAAAGTCTAACTTAGGAAAACTAGGTAATTAATAGAAATTAATTAAGGAAATGTGAGAATGCTCTAGAAACTCACACGGATTGAGTTTGAGATGATATTTTAGCCGTTGACGGAGATCTAATCATGGTCGTTGGTTCAGCAACGAGAGATTATAAGAGCAGGACGATGGGGATGGAGAAAGTACATCGAGTGAGAAGAAGATCATGGCAGATTGAATTTTCTAGAGAGCAAAGATTCAACTAGGGAAGAATTTGAGCCAGTGATCAAGTAGAAGAGATCGAGGAATAGCAGTAGAGTGATTCTAGAGGATTTTCCAGATCTAGAAGAGTCAATAGAGAGAGGTCAAGCTTTCCACAGAGAGGTTGCGCAGAGCCTCAAGGAGGCAATTCGATTCAGCGAGAGGAGAGATGGATTCAGTAGCAAAGTGTCGGGAAAATTCTTCCACAGGGGCAGTGAATCCTTCTTAGTGGTAGAGACAGTTAGTAGAGGTAGATAATAGTTATTCCAGGCAATGTGAGTCTCATCTTGCGCAAAGGTTTGTGAAAATTCCTTGAAATGCAGCAACTAGAAATTATTATTCTAACTGGTTAATTATTAAGTAGTTTATTTGCTATGACAAACAATGTGGAACGAATAATTCACACTACAATTCTTCACAAATAAAAATTATGTTGCAGAAATAAAATACGCGGAACTGAGAAATATAGAGTAATCACACACACAAATTGACATTGTTATTTTTGGACAATTGTCCTCGGAAAAACCCAATTCGGGAAAACCGATGCAGCAGATGAGGGTTTTATTATCATGCAATAGTAAATTTGATTACAATAATTTGGATGCCAAACTAGCAATGCAATTTGAGAGAATCACTAGCAAAATTCTTGTGAGGAATTTTCCACACCCCACAACCGATCTGAGCTCCCGAAACTGGCTCTCAACAATTCGCACTTACTTCTGTGTCAGCGTCTGCACAGGCTTTGATACTGCTGCCTCAAGAAACTCCTGAAATCTGCAACTCTGCTTCTCTTTGGCTCTGAAACTGATTCACTGGCTCTCCTTATCAAAATACTGACCACCATCTATTGAATCGACTGCTCCTCCAGCTAGACCGAATTGCTCTGCTACTGTTGCCTGCGTTGTCCTTGTGCGGTCCCTCTGGGAAAACTCGCACTCCCTCAATTTGTCTCTTTCAACACTAGAAACCCTCCACCGAAATATTGCCTTGCTCCTCTGCCACCTGCTACTCTTCGCTGGCTCGATCTCTCTGCTAAATCACTTGCTACTAGAAAATCGAACTGCGTTGATCACTGAATATATGCAACTGATGTATTCTCCATCTACCCCATCGACCTCCTCTTATAATCTCCCATTGGGGAACCAACGACCATGATTAAGTCCTAATCAACGACTAAGATCATCTTCAAGTTGATACATGTGAGTTTCTAGAGAATTCTCATCTTTCTCAATTAATTCTCATTAATTAATCGACTTTCCTAAGTTAGACTTAGGAAATAATTAATTATCAACTAATTAATTTAATTGAGTTGTCTCTAGGTAGAATTTCCATAAACGATTTATGGGTTCTGAAGAACTCATGTGTTTTAGCCTCTCCACAAAGTTTGAGAGTAGAGCACCATCTGATGCTACAAAAACTAACAAAGTTGACGCAGAGGCAGATTGGGAGCTACTTGTGGGGCCAGATCAGGCCAGGATTGCTTGTGGAAAGAGAGAAAATTCTCTTAGATATTATGCGAGTCATTTCTCAAGAGAGGATTGCCAGTTTGGCACCCAGATATTGTACTTAGATTTTGCTGCCAAATAATAAAAATAAAACCCTCATCTACTGCATTGGTTTTCCCACGTTGGGTTTTTCCGGGGACTTTTGTCCAAAAATAACAGTGTCATTTTATTGTGTGTGTGTGCTCTATTTTTCTGTTCCATTTTATTTTCTACAATGCATTTTATTTTTGGTGAAAATTGCAGTAGTGATTTTATTTGTTGTTTGCCGTAATAGCAAATAAACTGCACATAATAATATTCAGTTAGAAGAATAATTTCCAGTTGCTGCAATAGTGAAAATTTCACATTTCTTATATCAGTTGCACTACTACTTAAAAGATTTCAAACTTATATCTGTCAAATGATACCTACAATGAATAATTTTTATGTCATCTATCTCTCTTTAGGAAGCTATGAGTAAAGATCACAAACTCTGATTGAATATGCTATCTCCATTATGATTTCTTGAAGCAAGCTATTATGTCAAGGAAATTGTTTGAGACAGGTTTGAAGGAGTCTTAAGTAATCCCTCAACATCGTCTTATGATAACGAGTAGGAATCGCAGAGCAAGGCATGGAGTTGGCCTATACTCCAACCAAGGAATAGATGACCAACAATCTACAACATAAAGCACCCTTGCATACTAGTTGTAGAATGTGAATGACAAATCTCATGGATGAAGTTATAAATTAAAGTCTCTTCTAGCATCAGATGCATGTGTCACTTGAAGATTTATTTTATGGAAGGCAGTGGAATGTCATGATCTCATCCTTCACCTTGTTGACATGATAACTGGAAGAGCTATTTCCTTGCTATACTAAGACACAAAGATCCTATGACACATTCTCTTTTGATTCTTATACTTGTATACTGTAGGATAATTTGCACATACATTTTTGAGCTTAGGAAGATCTGATAACATATAATCCAATGACATCACAGTTTTTGAATTATGATAAAGTTAATTGGCATCCTCAAGCATGATTTGATTGAAGTTCAGGTTTAGACCTGTGTAAAAAAATTCCCTTAAAATGCGTGATTAGAAGCAGAATGTTAATGCCATATATTGTACTATTGCGAAAAGGATTCTTGTTAAGTATGATGCCTTGCATTCTACTGTTGAAATTATGATTGCACTGGATGAAATGTGGTTGATTTGGGTTGTTACTAAACATCTGAGATATGACCAGTTTATCAGAAAGTTACTCATATTCCGAGGGAGCAAAGAAGCACGTCAAAATGCCTTCATGAAGTATTTTGATACGACAGAAATACTTCATTGTAATTTCTGTCATATCAAAATACTTCATGACAGAAATTACAATGAAACAGGAGGCCAAGTTCCTCTTCAAATTTGAAGACCACAGTCATCTTGAGAAAAATGAGTCATTTGCAGGACCTCTTATTATTACTACTGCTATGATGAAGGACGGGCTACTTAGGTCAATGTTTAGATGATAATACATAATTATAGTGGTAACCAAGTAATGTTGATGAAGACATCTCACATTTATTGGAGATCCTTAATCTTGGTACATCTGCTTAAGTCTGACATCAAGATAGAGCATCATTGATTGCTTGATGACATGATGAATTTCATATTCTGAGGCATGGGGCTTCTATATTTTTGGACATTTTAATATGGAAAAGAATCTGCATATGACAAAGTCTGTTGGACTTGCAAAAGGTTTAAAATGAAAACTAGGGTTTGTAAATTCTAGAAAACTGGAAGTCTTGGATGTGAAAACCTAGGGTTTGCAGATAAAACCCTAGAGCTGGACCTAGATTAATGTTCCGCTGAAAGAAGAAACCCTAGCTCTTGCAGGGAAGGAATGACATCATGCTGATGATGAGGATGAGTTTGATAAATTTACAAGATGGATGCAAGAAGGCCAAGATCAAGAGGAAGCTAACATTTCCCTACAATCTTCAAATGACAAGTACTTTATATCTCTCTTCCTTGATTATTATCGTTGTTGTTGTTTTACTATTAGTTAGCCTCTTGTCTTTGTTTCTTTTGTTGGGTTGCAATTGTTCTTCCATGGACTCTTAGTGAGGATTGTAGATACATATTGAAGGCTGCCAAGGCTCTGGCAGCAGATGGAAGTAGTGGAAGAATGAAGTAGAGCTTTTGACAAGAGGACTCTCCCAGAATCAATGATTTGTGTTGAGAGATATTGTACTAGATGAGATCTGAACTCAGAGGGAGTAGGCAGATTAGCAAATTTGAAGTATTCCTTGATTGTGCCGAAGGGATGTTAGTGATGACTTCTACATGGTTCTATAAGATCTAGCATGCAGTGTTAACCCACCACCTATGGGTAACCCCTATAGGATAATTTTTCTCCTATATTTGTCTCCAGTCGACAGCCAGTAGCTCCTTGCAACCACCTAATAGCTCGATGTGCTACTATTCTTTGCCACTCGAGCCAACCATTGTGTGTCCTCGCTCATCTATCATGATCGTATGTTTGAAGGTGGGCCTTTGGTTTTTCATTATGTATTGGGTATTTACGCTTGCTTTTCTTGGGCACACTTGGGCATGGATTAGTGGGGGGATTCGGTGGAAAGAAAGGGTTTTGACTGTACTCTTGTTCCCTTACCTCAACTTGGGGGTTAATCTTGTATCCTAGTCCCATGGGATCTCCTCTATTGGCCATTAGCTTTATAAGTGGCACTACATGGGAAACCCTAATTTTGGTCGCGTGGTCCCGCTTCCCGACACCATATATGTCACTCCCCTCTGCTCATTATAATCCCTATTTCACATTTTCCCATCTAGGTCCACATTTGTCCATTGGGTCAACAAGGTGTTAGTGTTAAAATTGGAAACTAGGGCCAAATTCCACTTTGGCTTGTTCCTTTGAGGAAGATTATTGAAGCATTGAATTCCTCTTTTCGAGAGGTCCAAAATCGATCTTCAGATCACCAAATTTGGATAAAGGAAACTATTAATTTACCTAAAATAAATTCTACAAGACATAACCTTATTAAGGCGGGAAAATTGAAAATTTGAAATTTGAATTTGCCTCCACAAATATCTTATCTATTTGTATATATAGGTGTCCTCCAAACTCATTGGGGTAGATATCCTATGAGCTCCTATTTCTGAAATAGGGCAGCGGATCTGAAGCTAGGGCAAGGAGGCAGCTAGCACGAGTTTGGGGAGAAGATTGTCTTCCTCTTAGGTGCGGATGTCTTGCAGAGAAAGGCAACAAATGTTTGGGTCAACGAGGAGGTGTTTTAGGGCTGATTTAAGATGATTTAGGGTAGAGGACTTTTGGCCAGATCAGGACACAGGAGCAGAGGTGAGTTGGGTGTGTTTGTATGTTTGTTTTATGATCTATCATCTCTGTTCAGTGGGCCGCAAGGCTGAGCTTCTATAGCATCACTGTTGGGAACTATTATGAGAGTCGAGAAACCTTATTTGGGAGTGTTTACCCTAGCCACTGTCAACCTACAGTAGGTCTTTGATGTTCAGAGGTAGCGAAGGCTGAATCAAGGTGTTTTCACACCCTAGGTAGGCCGCATACAATATTGTAACAGATTTGTTCATTGTGGAGTGACTTGTGATGGTTCCAAGGCCTACATAGTGCAGGAAGGCAACGTTGAAGGGTTGTTAGTTTGAACAAAGAATCACAGCGTCTTGGAGCTGAATTAGGGTCACTGCAATGCCCTAACTAAAGCTCAGAAGTTTGCACAGAACCCTTGGGCAGCAACAGCGTATGTCACCAGCTTCAGAGGACATTATGTGACTGCTCTAGAATTGCAACTGTAAACAGGCCATCTATTTACCTAAGGTCAGAGTTTTCCAAGTCAATTTTGACTTTGAATTGATGCACTATCTCTCTCTCTGCTAAACAATTGAATAATAAGAAGAATTGATCTAGGGTTTTTGTTGATTTCTGGTAGCATCAGATGTGCTCTAAGTCTCAAATTTTGCAGGGAGGCTTGGGCACATGTATTCCAAATAACCTAGAAAGTGTTTTGGGAAATTCCACCCGGAGACAATTTTATTCAAATAATTAATTATTTTAATGGGACCCTAAGTCTAAATTTAGGAAATTAAAATAATTAATGGGTATTAATCTAACTATGGGTGTAACTTCTAGAACAAGACGAGGATCAAGCAGAAATGATCGTAGCCATTGATTAGCTTCTAATCTGGGTCGTTGAATGTCAACGAGAAGATTATTTAAGGAGGCTTGAGGGTCATTTGGAAGACACACCGAGAGAGATCAAGAAGATCGAATTTCTCAAAGAGGGCAGCGCAGCAGTTGCTAGAGGAGTGATCGAAGAGATCTCTTGCAGTGAGGGGCAGAGAGTATCCAGAAGAAGGAATTTTTCCTAAGCCGAAGAGTACGAGGCAGAGAGGGCAGAAAGACGTCCAGAGAGAGGCAGACGTTGGCCCACGCAGAGTTGATGTAGTGGTAGCGCAGGCCTCAGAGGGAGATCGAATTCCTACTAAGGAAATCGAGTTTCAGAAGCCGAGCCAGGGTGTGAGACCGGGAGGCAAAGATTCAGATTTTCTAGCCAACAAAGGGTCCGGAGAAGGAGCAACGTGATACCCAGCAAGGGTGACGCAAGGACTGCACTACGCAGAGGCTCCAATTTAGCGTGATCACACTCAGATTCTCCCAATGACATGGTGAGAGCACTTCACCATTCGTTTTGTCCAATTTCTCTCTATATTGGATTGCTAGTGGAACATCCAAGAATTTTCTCAGATTTACTACTGCATAATAATAAAACCCTCAGATATGTTGCACCGGTTTTCCCACATTGGGTTTTTCTGGGAACATTTGTCCAAAAATAATGGTGTCATTGTGTTTTATTTTCTTTCTTGCTCAGTTTCTTGTTTCCGCATATAAATTAATTAAGTGAAGGCTGTAGTGTATGTATTTCAATATTTGTCGTAGGAAGCTGCAAATAACTTGTTCATGTTATCTAACAAGTAGGAGAAATATCATCAGTTGCTGCAGTAGGGATTCCGATTTAGGAATTTTCACAGTTTTCCCCATCTTGGGGTTTTTCCCTAGCTTATGCCAATTACTTTGTTCTCTTGTCTTGGCTTGTCTTCTGCATCAATGTTGAATGTTCTTTCATCAATTACTATTATAATTCAATGACTAATATGATTGCTAATGGTATAAGTAAAATGGTCTCATGCAGTGACTGACCTAAGCAAAGAACATGTTAAAATTAACAGTTAGCCACCCCCTCCCCTTGTCCACACTTTAGGTTGGGCCTGGAACGATGCCTCGAAGGTTGGTGTAGCTAAAAAAGAAAGATAAAAGCATAATTTGGCCACATACAACATGAAATGTACCACAAAATGCAAAAGATGGTTGGGACAAAAGAATTTAGCACGGGGACAAAAGCCAAACATGAGCTCTACCCCCTATCACTATGGCCATCACTTGGTTCCCAGGGCCCCTATGAGTGCCCCTTGCATCATTAAGGAACCCATGATTGTCCCAACCCTTGGTGGGCGATGAACTGCCCAAGCTTGAGGGGGTATTCACTGCTACATCTTACACATCATGCTCTCATCCCCTTGAGCCCCGAGAAGTAAAAAAAAAAAAATCAATAAAAGGCAAAGGGCAAATGAAGAAGGGTGGAAAAACAAAGGCTGGGGTAACTTATGTACCACAATTTCTCCCTTCTACATTCATACACCCAAAGTGTGGGCTTCCTTCTATTGGCATTATGATACAAGTGTTGTCCTTGATGGCAACTCACTCACAAGTCAGTTTAGATTTGATAAAGGGAAACTCACATTGTAACGGGTCAATTCAGAGGTAACAGGGCATTGGTACAGAAGAACAAGAAGTTGGAACAAAGGTCTACTAATCAGAATCAAGAAGTTGAAGGAAAAGGATGTTGTAAGGTAGTTTAAGCTGTATACGCAGGTTCACCTTGTCAAAGCAGCATATACACGCGGTTTAACAAAACAAAAAGAGTGTATATGTATGCACGCACTTTCACAAGAGAAAAAGCGCATATGAGTTGGAAAATCAAGGAAATTCAAGATTAAAGAATACCATGGTATTAGCTCACAATATTGAGCGGAGTAACGACTATTTGATCCCATCCAAGATTACCACAGGTTTTAAGTGTTGTTTTGGTCTGAGGTATTGAGAAAGGCCAAAAACTATATAAGGAGGAGAAGATGAAAGGGCCAAGTGTGCAAGCAAAAGGGTTTCTCAGAAATACTTCTATCTGAAGTATATTTTATGTTGCAGGGGCTATGATTATGATATAATCTGAAATATTGTGTGCACCCTGAATTCAATGTTTAATCAAGATCATGAGACATGAAATGACTTATCATTGAATGATCTAATATTGATTGGGCTAGATCTGATTGCTTACACATATTTTATTATTTAAATGTCATGATCTGGGTATGTCTGAAATCTGGAATAGTAGCGAAGTTGTAAGTTAGTATTTCCAGATCTATACACTGGTTCGCCTTGGTGAAGACGCGTATACACGTTGGTTTGAAGCTTTCAAGTAGTGGATACAAAAGAAAACCCTGTTATTCAGAAATGACTGATCTAAAAGATCAGTGTTGCTGGGTTACTGTTGTCTATCAATGATGTCTTCTTAGATCTGAATGCATAAGGAGATTGAGTCTGATTGATTGATTGATTAAGTGAGAAGGGTGATCTTTACTGCTGATTGTCTAGATCTCTATAATTTGACAGTAGATGTTCAGAATATCACTGGTTGGTACAGATTTGATTCAGAAGTTTTTATGATTCAGTAGTTTTGGAGGTATACACAGGTTTGGTTAAAGGAAGTAGCGTATACACGCAGGTTGGGTTCATTAAAGTAGTGTATGCATTCTGATGTATGATTTTTGAGGTTGCAGCTGGTTTTGAATGATGATGCAGGTTTTTGGGTTCAGCACAATGTTCTGGTGACAGTGATCTGACTATTCAGATTGACTGATTATTGGTTGATGCAGTTATTATTATAGAGTTTGAGCTTCAAAGTTTCTGATGGGTCTAGTGTGAAAATTTGATGAAATGAGGCCTTCATATTCTATTGTTGTGTACCAGGAGCATCCAGTCTGAAAACTTATGAAACGTGGTCCTTGGAGGAAGAGAGAAGGTTGTAGCCTTCTGTAGGCCGGCGTCTACGTACTAGTAAACATATCGGCTAGTACAATAGCTAGGGGATTGTAGCTCCCTTCCAGTAGAAGCTGGAGAACGAGAGAAGGTTGTAGCCTTTTGCAGGTGGGTGCCTATGTACTGGTATGAGTCTGCACTAGTACAAGATTGTAAACAGATTTTCTTTATATTAAAAAGAAGACAAAGATGACAGCAGTAGGTGGTTTTTCTCCCGCATTGGGTTTCCACCTTAAATCTTGGTGTTCATGTGTGTTTCTTATGTGTGATGGTTTATTATGTTATTACTGCACATAGTTATTGTATAATAAAGTACTGATGCACTGATTAAAGATCAACACATGATGAATTAACTAAATCATAAGTTCTTTGGGTATACGCTGGTTTCTTTAATCACAGTTGCGTGCACACGCAAGTTCACTTCACTGAAGTAGCGTATATAAATCTGATTGGGAAATGAAAAATTATTGAATTGTAAACACTGATTCACCCCCCCTCTCAGTATTATTTCCAACAATTGGTATCAGAGCAGGTCCTTCAGAAGAAGCTTGATCACTTGAAGGGAGATCTTTCAAGATGAACAATCACGAAGGCATGGGATCTATCAGACCACCAATCTTCAATGGGAACAACTTAGTATATTGGAAAATAAGAACCATAGCCTATCTTCAGTCGCTTGGAGCCGATGTTTAGGAAATTGTGGAAGGAGGATACCAATTTCCAGCGGCAATACCTACAGATACAACATGTAAGAAGTTATATGAAACCAATGCCAAAGTAGTCAATACTTTATTGGGAAGTCATGCAGCTCAAGACAGCCAAAGAGATATGGGACAAAAACATTTAGAGCTACAAAGGAGACTCCCAGGTAAAACGTGTTAAGCTCCAAACTCTCAGAATTCGGTATGAAACTCTCAAGATACATAGTGATGAAAGTATTGTTGATTTGGGGTAGCAACGGATGTGCACTAGCCACGAAAATTGGTGGAGAGGCTAAAGCACATGAGATCTCCAATACCTAGAAATGGTTTGGGCAGAATCTAACCAGTTTGAGAGATATTAAAATAATTAATATTTTTAATGGAGTCCCTAAGTCTAAACTTAGAGAAAATAAAATATTAATGTGAATTAATATAAAACTGAGTTAGAATGGTCCAAAAGTCATGGATCAAGCCAGATATAATCTTAGCCATTGATTAGGGACTTCATCTCGGCTGTTGAAATGTAAACGAGAAAAGTATAAGAGGAGGCTTGAGGGTCACTTGGAGAACACATCAAGTTGATCAAAAATTCGATTTTCTGGGGCAGGGCTTGCTGAGGAAATCAAAGGAGTGATCAGAGTTGCAGCTGAGGGGCAGTGAATATAGTAGTAGAGAGGCAGAGATAGTGTTGGGAGCATCAGCGCAGAAGGTGAGAGGGTTGACGCAGAGCCAGCTAGAGGCCACGCAGAAGCTGAGAGAGGGTTGACACAGAGCCAGCTAGAGGTCACGCAGAGCCTGAGGAGGGCCAGCGTGGGAGACGCAGAGGCTCCAGAGGCTGACGCAGAGCCCAGAGAGGCTGACGCTGGGCCAAAAAGGCTGACGCTGGGCCAAAGAGGTTGACGCAGACCCTAGAGGTTGACGCTGGGAGATTTCGTGGGGCAGATTGGGGTTGATATTTGTCTCCGACTGAGAGGTACTACTGCCGAGGGAATTCTCTCTTGGGTGAGCTATTCTTGGCACCCAAATTATATTCTGAAACTGCTTAATAATAAAACCCTCAGATAGTTGCACCGGTTTTCTTGCATTGGGTTTTTCCGGGGACATTAGCCCAAAAATAACGGTGTCAGTTGTGTGCTTGTTTTTCCTTCAGTTGATGATCTATATGTGTTGAGACTGTACTTGTATTTATTTTCAATATTTACATGGTAAATAACTTGTTAAGTAACAGAACAAGTAGGAAGAAATAAATCAAAAAGTACAGGAAGGATTTCTAACAGATAGAATTAGAAATTCCAACATGGTATCAAAGGGTAGTTGCAGATCACAGGATAACTGAGGGCATCAGCTGAGCAGAGCAACAACAACAGAAAAAGCTGTCCCGAGTGACAGAAGTTGTTCCTAGCGAAAAAACAGCAAGGAAGGGGTGACGCAATGTAAGGATCTGAGTCAATTAACCAGAAATGTAAAGCTCTAAAACATAATATGTGTTTTCTTCAAATCTGTTTGCAGCTTAAATGACTTAACCAACATTCATATAACTAAATTACTCAATTTGGTATGGAGTACCTACTTGTATTCGTGCGGTTGATGATGCCTCAAGCTGATCCCGCTTTTGTCACCAAAAGACCGAAACCACCTAGCCGAATTGAGCATCACCTCGATACTCAGTCCAGTAAGCTTCTCAATTGAAGCAGTCTGTTTCCCCCGTGCCCAGAAACCTCAGAACAACAAGGCTCTCCTTCTGTTGGTAACTCCGGTTTATAAATTTCGCCCCTCTTCAATAAGTCTCTTCCTTCGGTTCTTCCTTCTGCTCCCGATGCCCCTCCAAAACCGTTCCCTGCCTCCTATATGCTGTTTCTTGGCGGTGGCCGCCCCTTCTACCAACAACCCACCGCTTCTCCTCATGGTGACACCCTTCCCATGTCACATGATATGTATTTCCTTTTAAAGGTATATTGATACGTATTATGATTTTTGGTTTAATATTCTTTTTTGTTTGTTTTTAATATAAAGGTCCTAGGTTCATTTTAGGTACCTTATCTTTAATTTATTAATATAATTTATTAATATTCTAAGATATATAATTATATAACCATCTTTTAAGATTAGCTTAATTTTTAACATCTATCTCTTTATAATTATTTTTACATTATACATTTTAAATTTATATCATTGTTATTTGCCCATTAATCATGATGCATTAAGCAATATGGATGTTGATGGGTGAATATAACTTCTATTTGAAGGAGTGTCATGATATTTAATACTTATAGTTAATTTAGTATATAAATACTAGTGCGGTGCATGCGATACATGCATATGTAGCTATCATATGCATGCATCGTATGCATGCTAATATTCTTGTGTTCTCTATATTATAGATAGGTCATTACATACACCCCCCCTTCAGAAAACTTTGTCCCGAAGTTAGAGTTTTTATCTTATATGAATACTTATGATAGCAATTAGTACATTCTTCTTAGGATTGTGTATCGAGGTTAAATTATTACTTAATGTGAGGACACTATAAAATTGGTGTTTTGAATACTTCTAGGTTTATAACTTTAATGATCATGCCTTACTTCAATCAGGTCCCCAAGCTATTACAAAATCATCCTATTCTTCCTAATCTCTTCCACCCCCATCCTATCCGTCCTTTACTGGAGTATGCCATGGCATAAACTCTAAGGATGGCAGCATCAACTATACCGACCTAATTCCTAGTAGGCATCCGGCAGTCATCATCACACGTCTAGGGGAGCGTGATTCGCACAGTCCTCCCATGACTCCAGGGTTTGGAGGATAAACAGTGGGCAACACCTCCACCCCTCCTAGTAGAATCAGGGTTAATACCTATCATGGAATCTTTTTGAGCCTTAATTGTTCTGAAGTTTCTGTCATCACGTGGTCATTTTGGTAACGAATATTATCTGCAATCATAAACACTTGTCCATGCATTTATAAAATGTGCATTAACATATTCAAAAACAAATAGCTTATGTATAATTCATATATGTCAACTACAGTATAACATACTTTGCCATATTCTATTCATGTCATTAGCTTTCATATTAAAATGTAATCATTCTTTGATTTCTATCTCATCAATCATATTGATATGCATAAATGAAACAAAATTATAATATCTTAATTTTCATTAGCAACAAAATTACTCAAATATTTAAACTTTACCTTGATAACTATAATTGAGTAAGATCAATAACATATTCCGTCTTGGTATCCATGTACTAGTGGAATTAAACAGATATCATGTCATAAAAGTTCATGTTTATATATGGTCATTCAAAAATGGTTATGAGTTTCTGATTTAAAGTAAAGTAAATATATACAAAACATGGTTTAAAGTTCTTCAAAATTGACACAAGTTGGGGTATTTTGACATATGATCTCCGTATCTTCTCAAGTAGCTGATCCATAACATACATCCTCAACATATCTTCAAGTACTTGATTTACCCTTTTTGTTTGCTTATTAGTTTTAGGATGATAAGCTGTGCTTAAATTTAATTGAGTTCCTATGTTTTTGTTTACAACAGAAAATATGTAGCTTTATGACCTTTTCTTGCTTCTTATTTTTCCATAATATCTCTTATGACTACTTGTACTAGCTTTAATATTTGTTCTACAAATTCACTAGCTCATAGGTATTATTGTGGTATTTGGATCCTTCCATGACCTCTAAAGAGTCCAATTCACTAGATCCTTCGTACCTTTCCATTGTACCTCCAGTGTCTATATTACTAATATAACATTCAACATGTATTTCCATGGTTGTTTTAGATTTATGCCTCACTTTGCTATAGAAGCACCTATGCCTCCCTTGTTCGTATACTTTTGTTTGCCCATCATTTTCATCAAGTCAATGCTCTCAGACTTTATCATAACAGAGGATAAGGCATATAACCTACTAATTGGAATCAATTGTATTGCTATGTCGATATTATTTTATATTTCAAATAAATTATCCATTAAGTCCCAATCTAAGTCATAGGACACGTCCCTCAAGTTCTCATGTCCCGTATTTCACATGTCGGACACGAAAACCGCCCTAAAACGTGTCGAAAACGTTTTTCTTCGTGTCCTCCAATCGAGACACGTGTTTTGGACGTGTCGAAAACGTGCCCTAACATTTTTGGTTCTTATGACACATGTCCCATGAAAAGTGACATTTAAAACCTGCAACATGGTTTATTTTTGGGCTTTTTTTGTCATTATTTGCCACCGAAGTTGAGATTGCTCGTCGCTGGAATCCAATTTGTTGTGCAGTATGAGAAATTCCATTAGATTCGAACGCAATTCTCACAACTTCACATCGACCTGGACCTAGAGATGTAGGAGACGAGCGTTCGCATGCTTTGCTGAGAGTTTGGAGCACTTAAATTTCTTGTAAGTTGTGTTATAGCCTACGGAACTTAACTTAATTATACACGAGTGATCACGTATAAATTGTGTGTTGAAATAAAAATCCCAGCTTCCCGTCATGTGCTCATTGTTCACTACACCTTCGAGGTCTAAAGGGGGGGAAAGCTCGATTAACGCTCTGGTCAATGGTCAACAATGAAGTTTGAACACATAAATTTATAGTTCATAAAATACCTTATGTGAAGTTTGAACATGATCGTACTTGTTTGAAGTTAATAACAAAAAATATAACATGAACAATGAACATTGAACTATGAACATCATTGATGTAGTAAATTAATAAACTAACTAGTAAATTACTAAATATTAAATGGATATCATCATAATTCATATCTATATGGATCAAGCATTATATTTTGGTATTTTTTAATATATATATATATATATATATATATATATATATATATATATATAATGTGTCCCTCGTGTCCTCTTTCCGAGGTTGTTGTGTCTCGTGTTGAATACTCGTATTTACGTGTCCTCTGTGTCTCGTGTCCTCCTGTCATGTGACTTAGGTCCCAATCTTTATCCTTTATTCAAGATATACCAGCCACTTAGTTTAATTGGAAGTGTTATTTTAAGGAAATCTCTCTCTATGTCCTAAGATTCATGGTAAAAAGCTTCAACATATCGGTTCTACAAATCTAAGTGTGTTTCTTCATTTGCCAAAGTATTGCCTTCAAACACTGAGGAATCATTAATGTCTTCTCCCACTGCTTCTACAAAAGCGCTGAGAGATTCTTCAGTATCAGAATGTCAATTCTGAAATTCTTTCCCCAAAATACTATTTTGTAAAATCTCAATTCTATGAGTGTTAACAGGAGACAATAATCTGCTCTCCCAGAAATGTCAGGAGCACTATCTTCATCTCTTCAACTACCACGCATTGAATCAAAATCACTAGAATTTTTTCAACTCAGAGTATCACTTTTGTTTTAATTTATGTGTTGCCTATGTAGATAATTGTGTCTTGCATACCAGCTCGGCCATTTTCTGCTCATGAAATTTAAGATTCCTTGAATGCTTGGTCAAAGAGTTTAGAGGTACAATATCATCCTTTTTTTTTTTCTTCTTCTCCATGAAATATAATATAATATGAAACACCTCCCTTCATGCAAATTTTAAATTCTACCTAGTTCTATTAACTTTCACATTAGAAGAGTCCAAATCAACCATTTTTGTCTTTTCCTAATTTTAGTGCTCACAGGGTACAAGGAATGCGGCAGTTACTGTTGACAGTGTATATTTTACTTGCTGAGGGTGTTATTTCTACAGGGCTACATATGGATTCGAGAATTTGACAAAAATACAGAGTATTTAAGAAGTAATGAAGAACACATCCACTGTAACAGGATTGCCTCTTTAAACTTATTGCAATAATCCATGAAATTGAAAATCAGATAACATCACAGATTGCAGAATTCAAAGGGTTTTTGGTGGACTTAAAATATCAATTGGCAATTGAGAATGCTTAATGCAACCTTCTCCAGAATTTGACACTTTAAACTAAATAACGTTGACCAGTCAATAACCTCGAACCAAGGACTTCTGCGAACTTGTAAGGAGCAGTTCTATAGAAGGATGCATCAATTTATAAGGAAATGGTACCCGTGAGTTTGGAAGCTAAACCAACAAGTACAGGTTTGGGGATGCTAACAACCACTATGCTTATTGCTTATTTAAATGTTTTTTCTTTTTTAGGACTATTTTTAAAAATAAAGGCACATTTTATAGGATATATTGTATAAAGAAGCATTAGATAATTTTGCAGAAGGTTAAGACTAATATGTGTTTTGGGCCTGTATCAGGGTCTATGGACTATGCAACTGAAATTTTGAAACTATATAAAACTATATCATGTGTAATCTCTGTTGTAGCTTTTGCCGTAACAATTTAATAATCAGGATTCTGAACTTTGGATGAAACTAGATTCATGGTACAATATCCTCAGGTTTCTATATGTAGTTTATTCTGATAACACGTGAATATGGCAATGCATTGCAATTTTATATAAAATACAAAACCCTAATATTTCTTTTGGTATATTTTGACATGCTTCCTAGTGGTTATAACTATAGGCTATGTTTTCTTTATGGCCTGATAATTTTTAAAATCTTCTAAATCTAGATGCCAAAGGCCCTCTTCCCTTCCATGCCAGTATGTCTGGGAAATATCCGTTATGTCCTTCCTCAAAGTCTTATATTTTTGGGTGCAGTTTGCCAAGCCATGTTTAGAATGCAGTTCCACACATGCTTGTACTATATAATCTGAAGTATAAATTGTTCTCTGGGTAGCATTTTCTTTCTGCTGAACTAATTGTATGGACATTGGCGTCCTTTGAGAAACTATCCTTATAATTAGCTTCAAACCACCATGAACAGTTACACTCTTCCTCTTTCAAGACATCATAATTCTGGTATCAGTTTCAATCATACTTGTAGCCTGTAGGTACTGATTGGATGGTTTAAATTCTTTGTATTTAGTATTTTATATATATATATATATATATATATATATATATTTTAATTTAATTTAAATTAAGTAACTGTCACTAGCTAAATATTAGCTGTAAGGCATTTGTTATTTTATGGTGGATTTTGATTTTATTAATATGGCATTTGAAATGAAAGTTTAGTGTCAATATTTTATTTTAAAACGGAATTTGAACCGAAGGTTGCAATTTTGCTCACTAATTGGGAGAAGCTTTGCGAAAGAATATTCTGTTTGTTCGAAGACATATAAAGTCACTTTCCATTATAGTTGATCCATGCCCACAAATCATTACAATTTTGGCTCGGAGTCTCCTACAAATAATAAAAATTTAAGATTTTGGCACTGTCTGAATGGCACGTGACAACACGACCTTAGGACGAGGTAAAACCACAAGTCACAACTCGGCCTTGGAATGGGGTAACACCGCAAGTCACAACTCGGCCTCGGGACATGGTAGTGTCATGAATTAAATTAAAGCCATCTATTTTACCATCTCATCTTTCATGTCATCTCCCTTCAGGCAGTGTTATGACAGTCCATTCGGTGCGGAGTTAATACATGTAAGCAACATCGGAGCCACAAGTGCGGAAGTGGCACGTTTTGATATGGTTTGGTGTGGAGTGTAGCGTTTTATATAATGATTTTTGGAAGGTCGTTGGTTCAAACCTCCGCCCGACCCTTCCGCCTTCTACACGGTTATCATATGATATAAATATTGCATATTCTAATATGGTAAGTTTAATGCTGGATATGGTTGGATATATATCGTATGATATATTTATGATATAATATATCATATATGGCTTATAACATTACCATGTTAATATCATTCTTATTCCCGGTGGTTACTTACATATATTTGACACCTGAACCTTAATAAAATTATTTCCTCGGCCACGATAATCCAGGTTTGGTACGCGCGTCTACATAATAACACACTGGCATATTTTATGGAGGTGATTGGCATCTGGTTGTTTTATGATATTTCCCCGTGGCTCAATGCTTAGTTTGTTAACTGGATACTTGACACCGTACGCAGAACATTTATAAATTTTCGGTGGCCCATATTGTTGTAGAAACATAATGCATCCACCTTCACTACTTTGCCTTATTGCTTGGAAAATGGTGCGAGTAATTGAAGCTAACATGTCATCTTGCAATCTCGCGGTGCAGCAGAACTCTCTGGCACCCAAGACTCTGTTATATTCCATAAATTGTGTGAGAAATTTTGTTTCAGCTCTGATGATGATGGCAACAGGAATAGATCTTACTGCTGGACTGTCAAGCAATAATTCTCAAAGGCATTCTCTATTTGGAAATATATGCCATGATTTGCCATTCAAAGATGAATTTTCAGACTGGAAATACTACAAAGGCCTCATGAAATCATTGCAACAAACTAGCTGCGGTCATGTGCTTGATCTTTATTCTCGGGGCCTGGCTTCCCAAAAGGACTTCCTACAACAAGATTTGGAATTTTTCGAATTGCAGTATGAAGCAACTTGGCGAGCAGGAAAGTGGGATTTCTATTGGATTTCTCCTAAATTTAATTATGTCCATTGTGGTGGCCAAAGTAACAGCCAACGAATCACTTTAAATGCAAATTTACATAGGTCTACTGGTAACAGATTGACTATCTTCTATCGGCAAAACTGCAATACGATGTGCTTCATATTTCACTTCTGTTTTATATGTTGAGCACTGGTGTGAAGAATATTTTGGATCTCTCACATTAGGTGATCCTGATTTTTTTTTTTATCATGAGCAGTTACCAGATCATATAGCAGTGCTGATGGCAGCGACCACAAATATTAATGAGCCTGATGGTATCTATGGAGTTCGCTCCCATAAGTTACCTCCGATGTCTATAAGAAGGTGATGCTTACACGTTCGGATTGAAGCTAAAGAATCCAAGAAGATAAACTCTACAGTCAAGAAAGTATAAGTTCTGTTCAACTTGTGAACACCAAGCGGGATAGGGATGACAAAAAGGAAGGTTGTCATCTAACCATATTACACCATACTCAGAAGTTGCTACCGATGGTTTTGAATCATTGGACAAGGATTTGAATTAGCTCATTGGTGAGGGAAGGCCGTCAATGAATTAGTTATTCAAATTTTTAGCTAACTTGATTAATAATGCACTCTTCTTTTAGATAGAGTTCATTTTAAGGACTGTAAGGACTGTATATTTTCCGAGTGAACTCTGATTTTCCTTAATATATTGCCACAAACTTTTGGCTCTTTATTCTTTGTTTTTAGAGATTTTTAAATCAGGCACCCATATCTTTAACAAACTTAACAGATCCGAGAGTTTGAACCTCGCTCTGATACCAAATGTAAGGATCTGAGTCAATTAACCAAAAATGTAAAGCTCTAAAACATAATATGTGTTTTCTTCAAATCTGTTTGCAGCTTAAATGACTTAACCAACATTCATATAACTAAATTACTCAGTTTGGTATGGAGTACCTACCTGTATTCCTGCAGTTGATGATGCCTCAAGCTGCTCCCGCTTCTGTTACCAAAAGACTGAAACCACCCAGCCAAATTGAGCATAACCTCGATACTCAGTCCCGTAAGCTTCTCAATTGAAGCAGACTGTTCCCCCGTGCCCAGAAACCTCAGAACAACAAGGCTCTCCTTCTGTTGGTAACTCCAGTTTATAAATTTCGCCCCTCTTCAGTATGTCTCTTCCTTCGGTTCTTCCTTCTGCTCCCGATGCCCCTCCAAAACTGTTCCCTACCTCCTATATGTTGTTTCTTGGCGGTGGCCGCCCCCTCTACCAGCAACCCACCGCTTCTCCTTATGGTGACACCCTTCCCATGTCACATGATATGTATTTCTTTTTAAAGGTATATTGATACGTATTATGAGTTTTGGTTTAATATTCTTTTTTGTTTGTTTTTAATATAAAGGTCCTAGGTTCATACTAGGTACCTTATCTTTAATTTTAATATTCTAAGATATATAATTATATAACCATCTTTTAAGATTAGCTTAATTTTTAACATCTATCTCTTTATAATTATTTTTACGTTATACATTTTAAATTTATATCATTGGTATTTGCCCATTAATCATGATGCATTAAGCAATATGGGTGTTGATGGGTGAATATAACTTCTATTTGAAGGAGTGTCATGATATTTAATACTTATAGTTAATTTAGTATATAAATACTAGTGCGGTGCATGCGATACATGCATATGTAGCTATCATATGCATGCTAATATTCTTTTCTCTATATTATAGATAGGTCGTTACACGCAATGCTTGCGTCATCAGTTCGTGCTGGGAAGAGGATTAGCGTAGTGGCAGAGAGGAGCAGACCTAACCTACGCAGTGCCCGGTCATCTTTCTTAGTCAGGAAAGATTGACACCCATGGCTAGGAGGTGCGGATTTTGCTGGTGCCGAGATTGTGCAGAGCCTAGAGGCTCTAACCTTCAGTTTGCTGGGGCATAGGAGGTTGTGGGTAAGTTGCGGAGTGAAGCTGGTGGGGTACTGTGGTTAGAACAATACCTAACAGGGCAAGACCAAAGAGGAGGGAGTTGTTGTCGAGGATTTCTAGCCAAGAAATCCAGATCAATGGTGTAGCTGCACTAACGATTAGAGTGGGGGCATCTTGACATTGGCAGAGGGGTTTCCAGGAGGGAAATCGAGGCTCAGAGGGAGTCACACCGAGAACTTCCAGGAGGGAAGTAGAGAGACTCAGAAGAGTCGAAAAAGGAGCAGCGAAATGGCAGTGAATGGGGTAAGAGATCAAGACAGACTGGATGGAGCCTCAAACTTAGTAGTCTGGAAGGCCAGGATCTTATCCATTCTAGACAAGAATCGTCTCAAGCACTTTTCCTTGAATACGATAACAATCCTAGTTGATCCGGATGAGAACAAAAAGTATGAGGAGGCAATGGCGAGAGCCAAGAGCATCATCCTTGACGGGGTCAAGGACCATGTAGTACCACATATTGCCGAAAAGGACACGACAAATGCGATGTGAGAGGCCCTGACGAAGTTGTATCAGCATACTTTCGTGCAGAGGAATATGCTACTAGAAAATCAGTTGCAGTCATACTAGATGCAGAAGGGAGAACAAATAGACACCTTCCTTGGTCAATTGAAGGAGATTCGGGATCAGCTGACTTCCATAGTGGCCACGTCGGATGAGGAGATGTTGGTGAGGACCGCATTGAACGCGGCCTCAGAGGATTGGGAGGTATTTGTCCAAAGCATACTGGGCAGGTCGACCCTTCCAGATTGGGAGGAACTGTGGGTGGCTCTTTGTCAAGAAGAGATCAGAAGGCTAACCAAGGTGGGAAGCAGCGGCAAGGGGGTCAGAATCAAGAAGGAGGAAGAGGAGGATGTTCCCCTAGCATCTGAGGGAAAGCAGGAGAAACAGAAGAAGAAGGACCTCTCCAAGGTCAAATGCTTCCACTGTGGGGAACTCGGTCACTATGCGAGCCAATGTCCGAGGAAGAAGAGCAAGGGAGAGGCTTCTGAGACCAAGGCTACGCCAGCAAGGGTGGAGAAAGAAGTGGAGATAGATAATGACTGTGCCATGAGTGCTAATGTGCCAGGGGGACATTGAGTTGTAGTTAGACGGACTACAGGCGATGAGGGGTAGGATCCTCGAGGTACCCAACCTCTTGGATTATACCTTGCTACGAGAGCCCCGAAGAGGAGTAGCAGGACTGGCAAATGTCGGTAGAGACAGATGTCGATGGAGCGACAGAGGGAGCTATAGTGCAAGAATCCCAGGACAGCATGAGGCAGCAATGTGAAATGCACAGAGTTGTTGTAGCAGTGCAGAGGTCAGAGAGGGAGCACTTGTTAGTGACAGAGGGAGCTTCAGCATCGGGAGTGTTTCTAGCCTGACAGAGATGTTAGAGTTGGGAGATCAGTTACTTACTTCTCAGTAACTGAGTTGTAGTGCAACAGTTAGCAGTGGCAGTGCTATGAGCAGCACGATGCAGCATGATAAGAGGGATTGCAGTGCAGATGCAGTGGTGGCAGCGGCAGAGCCATGGGTAGCAACACAGGTGCAGAGGGAGCTGTCGTACAGATGCAACAATGGCAGTGGCACAGCCATGGGTAGCAGTACATGATGCAGCAGTGCAGAGGGTGTTGGGCAGCAGGCCTAGCATCAGCACAAGGTCCAATGCTGGATGATCAAGGTGATACTCAGTGAGGAGTATTACTAGAGCACAGTCCTCGCTAAGAGGGAGTGTTAATTTGGGGTAGCATCGGATGTGCTCTAGCCACGAAAATTGATGGAGAGGATAAAGAACATGAGATATCCAATACCCAAAAATGGTTTGGGCAGAATCTAACCAGTTTGGGAGATAATAAAATAATTAATATTTTTAATGGAGTCCCTAAGTCTAAACTTAGGGAAAATAAATATTAATGTGAATTAATATAAAACTGAGTTAGAATGGTCCAAAAGTCATGGATCAAGCCAGATCTAATCTTAGTCGTTGATTAGGGACTTAATCTCGGTCGTTGAAATGCCAACGAGAAAAGTATAAGAGGAGGTTTGAGGGTCACTTGGAGAACACACCGCGTTGATCAAGAATTCGATTTTTTGGGGCAGGCCTTGCTGAGGAAATTGAAGGAGTGATCAGAGTTGCAGCTGAGGGGCAGTGAATATAGTAGCAGAGAGGCAGAGATAGTACCGGGAGCATCAGCGCAGAAGTCAGGAGAGGGTTGACGCAGAGCCAGCTAGAGGCCACGCAGAAGCTGAGAGAGGGTTGACGCAGAGCCAACTAGAGGCCACGCAGAACCTGAGGAGGGCCAGCGTGGGAGACGCAGAGGCTCCAGAGGCTGACGCAGAGCCCAAAGAGGCTGACGCTAGGTAGACGCTGGGCCAGAGAGGTTGACGCAGACCCTAGAGGTTGATGCTGGGAGATTTTGTGGGGCAGATTGGGGCTGATATTTGTCTCCGACTGAGAGGTACTACTGCCGAGGGCATTCTCTGTTAGGTGAGCCATTTCTGGCACCCAGATTGTATTCTGAAACTACTTAATAATAAAACCCTTAGATAGTTGCACCGGTTTTCCCACATTGGGTTTTTCCGGGGACATTAGTCCAAAAATAACAGTGTCACTTGTGTGCTTGTTTTTCCTTCAGTTGATGATCTGTATGTGTTGAGATTGTACTTGTATTTATTTTCAATATTTACATGGTAAATAACTTGTTAATTAACAGAACAAGTAGGAAGAAATAAATCAAAAAGTACAAGAAGGATTTCTAACAAATAGAATTAGAAATTCCAACAAGTATTGCTAGTTACTTTTTACGTGTAGATGAGATTGTTAATTGTATGAAGAATCCGGGTGAAGAGATAAAGGAGGCTACTTTAGTAGAGAAAATTTTGAGATCTTTGTCTTCTAAATTTGAGTCAAAAGTATCTACCATAGAAGAAAAGCAAGATCTTCAATCTATTTCTGTTGTTCAACTTCCTGGAATTCTAACTTCCTTTGAAATGAAGAAAGGAGGTCCATCAAATATTAGAGAAGTCGCTTTCAAAGCTTCAGCAAAGGGAAAAGAAAAGGAAGAGCTCAATGAATCAGGATATATTTCAGAAGAAGAAGATGAGGTAAACTTTGTCAAGAAGCTTCAATGAGGTTCCAGAAGATTCATAGGTAAGCTACTATTCAAATGCTTTGCTTGTGGTAGCGTTGGCCATTATGCTGCAAAATGTCCTCATAAAGGTAATCATGAAAAAGGAAAGGAGTCTGCAAAAGGCAATAGAAAACAGGTTGTTAATAGAAGAAGTTATTATACTCATGAAGATAGTGATGGATTATCTAATAGTGATGAAGATGAAACTGAACAAGATTATAAACTACTCATGCCTTATGAAAATGGTGATTTTTTGGATGCCTTAGAAGAAGAAGACTTTCTTGAAGAAATCACTAAACTTTAAATCTGTTTGGAAGAAAAGAATATGATCATAGAAACGTTGACGCATCAACTCACTGAAAGAGAAAAGCACAATGAAAAACTAGAATGTGAAGTTGTGGGTCTAAGAAAAGAACTTGAGAAGACAAAATCTCTTAATCTTAGATTTGCTAAAGGATCAGAAACTTTAAATGAAATCATCAAGGTTCAGCGTTCTCCTCTTATAAAGACCGGTCTTGGATATACTGAAGAATCATCCCAATCACAAAAGTTGTTAGCCTCCACTAGAAGCTATCTTGATGTAGCAAAGACCAATGAACAATATGTCAATCGTCAGCAAAAGCCTAAAAGTACTCATCAGGTAAATCATGCTCAATTTACTCCAAGGATGAACATCAATAGAAGCATCAACCAAAAGGTAAACAATACCAAAAGATTCTATGATCACAGAAACTTTTTTAATGGACAATGCTTTTCATGCCATAACTTTGGGCATAAGGTTGCTCAATGTGTTGCTTACAAAACTATCATGACTAGAGAAGCACGAAATCAAAGGAGCGTAACAAGAATCAAGAAAAGTTCTTATAATAAATTTTCTCCTCTTGAAGATGAAATTGAATGTTTGTTTTGTAATAACTTTGGTCATGAAGAATCTGAATGCAGGAGCAAATTTTGGCCAACACTTCAAAAGGAGCAAACATCATCAAATTCCAAGGTATGGAGAAAGAAGGAATTTCAATCAAAAAGATGTGGCATAGCTCTGTTTGCAGAAGGACAAGAAAATCAGTGGTACATTGACAACGGATGCTCTAAACACATGACAGGTGATAAAGAGAAACTTCATTCATATAATGCTTTAGAAAAGGAAAAGAATGTCTCCTTTGGAAATGACACACCAGCTGTCATTAAAGGTAAAGGCTCTGTTTATTTGAAAGAAAAGTTTAAAGCTAGAAATGTCATGTATGTTGATAGCTTAAAACATAACTTGTTGAGTGTTAGTCAAATGTTTGATCAAGGAAATGAAGTTGTGTTTCGATCAAATGGATGTGTGGTTCATGAGCTTGATACAGGAAATACCGTAATCAAAGGCACAAGAACTCCAAGCAATCTATATATACTAAAAGGAGGACAAAAACAATGCTATCTAAGAAAAACAAATGAAAATTGGTTATGGCATAGAGGATTGGGGAATTTAAGATTTTCTTAAATAAGAAAAGCATGCAGGCTCAAGGCAGTTCGTGATCTTCCAGATATCAGCATCCCAGAAAATACCATTTGCAAACCATGTCAATTCGGTAAGCAAACCAGAGTTCATTTCAATGAAAAAGAAGGATCAGCGAGTAAGCCTCTTGAACTCATCCATATTGATTTGTGTTGACCAACAAGGAAAAAGTCACCTCATGGAGAAGAATACTTTATTTTATTCATTGATGATTTTTCTAGAATGTGTTGGATAGGTCTAATAAAGCATAAAGATGAAGCATTTGAAAAGTTTAAAGCCTTCAAAGCTTTAGTTGAAAATGAATCAGATCGAAAAATCAAATGTCTCAGATCTAATCGAGGGGGAGAATTCATATCAGATGATTTTTTTATTTTTGTGAACAACATGGAATAAAAAGGCAGTTCTCTATTGCCAGAACTCCTCAACAAAATGGCGTAGTGGAAAGAATGAACAAAACAGTTCAACAAATGGCTCGAGCTATGCTTGATGAATCTGGAACTCCTACCACCTTCTGGGGTGAAGCTGCATTTACTGCCATGACTATTCTCAACAAAGCTAATGTTCGGGTAAATAGTGATCAAACTCCATATGAACTTTGGTATGGTAAGCCTCCTACTGTAAAACACTTTAGAGTTTTTGGAAGCAAATGTTTCATCAAAAAGACTGATGAAAAACTTGGTAAGTTTGAACCCAGAGCAGACGAAGGAATTCTTCTTGGTTATTCATCTAGAAGTAAAGGATACAAATGTTATAACAAGAGACTTTGGAAAATTGTTGAATGCATTGATGTAGTAATTGATGAAGCATGCAGAAATCCGGAACAGATAAAGTCAACAAAGGATGATGACAATGAGGAAGACGATGAATGCTTTCCCATATCAAATCAAAATGATATAGAGGAAGAAACCAATGAAGCATCAGAAGAAGATACAACTGACAGGGAAAAGACTCCATCCAGGTATGTTCAAAAGAATCATCCAGAATCTCAAATTCTAGGAGAAAAAGGGTTTGGAGTACAGACAAGAAGAACTCTTGCAGGAACTTCCAGTTATCTAGCATTACTATCCTCCATAGAACCACAAAATGTTAATGAAGCTAGCAAAGATGAATGTTGGGTTAAGGAAATGAATGAAGAACTTGACCAAATTGAAAAGAATGATACTTGGGAACTAGTTCCTAGACCTCTTGATAAAAATGTTATAGGAACAAAATGGATATTCAAGAATAAATTGAATGAAAATGGAGAGGTTATTAGAAACAAAGCAAGACTTGTTTGTAAAGGGTATGCTCAACAAGAAGGTATAGACTTTGAAGAAACATTTGCACCTGTTGCCAGACTTGAAGCCATAAGAATGTTTCTTGCTCTTTCAAGTTTTCGGAAATTCAAAGTGTATCAAATGGATGTAAAATCTACATTTCTTAATGGAGAGTTAGAAGAAGAAGTTTATATTGAACAACCAAAAGGATTCATTCTAGGAAATGATGCAAAGCTTGTATGCAAGCTCAAAAAGGCTCTTTATGGACTGAAACAAGCTCCAAGGGCTTGGTATTATCGCCTTGACAAATATCTACAACAACAAGGGTTCACAAAAGGATCTGCAGACAACAACTTATACACCAATATTGAGAATGATAAACTACTAATTATTGTTGTTTATGTTGACGATATCATCTTTGGCAGCAATGAAGGATCTATGGTTCAGAACTTTGCTTTGGTTATACAGCAAGAGTTCGAAATGTCCTTACCTGGTGAACTTACTTATTTTCTTGGTCTACAAGTACAACAAACAAAAGATGGTATTTTTCTTTCACAAACTAAATATCTCAAGCAGATTCTAAAGAAGTATGGAATGGAAGATTCTAAACCAATATGTACTCCAATGGTAACAGGATGCAGTCTCAGTTCTAACAATGAATCACCTACAGTGAATCAACCAGCATACAGATCTATGATTGGAAGTCTGCTCTATCTAACAGGTACCAGACTTGATATCATGCATGCAGTAGGAATTGTTGGAAGGTTCCAAGCAAATCCAAAGGAATCACATCTTCAGGCTGTAAAAATAATATTCAAATATCTTCAAGGAACTCAAGACTTTGGTCTATGGTATCCTAAAGATACAGATCTTACTCTTCATGCATATACAAATGCAGATTGGGCAGGAAATGTTGATGATCAAAAAAGCACTAGTGGAGGTGCATTCTATATGGGATCACGGTTAGTATCTTGGTTCAGCAAGAAACAAAGTTCGATTGCCTTATCTACAACTGAAGCGGAATATGTGGTTGTTGCATCTTGCTGCACACAACTACTCTGGATGATGCAAACATTGCAAGACATTCAAATCACATGTTCTCCACCCATCTCCATTTTATGTGATAATACAAGTGCCATCAGTATTTCGAAAAATCTAGTCATGCACTCCAAGACCAAGCACATACCCATTAAGTACCATTTTCTACGAGAACAAGTGCTTGAACAAAAGGTTAAATTGGAGTATGTTCCCTCCAAAGAACAGGTTGCTGATATATTTACCAAACCGCTTCCCAGAGAAACATTTGAATATCTCAGACAAAAGCTGGGAGTAGTTTCTGCATCATCCTGTTGTTAAATCCAGTTTTCAGAAGAAGGTTCCTATACGCGGGTTTCATGAAGGATAGTCATGTATATACGCGAGTTTCTGTGGTTGCAGGAGCGTATATGTTTTTCTGATAGAAAAACAGTGGGTCAGACTCTGACATGGGTGCTCAGTCTGCTGATATGCTTTGTTCATTGATTTTTATCTAACTAATGAAGATGCCTTGATGAATGATTTGTTGACAATGCACAGGTAGCACAGATTCAGGGGGATCGTTAACCTTCACAAACATTTTGCATTGTTGGCATTATGGTTGCTAATTTCAACTATGGTTTCAGATATTCATATCAATTATTGCATAGGTCATGTAAAGATCTAGGGTGTAATATGTCTCCTTCTGTCATAGTCTATTTTTGAATGAGTCCTATTGGACATATGATGTAATTTGTATCCCCACTATGTATGGGAAGGATGATGTAATAATTGCTATATTTTAGTCATGTATAAACAATTGGTATATCCCCACTTGGTTGGGTGATTGATGTATGAATGAGTCATTGGTGATAGGAAGGTCATACTCACATAGTTGAGTTATAAAGTCATGTTATTCTTTTGAAAAATATCTCTGCAGAATCTGCATGTACTCAGGGGGAGCATAGTGTATCTCAAAGGGGGAGAATATCTTGATCCTCCCTTTGCCCTTGATGTCAAAGGGGGAGAGTATTTTGGTGTTGCTTGATATCTCTAACAGGTTCAACAACTTGAAGTAATCAACACCAATATGGTTGCCATCAAGTCCAAAGGGGGAGATTGTTGGCATTATGATATAGGTGTTGTCCTTGATGGCAACTCACTCACAGGTCAGTTCAGATTTGATAAAGGGCAACTCACATTGTAACGGGTCAATTCAGAGGTAACAGGGCATTGGTACAGAAGAACAAGAAGTTGGAACAAAGGTCTACTGATCAGAATCAAGAAGTTGAAGGAAAAGGATGTTGTAAGGTAGTTTAAGTTGTATACACAGGTTCACCTTGTCAAAGCAGTGTATACACGCGGGTTAACAGAACAAAAAGAGCGTATACGTATGCACGCACTTTCACAAGAGGAAAAGCGCGTATGGGTTGGAAAATCAAGGAAATTCAAGATTAAAGAATACCAAGGGTCAATACCATGGTATTAGCCCACAATATTGAGCGGAGTAACGACTATTTGATCTCGTCCAAGAATACCACAGGTTCTAAGTGTTGTTTTGGTCCGAGGTATTGAGAAAGGCCAAAAACTATATGAGGAGAAGATCAAAGGGCCAGGTGTGCAAGTGAAAGGGTTTCTCAGGAATACTTCTATCTGAAGTATATTTTATGTTGCAGGGGCTATGATTATGATATAATCTGAAATATTGTGTGCACCTTGAATTCAATGTTGGATCAGGATCATGAGACCTGAAATGACTTATCATTGAATGATCTAATATTGATTGGGCTAGATCTGATTTCTTACACATGTTTTATTCTTTAAATGTCATGATCTGGGTATGTCTGAAATCTAGAATAGCAGTGAAGTTGTAAGTTAGTATTTGCAGATCTATACGCTGGTTCGCCTTGGTGAAGACGCGTATACACGCTAGTTCGAAGCTTCCAAGTAGAATATACAAAAGAAAAGCCTGTTATTCAGAAATGACTGATCTATCTGATTATTTCTGCTAGTTTACTGTTGTCTGTCAATGATGTCTTCTTAGATCTGAAAGTAGAACTGAATGCATAAGGAGATTGAGTTTGATTGATTGATTGATTAAGTGAGAAGGGTGATCTTTACTGCTGACTATCTAGATCTCTGTAATTTGACAGTAGATGTTCAGAATATTACTAATTGGTACAGATTTGATTTAGAAGTTTTTACGATTCAGTAGTTTTGGACATATACGCAGGTTTGGTTAAAGAAAGTAGTGTATGCATTCTGATGTATGATTTTTGAGGTTGCAGCTGGTTCTAAATGATGATGCAGGTTTTTGGGTTCAGCACAGTGTTCTGGTGATAGTGATCTGACTGTTCAAATTGACTAATTGTTGGTTGATGCAGTTATTATTATAGAGTTTGAGCTTCAAAGTTTTTGATGGGTCCAGTGTGAAAATTTGATGAAACGAGGCCTTCATATTGTGTTGTTGTGTACCAGGAGCATCCAGTCTGAAAATTTATGAAACGTGGTCCCTGGAGGAAGAGAGAAAGTTGTAGCCTTTTGTAGGCCGACGCCTACGTACTAGTAAACATATCGGCTAGTACAAGAGCTAGGGGGTTGTAGCTCCCTTCCAGTAGAATCTGGAGAATGAGAGAAGGTTGTAGCCTTCTACAAGTGGGTGCCTGCGTACTGGTATGAGTCTGCACCAGTACAAGATTGTAAACATATTTTCTTTATATTAAAAATAAGACAGAGACGACAATGGTAGGTGGTTTTTCTCCTGCACTAGGTTTCCACTTTAAATCTTGGTGTTCATGTGTGTTGCTTATGTGTTATGGTTTATTTTGTTATTACTGCACATAGTTACTGTATAATAAAGTACTGATGCGCTGATTACACATCAACACATGATGAATTAACTGAATGATAAGTTCTCTGGGTATATGTTGGTTTCTTTAATCACAGTTGCGTGCACATTGTTAGGACCCTACATTGTCCCTTTTTGACCATATATTTTGCTATTATGTCATCCTTTTTCAACCTATATCTAAAGTCCATAATATGACTTTAATCCATTTTTCCTAAGGTATACAATATTTCTTCTCATTACTATAAGTTTAATTTATTTTACATATAATTACATTACCTTCATAGTTAATCATTGAATCGGATAGTTGCTGAAATAGTTATCATTGCAGTCTATGTTGCTGAAACAACCTGGAGACTACAGGGTTATCATTACAGGTTATGTTGCTGTAATAGTTAGAACAATGCGCAAATCTCGTTGCTGAAACAGTCGTGATTTGCATTCTAGATTCGATAGCAACAGAAGAAGATCATCAAAGGAGCTGCTACACTGGCTGTAACGATCACATTCCAAAGTCAACATTACCATAACCATTGTAACAACATTTTGTTAATGGGAAAACCGATTACCCTATTTTGGTATATTGGGTTAAAGATAGGACTTACAATGTAATCAATTGTAATAGATGTCTCCTCTTTCTCCTCTTTAAAAATAGGAGACATCTACATTAAAGGGGGACAGACTGCTGGAAAGTTGGAAGCTGAAGAAATAGAACTGAATCTTTTTGTAACATGACATATTGATGGATGAATAGAATATTGTTCTGAGCAATTATTTCTAGTTCTTGTTCCCTGGGGAATCTTGTGAGAAGGACAGGGCCCACCTTCATCACAAGATTCACCCATTACATTTCTGCAGTGTGTTAAGTGTGTTTTTTATCTATACCTTGTTAAAGTTCTGTTTACTGAATGTTGCTCATGCGTTATTGCTGAACTCTGTTTTTTCCAATTGATTGCTGCATTATTTTCTTGAACTCATTTACAGTTTATCTGTAAGTGTTTTATTGGCAATTAAGTTTACAGAGTGAATTGATATGCATGGTAATCAGAAACAGGTGTTGAAGGTTCCTGCTTGGGGAATAGGGTCCTGTTCTTTGTTACAGCTAGTGTTTTCTTTTGTAGAGTGACTCCTTTTATTAGATTGAAATCAATCATTCCTTGATAAATAGATTGTTTTTTCTGTAACTCAGAGCAGAGCTTCAGTTTGTTTAGAACAAGGTGTGACTGTTATACTTATTACTACAACTTTTACTGCTTTTGAGATTGAGTACAGATAGTGCGTAGTTTCCTTCGGAATAATAGACTTCCCTGGGTTGACAATTTATGTAGCACTTAGTTGTTTGAATTAATCAAAAATTAAAGTGACCAACATTTTGGCGCCGTTGTCAGGGAAGGAAATTGTAGATTTCAAAAGCATTAACGTTTTTCTTTTAGATATGCAGAATGCATGAGAGGACGCAAGAAAAACAACCATACAGGTGGCAAGGGTAAAGGAGGAGGAAGAAAGACCTTTATTGATGATATTATATCAAAGGCTGAAACTTCTTAGAGGCTGAGCTCTCAGAAGCCCAAGCCTCAGCTCTCCCTCCAAACAAACTACGAAACAGAGGAAGTTGTGGGTCCTGAAAAAGTTGAGGAAACAGTAGAAGAAATTGAAAAACCAGCAGAAGATTTTAAGGAGCCAATTGAGGACATCAAGGAACCAGTTGAAGACATTGAGGAATCAATTAAGGATGTTGAGGAGCTAATAGAAAACATTGAAGACAGAGCAAGTGCAGCGGGAGAACAACCAATGGAAGAGAATAATGAAGGATTCTATAATGGAAGACAGGAAGGAAGAGGGGAGAATTCTCTCTCTACCTTGGGATTTCCTATTGGGGATCTTCCTAGGGGGGCAACTCCCATGAAGAATATCCCACTCTTAGCCTTACCTAACTTCCATGGTTTATCTTCTGAAGATCCTGATGAGTTTCTTTTTGAGTTTGATATATTGTGTAGAAGTTATGATTATGTTACTAACGCTCAGAAATTGAAGCTATTTCCAGCAACATTAAAAGGAAATGCACTAAGATGGTTTATGAGTCTGGGAGGCCATGTAATCATGACATGGGAACAAATGAAAGAGAAGTTCTTGACTAAATATCAAGACTACTGCCGGACAAGAGAAAAAAGGGAGGAATTATTTAAGATGGTGCAAAAGGAGGACGAGAATCTGGAGGATTTTGTGGAAAGGCTGCAATATAACCTGCAAAGATCCAATCACCCCGATGTAAGTAAAGATATTCTTAAAACAATATTATTGAAAGGGGTGAGGGATGATTGTCTAGACATGTTAAACATGCTTGGTAAAGGGGACATATCTAAAGAATCATATGATGAAATTGTTAACCTCTGCAAAAGATGTTCAAGAGGAGCTGCAAGGAACAGATCAAATAGCAAGGATAATACATATTCAAGAGTTCAGAAATCAGCCAGTGGAGGAGCAACAAGAGCTGAAATAGGTAATTTACTTGAGGAATTTAAAACTGAAATGTTAAGTTCTTTTGCTTCATAGATTGACACCTTGTAGGCTAAGAAGAAACAGGCAAAAGCAGAAGCTGCTTTAGCCATCTTCTGTTCGAAATGTAGAGAAAAACATCCACTAAGGGAATGCCCGTTGGACAAAGTAACAATTTGTACCATTTGTGAGAGGGATCATGAAACACAACAATGCCCTTCTTTACCAGGAATAAAGGCAGCATTGCAACCAACTGAAGAAGAAGCTGAAGCAGTTTATCTGCTGACACAGAGAAGGCAATGGCAACCACGAGGACAAGGTATGAACTCTAATATGCCATTTTCTAATCATTGGAATAATTACCCTTCTTTTAATCAAGCAAATTACCCTCCCTTTAACCAGATGCAATACCCACCCTTTAATCAAATGAGTTACCCACCCATGCAACAACCAAACCCTCCCTTTGTAGATCCAGCAATGTGGACTTCTTGGCCCCCACAACAGCAATCTTATTTTAATCAATGGAATCCAAATTGGAGGGGTCAGCAACTCCCATTTCCAAACCAATTTCCTCAGTTTCAGCAACCACTCCTGCCATCAGGAGCTCCACCTAATAATCAAGCAATGAGACCCCAGCTACTAGTACAACTGAACCCTAACCCCAATAATAAAGCCATACAAGTTATTGATATTCAGAACCAGCCTATGCAGTGCAATGATATCCACTTACGATCTAGAAAAATAGTTGAACCTATTATTGATGACATCACCTCTTCTGATTCTGATAAGGAAGAGACTGAGAAAAATAATTCTCGTAAGCAGGAACAGTCACCCTCTAACAAGGGTGCCGAAACTACTGAACCACCATTCCCTGAGCGTTTAGCTTTGACTAAAACCCCTGAGCCACCTGCTTTTAACCTTTTGGGGGAATTACAGAATCTTTACGTTAAAATTCCACTTCTACAAGCATTGAGAGATGTACCAATCTATGCCAGAACTATGAGGGATATTTGTATCAAGAAACCTGGTAGGAAAGCTAAAGATCCCCTTACAGTTCATGTTATGGGTGATCTATCAGCCTTAATGACCGGAAAAGCTCCCCCTATTAAATATGGTGACCCTAGACATCCTACTGTTACAGTTCAGATCGGAAAAACTATCATCTCACGAGTTCTGGTAGATTTAGGTGCTGCTATAAACATTATGACTCTGGAAACTGCACAACTATTACAGCTAAAAAATGTGATCAGAGAGACACCAACCATTCTAGAATTAGCTGACTGTTCTACAATCAAACCAGAAGGAGTCATTGAAGACCTAATCATTTCAGTTGAGTCCTGGAATTACCCAGTTGACTTTGTGGTGTTACAAACTAAAACAAAGTTGGGGGGACACCCTCTAATTCTAGGAAGGCCCTGGTTGGCTATAGCCGATGCCTTTATCAGCTGTAGATCTGGCTCAATGACAATTTCTAATGGGTGTGAAACCAAGCAGCTTACTCTCTACCATCATGCCCCACCTATGATTAATAATGACAATTCGGTATGGTTGGACTATGATGATGATGCTACTCAACCTATTTTGACTATCGGACAAGCTTTAAGTCTTAAAGATAGCACTGAAGATAAAGTAATTAATAATTATATTTGTGAACCTTCCTCGACAATTGCTGAAACACACAACCACTTGACTGCAATTTTGGAATCTGATACCCAGGAAAAGCTTAAATCAGAAGATCTACCTCAAACATCAACCACCATCTCTTCTAAAAGCATAACAGTAGAAATCGAACCTAGCAAAACATTGAATATAAACCCCAATTTAACAGATGTTGAAACACAACAATTAATGAAGCTACTTCGTGAAAATAAGGAAGCATTTGCATGGGATTATATAGATATGAAGGGAATCTCTCCTGAATTATGTACTCATCGCATCTATATTAAGGAAGGTTGCCGACCAATCTGTCAACCCCAGCGACGAATGAATCCCAATTTAAGGGAAATTGTCAAAGAAGAACTTCAGAAATTACTTAATGCAGGGTTTATATATCCTATATCTGACAGTGAATGGGTTTCTCCATTGGTTATAGTACCTAAGAAAAATGGGAAATGGAGAGTATGTGTAGATTATAGAGCCTTAAACAAAGCAACTCAAAAGGATCACTTTCCCTTGCCATTCATTGATCAGGTGCTAGATAGTTTGTCAGGGAAGAAATTCTTCTCCTTTTTAGATGGTTTTAGTGGGTACAATCAAATAAAAATTACACCCCAGGATCAGGATAAGACCACTTTTACTAGTCCCTGGGGAACTTTGCTTATAGAGTTCTCCCATTTGGACTATGTAATGCTCCAGCAACTTTTCAAAGAGCAGTGATAGGAATTTTTTCTGATATGATTAATGACTCCATGGAGATATTTATGGATGATTTCACTCCTTATGGTGTGTCTTTTGAAGATGCATTGCTAAACCTTGAAAAAGTACTTAAACGTTGTGTACAAGCTCATCTTTCCTTAAGCACTGAAAAATGTCATATGATGATGAATGAGGGAATTGTACTTGGACATTTCATTTCATTTCAAGGAATTCAAGTAGATCCATCCAAAATACAGGTAATTCAGAATCTTCCTATTCCTAGAACACAAACCGATGTAAGAAGTTTTTTAGGACATGCAGGATACTATAGAAGATTTATTAAAAAAAATTCTAAAATAGCTTCTCCTTTGTTTGTGTTACTTATGAAAAATGTTGAATTTAAGTGGACTGATCTTTGCCAAAAATCATTTGATGAACTCAAGCATCAGCTATCTACAACTCCTATTTTAAGAGGACCTGATTGGGCACTTCCCTTTCATATATCCTCTGATGCTTCAAATACTGCAATTGGAGCTGTCTTGGGACAAGAGGAAAATCATCTTCCTTATGCTATCTATTTTATTAGTAAGAATATGACTCCTGCTGAGCTTAATTACACAGTTACTGAAAAGGAATTCTTAGCAGTTATTTATGCTATTAACAAGTTTCGACACTACATTACTGGTTACTCTACTTTTGTCCATACTGACCACTCAGCTATTAAGTATTTAATGAACAAATCTATCACAAATGCCTGAGTTACCAGATGGTTATTGTTATTACAAGAATTTGATATTACAATTGTAGATCGACCAGGTAAAGAAAATGTAGTTGCTGATTTCCTTTCTCGGATAAACGCTGATGATAATACTCCAGTAGATGATTCCTTTCCTGATGAGTATTTATTTGCATTATCTGCTCACTCACCTTGGTATGCAAACATTGCCAATTATCTGGTTGCAAGGAAGTTACCATCACACCTATCACATCGGGAGAAAAGGAAGATCATTCAACAAAGTGCTAGATATAGCTGGATAAGTGGGTGTCTTTTCCATATAGGACTTGATCATGAGATCCGAAGATGCATTAGAGAAGATGAGGTTTATGATATACTGAAGGCTTGTCATGATGGCCCTTGCAGAGGGCATTTTGTTGATAAAAGAACAACACATAAAATTCTTAGAATGGGTTATTATTGGCCCTCACTGTTCAAGGATGCGAAGAAATATGTTCGGGCCTGCGACAGCTGTCAGAGAATGGGTCAACCAAATCATAGAGATGAAATGCCATTGAATCCCCAGGTAATACTTGAACCCTTTGAAAGATGGGCTCTAGATTTTGTAGGGCCCATTAATCCTCCATCCAATCAAAGAGTTTATATATTAGTTTGTACAGATTATATGACTAAATGGGTGGAGGCTAAAGCACTCATTAGAGCTAATGAAGAATCTGTTCTAGCTTTTCTCTTTGAAGAGATCTTTGTCAGATTTGGAGTACCTAGAGAGCTAGTTACAGATGGAGGACCTCCTTTCAATTCTCATGGTTTTAAAGCCACCCTCCAAAAATATCATATTCATCATAGAATGACTACACCATACCCCCCCAAGCTAATGGGCAGGTGGAGAGTACAAACAAAGTTATAGAAGCCATTCTAACAAAAACAGTGAAAGAGAATAGGAAGGATTGGTCCCAAAGGCTCCCTGAAGCACTATGGGCTTATAGAACTACTTGGAGGAACACTACAGGATTTTCTCCCTATGAATTGGTTTATGGTAAAAGTGTTATTTTTCCTGTGGAATTTGAAATTAAAACTTTAAGGACTGCTTTAGTTGTTAACCTTGATTTGACTGATGCACAGACAACAAGGTTGCAGCAGCTTCAGGAATTGGATGAAAAGAGGTTAGATGCCATTCATCAAACAACTATGATCCAACAACAAAGAACAAGGTGGCATGACAAAACCATTAAGCATAAGCAGTTCCAAAAAGGTAATTGGGCTTTATTATATGATTCTCGGTTTGAAAATTTTCAAGGGAAACTACGTACAAGATGGTTGGGACCTTATGAAATAGATACTGTTTTCCCCAATGGAACAGTAAGGCTCCTAACAATTGATGATTCTAGGACACCATTATTGGTGAATGGTCATCGGCTTCGTCTGTACCAGCGACCCATTTCTAAAGAAGACTTTAAGGCCACTTGCATGGCAGAAACACATTATATCCTTTTGGGGGAACTTGTTGCCCCTCATTGCTATTAATTTCTGCATTATATATTTTAAGTATTAGAGTAGATTTCTTAACTAATAATCCCTGTCAAGGGTTGCCATGTTACAAATGGTTATTTTGCAGATCTCAGATGTAGGAGAGGCTGATGGAAAAGAACAATTTCACTGCAAGCAGATTTAAGCTTCATTTTGTGAAGCATTGTTATCTCATCCCAATTCACAAATTCATTCCCCCATTTCGATCATTTTTCCCTTTTTCCCTTCCCTATGTCCCCCATTATTTTTCAACAACATTTTCCCTATTTTTCCTATTTACAGCAACATTTTTCCTTACTTTCTCCGTTGCTGAAACACCATCTTCCACCCATTTTCCTGTTGCTGAAACACTATCTTCCATTCATTTTCCCTGTTGCTGAAACACCAACTTTTACCCATCTTTTCCATTGCTGAAACAACATTTCTCCTCAAGGAATTATCATACATTACTTTCCGTTGTAAGAATCACCTATTGCATTTAACTCTGTTCTTTCACTGCCCTCTCCTATGTTTATACAGGCCTTTCATATAATTACCCTCATATTTCAAAACCCTCTTCCATAACCAGTGATGATCTATTAGCAACGTATACTATATTTTCCGAATATCAATCAAAGGTAAACATGAGGTATGTGTTTGTTATGTGTGAATATTATTAAACTATAGTAAATGAGAAGATTATGACATTATTACCACGATCTCCGTACATTTAAAACTCATTATTACAGCCGTAGTTGGGGGGAATATCAAATCACACGCCAATCACCGTCGTTTTTTAACCCATGATTACATCCTATCACCCCGTTTCTATCCTATTATTCCATGATCTCATTTGCAGAATTTACTTTGTCCTGGGTGCAGTAATTCGGTTTGTCACTGTGCATTTTACTAAAGCTGGTAACTATGGGAGGACCTGCTATTCGACATGAGCCTAACTCCATAGCTTTATTAGAATTACACCCAGAGGTATATCAGATTTTTCAGCAGGCAGGATGGGTAGATTATTTTCGGAGGCTTCAGGGATTTGATTCACAGCAAGTCCTTGAATTTGCACGTAATCTACGGGATGGCTACTCTACTGTTCAAGGAATTCGAATTCCAGTCTCAGAGTATGATATAGCACAGGTTTCAGGCCTACCAACCGCTGGCATTCGATGGTTTAGTCGTAAACACATCATTTTGAACGCACAACAGGACTTTCTTCTGCCAGGAGAGCAGGTCAAGCCTAAAGGCAGGGGTGTCACACTTCATTCATTACCACCTCCATGGCCGACGGTTGCGGAATTCGTCAAGCACTATCTCACCTGCGAAGGACGCTACCAGGTAGTCTATCAGCATGATTTTGTCTTGTTAAATCATTTGAGACATGGTCGACTGTTAAATATGTCGTATTATCTACTTGGGTGTCTAAAGAATATGTCACATTATTGTTTGCATGTAAAATACCCACTCCTTTCCCTCACCCATCATTGTCTTGTTCAGTTATTAATTCAAAGGGGTTTCGCTCAACAGAATCCTCCCCCTCTTAACAATCCACCCCTAGAGCCTCAAGAAGCTGCTGAAATTCCTCAAGCAGCAGCTGAAATTCCCCAAGAACCCGCTGAAACTCTCGAAGTCCCTCAATCAGCTCCCGAAAGTCCCCAACAAACTCCTGGAATCTCTCAGCAAGCTGAAAATCCTTCCGAACAGCAACCAGGGAGTATCCCTGATCCCCCAGAAATCCCAACAGCCACATCAGCCAGCCCAATTGACCCTTCTACCACATCAACTCCACCCCATAATTTAGCAGAATCATCTAGTCCCACTGTCCACATTCCTAGTGATGATTCTGAGGATAACCTTCCCATTGCTAGGCTAAAAAGAAAAAGGCAAGATAAGGCTGCTTCCCTACCAAAAAGACGAACAAGGGCCTCAACCAAAGAAGCCACCATTCCTGATACCCCTCCCCTCCTAAAGAGACCTACTCATAAAAGAAAAATCACTACTTTACCTGCCTTTTTACCTCGAAGACGAATGAGGATGTCTACGGAAGCAGCAACTGTTACTACCATCCCAAATTCCCCACCTATTAGCCTAAAACCCCATACACCACCACAGTCCCAAGTTCCTAAATCTTTACCTGTCTCACCCTCGGGTACTGAAATGCAAGACGCCCAGGATTTTGTGACATCATTCCTTTCAGAAAATGTAGCTGCCACACAAGAACCAGCTACCGATTCAGCAGTTGCCACACAAGAACCAGCTACCGATTCAGCAGTTGCCACACAAGAACCAGCCGCTGATTCACCAAATTTAGATACCCAAGATGATGTACAACATGTAGCTGCCCCACAAGAACCAGCTATTGATTCAGCAGTTGCCACACAAGAACCACTTGTTGATGAACAGAAAATAGACAACCAAGATGTAGCTGCCCCACAAGAACTAGCTACTGATTCAGCAGTTGCCACACAAGAACCACCTGCTGATGAACAAGACATAGAAAACCAGGATGTTGCACAAACCGTAGCTGTTACACAAGAACCAGCTACTGGGTCAGCAGCTGTCACACAAGAACCATCTGCTGATATGCAAAATCTGGATGCTCACGATGCTGCGAATAATGTAGCTGTTACAGAACCAGTTGATGATTCAGCAGTTGTCACACAAGAACCACCTGCTGAGGCTACAAGAGATGTAGCTGCTACGGAACAACAGGCCATTCATCCACCAGAATCAGCTACTGAGACTGTGACTACTACACAAAGCCCAGTCACTTTGGCTTCCCTTCTACAGGAAAACGAGTTTCTAAAATTAAAAATTGAAGCTTATAAACAGGAATTAATAACGGCAAGGGAAGCCTATGACAAAGAACTTAATTTGTATACTTTAGCCCATGCAGCATCCGCAGCTAAGAAGAGTACAGAGAAAGACCGGTATAACGAATATATGTGCAGCCAATGTGGTAATATTTATCATCAAGCCGGTTATAAAATAGTTGAAATTCCACTGCCTAGAGCCACCCCTACATCTACTTCTGCTGCAATTAAAAAGGAACGCCCTGCTGTCACACAAGAACCAGCAGGGCCTTCAAAAAATTTTGAAAAAGAGGTTAAACCACAAATACCTCGACCTACTGTGATTGTTAAAACTGAAAGTCCTGTACCTCGGTCTACAAAAACTATGTTTACTCAGACTGAGCCTCGGCCTACAAAAACTATCTTCACTCAGACTAGCAGCACTCAAGCACAAATGGATAAATGGAAGAAAGAATACGTTACGTCGCAAGAGAGGATCTTGCAGGAGCATAAATCATCGTGGCAAAATCATATATATTCAAACTGGGAAGTTTTGGATCAGGTGCTCCAACACTCTCATGCTCAGAACAAGGAGAATAAATAGCTAAAAACTAGACTACTTCTCATGTTTGATTTGGTTCAAAGATTACTGGCCACCAGGAAACCATCCTCCAATTACTCTCTTTTTCTTGCAGAACACTTAGCGTTCTTCCAAATAAAAGCAATTAGAGATGGGAGACCTCATGAGATATCTGCACCTGAACAGTTTGTGAAAACTTTCACAGAGGCATCTACCAGTGAACAAAATCTACTTATCTTCATAATGAAGCCATCCCTGAGGATAGGAAGCTCAATCTGAACCCTCTGGTGGGTGATATTTAGATCAGAGCCTTTGTCTCTTTCCTTGCCAATCAGCTCACGTGGCAGAATGCCTTCCTTTCAGCAAGGCATAATGAAGATAATCGTCTTCTGTGGATTCGATCCGAGCCACAGAATGCTGCCATTTTCATTGCCGAATATCGTCAGTTTCTAAAGGAACCAGGAATGTGTGAACACATCAGACAGTTACAAGCAGTAGTCTTAGAAGACTGCCAACATTATGTTAAAGCTAAGGGAGCTCTTGCCTTACAAGCAAACAACTTATTTTGGCAACAGTCTTCTAAGGAGAGGCAGGAGTATCATCCCTTTAGTCCTCTTAATGTTGAAGCAGCAATTTCACAGCTACCTAACTATGTCAAATGTGTTCAGCAGTGTGCCGAAAAATGGATAGGATATCATTTTCACTTCCCTCTTCTATGGATGCCAGCACAAGAGTATAAGGTTCATTATAGGTTGTCCAAAAAGGAGGAAGTAGCAGCATGGAAAAGATTACAAAATCTTTATGGCTTCAGAGATCTGTCTGATAGCACCTTCTATACTTACTGCCTAAGTAATTTGCACTACAAGGCCCAGTACTCGGACTCAGATACAGAGTAAAGTTGCATGAGGACATGCAACCCTTTCAGTTGGGGGGGATGTTAGGACCCTACATTGTCCCTTTTTGACCATATATTTTGCTATTATGTCATCCTTTTTCAACCTATATCTAAAGTCCATATTATGACTTTAATCCATTTTTCCTAAGGTATACAATATTTCTTCTCATTACTATACGTTTAATTTATTTTACATATAATTACATTACCTTCATAGTTAATCGTTGAATCGGATAGTTGCTGAAACAGTTATCATTGCAGTCTATGTTGTTGAAACAGCCTGGAGACTACAGGGTTATCATTATAGGTTATGTTGCTGTAACAGTTAGAACGATGCGCAAATCCCATTGCTGAAACAGTCGTGATTTGCATTCTAGATTCGACAGCAACAGAGGAAGATCATCAAAGGAGCTGCTACACTGGCTGTAACGATCACATTCCAAAGTCAGCATTACCATAACCATTGTAACAGCATTTTGTTAATGGGAAAACCGATTACCCTATTTTGGTATATTGGGTTAAAGATAGGACTTACAATGTAATCAATTGTAATAGATGTCTCCTCTTTAAAAAGAGGAGACATCTACATTAGAGGGGGACAGACTGCTGGAAAGTTGGAAGCTGAAGAAAAAGAACTGAATCTTTTTGTAACATGACATATTGATGGATGAATAGAATACTGTTCTGAGCAATTCTTTCTAGTTCTTGTTCCCTGGGGAATCTTGTGAGAAGGACAGGGCCCACCTTCATCACAAGATTCACCCATTACATTTCTGCAGTGTGTTAAGTGTGTTTTTTTTTATCTATACCTTGTTAAAGTTCTGTTTACTGAATGTTGCTCATGCGTTATTGCTGAACTTTGTTTTTCCAATTGATTGCTGCATTACTTTCTTGAACTCATTTACAGTTTATCCGTGAGTGTTTTATTGGCAATTAAGTTTATAGAGTGAATTGATAAGCATGGTAATCAGAAACAGGTGTTGAAGGTTCCTGCTTGGGGAATAGGGTCCTGTTCTCTGTTACAGCTAGTGTTTTCTTTTGTAGAGTGACTCCTTTTATTAGATTGCTCTTTTCAATTGAAATCAATCATTCCTTGATAAATAGATTGTTTTTGCTGTAACTCAGAGCAGAGCTTCAGTTTGCTTAGAACAAGGTGTGACTAGTATACTTATTACTACAACTTTTACTGCTTTTGAGATTGAGTACATATAGTGCGTAGTTGCCTTTGAAATAACAGACTTCCCTGGGTTGACAATTTATGTAGCACTTAGTTGTCTGAATTAATCAACAATTAAAGTAACCAACACACATGCAAGTTCACTTCACTGAAGTAGCGTATATAAATCTGATTGGGAAATGCAAAATTATTGAATTGTAAACACTGATTCACCCCCCCTCTCAGTATTATTTCCAACACCTTCATCATAGCTACCCTTGTAACATGGCATGTGGCTTGGAGCCTTCCCTTTTCCCCCACTCTGTTCCATCATTATTTCACATGACACCTGCCATTTGATGGATGTACCATGGACCTATCATTCCCTTAGAGGTCGAAACCACCTAATAGGGTCCTTCATTAACCTCTCTTGTCAAGGAAGGAAACATTAGTACATGTTTAAAGTCCATTTGGAAGGGCATGCCACCATGAAGTGTCCACTTTTGCCCTTGATTAGCTAGTTTATTTACTCAATTGCACTAATGAACTATTGTACTAAAAGGTGAGGAGATGCGTTGGATCTTATACAAGATTGCAGGTGGGTCTTCATCTTGGACTTTGCCTCCCTATATGGGATCCAAGCCCTCCAGAAGGTCATAATGGCACTTGTAGGGTGAGCATTGAGAACCATGGGCCTCCAACCATGCAGAGCATTAATTGACACACCATGGGTTTCTTTAGCACCACCACATTGCTTGTTCGTGCCCCAGTTATTCTGAGATGATGCACTTAGACCACATTGCCCAACCAGCTACACATTACACCCAACACTTGGCATCTGATCTAGGGCCAAGAGGAGTTTTTCTCTCACTTGAAGAGACATGGGAGGGCATGTGTCATCTTCTAGCCCTCATTGATGGAGCATTGACTTGATCTTGAGCCATTTGGAGACCCATGAGACCCATTTGGAGCCCACTGAGCCCAACTTGGGGTTTGGAGATGTTTTGCAGCATTTGGAGGGCATCCCCCTCTTATTCATCACTTTGGAGGCCCTCACCCTCATTCTCAGCACATGAGGCCTCAACGCTAGCATTGGAGAGCACTTCACATTAATTACATGGGCTAAAGGACAAATAAAATAATAATTAATGTAAAGTTATCTTGGTTGGCTTGTAACCAAGGGTTTGTTACCTTGTTTTAACACTTTAGGGGCTTCATAATTAGAAATTTGAACCTATGAGTCTTGTATAAATATGAGAGACTCACTCTCATTTGAATTCATCACACTTGGGATTTTCGGCTACCTCATTAGAGGATTTTCAGCCTGCAATTTTGTGGAGAGATTTGGATGAAGCTAATGCATTTTGATATTTGGAAAAATTCGTTTTCTATCTTGGAGCTTCTTTTTGGCATTCTTGTGGATGGATATACTCTTCATTGTCTTGTAAGTGCCTTTTGATGCCTTCTGAAATAATGAATCTCTAATGCATGGAATTTTATTCTTATGGTTATTATTGTTCCTTAATTCATGAAAAATTGTTTAAGGCCTTGATACTATTGGAAATTTTTGCATGTGTTACTCATAATATGAATAATGAATGAATGTTCCTTGGGGATAATTTGCATCCTTGAAACTCCATAATAATTGCCATTGAAGTATAAAAGTCTAAAGTTGTCATGTAGTTGCATCCATAGATAGCGAAGTTGCTTCTTTAGGCCTCCTTGAAGAGTGAAGTTACCAGATCAAGATCATTTTTTACTCCAATCCTCCCAATAGCCAGGCACTGGTCCTAGATCCTTGGTGATCACGTACAATTGAAAAATCATACTTATTTCACCTTCTTTTACCTTTCTTTTTCATCCCTTTAAGGATAAGGAGGCCCATTTAGGGCTTGGTGCGAAATTTTAGGGAGAACTTTTTGAATTTCATCTGGACAAGACTCTTCCTTAGTGTCTCCTCTAGGCATCCACGAGTTTTGAACGAATTCCGACAGTGGAATTTCAATATAATTGATGCCCTAGCTATCACACCAAGTGGGAACCCTAGAAGCCATCCTTCAACTTGGGGATTCTCTGAAGGTTTGTACTTTAGTACTTGTTGAAGTATATCATTTACAACCTTTTCTCTTATCTACCTTGACCTTGGATGAACTCTTATATCATAAAATTTCTCAACCCTAGGTCTCATGTAGTCTTTCTTTCAAGGGGTTTTTCTTGGAAAGTCTTCCTAGCTTCTCCCAAAGCTCACACTTTCATTGAACCTTTCCATTGAATGAGCCTCCTTGCCTCACTTCAAACCAATCCTGGATACATCTATCACAAGTGAGGGATACTAGGACTCCTCTCGTCGATGAAAATCCAAGAAGAGAAGGGGACTTAGGTTGTGGTGACAGTGGGCCTTAGTCCCAAAGTGTTGTTGTGCCCTCTAGTTTTAGCCTACAAACTAGGCCTACTAGTTTGTGAAGCAACATGCAATAGATGGCAGCATAGAGCGAGATTTGAGACTAGAAGGTTCTTCCAAAAAGAGGCAGAGGATCATGAAAAGACATTTGCTCGAATTGCGAGGTACACTTCTATTAGAATTCTTGTTGCTTCTGTTATGGAATTATATCAGATGGATGTAGAGGTTGTTTTTCTCCATGAATAATTTGAGAAAGAAGTGCCCATGGAACCACCTCAAGGCTTTGAAGGTCACAAATAAGTCTCTTGAAAATAGAAGATTGCACCTAAGATTTGGATTAATGGATCAAGGTTGATCCTATATGATTTATTTTTGACAGAAGTAGAAGGACTCATGTCAGAGGGAGCATTTGTGGCATAAATATTTTCTTCCATAATAGAGGGAGTAGTCAAGGAGCCTTGTTTTAGCTTCAAAGGGAGTTGACCTCTAAGTTCAAGATGATAGACTATCATTGAGATTGTTAGGCTAGTAGCTGATATGCTAGAAATGTAATGTTCCAAATTGAAATTTACAGCAATAAATAGAGACATATACAAGGAAACAAGAACCATAAACAAAATACCACATATACACATCAAAACATTGAAAAAATAAAGCTGAACAGCTGAGCCATTTTATTAATAATGATAACTCAGAGTACATAAGCAGGTAGGAACAATGGAACCTAGGCTTGCTATGCAAGCTATGCAAACCCTAGGTGGTACAGCTCTGATCCGAAGGAAATACTTGCCTAAATTGGAATTGTGCACTGCCTTAGAAATTTTGTAGATGGTTGTTGAATGAAATTGGAATTTCTGCCCAGAAGAGTGCTTAGAATAAGCTGAAATTTTGTGAGTGGCCTCTTCTCTAGAAACACAACAAAACCCAGAAAAATCTTACGGACCCAAGTGGTAGAATGGTTCGCCCAAATAACTGCGCCCTGCTTCGGAAATACTATTGTTGCTACTAGAATTGATCTGAAATTTCTTCCTTCAGGAGTGCTGAGAAAATTCTATAAAATTAATCCTGGATTCCTCTCACCAAACCCACAAAAACCCAGAAAGGGTTTGGGATGAATCCTCTGACCCCTGATGTCCCCAACAAGTGCGTGTGGCTCTAACAACGAGCCAATGTGAGCTACTAGAGAAATAACTGTTGAAGAATGCCCCAAAAATATTTGTTGGAATGATCTTCCAACTCTTGTATAAACTCCTCCGAAAACCCTTATTTCTCCTATCCCAACTCCCTTCAACTTTTGTCCTCTCTATGCCTGTGCAACCTCTCTAGTAAACCCTTGTGCATGCCAGTAAATGGAGCACTCCAGCTCTCTGAAAAACCTCACTCCCAACCCTGCAATAAAACTGCAAAATCTTCGGCTAGAAAGGAGGGAAATCCCTCCAAATCATCTAGTGTTCTACTCCTCAGTAGCTGGTCTCCACACAAGAAATTCGAACTGCTTGTGCCTTGGGTGAAGTACGCAGCAGATGAAGATGACCTGCAATTTTGGCTCAATGAGAGCCTAAGATGGACTTTCCAATTTCTCCCCTAGGGTGGCACTCGAAGTTCACTGAAGGTAGAGGTGGAATCCCTGCTCAGAAATTCCTTGTGTTGAATAGCATGAGTTGTCTTGGCTAAGCAAATCAAGAGAACTAATGTTGAATTGTAAAATAACCAAAGATGCAAAAGTGAGGCCCTCAAGATCTATTTACAATTTGTTGGCCTCTTCTCTCCTTTATGCCCCCGCCTCCCTCTCTCTTGTTGATTTCTGGTAGCATCGGATGTGCTCTAAGTCTCAAAATTTGCAGGGAGGCTTAGACCCATGCATTCTCCAATACCCAGAAATCGTTTTGGGAAATTCCACTCGGAAACAATTTTATTAAAATGATTAATTATTTTTAATAGGACCCTAAGTCTAAACTTAGGAAATTAAAATAACTAATGGGTATTAATCTAAATTGTGGGTGTAACTTCTAGAAGAAGACGAAGATCAAGCCAAAATGATCTAAACCAATGTTGCACGAAGCGGGGATGAAACGGGGACGTTTTTTGGAAGTGGGGATGCGGAAGCGTCATTTTCCAAAAATCTAGGAAGCGAAGCGTCTGCTATATATATATATATATATTTTGTTTCATTTATACTCAAAACAAACATCCCAAATACCAAATTAGTTGTAGAAGACATGAAAACATGCATATTTTGCATAAATCAAGATAGATATAGCATCCATTGTACATTAATGATTAATTATTCGAGCATCAACCATCTAGAATCTAGATTCTTCTCCTCTTGTCTAGTCTTTGCCTCTACCTCGATTGTCTAGGGATATTAGTCAACATTGCCCAATTTTGATCAAACTACCTAATTCAAGACTTAAAATATGGTAGAAAAAGCTTAACATGCTTGATCGATGATTTTGACTTGATTGAAAGGTAATTTTTTGCTAAGGGCATGACAAAGGAGTTCAACAATTAACACCACCAACACTAGGGTACATATAGGGCTTGGTGCTCTTGATTAAATGCTAATCGCATACCTTCATACTTGATATAATCTAATGAAATGCCACAATCCCATTGATCCTGAATTCCTAAAAACTGTTAAGTCTGCTGAATTTTGAATAGGATATGAAATTCTATTTTTTCCATATGAAGTCCAATGAGGCTGGAACCACTCTCAAACATACTGAGTCATTTCATGGTAATGTTAAAAATTTAAGTAAAATGATGAAAATGAAAAATAAAGGAGAATGTCACTTTTACTTTAACAATTTAACATTACCATGAGGGAGTATCTGCTATATTTATATTTTTTTTTATATTTTTTTTGCCTTCATTCATCACCCTAACCCAAGGTGGACCCACCCCCAATATGTAAACTCACCTAAAATTAAAAAAAATGATTTTCTAAACAGCGCGACGGACTTTCTGGAAGCGTGTACGAAACCGTACGGGAACCGTACGATTCGCCCTCCGAAGCGCCGCGCTTTGTACGGCCGAAGCGCCGTACGAAACGCGCTTTGGAGATTCCGAAACGCATTTCGGAGGGACGCTTCCGGAATTTCCAAGAAGCGTCCATATCAGTTCGAAACGCGTTTCGGAATTTCGGAACCACGCTTCCGGGGACGCTTCCTGGGCGCATCCGTACGGTACGTGCTTCGGGCATTAGATCCGGGGGGGGGGGGGAGTTTCCTGCAACATTGATCTAAACCATTGATCAGAAGTTAATCTGGGTCATTGGTTGTCCAACAAAAAGATATAAGAAGAGGCTTGAGGGGCACTTGGAGAACACACAGAGGGGAGATCAAAAGTTCGATTTTCTGAAGCAGAGCAGCTGCCAGAGAGATTTTCAATAGTGATCTTTTGCAGAGAAGGGCAAGGATGGTATTCGAAGGGAAATCTTTCCCGGTCGGAGAATACTCATCAGAGAGGAGAGAGAGATCCAGTAAAGACAACGCAGAGCCAGAGAGGCTGATGCAGAGCCACGTAGAGGCAGCGTACGCTAATGCAGAGGCAATGCAGAAGCCTTGCGGGAGTCCGAAATTTGCTGGAAGTTTTGATTTCTGTAGGTGGAAGACAGGCTATGAGACTAGGAGAGTAGAAGTCAGAATCTCAGAGGAAAATCGATCAGCCGGGAAGAGTGACGCAGGTCCTAGACAGTGTGACGTTGGGCTGACGCAAACACTATGCAGAGGCAACACAGAGGTACCCAGGGGTTGTTCATTCAAGGGCTGGATCAGCCAAGACTTCCAGTGATAGTGTGAGGTAATCTCACAAATTTCTCTGCCAGTGATATTCTCTATAATTGGATTGTTGGGAAGGCATCCAGAGATTGTATTCAGAAATTACTATTGAATAATAATAAAACCCTTAACTGCTGCACCAGTTTTCCCTCATTGGGTTTTTCCGGGGACATTTGTCCAAAAATAACTGTGTAGATGTGTTATATCTTTTTCATGTTTTGTTTCTTGTTTCGGCATATTATTTTAAATAGTGAATGTTGCAATTGTATTTACTTCGATATTTACTATAGAACACAGTGAATAACTTGTATGGATTAACAAGTAGGAGAAGTAACATCAGTTTGCTACAATATGGATTCCGGGTTTAGGAATTTTCACATCTCTCTCCTAATTTGCACCCCCTTTTCTCTTGGTGGCCCCTCTCTCTCCAACTTCGCACCTCTTCTCTCTTCTTCTCTTCTCACTAGTGCGAGTTGCCTCCTTTGGGTAGAATTCTCTCTCCTTGTGGGCCCACATTCCACTAAGGCTATAATTTTCCTTTTTCCTCTTAAGTCCCTATTACCGCTCAAACTGACAGGGGACCTAAAAGGCAAATGCTTGACCAAGGGCAACAAATGGAGACTTAGCCCACTATCACCTCAGCTAAGGCTCCCTACTATTTATGGACTTTCACTGATGGGAGAAGACCCGATATATTATGGAGTCACCAATGAAAGATAAATCAATGAATGGATGTGTTGTGACCCAAATGATTCCTTTCCAAAAGAGATTAAAGGATAGACCTTGCTTGCTTTTTAAGCAAGGTACAATGACTTCTAGGAGAAGGGATGAGAGGATTTAAGGGTTAGGTTTATGGGATATGACTTATCAAGGAACTTCCCAATCCCTAAAATCCTTATTATAATTGGTAACTCGGATGGTTCTTGAAAAATTATCTTTTCAATGGAATGGGACCACACTGGACCAAGTGGACCTGATCTAGGATAGGGGGAATGAGTATGGAAACCAATGATGTTCTTACCCTAGACAAGTTGGGGGAAAGGTTCAAAGAAAGAATTTTCACTTGAAGGTGTTGATTTGATCCTATGAGGTACTAGCCTTGGGGATGTTAAGGCAAAGTTTGATCTCGGAGCTAGGGGTTGGCTTTTTTCCCAACTCCACCGTTGGAATAGCTTCAAAATTGGAGGAGACCTTGGGGAAACACCAACGCAGGACACCCTAGGAGATCGATCTTTTTGGAGGACTAGCTTGTCGAGAAAATGATGTCCTAGGTGCCCCAACTTGGCTAGACCTGGAAGAAGGTGAAAGAATGTGATTTTCTAGAGGGCTTGGACTGCAAATAGGGAGACCAAACCCTAGATGAAGACCCGCCTGCAATCCTGTATAAGATCCAATGCGCCCCCTCACCTTCTAGTACAATATATCATTAGTGCAATTGAGTAAATAAGCTTACAAATCATGGAACCAAGTGGACACTTCATAGTGGCATGCCCTTCCATAGTGGTCTTTAGAACATACAGGTGTCTCCAAGTGCAAGAAGAAGGTTAACCAAGGACGCTATTAGGTGGTTTCAGCCTCTAAGGGGGTGACATGTCCATAGTACATCCATCAAATGGCAGGTGGCACGTGATACAATGATGGAATGGTGGGTCATCAGGGAAGGCTCCAACCCACATGCCACAGTACAATGGTAGCTAATAAGGGAAGCCCACACTTGGGTGTATGAATGTAGGAGGGAGAAATCGTGGTACATGAGTTACCCAGCCTTTGTTTTTCCACCCTTCTTCATATGTCTTTTGCCTTTTATTGATTTTCCTTTTTGTAACTGCTCGAGGCTCCAAGGGATGAGAGCATGATGTGTAAGATATAGCAGTGGATACCCCTTTAAGGTGGGGCAGTTCATCGCCCACTAGGGGTTGGGACAATCATGGGTTCCTTAATGATGAAAGGGGTCGATATGAGGGACCCTAGGAACCAGGGTGATGGCCATAATGATAGGGGTAGAGCTCATGTTTGGCTTTTTCCCACGTGCTAAATTTGTATGTCTCGACCATCTTTTACATTTTATGGTACATTTCCTGTTGAGAGTGGCCAAATTATGCATTTTTTTCTTTTAGCTGCATCAACCTCCGAGGCATCGGTCCAGGCCTGACCCAAGGTGTGTACAAGGGGAAGGGGAGGTTAACTCCTTGTGGACCCAATGGAAAAATGTGGACTCGAATGGAAAATATGGTGAATGGGGTTATAATGAGCGGAGGGGGGTGATGTATATGGTGTCGAGAAGCGGGGCCACACAACCAAAATCGGGGTTTCCCATGTAGTGCCACCCCTAAAGCTAGCAACCAATAAAGGAGATCCCACGGGACTAGGATACAAGTTTAATCATCAAATTGGACATAGGAGACAATAGTACAAACCAAGCCCACTCTTTATGCCCAAAAGTTTCCATGATAAATAAACAAAAGTACCCAACTACACAATGAAAAGCCATACCTTGCAGGTTGGAAGGCCCACCTTCAAACATACAATCATGATAGATGGACGAGGGAGCATAAGGATGGATCATGTGGTGAAAATAGTGGCACATCGAGCTATCTGGTGGCTGCAAGGGGTTGCTAGCTATCAGCTCAGGACCATCTAGGAGAAAAAATTTCTCCTATGGATACTACCCACAGGTGGTGGTTAACAAGCCCTAAATCAGTGATTATCCATCAATTGGTGTCAAGGTCGGTCTAGGGGCATCCTGGGTCTAGGTGTGTCATCTTGAAGAATCATCAAATATGGTACAAAGTGATCCAACGTCCTGGGTGCAGGAGGTGGCTAGGAACATGTGCCATATGATGTTGCTGCTAGGAGGCCCAAGAGTCTCAATGCTTCACCTATTTGTGCCAATATACTTCTCTAAGGGCCTAGGTACCTGTGGAGGAGATGCCCAAGACCTGGGCTACTGAACCACCTGACAATCACAACAAAGATTCTAGTGAAAGAAACCAGTCATTAGGGACAAAGATCATTATTTCATCTAAGTGAACCAAACTTGAAAGGCATGGGGTATTTAATACTTCAAATAAGGATCGCCTTCCAAAATCAAGACCTTGATCTCATAATGGTGTTTTCTCCCTAGGTAGGAGTGGCTAAAGGTCAACCCTATTAGGTGCTTCCAACCCTTAAGGGGAAGTGACATTTCCTTGATCCACCCTTAAATCGGTATGTGTTAGTGAATATAATGATGATAATGGAGGGGATAAGACTTCTTGGCCAAGTGCCATGGTCAAAGGAATCGGTTGATGGGGGTTTCCACATCCTGAATGTATAGATGTGAGGAGGGAGCATTCGTGGATGCATGAGATACCAACTCAGCCTTGTGCTTTTCCACCCCTTTGGTGCCTTTTACTTCTTGATTTTTTCTTTGTATTGTTGCGCATAGCTAAAGGGTTAGAGCTTGCTTTGAATGATGTGGCAGTTGTATTACCCCTTAATGATGAGTCAGTTCATCGCCCATCATGGTTGGGACATGCAAGGGTTCCTTCTTTTGATGTAATGGAGCAACATGTGCTTAAAATCTGGATGATTTCCATAATGAGTGAGGTAGAGCTCATGCTAAGCTTTTACCCACGTGCAAATCTATGTCCCTGGCCATCTTTTGCATTTTAATTTTTATTTCTTTAGCTTTGTTGTGGCCATGTTATGCTCTTTCTATTTCTTTTAGTTGCATCAACCTCCTAGGGAAAAGTTTCCAGGCCCTAAAGGGTGCCAAATCCCAAAGAACTCATGATAGGTTGAACCCGAAGAATGGCAGTGAGATAAGGGCTTATAATGTGAGATGGAAAGTGTTAAGTATGGTATATGGGAAGATGGAATTACGCTATATCAATTAGGGCTTCCCAAGTAGTGCCCCTCCTATACCCAAAGGACCATTAAGGGAGGTCCCATTTGTAAAGACTGCAAAGACTGATATGGAAAGACTGATATTCCATTTGTATCAAATGTAAAGACTGTAAAGACTGAAATGTAAAGACTGTAAAGACTGAAATGTAAAGACTGTAAAGACTGATATTCCAGTTTTATATTTTAATCAGATTGACAGATTTCCTTTTTCAAACTTCTATCAAATTAAATGCATCTGTGTACCTGATTCTGCATCTGTGTACCTGATTCTGTATCTGTGTACCTGAATCTCTACATACCTGGTTCTCCCGTCCGGTGTTGATCACATTGCTCCGAGTTTTCTGCCACCATTACCAAACCAACTTGTTCCTCCCTGCCTATCTGGGATCAACCTCTGCGGTTCCCAGACCCAAAGGACTTCCATTTCGAAGTCCTCTGGCCCCCGTGCCCAAAACTCCAAGAACGGCTCAGAATTTCCCAATTTATAGTTCCAAAATCGAGCCCTCGGCTCATCCCTCAAACAGACTGATTTTCTTCCCCCCTTCCCCTGTATGTCTCCTCCCTTTTTATAGTAGAGGTCCCTCCCCTCTACGTACATGTTCACCGCCTTTATGAAAGGATAAGATTTTGTTAGGCGGTGACCGCTTTGTCAAGATATTTGCCTTCAATAGAATCAGATCTTCACACATCGGATGGTGTCACTTTAATTTATGACAGATGGTACTTTAATTTAAATAGTATAAAACCATGATGATTTAAATATTACATATTATTTTATGTCTTATAAAATATCAAGTCTAATCATAAGGTTTATGGGTTTAGTTTTATTAGTACACCTTTTGGGTTATATATATGTAACCATATGAATAAACTCAACTATATTTCTTAGTGAGTGTATATTTCTTCTATTTACGAGAATTAGGTATTTAGTTACACCTTTGATAATTAATTCATTTATCTTATAGACATTCTCCATGAATAGTCGATATATAGTCGATGTATATATATATATATATACTTATACTAGTGCATTGTATATGATGCATGCATATGTAGCTATCACATGCATGCCTCACATGCATGCTAATATTGCTATGTTGTTCGGGATTTGAGATGGGTTGTTACATACACCCCTCCTTCAAAAGAACTTCGTCCCGAAGTTAAGGGTTTATAAAGTATATTGATAATTCCTTTAAGGTATGTAAGGATTGTATTATGTGATTGAATTTTCATTTATGATCGTGAGGACACTTTAAAATTTGAGATTTTGAACGCTGATAGATTTCCAATTTTAATAGTCATGCCTTGCCCAAACCAGGTTCCCAAGCTATTCTAAAATCATCCTATCCTTCCTAATCTCTTCCGCTCCCATCCTATCCGTCCTCTACTGGAGTATGCCATGGCGTCAGCTATACTGACCTAACCATGCATAAACTCTAAGGATGGCAGCGTCGACTATATCGACCTGATTTCCCAGTAGGCATCCGGCAATCATCATCACACGTCTAGGGGAGCGTGACTCGCACAATCCTCCCATGACCCCAGGTTTTAGAGGATAAACGGTGGGCAACACCTCCACCCCTCCCAGTAGAATCAGGGTTAATACCCTATCATGGAATCTCTTTGAGCTTCAATTGTTCTTGGAGTTTTGTCATCACGTAGTCGGTTTGGTAATGATACTATCTGCAATGTAAACACTGATACCAGGTACTATCTGCAATGTAAACACTTGCCCACAATTATAACATATGCATTGGCATATTCAAAATCAATTGTATTCAGATAACGATTTTCTATGCATTTTAATAAACTCTCATCTATGATATTGATCTTTGAGTTCATATAACATACTTGGCTATATCTAGCCAATATATTTGTAAGTTCATTTTCACATCTTGTAGTAAAGTGTACTCATTCTTTTATTTCCATTTCATCATTCATGTTGATGTGTACAATAAAAATAAAATTAAAATTATAAATATCCATCCCTAACATAAGTCATAATTTATATAAGTATCCATGCACCAGCAACGTTAAGCATAATAATTGGAAATCATTCTTTCGTGTATCGATCGTGCATGAAATTTATGGCTTTCTTTTCTATATGTTTAACGCTAAACATAGCTGTTAGCTGTGAAAGTCCAATAATGCTGATGTAGTGAACAAACAATAACATTGAAATGACTATGAGTACACAATGTGAAGGAAACTTCATCATTGAAAACCTTGGAAAGGACATCAAGGAGGCAACAGTAGTAGGACATCAACCGACAATTTATAATTTTCTTTTGCTTCCTTTCAAGAGTAAAATTTTATATCATAATCGTTATCCTGGGTTAAGTCATTGTTTACATAAGAGAGAACTAGGCTATCATCTGAATACTCTTCTTCTCAGCTTTTCTGATCGTATTTACATATCTGGAATGATAAGTAAAAAAAACTAGAAATAATATCCTTTGAAACAGAACTGGCATAAATGATACATTTCCTTTGCAACAAATTTTATTTTCAAAAACCTGCAAGTGGTTTAGCATTTACTGATGAAGTTCTTAAAGGGCAACGAAAGCTGAAAATGATACATATATTTGAGAGAAACTTGCTAAGAGCCACAAATTCTGCAAAGCTCATGATTCCATTTCTGTCTTATCATCTGTTGGTCAATTGAATCTGAGAAGTGGAGATTGCCAGCAACTAGAGTTTTCTTCAGATCGAAAGCATTGATTTGGCCTGTTCCCTGGACATCTATACTTTCAAACCGCTCTCTCAATCTCTCTTCATTGACCATCCCCACTAATATTTTGATTTTGGAGTAAGGAAGGAGATTGTCACAGTAATTTGAACAACTAAAGCTTGTTCCACGTTTAAAAATGTAAGGGTTTATATATATATATATATTTTACTAAGTGACCAAACCGAGATAGAACCTCTTTCATACATTTTGTGTAAATACCCCACGTGCATGCCAGTGGTTATAAAAAAAAAAAAAATGTAAAGACTGCAAAGACTGATATGGAAAGACTGATATTCCATTTGTATCAAATGTAAAGACTGTAAACACTGAAATGTAAAGACTGTAAACACTGAAATGTAAAGACTGTAAAGACTGATATTCCAGTTTTATATTTTAATCAGATTGACAGATTTCCTTTTCAAACTTCTATCATATTAAATGCATCTGTGTACCTGATTCTGTATCTGTGTACCTGATTCTGTATCTGTGTACCTGAATCTCTACATACCTGGTTCTCCCGTCCGGTGTTGATCACATTGCTCCGAGTTTTCTGCCACCATTACCAAACCAACTTGTTCCTCCCTGCCTATCTGGGATCAACCTCTGCGGTTCCCAGACCCAAAGGACTTCCATTTCGAAGTCCTCTGGCCCCCGTGCCCAAAACTCCAAGAACGACTCAGAATTTCCCAATTTATAGTTCCAAAATCGAGCCCTCGGCTCATCCCTCAAACAGACTGATTTTCTTCCCCCCTTCCCCTGTATGTCTCCTCCCTTTTTATAGTAGAGATCCCTCCCCTCTACGTACATGTTCACCGCCTTTATGAAAGGATAAGATTTTGTTAGGCGGTGACCGCTTTGTCAAGATATTTGCCTTCAATAGAATCAGATCTTCACACATTGGATGGTGTCACTTTAATTTAAGGCAGATGGTACTTTAATTTAAATAGTATAAAACCATGATGATTTAAATATTACATATTATTTTATGTCTTATAAAATATCAAGTCTAATCATAAGGTTTATGGGTTTAGTTTTATTAGTACACCTTTTGGGTTATATATATGTAACCATATGAATAAACTCAACTATATTTCTTAGTGAGTGTATATTTCTTCTATTTACGAGAATTAGGTATTTAGTTATACCTTTGATAATTAATTCATTTATCTTATAGACATTCTCCATGAATAGTCGATATATAGTCGATGTATATATATATATATATATACTTATACTAGTGCATTGTATATGATGCATGCATATGTAGCTATCACATGCATGCCTCACATGCATGCTAATATTGCTATGTTGTTCGGGATTTGAGATGGGTTGTTACACCATTGGACTAGGATCGAAGACTAACCCCCCATTTAAGGTGAGAGAATAAGATCACAGTTAAAGCCCATCATTATTTTAGATCACCCTATAATCCAAATCCAAAAACAAACAAGTATAAGCTCCCGATTGCAAAATGAACAAAGTACCTTTTGAGTGGAGGTCCACCTTCATCCATGTGCTCATGTCGGATGGGTGAGAAACAAATGGTTGATGCAAGTGGCAGAGATATATGGCATATCATCAGCTAGTGGTGGTTTTCAGGGGCTGCTGACTATGTGGTTGACCAAATAGTTATCAAGAATAGGAGAAAACTTAAAAAGTTTTCCCGTATAGGGTTACCCATTTTAGTGGGTAACATGGCTCAAGAGTTTGCATTGTCTCATGTGTGAAAATTCCTAAATCTAACACATCAGAAACCCCTACTGCAATTACTGGTTTACAATCTCCTACTTGTTCTTTACATTAACAAGTTATTTAATTGCATAAACATTGAAGTAAACACTATTGTAGCGTTCACAAATATAAAGAGCATGCATTGAAATAAACTGAGACAATAACACAAGGGACGCTGTTATTTTTAGACAACTGTCCCCGGAAAAACCCAATTCAGGAAAACCGGTGCAACATATAGAGGGTTTGTATTACTAAGCAGATTCGTGAATACAAATAGGGTGCCAGAAATGGCTCGCCCAACAATATCCTTGGCAATAGTATCTTTATCCACAGAGATATTCTGGCAAATCAGCAAACGAATGATCAAACCCCACAGCGACTGCAGTTGTTCCCTATGCTAGACAGCGAAATCTACTCCAAGCACTGCTCTGGAACTGCATCACTCCTCCAGGAGCTGCATCACCCTCTCTCGGATCATAATCTGTTGATCTACTCCTAGTTTGCCCAACAGAATCTCCCCAGCGTTGCCTCTGAGGCCCAGTGTTAGCCTCTACGGCTTATGCTTCCTCTGTGTCAGCTCTTCGGCCTCTACGCCAGCCCTTCTAGGGCCTGCACTATCTCTCCGAACACTGTGTTGCCTCTCTACTATGTATTCTTCAGCCTCGGATGAAAATCCCTTGCTGAACTGCCCCTCACTGCAACTCTGATCACTAACTCGATTTCCTCAGCAAACCTTGCCCCAGAAAATCGAATTCTTTGATCACTTGGTGTATCTCCAACTGACCCTCAAGCCTCTTATACTTTTCCTATTGACAAATCAACGGTCAAGATTAAGTCCCTAATCAACGGCTAAGATTAGAACTGGCTTGATCCTCGTCACTTAAACTTTCTCACCCATATTTTATTAATATACATTAATATTTTTATTTTCCTAAGTTTAGACTTAGGAACCCATTAAAAATATTAATTATTTTAATAACTCCTCATCCGGGTGGGATTTCTCCAAATGATTTCTGGGTCTTGGAGATCTCATGTGCCTTCCTCTCCACTAATTTTCAAGGCTAGAGCACATCTGATGCTACCCAAAATCAAGATCATGTGGGTTGATCCACTTTTTTGGATATCATTGGGCTTATCTGTTATGAACAAAGTTCATAAACGCGGAATACTCTGAAGATCTGAAATATGTAAATATCCATTATAGGACAATAATATATTTATATAAGAATTGTATAAAAGATATGAGATGATGATGAGAATGTTACAAATGAGGGTCTGCTTATATACCTAGGCAGGTGCCCTTTCATGAATGGCCATGTCCTTAGAGACATGCCTCTTCTATACTAATCACTAATTAATGATTATTTATGATTGATATTATATATATATATATATATATATTATATTCATAACATTGCCTTCCTCTTCAAAAAGCTTTGTCCTCAAAGGTTATTGCTGACAAGGCATGTCATCTGTTTCTATTCGCATCTTTCAGAATTCTTCGAGTTGTCATCTTTGTTGATACAAGATGATAGGATCCTCCGAGTGATAAAAAAAATTGTCGAACTGAGAAGGGATCTAATTATCCTAAATCAATCTTTTGTGGAACTTTGCAATTATTTGTTAGCTAGAATAAATTGTTATCATAAGACTGGATTTTGCTAACATCAATATTCTTCGGAACATAAGTTTGTTGTTCTTGTTCTAAGTGATACAGATACGTAGACTGATTGAGATGTATGCTCCTGTGATTCAGATGTCGATAGAGAGTTCTTGTGATTTGATTTTCTTCACGTACTGAAGTTGCTTGGTTAAACATTGGATCTTCACTTGAAATTTTCGACATTTGAACTGCAACATCTATATATGTTTTTACCTCAACTGGTTTGTCATCTTCTTGAGTTGTGATATTAACTGGATCGGGATTTTTTCATTTTTCTTCAACTTGGACTGTTATGTCTGAAGACTTTGATGCTTCTTTTGCGATAAGTTCTTCAAATTTGTTCTTCAATGATTTCTTATCATTTTAAGTTTTTTAATTTGAGTGAGTAGACTTTGATTATGATTTCTGAGATGTAAGAGTTCTTCAGTTTCTGATTCATCAACCTTATTCTTAGTGTTTTGACGTTCAAGCTTTTCATTTTTTAAATCTTTAATTTGTTCTATTAACCTTTGATTAATGGTTTTTAAGTGCAAATTTTCTTCTTCCTTTTCCGATAGATTCTCATTGAATTTCTTCTCGAGACATTCCTTTTCTTCTTCTAATTTTTTCTTTTCATCTTTGGACTTCTTCACCTTTGCAAGTAATTTTTGACCATAGTCCCTTAGACACAAAATTTCTTCGTCATTTTCTTTTTATTTTTCATAAAGCACACCTTCAATACCCTTATGCCTTTTTTGTGATGCCTCGGATTTTTGTTCCATTTCTGCAAGTTTTTCCTCTTGTCCTTTCATTTGCATCTGCTCATTACCTTGACATTCTTCCGTGTTAAATAATTTTCCACATGTTGGACAACATAATTCGCTATTTTTATGAATCCACTGATATTCGATGTATGTTTTACAAAACGGACATTTAGTCCAAAATGTTGAGTTATATGTGGAACTCATCAACCCTTCTTTGAAGTATATTTTCTTCCTTTAGACTTTTTATTAAAACGTTTGTAATCCCCCTTACACTTTGATTGGAACTTTTTAAGTTGAATTTGGGATTATTTTTTTCAATAGACTTTTCAAAATCTAATAAAGTCTATTTTATCTAATGGCCTTTTAACACCTTTTATGGATTCTTTATAAAAATTGCCTTTTCACCTTTGTAACAAGACCCTTTATGAATTTTCATTTTTATGTTTTTTCATCACACTTTATAATAAAAACTTTGGGGTTATATATATATATATATATATATATTTGGCTTTCACAATAATGGAATGTTATTTTTTTCAACCGCTTAAACCTTTAGATCCTAAATATTTCATCCAAAAATTAAAAGTTTCCAATGATGAGGTGTGACTGTACTAATAGTCACATGGGCATGCAGAGTTGTACTGTATGGACGTGGTGTTTTAATTTCACAGAGGAACTGGATGTCACAGGAGTGAGGCGTCTGGTATGTTGTTGTATGGATGACAGTAGATTGTCCACAAGGTTAGTTTATATAGGAGAAATTTTTTCTCCTAGATGGTCCTCAGCGGAGCAGCCCCTTGCAACCCCTAGATAGCTCGATGTGCCATTTTCTCTGCCACCTGAGCTAGCCATGTGGTCCCTCACCCATCTGCTATGAATGTATGTCTGAAGGTGGGTCCCCTGACCCGAAAGGTATAACATTTCATTGGTTTCGTTGAGTAATTTTTTTTACTTTTCATGGGCATTTTTGGATGTGGATTAGTGGGGGGATTCGGCGGAAAGAGTGGATTAGTCTATATTCCTGTCCCCATTGCCCGATTTTGTGGTTACCCCTGTATCCTAGTCCTGTGGGATTTCCTTTACTAACGATTAGCTTTAGGGATGTTACTACATGGGAAATCATGATTTTGGTTGTGTGGTCCCATTTCCTGATACCACCTACATTACTCCCCTTCCACTTATTTTAGCCCTATTCATCTCTTTCTCCGTCTAGGTCCACATAGAGTTAGCCTCCCCCTCCCCTTGTCCACACCTTGGGTCGGGCTTGGAACAATGCCCTGGAGATTGATGCAGCTAAAAAAAAAAGAAAAAGCATAATTTGGCCACCCTCAACGCAAAAGATGGCCGAGACATACGAATTTAGCGTGTGGGAAAAAGCCAAACATGAGCTCTACCCCTTATCCATGGTCATCACCCTGGTTCCTATGGGCCCTAGATGAGCCCCTTCTATCATTAAGGAACCCATGATTGTCCCAACCCTTGGTGGGCAATGAGTCCTGAGCGGTTATGAAGAAAAATCAATAAAAGGCAAAAGGCATATGAAGAAGGGTGGAAAAATAAAGGTTGGGGTAACTCATGTACCACGATTTGCCCCCTCCTACACTCACATACCCAAGTGTGGGTTTCCCTTATTATAGCTACCCATGAACCTTGACATGTGTTATGGATGATTCCCCCGATCCCCACTCCTTTCCATTATTATATCATTTGCCACCTACAACTTGAAGGATGTACCATGGACATGTCACCTCCTTTAGAGATTGAAACCACCTAATAAGGTCCTTGGTTAACCCCCTATTGAGCTTGGAGACACTTGTACATGCCAAAACCCACTATGGAAGGGCATGCCACCATGAAGTGCCCCATTGATTCCATGACTTGTAAGCTTCATTACTTGAGTATTCTAATGACTTGTTGTATTGGAGGGCGAGGGAACGCATTGGAACTTATGCATGATTGCAAGTGGGTCTTCATTTGGGTCGTGGTCTCCCTATACAGGGTCCTAACGTTCCTTAGGACCACATTGGCACTTATAGGATGAGCGTTGAGAGCCATGGGCCTCCACCATAGCAAATATTACTTCATGGATCCCCAACACCAATCATTGATTGCTCGTGTTCCACCTTTTTGGATGAGGATGATGCACCAGGTTCACCATGCCCAGCCGGCTCCACACTTGCACCATACACTTAGCAAATGTTCCAGGTTCTAAAGGATGTCTCCCAATGGAGAGGGAGGGCTTACATCACCATCCTGGCCCTTACAAATGGTCTATAGGCATTTTCGATCCACTTGGAGACCCATGAGGATGTCCTTGTGCCCCCACACCCACTTGGGAGCACCATAGGTTCTTACTTGGAAAACAAGGGGCCAACCCCTTGTCCACTATGTTGGGAGTCCATTTTTACATCATGGCACCCCTTGGACTTCATTAGGCATCCTCAAAGGCCCAACGACTCATTTTATTGATCATTTGTCTCTCTTGAGAGGCTTATTCATGTATTATTGAGCTATTTGGTGGGCTTGTCACCAAAAGTATTGTTATTATGCACATTATTTTATTTTAGGGGCTCAATTAGGCCAATTTAGCTAAATCAAATTCATTAGAAAGTGTATAAATAGAAGTGAGATGATTCATTTTGATCATCATCACTTGGATTGGGTTATTTGCTCTTGTGAAATTTTCACTATCCCTTTTGGAGGACGAGTTTGGATGTTATGGATGAATTTTGATGTTTGGATATCTCTCTCTTGTCTTGGAGCTTCATTATTGGCATAATTTGATGATTGGATATAGTCTTTAATACATGTAAATACTCTTTTAATTATTATTCTTGTCATTTACTTTTGTCACATGAATGTTGCTAGGATTGTCGCTATACAAGTCTGAAATTTACTATTGGTCTATATGAAATTGTGAGACTTTTTGTTCTTTATAGTGTTGCATCATGTCATGGGCCATGTATGAATGGGTGAATGTTCCTACAGATAATTTATTTTAAATACATCTCGATAAGTCATCATTTGTTGCAAATTGAAGTATAAAGTCCTTGCAGCAGTTGTTCTCATGCTCTAAATGCCATGGAAAGTTGTTGAAGGCCTCCTTGATTGGGTGAATTCTTCCCAAACCATAAATTCTCCTTGACTCCATCTCTCCCATAGGACAAGACAGTAATCCTCCACTGGTGATCATTTTCAATGACTATTCTTTTCACCTCCCTCTTTTTTCTAGGCCTAGCCTACATAGGTCACCTATGTCATCAATTATCTCACAATATAACCATCCAAACACTTCGATTTTTAGTCCACAACTGCGTTGAGGCTTTCTCTAGAGGCCCTCCAAATTTGAGGCAAATCTGACGGTGGGATCTTGAGATATAGCAAGCCCTAGCTCAAGGACCATTTCTTGCCCTAGTTTTCCCTTGGCTAGTGTCCTCATTAGGATCATTGAATTCAAATCTCAAAGAAAATTTGTCATTTTATCCTCTTCTCCTCCCTAATTAGGTCAAGCTCCTCATTGGGTGATTAACTCCATACCCTTGACCTAATTTTGGGTCCGCTTGGTATCATGTGGTCCCACAACCTATTCAAGTTAATTTCACAAAGACCACTTGGAAAGCAAGTTTTCACAAGGATTTCTAGGACTAGGTATCTTCCTTACAAGTCTTATCCTCAAACCCTAGCCCTTGAAATACCCTTGGCCCTTCCTATGGAGCCTTATACCTTACTTCTCAAGCAAGCAAACCACAAAATTGAGTCTCTCTTACGAATAGGCTTTGGGAATCACCCTTTATCCTCTCATTGACACATCCATTATTATGATTCCTCTTATATTGGGTCTCCTCCCATCAGTGAAAGTCTGTAAAGAGTAGGGAGCCTTAGCCGTGGTGACAGTGGGCCATCACTCCATTGTTGCCCTTGACCTAATAGTTTCCCTATAGGATCCCCTCCTAGGACCCCTACTAGTTTGAGCAGTAACACAACCCAATATGGTAAAGATGATGTAATGTAATGTAATATGATGTAATGTAAACAATTTAACTCGATAAAAATAAAATAAAATAAAAAAATAACCCTATAAAAATAAAATAAAAATAAAAATAAAAATGACCAATGGTATTCATGTGGAATATAGCCTATTTAAAAAGGGGAATTAAACCTTCTTGCATCTATATGACCCTTGAATATCCTTGCCTTCTTGGAGCATTGAACATGATCTTCAATTGCATCCAAACCTGAGTGAACTAGCTGATTTAAGGTAAACCTACACTTTTGTTTTATTGACTTTAATCTATGTGACAATAAAGTACTTAAGGATAATAAATTTATGATCTTGATTTTGAATTTGTAATTTACAGGAATCCAAAGATATTAGAGCTTTTCAAGAACTACAACATAAGCTACAACATTCAAAACAAATGATGGAAGATGGATATCTTAGTTTACCGGCACTACTGAAAATTATATAATTTTTGTTCGAAGTATTCACAACATTCAAGGACTATATTTGTTTCATTGAACCACTGCAATTTTTTGGGGATGAAAATGAGATTTCACTTTTTTATTTCCACGTTTTGTTGTAATATCCAACATCAAACATTGAGATAACCCAAGGAAACTAACCGTAGTATGGAATTTTCTCAAATATATCTTAATGAAGAAATAAAACATCAGCGATTACTTTTAAAAATATTATATTAAAAATGGAAAGAAAATTGTAATCGCTTTTAAAAATATTATATTAAAAAATGAAAAAAAGTTGTAGGATTTTCAAATTTGTAAACAAAAATTTAATTTTTAAATAGATTTGGTAGCTAAAATTAGTTTTAGCAAATAAATAAATAGAAAAAAAACAACCAAAATTCGTTATCCTGGTGGTTTTAATTACCTTGTAAGTTTGATTAATTAGTAATTTCTTTTAAAAATATTATATTAAAAAAAATCGTAGAAATTTCAAATTTTTTAGCTAAAATTTGATTTCTAAATAGATTTGGTAACTAAAATCAGCGTTAACAAATAAATAAATAGAAAAAAAAAAGAATCCCAAATTTATTATCTTCGTGGTTTTTATTACCTTTTTATAAGATGGATATAAACCAGCGTAGGTCCATCTTAACCCTGGATCTATCAAGTGCTGAGAGGGATCAAATCTCTCGAGGTGCAAACCTTTCCTCAAGTTTTGCATTGAAAAAAGAGGTTTGCACCTAAAGAGATTTGATCCCTCTCGACACTTAATAGATTCGGTGTTAAGATGGATCTAAGCTGGGTTTTATTTTTCTATTTTTTTTTAATGGTCAAAGGCCTAACGGCAAAATGGAGAATCTCCAAAGATTGTGTAGTGAAACCTAAGTGGCACGATACAGGGAAACGGGTATGAGTTTCTGAAACGAATACGGGTACGAAACCTTTCCTCAAGTTTTGCATTGAAAAAAGAGGTTTGCACCTAGAGAGATTTGATCCCTCTCGACGCTTAATAGATTCGGCGTTAAGATGGATCTAAGCTAGGTTTTATTTTTCTATTTTTTTTTAATGGTCAAAGGACTGAGGGAAAAATGGAGAATCTCCAAAGATTGTGTAGTGAACTTAAGTTGCACGATACGGGGAAACAGGTATGAGTTTCTGAAATGGATACGGGTACGAAATGTGACCCCCGCAATTTTTGGAAACGAGGAAACACGATATATATATTTGGACATTTAAGAAATGTTATGTGCAATCATAAAGCATACATGATACATTATAATTTATTACATTATGATTAAATTGTCCAATGTCAATGCATAAACTATAAGTCTCTAAATTTACATCACATTTACTCATGAATGATCACATAATGAAAATAGCAATATCGGAATATTCAAAATCAGCCTTTATCATATATCCAAATTTCAAAATAAATTTGTATTATATATATGAGAATGCAAGTACAATAAATACTATGAGGCTGCAAGTACTATAAAGACTAAAGACTAGTCCTCATCATCATAATCCTCATCAAAAATAGAAGCAAAAGCATGCTCAACAGTGGATGGTGGAGTTGAAGAAGATGATTGGCCAATTCCACTTCTAGGTCCCAATCCTCAATATTCAGGGCAATAAGAGAGAGCTCCAAATCAGGACTTTCTATATCCACATCCCATTCTTTAGAATGACCACTACTATATTTTGGACCCCTATGAGATGCAAGGCGAAGGTTGGAGAGCACATTAACAAGATCCTGTGCCTTCTGTGAGCCCAACCTGTTGTGCTTCACAGAATGAATAAAACCATAGGTGCTCCAATTCCTTTCTACTGAGGAAGAGCTTGCCACTTATGAAAGAACACGAATGACAAGGTTTTGCAAATGTTCACCATTTTCTCCATGATGAATCCACCACCTAACTGGATTCATGGTGCTTCTCTCCTCCAAAGTTGATATATCTGAATAATCATCTAATCCTGTAGCAAAACTGGTAAATTCTTCGTTCACCTCCCTGTGTAGATGAGCTGGAAACATTCTCATAAGGGCTTTTTTCACCCCATTAGCCACCTCTCTATCCTTATGGGGTTCCTTCCTCTTCCCACTACTTTGAACAATAAGCTCCTCATCAGAAAATTTGGGGTTCAAGGCATGTGCTAAAGTGTGTAATGGAGCGTTGAAATTGTTCCACCTAACAGTGATTTTCTTGACTAAATCAGCAAAATGATCATCAACAAATAAAATTTGTGGAGACTCTTGTGAAATGATTTCCATAGTTTTCTCAACCATGGTATCCAGGCATCATATACCTCTCCTAAGAAGGGTTGGTCAATCACAGCATTTCGAAGAAGCTCAAATGCAGGCCTTGTGAACTTTAGCAAGAAATCTATCTTGCTCCACCACTCTTCATCAAGGCACAATCTACGCACCATATAACCCCGCTCTGAATCTACCTATTGTGAAAAAATTATTCTGCGATGATTGATTTATTTCTCCTACTTATTTACAATAATAAGTTATTCACCAATGCTTCAGTAAATATCAAAATAAATTCAACCGCAGACTTCACAAATTATGAAGTGATAAAAGCAAGAGAAACACCAACACATGAACAATCACATTGACATAGTTGTTTTTCGACAATAGTCCCCGGAAAAACCCAATGCGAGAAAACCAATGCAGCAGATCTGAGGGTTTCTATTATTGACAGTAAATTTCTTAATACAATATGGATGCCCCAGAGAAATGGCAATCCACTCAGAGAAGATAACTGATAGAAAAATAGTGAGAATTTTCTCACACTGAATCTGGAGATTTTGCACTGGCCCCAACTCCTGGATGACCCACTGCGCAGTCTCTGCGTGAGCCTATGCAGTCACTGTGTGGCTTTTGCGTGGAGACTCCCTCTGACTGCGTCACCCTTGCTGTTGCTGCATCTGTTGCTGAGAATTCAAGATTTCATTTGTCAATCACCCACAGTGATTCCTGACACTGATCTCTGCTATCCCCCAGCAGTTCTGCGTCAACCTCCTCTAGTTGTTGCGCTGTCCCTCCTTGGCACTGCACTGCCTCTCTGATCCTTCACTGTCTTCTCTAAAGTATATTCACTGGAACTGGAAATCACTTCCTTCCAGTACTGCCTCTGATCCTCACTGCTTGATCACTTGTTCGAATTCCTTAGCCAACCCTGCCCTAGGAATATCAAACTGACTGATCAACTCTCTGTGTGTTTTCAAATGAACCCCAAGCCTCCTTCTTATACTTTTCTCGTTGAGACTTCAATGACCGAGATTAAGTCTCTAATCAACGACTAAGATTAAAAACTTGACTTGATCCGCTTTCTAGAACATTCTCACCCATATTTTGATTAATACCCATTAATACTTTAATTTTCCTAAGTTTAGACATAGGAACCCCATTAAAAATATTAATTAGTTTAATAAAAGACTATTTGGGTGGAATTTCACCAAACGGTTTTTGGGTCTTTAGAACTCATGTGCCTTAACCTCTCCACCAATTTTCATGGCTAGAGCACATCCGATGCTACCAAAAAATAGCACCTATCTCCACTCAGCCTAGAGTTGACTCGCCACCATAGAAACTAATGGTTGGTTAACCTCAACAAGGCGGTGCAACATTAGGAAGTTTGAGGCATATCTTGTCTCAACAACTTTTAACAACTCCAATTTGGAGTACTCTCAAAATATTGCTTGAGATTGGTGGTGGTTGGTGATGAATTTAACAATCTCCCTTGCTTCCCCTGTGATTTCCTTTATCCATGGAACTTTATTTCCGATCTTCTCTAAGATCAGATTCAGATTATGGACAATGCAGGTTGTCCAAAATATGTGGTCATACCTCCCCTCAATAATTAAACCTACAGCTTTGCAAACTGGTGCATTATCCGTGATAACTTGCACCACCCTGTTAGGTCCTATTTGTTCAATAGATTTTATAATAACATCAACAATGAACTGTGCATCTTTTACCTCTCCTGAGCAGTCTTCCACCTTTAAAAACATTGCTTCTTTTGGTGAAGTGGCAATGATATTTATCAATGGCCTACGCCTTGTATCTGTCCATCCATTTGAGACTATGGTAACCCCAGAGCTACTCTAGGAAGAGTGAATTGGTGATAAGATATCCTCCATAAGCTCCTCATTTTTGAGAAGCTGAGTTTTGACTTTCTCATAGTTGGGTCCCTTATACCCTATGGGAGCTTTGTTAACTGCCCTTATCATATCTTGCTAGTAAAGAGTGAACAACATTGAATGGAATACCACATGCATAGATGCACCTAGCCACTCTGGAATCAGCTTCTCCTCTTGCTTGCACATTTACCAATTTAGCAATTTTGCTATCTTGAACTGAAGCAGATGTCCCTCTGGTATTTTTGGATGGTGGTTGTTCTCGTTATTAAGTGGCTCTCCTCTTCCTTGCTTCAACCACAACCCTTGGCTCAATGTTTGGTGGAGCTTGAGAAGTAGCTTGAGCAAGCTCTTCATGCCTTCCTTTAATTCCATCTACCTCATCTTACTCTCTTTGATAAGCCCTCCTCACCAATGGGTTTGTTGTTTTTGTGAAACCTACAATCCCCTGTACTCTTCCATGCAAAATATGTGCCTTCACTCTTGGGTAGTAGCTCTTGCACAAATTACTACAAAGATTACATCGTCATTCCCATGAGCCACCACCTCCACGTCTTTGAAGCTTCTGAACATGCCTCCAAAGAGGATAATATTCAGCCCTCCGGTTGGACTTGGGGGTTGAACTTGCAACTTGGTTGGAAGCCATTTCTACAAAAACAATAATAATAATAATAATAATAAATTAATTAAAAATAAATAAATAAATTGTAAAGAAAAAACATTTTTCCCATTTTTGGAAGCATAAACCCTCGAAAAATAGAAGAAATAGTGGGAAAAAACTAAGAAAATGAATGCTTCTTACCCAAATTAATTTTTTGTAGCTGAAGCTACCCCAAAATGCCACAAAAGGCAAGAGAAATATGGTTGTAGCTAAGCCAAAAACCAAGAATGTCATAGCCGAAAACTCTCCACTCCAAATCTGCTTGTGAAATCTATTTCTCTTGCTGCTGAAATCTCCTTTGCTCACTATTGAAAATGCCCTAGCTAAAACCATTGCTCTCTTCCTCTTTTCTCCTTGCTAAAACCTTTCGTCTCCAAGTGAAACAACTTGCTCAATTCGTGTGATGAGGGAATGAGACGAGAGTCCTTTTATAACTTGCAAGAGTCATCTAGAAGCATCCAAAAAATATTTTACTCGCTAAATAAAATAATAAAAACAAAACAAAAAATGAAAAAAAAAACCACTTAAACGTTGAAACGTGGCCGTACGACCTAGAAACACATTTCAGGTCGTACTGAGCCACGTTTCACCCACGTGAAACGTGACAGTATGGCCTGAAACACGTTTTCAGGCCGTACCAAACACATTTCAGCGTTTTCGTACCGTTTTTGCCCAGAAACGGGCTTTGGCCCAACGTTTCTTGCAACATTGAGCGAAAAGCTTCAATCGCAATGACAACGAAGTTGATGGCAAAAGGCCAGATTAGACTAGATTTGTGCAGCGGTTGAGTGGCTAGGGGATCGAACAACTCTGATACCAAATGTTATAAACAAAGTTCATAAACGCATAGTTGATATATATATTTCCTATCCTCAATTAATGTCTTCATGTACCAAGTGTTCTGAAGATTATTGTAGAGTACGAACTTTGTTCGTTACATTATCGCTTAGGAATATCAATTCAAGATTAACATTGATATGCCAGGTCCCTTCTAGCATGATTGGGATTGGAATTTTGGATGCCCCTTGATTCAGTGTGATTCTCACAGACTTTACTCCATTGTGCATCAAAGGCATGGGATCAGTGGGCTTCATCGTACGTTGAGAGTCATTGGTTTCGAACGTTGCATAGTGTTTAGTCAGTGCGGGTTTCCTATAAACTCTGTGTTTTATTAGCTAGTGATTTATTAGTATCTCCCATCCAAGGCTTGGTTGGCCTAGAGTGGCTTCTTGGATGGACTCTTACCTCCCCTGCCTAAAGGTGGAAATTGTGAAGTATATCCTTTAGGAGTGCTCTTTTGCAAGGTCTTTTTGGGATTAGGTTTAGTTGCAATTAGAAAGCATTCTTTGGAGCATCTACATTGGAGGGTAGAGTTGTTGAGGATTCCAGATATGTAATTTGGGATTCCCTGGCCAGCATTTGACATTGTTTGAGAGTTTCAGCATTAGTGTGAAAATTATATCGCTGCAGCAACTGATTTATTTTTCCTACTTATTCCACCATAAGTTATTTATGAAATTACTTCAATAAACATTAAAATAAATATTGTTGCAGACATCACACCGTAATACAGAAACAAACATATGCACAAGCATTAACACATTGACACAAATATTTTTGGACAACAGTCCCCGGAAAAACCCAATGTGGGAAAACCGGTGCAGCAAGGGAGGATTTTATTATTCAGCAAATCTTTAGTACAACAGGGTGCCAAACTGGCTTACCCACAGAGAGAAATAATTCTCCAGCATTTCTCCCAATCCCAATGTCAGCCCGACTGACCTCTGTGCGGCTCTCAAACCTCTGCGTCAGCCCTAGGCTTCTCCGCGTCACCCACGCAGGCCCAGCTAGTGATTGCGCGGTCAATTGTTGCCTTTGCGTCTTCCTGAAAAACCCTATGTGTGCCTCTCCTGCCTCAATGCTGATCTCCAGTGGCTGATCCTGCCTCTCTGCTCTATACTTGCTGCCTCCTGACTGCTCACAAGAGCACTGGTTCAATTTCTCAGCTAACCTCGCTCCAGAAATTGAACTGACTGGTCTCCCTCAGTGTGTTCTCCAAGTGACCCTCAAGCTTACTCTTATACTTTTCTCGTTGACACATCAACGGCCGAGATTAAGTCCCTAATCAACGGCTAAGTTTAGATCTGGCTTGATCCATGACTTTTGGACCATTCTAACACAGTTTTATATTAATTCACATTAATATTTTTTTTTTTCAAAGTTTAAACTTAGGGACTTCATTAAAAATATTAATTATTTTAATATCTCCCAAACTGTTTAGAATCTGCCCAAACCATTTCTGGGTATTGGAGATCTCATGTGCTTTAGCCTTTCCACCAATTTTCGTGGCTAGAGCACATCCAATGCTACCCCAAATCAACACTCCCTCTTAGCGAGCACTGTGCTCTAGTAATACTCCTTACTGAGTATCACCCTGATCATCCGGCATCGGTCCCTATGCTGATCAACTAAGCCTCCCTGCCCAACATCCTCTGCATTGTTGCATCCTGTACCGCTGCCCATGGCTCTGCTATTGCCACCGCTGCATTGTACAACAACTCCCTCTACATCCGTGTTGTTGCTAGTCCTTTCTCCAACACTGCATCCGCACTGCAACTCCCTCTACATCCTTGCTGTTATCACTCCCATTTCTGCTACTGAAACAGGTTCTTTACCATCCCCATCTTTTCACTGAAGTAGTCAAACTTTGTCTTTCCAAGGACCTTGGTGAGGATGTCCGCCACCTGTTCTCCTTTAGGAGTGTAGTGCAACTGTACAACTCCTCGTTGGACACAGTCCCTGACAAAGTGACACCGGATATCAATATGCTTCGACCTATCATGAAACATTGGATTCTCAGAGAGCTTGATGCAACTCTGATTATCGCACATGATCTTGGTCGCCTCCATATTCCTTCTGAATAGGTTCACAAGCAGTTTTCTAAGCCATATGGCCTCACACGAAGTTGTGCTTGCTGCCATATATTCTGCCTCAGATGAGCTCAGAGCCACGGACTTCTGTTTCCTACTGCACTAGGAGGTCATTCCTGATCCAATGTTGAAACAGTACCCAGATGTGCTTTTCCGATCCATTGAACTTCCTACCCAATCTGCATCAGTAAATCCACTCAATCTGACATCTTTACTCCTAGTGTACAAGAGTCCATAATCGACTGTTCCTTGTAAATACCTGAAAACATGTTTGGCTGCTGCCCAGTGCGCCTTCTTCGGTTCCACCATGAACTGACTGAGGGTGTTGACAGCATAGCAAATGTCTGGCCTGGTATTGACCAAATACATCAGGGACCCTATGAGCTGCCTATATAGGGTGGGATCGACATCCTTGTCTTCTGATGCATCAATCTTCTTCCAGTTGGTGATCATTGGCATAGCCATAGGTCTACAGTCCTCCATCCTGAATCTTTTCAGGATTTCTGTAGCATACCTCCCTTGCCCAAGGAAGATTTCTCCCTTCTGCTGCCAAACTTCCAACCCTAAGAAGTAGTGCATTCGTCCCAAATCCTTCATATCAAATTTTGTGGCTAGATTCTTCTTACATTCCCCAATGAGTCTGGATGATCTAATGAGAAAGAGATCATCCACATACAATACTAAGATTAGCGGCTCGTTCTCTACAACCAGATAGTAGAGATTTGGATCCGCGTCACTCTTGACAAACCCCATCTTCTGCAAGTAGCCATCTATTCAACCATACCATGCTCTCGGTGCTTGTTTTAGCCCATACAAGGCTTTCTTCAATCTGCACACATGAGCTTTCTTCTTATGAGTTTCAAAGCCCTCTGGTTGTTCAATATATACCTCCTCTTCTATTACCTCGTTCAAAAATGTTGTTTTGACATCCATCTAATGGATCTCCCATCCCATCTGAGCTGCAAGAGATATAACTCTCCTAATAGAGGTATACCTGGCTACCGGGGTGAAGGTCTCCTCATAGTCAATCCCTTCCTTTTGAGCATACCCCTTAGCCACAAACCTGGCCTTGTATTTCTCAACACTGTCGTCTGCAGCGTATTTGATCTTGTAGATCCATCTTGAACCTACCACTGATTTGTCTTGAGGCCTTGGCACCACCTCCCAGACATCGTTTACCATTATGGAGTTGTATTCCTCTACCATCACATCTAGCCAAACCTGATGTTGAGTTGCCTCTTTGAAACTGGCAGGCTCTCCATCCTGAGCTACTAATGCCTGATATCTATCTGGTTGTTTTCGCTCCCTCTTATTGTTTCTTGGCGCACCGATGAAGTCCTCTGCATCTCGCAGAATCTGACGAAGTTCCCTGCTAGTTCTTCCTCTACCAGCAGGTGCTTCTATTCGCTCCTCCTCCTCATCCGGAGAGTCTTCCCGTCCTGAGAAAGAATTCTTTACTTCTGTTGGTTGAAGAGGCTTAACCAACGACTCTTCTTTCGACTGCTCCTTGGAAGGCATCTCGCGAGATCTTCTGAAAGGCCTGTCCTCCATGAACTTTACATATCGTCGTACTAATTCTTTCTTGCTCCCTGGAAGATAGATCCTGTATGCCTTAGCGTTCTCGCTATATCCTACCAGATATCCCTTTTCCGCAGTCTGATCCAGCTTCTTCCTCTTTTTTTTGGGTATGCGGCAATATGCTAAACTCCCAAATATCCTGAAATGACCAACTGCAGGTGTCTTCCCTGTGAAGACTTTCTCTGGAGTAATCTTGGCCACTGCCCAATGAGGAGTCCTATTTTGAACATAGATTGCTATGTTGCATGCTCCTGCCCACAGGAATTTTGGCATATCCTGATAATACATCATGGCCCTAGCTGCTTCTACAATAGTCCTGTTCTTTCTTTCTACTATCTCATTCTGCTCCAAATTATATGGAGTTGTCCACTCTCTTCTAATGCCCTCCTTAGCACAAAAATCAATGAAGTCCTTATCGACATAATCTCCACCATTATATGAGTGCAAAACTTTTATTTTCTTCCCAGTCAGATTCTCCACCAGAGCTTTGAACTCCTTGAATCGACAGAAAACCTCATCCTTGGTTTTCAGAAAATAAATCTAAGTTTTCCTTGAGTGGTCATCAATAAAGGTAAGGAAATACTCGGCACCACTGAGAGCTTTGACAGACATAGGTCCGCAGATATCAGAGTGTATCAATCCTAGTACACTCTTGGCCCTGTGTTTGCTCCTAGGAATTATTGCCTTGGCATATTTTCTTAGAGCACTTCCCCTGCATACATCATCTCGTTTTGTACTCAGATCTGGAACTCCTGTTACAGTGCTCCTGAGAATTCTCAAAGCTCCATGGTGCAAGTGACCCATTCTTCTGTGCCATAGTTCGTTCAAGTCCTTGTCTCCATGACTGCGTATTGGTGCCATTGGTGATTCTAGTTGTAATCTATACAACCGATTACTTTTGATCCTGATCTGCACTTTCTTTTTCCAGCTCGGGTGTTCAACTTATACCTTCTCTTTGATGAAGTAGACATTATAGCCCTTGCCTTGTAGTTGCGACACGGAAAGTAAGTTAATCCCCAATCCTGGTACATGCATCACATTTGTAGCACGGAACCGTTCTCCCGATTTTGTTTGAAAAACTATGGTACCCTTCCCCACTAGAGAACACTTTGCCTTGTTCCCCATGGTGATCTGAAAGTTCATCTTCTCTTCTCGATATTCTGAGAAACACTCCCTGATTCTCGTCATATGCCACGTAGCTCCACTGTCTATATACCATACTTCTGATGATGCAGCACTAGTCATACACGCCACTACTTCTTCCAGCCTAGAAGCCAACATAGAGAAATCGAAATCTCTTTCTCTTGGGCAATCTTCTGAAAATCTGTTGTGAGTCCCTTGACGTGGATGCCTCTGCATCGTGGTCTCAACCCATCACTGATTTTCCCTTTCTGCCTTTCATTACTCCTTCTGATACCATGCGAAAATTCTATCACTGCAGCAACTAAGTTATTTTTCCTACTTATTCCACTATAAGTTATTTATGAAATTACTTCAATAAACATTAAAATAAATATTGTTGCAGATATCACACCGTAATACAGAAACAAACATATGCACAAGCATTAACACATTGACACAGATATTTTTGGACAACAATCTCCGGAAAAACCCAATGTGGGAAAACCGGTGCAGCGAGGGAGGATTTTATTATTCAGCAATTCTTTAGTACAACAGGGTGCCAAACTGGCTTACCCACAGAGAGAAATAATTCTCTAGCACTTCTCCCAATCTAAGCGTCAGCCCGGCTGACCTCTGCGTGGCTCTCAAACCCTTTGCGTCAGCCCCTGCTTGACTGCGTCAGCCCCTGCTTGATTGCGTCAGCCCTGGCTTGACTGCGTCAGCCCTGGCTTGACTGCGTCAGCCCTGGGCCTCTCTGCGTCACCCACGCAGGCCCAGCTAGTCACTGCACAGTCTTCTGCTGCCTCTGCGTCTGCCTGAAAAGCCCTACGTGTGCCTCTCCTACCTCAGCGCTGATCTCCAGTGGCTGATCTCGTTTCTCTGCTCCGTACTTGCTGCCTCCTGACTGTTCACCAAACCACTGGTTCAATTTCTCAGCTAACCCCGCTCTAGAAATTGAACTGACTGGTTTCCCTCAGTGTGTTCTCCAAGTGACCCTCAATCCTCCTCTTATACTTTTCTCGTTGACACATCAACAGCCGAGATTATGTCCCTAATCAACGGCTAAGATTAGATTTGGTTCGATCCATGACTTTTGGACCATTCTAACACAGTTTTATATTAATTCACATTAATATTTTATTTTCCCTAAGTTTAGACTTAAGGACTCCATTAAAAATATTAATTATTTTGATATCTCCCAAACTGTTTAGAATCAGCCCAAACCATTTCTGAGTATTGGAGATCTCATGTGCTTTAGTGTTTCCACCCATTTTCGTGGCTAGAGCACATCCGATGCTACCCCAAATCAACAATTTGTCCCATGGAAACTCTGCTGCAAATATGTATTTGCCAATGAGGTCAGTTCTTTGGCTGTTTTTTGTTTATCATGGAGGGGAGAGCTACATATGCAGCTACTGGTTAAAAGGACATTATAGATTAAGGATGCCAAACTGTCAGATTCTGCTGCTTATTCTGACTTCATGGCTGTATTGGTTGCATTAACGAAGGGGATGTAAATTCCATTGTATATACCCTTCCGTTTTATTTTCTTGCTGCTGATGTAAATAAATTCCTGTATATATACGAAGTATATTTTACAAAAATTAGATAAAAAGAAAAAGAAAATAGATTTTCTTCTTGGACCTCTACACTAACAACTATGCATTATCCAAAGTTTCAAACCAACCAACACTCGCATTTATTTCATTATATATCAATCTGTCAATGACTTTATGTAAGTTGTATTGTGAGAATGGTAATTGCAACATGTCGAATAGAAAGGAATTCTTCCATTTAATGCTTCTGTTGTTTGCAAACCAAACTGAATTTAACATGACTTCATGACAAAGTATTATTGTCTAGGACTAAACCTGAAATTCGATCATTTGAAAACAGTGTTTCCTTTTGTCTTCTGATATTTTGAGCTTCCTCCTATTCAATCAGATATCAGACTCTGAAGCTCTTATTCATGGTCTTCTGAAACCTACTTGTCTATCTTGAAATGTTCAAACTGGGTCTTTTCAGTTTGTAAGAATGTCTGTTTGTCTTACTATATTTCTGAAAGACTCTTGGGCAGTTGTATTAGGTCAAATCTGCTTGTGACACATTTCAGTATCCTTATTTGTTTTGTGTCTTTCATTTTTTGTTTGTTGATGCCATAGTTAGCCTCTTTTCTGTCTTAATTCTCATAGTGAATTTTTCAAGTTTGGGTTTCTTATTGTTGCACGAGATTTCACTCACGAATAACATAGTTGAATGTAAAGTATATTCTTTACTTGTAATTACTTCTAATGGAATCTAATTTAATGAAGCATGTTCTTATTTTAAAATACTTTTGTCTCTTGTAGATGTGGGATTATACGAGGTGGGATGGACAAATATCTTACCCCAATGGGTCCAACAAAACTGCATGTAAATCCTATTTTTGAAATCGGTCCCTTAGAACCCCGTTTCTCTGAATGGTTGGTATTTGAAGGTATCAGCGTGGATGAGAAAGGTCAACAGCATTACCTTGATGCAAGCGTAGCTTATAAACGAGCTGTCCTAAATGCCATTGATTATCTTTCCAAATTTGGATATACAAAAGAACAGGTATTACTTCGTTTGTTTTCGCGAGGATGAATATTGAATATAGCCATGCAAATAAGTCTGTCTGAAATTGTTTTTGAGTTTATAATTTCTTTCATGAAATGAGTTGTGCTTGGTCTAGTATGCGTGCTTAATAATTACCAGACATGTGATGCATTCTCAGGTTTATTTGCTCCTGTCTTGTTGCCCATGCGAAGGCAGATTGTCAGGCATTGTGGATGCCCCCAATGCTGTTGCAACTCTTGCAATTCCAATTGCGATTTTTGATCAGGTTAGTCCAATATCTTGCTAGTTGATTTGAAATGTGGAGAAAGGAAGCCAACACAAGACATACACGCCCTCCTTGCCAATACGGGAAAAGAACGAGCATGCCCCTACTTTAGTGCATTAATGAAATATAAGATGCATTCGTTTCATAAAAAATGTAGAGGCCAGTGAGAAAAATGAAGTGAATGGATAACAAAGAGAATCGGGAGAGCTTTGTGAACAAGTATGAATGCTTGCAAGATTTAAGATTTTCAGGTCCATCTAGAGAAAATGCTGATTAGATTTCAGGCAGACATTACTGTAGAGGCATTGTCTTCACGTTTGTATCATTTTTCTATGAATATTCTTGCATGCATGTTCTTCAAGGCACTCCATTTCTGTTTTGGATGTAGGATATTCGACCACAGAAGCAGAGTGTGCCCAGTGGCCCGCAGCTATTCAGGAGACCAGATGTCCTGAAATGTACCTATGATGGAACCCTTTCAACAACGAAAAACCTTGCTTCTGTTTAAGTGTTTAAATTGTTGATATACAGGAAAATGGGACAAGAAAAGGAAATTAGAGCTGAGCACCTGAGCTTTTAGTAAAGTCTATAATTTCCTATACGTTCAAGTGATTTCTGTGCCCTTGAGGATTGCATATCTGTGAATTACCGTAACACGACTGTCACTGTCTAGATGTGATTCAATTTAAAACTATAACTGATTTTTTATGTTGTACTTTGATTATTTATATATGTGTATTTTCATTGAGGTAACATAGGCCTGTACAGTGGTCTGGTTGCAAAAAAAATTATATTCATGCTTTCTTAAATCACTGTCATATATTATTCTTGTAGCTGCTAGATTCTTTATCTCATGTAAGAACATGAAAGGATAAAAGATAAACCTTGATGCATTTGGATATGAAAGATGGTTTGGATGCATTCATAATATCCTTAACTCATAGAAGTACATAAAAAGGTTAAGTGGAGTCTAAAGAAAGTTCCAAATAAACCAAAATTGGACAAGCATTTCCAATGGGGTATTGGTTCACCTGAGAGATTTATAGTGTCACACTGCAGATACAGTTCTATTCTCACTGTGATTTTCCCACTCATAATGCATGAGTAGTAGAGGGATGAGACTCATGTCCCATGTGATTTTGGTGAAATAGATGCCCCCCATAGCTGGCACCCAAGCTGAAGGAACTGCACTCTTTGGGGTGTAGGTCCTAAGCCATGTTTCCTGAAGCATTTCACCAATGACATAATATGTCTCTTAGATCTTTTCCAAGAACTATATAACAAAATTTTGTTGAGCTCAATAGTAATAAGTTACCGAGCTAAAATATATGGTAGATTCAAACTTTGGAGTGATCTATTTCCCTTCTCATTTTTCATTTTTGTTGAAAATTTCTTAATAGTGTGTCATGGTTGCAACTTGCCTTCACTATTATACAAGTAACTAATAGTTTTGGTGTGTTCCTTGCTGTTGAGTACATTTAGTTTTCAACAATTGGACTACATTTTAAGGCCAACCTACTTTGAGAAATATGACTTTTTGTAACTTGCAAATATGCTACAAATAAAGTGCCATCCTTCTTTTTTCTCAAGAGTGAAATTGGAAGTGTTATTAAACAAGTGGTGTGTTAACACCTAAATCTGCCCTAGGCTGAAGGAAGGCAAAATTCAAGGTAACCACAAACCACGCTCAGTCTGGTAGCTAGCCCTACCAGAACAGGAGAGGGCTCTCTCCAAGTCACGCTCAGTGAATAGATAAGCAAAAACGGTCTGAGATGACTTACAATGAAATATTGATCTTAGGCTAGTAAGTGAATATGGATACGAGAAACAATTTTTATGAATGACCGAGCTTCTGGGATGGTATGGGACCAACGGTCAGCAAAGAACAGAGAATTTAATACAAAGGCACAGATTACTTCGTGAGGCAAGGCAGGCGGAAAGTGTAGCAATTTAGTTTGGAATAACGCGGAACGGAGAGATTGCTGAGGAGTGTGAAAAGGGCATAGGAACATGAATCCTTTTCAACAAAACAAGAACACTGAACATGAAATTTTCCCACAGGCAGAGCAATAAAATTGAATTCTACCTAATCTCACTCAGAAAATTTCACTGGAAATGAACATGAATTGAATTATGAAACATAACTAAATACATATGAAAACTTAAGAGACACATTTGCTACTCACAACCACAAGAATCTCATGAAACAGAGCCGCTGCCTTTCATTAATTCTCTATCAAAAATACACAGTGAAGAAACAGAGTTTCTATCCCACAGTCTTACAGAAGTTACAAACTAACCCCCCTTTGCAAATAGCTTACATACAATATATAGAATGTGCCATGAAGATATAGAATGCCCAAGGGTTGGGGAGTTACTCGAATCATTACAAAATGGAGATGAAGAGCCAACCATCAGCGACAGGTGCAGTGCTACAAACATGACATTTGGCTTGGGTGACCGTTTGCCTTCCTTCGCCACTTGGATAGAAGTCCATTTGGAAAGAAAATGCTTTAAATGCCGCCTTTGGTGCCAAAAAACCGAAGTGTAGATGAGCGGGCCCACTTGGAGAAGTCGTGAATCGAAATTTCGCGAAACGGAAGCAAATTTGGCAATTTTTCCTCTGTGCGCCGCGCTACTTTGGGGCCTATTTTGGGGCACTTGCAGGTGTCCAAAATGTGCCCAAGTGGGCTTGTTGGAAAGCCTGTCCTGTCTACTTTCTAACCCAACTGGAATTTCTGAATTTGGTGCTCATTTGCCCCTCCAAATCTTCATTCTCCCAAGATTTCTTCCTGTGTGTCAAAAAAGTGGCATAGAGGCCATTTTTTGGGTGTTTTTGACCTTCTGGAGACTCAAATCTCGCCCAAATTTCTTGTCCGGGCACCAGTAGTCGTGATTTTCCATGTTGAATCCAAAAATGCAAACCATTCCTCATTTGGAGCTCTAGATTTTTAGCGCCGCGCTACACAAGGAGAAAAACCCTGTGTTTTGCCCAAACATTTGTCATGTGACCAAAAATTCCCCAAATTTCTTGAAATTTGGGCTGGAGGTTCTCTATGGGGTGTTATGATGGGCCAAGGAAGCCTCAGTCAAGATTCGAAGTCGATCTTGCTCTTTTGCCTCTTTTGCCTTTCTTTTTGCTTTCCTAAATTTCGCCTTCAAGCTCCTTATCCGGGCCCTTGCACTCATATTTCGTGTCCTGTAATGATAAGCCATGTGTCTCAGCGAGGCAAGGTCCTAATTGGCCTTGTCCAGCAACCTCTCCAAGTGCATGTTCACGCTCTCGAGATGGGCCTCCCGATCCTCATTGATCTCTTGCTCCAATGATGTGAGTTGAACTCTTCTCCTTGGAGCAGCTTGGCGATGCTCACGAATGTTTTGCAGCTCCATAATCGCCCGCTGGTCCTCAAGCTGCTTGTTTCTCTGCTCCAAGTACTTCATGTTCCACTTGGCCCTCTCCAAGTCAAGGGATAAGGCCTCAATCACTGATTGTTGCTCCTGGATGATCTCTGTAAGCTCTGCATTTGTTGGTTCTGTATCTGTCTCATCATCATTGAGGAGAACGAATTCGGTCTCTCATTCACCTGATGGCCCTTCCTCCTGCACTGGCTCCTTACCTCTGCCCTGCTCATGTGATGCTGATGTCGGAAGCGAGGCCCCTTCCACCCCGGGTGGAGATAACACTCGCTTTGTTGCTGCAAATAAGGGTCTATTGCCTTTCTGATAGGTGATGAATACTGGCATAGTAGTAGTCTCATGGCGCTCATACTAATGTGATGGACCACCTATCTCATGCTCTGCCTCTGATACTACCTGTGGAGCGCTGAAGAAGACATGGGAGATGAAGTCCTCCCAAGCAATACCCTGCAATCCCAACTGATAATCCACCAGAATCCGGATAAGAGCAAAGTGATAAACACTGTTGAGCTGTTGTTGAGGGGTCTTATGCTGCATGAAATTTTTCATCCTCTCTATGTTCCCGCAAATGAAAAATGGGAGGTTCATCATCCGCACCCTGGTAAAGTGCATGAGCAACCTAATGTGATAGGCATAAAGGCGAGAAAACCTCCCCTCACAACTGAAGTACTTCATGATCAATTTCATGAGCGGAGCATACTCATCTCTCAAAAATCTAAATGGGAAAACTCTCGTGAGCTGACTCAAACAACTGGCCTTAATGTAAGGCTCATAATGATGCCTCTCCACCTTCTTCTTCTTATGCCACTGTTCTCCAACATTTGGTATGCCTGTTGCCACTGATATGGCTTCGGGTGTCAATGTGAAAGTGACCCCAGCCAAGATAGACTGACCTCCATGTAGGTGAAGTGCAAAAAGACGGGCCAACTCATGATGAACTCTGACATTTGCCACCCTTTGACAAAATTCAAAACATGCTAGGTGTTGGAAACATGACATAGAAAGAGGGCATGTCTGCAACTGAGTGAGGGTGTTTGGCTCATCCCTAACATGTTTGCCACTCCTGTGATGTCTCGTGGGAGCCTGTTCTCCTGAAGCTGTATCACTGTGGGTCTCCACCTCATACTCTGATGAAACCTCGGATGCCATGACTGCTATTTATAAACTGAATTTAGGCTGCCTTTTTGTTGATGGTGAAAGCTAGGTTGTTTTGATAATCTACCACCAAGGGGACAATGAAACAAGGGAATATTAGGAGGGGAATAATATAATGGGAACAGGGGTTATAGGGAGAATTTTGTTTAGGGACATGTAGGGGGTTTGGGTATTTTTGATAGGGTAGGGTTTGGGTTTTTGGCAAGGTAGGGTTTTAGGGTTTGTATTGAGTAATGGGAGGAGGGGTAAGGGAATATGAGTTTGGTAGTGTTAGGGTAGTGATAGTAGGAAGAATGCAATAGGGGAATAAGGAACAGGGGTAGGGAAGGGAAAATACCTTGGCAGCAATAACACTGTTACACAACCCTAGCAAGATGATTTCTTGGTGTCTTTTTGTGGTTGCTTTAAGAAATTTTTGCATTCAATCACGGGCATGAAACCATCATATCTTTACCAAATTTGATGCACAAGTGAGTTTAGGTAGCCTACCTTGCAATTAGAGTGTCTTCACAAAAAATTTGGGTGAGTTTGGCAATTTCTGGGCGCTTTGTCTCTGTGCGCCGCACGCAAAGCCCAGTGCGCCGCGCTCCGGGTGTGCGCCGCGCTAGTTGTAATTTAACACTGCAGGCGGGCTCTGTGTGCGCCGCGCCCCTGCCTGTGTGCGCCGCGCACCCTGAAACCTCCTCAAACTGCTCCAAATCGCGCGATTTCTCACTCAAACAGTTTGAAATGTTCTCCCAAGCACTTGGTTGCACAATGACTTGGATTCATGATGGAATTTGTGTATATAGGCTTGGAGGTCATGTTTTAAATTTGCTTTTTTAAAAAACCCACTTTCTAATGTCATGTTTGGCACCTTTTTCATTGACTTTAAAACAACCCTGATTTTCACTTTTCCTCTGAAATTTTGGCTCAAACGATGAAATTTTCGACACTTTTTGTAGGGATTGCATGATAGAGCATCTGGTCACGGAAACCATGATTGCATTTGAAGAAATCAATTATCGACCCTTTTTGAAAATTTTGTCACAAATGACACTGTTTGACTTTTCTTCAAAACAAAGTTTTGAAGAACAGTCGAAGTTTATCAATATGATGATGAAACTCTGCAGCTCATTACTTTGCAAGAGCATCACTCTGGCCTGCATGGATTTACTGGACATATTTAAAGATCAAATTGATCAATCCCTAGACCTAATGACCAAAAATGACTTTTGTCCATTAAAGGACCAGACCTTGACTGTCATGGACTTTAGTGATTATTTACAAAAGACCCAAGCCAGCAGGAACCAAACATGATGGGAAATGACTAGCATGACCTTCTCCGTCAGATTATGGCATGCCCCTAGCAGAATGCAGCTGAGTGAATGGAGCGGGACACGTAAAAATGAAATGCATAAAGAGTTTTGATCTCTGATGGAGGACTGACCAGACCGACTCTAACATGGTGTAATAAGGATCTATATCCTCAAGGGAAAGGTACCCCTTTTTGGGGTACTATGGGAGAACTTATACATAAGGATATAACATTCATTATTAAAACAACTAAGTAAGTTAATTGAGCCTAACTAATGGACAAAACATTGCATGGGCTAATATGACAAAAGTTAGGTAGTAAACATGCATTGTTATTATTGCATAATTGACCCTAATCATAAGCAAATATTAACTAGAATCATGTGGCAGATTAATTTTCAAAGGGTTGGGTGAATCAGTCGATGGACAACTTGAGTAAGGGTTCGTAACACATTACTACCAATTCAGCACAAAAAACCTGCTTAGTTTGGAGGGTTGTTTTGTGTTAGTCTATGTCAACTTGTGATTCAATTTTAGTGTTCTGAGCGGTGCAAAGTGTTATGTCCTTTTTCACCGTTGTTGCCAAAAATTCCTTTAAGCTTGCAAATTGTGATTCCAAATCTGATACCTATGTTGCTATACATATTTGGTTTGCCACTGTAGCAATATGAGGTTCTGTGATGTCCCCTCTACTTAAATTCACCTAGTAGCTACACCAATTTTGCAATTTTGTCTAAGTAATATTAATTTTGGCTCAACTTAGGATAAGTGGGTGGAAAAGGGAGAATTACTTCATTTTGTGGGAGAAAGCATAGCCAAACATTAGAAAAAGGGAAAGATTAAAATGCTAGTGGGAAGTGGGGGCCACCCAAAGGGGAATTCACACCCCTTAAGCTAGTACGCATTTGTGGGAGGAGAAGAAAAGGGAGGCAAAGCGAATTGGAGGAGAGAGAAGGAAGGTGGGGCCAACAAGTATAAGTATGAGGAGAGAGCCTCCATTTGGGACTTTTGATCATTTTACATTGTCTCTATTGTTCTCTTGAGTTGTTCAGCCAAGACTACACAGTGCTACTTAACACAACGGATTTTCATGCGAAAATCTCACCCTACGTTCAGTGGACTGTGAAAATTCGGAAACCCCGAATCCTACTGCAGCAACTGAGTAAGTTCCTTCTATTTGTTAAATAAATTGAACAAATTATTTATTGCATCCTACAGTAAATATCGAAACTAATACATTGCAGCCTTCACAAATACAATATTGCGGAAGAAAAATAATGCTGGAAGAATAGAATCACGCACACATAAATAACATTGTTATTTTTTGACCAATGTCCCCGGAAAACCCAACTTGGGAAAACCAGTGCAGTAGCTGAGGGTTTAATTATTATGCAGTAGTAAATCTTAGTACAAGACTATGGATGTTCAAATCTAGCAATCCATACAGAGAAATAACTGACAGAAGTCTAGTGAGAAAAATCTCACTCTCACCGGTGATCTGACACTGACCTTGGCTCAAGATGAGCTGCTCTCTATTGCCTCTGTGCAGTTCCTGTGTCAGCCGATGTAGTTTTGTGTCACACAACTCGAACCAACGTCTCTCTTGTTAATTGATCAGTTGTTGTTTGGGAAATGGACTCTCTTGGCCTTCGGGCTCCCACTCCGGCTTCTAGCACTGAATCACTGCTTCTCCCTAGCAAAATACAGTTGCCCCTCTGAAGCACTGAGTTGCCTCTCTGTGGAACTCTCTGTCTCTCTGCTATGCACTCACCGGACTGGAAAATCTTCCTCCCGACCTTACTATCCCTACCCCTCTCTCACTGCTTCAATCTTATTGAATCACCTTCGGCAACACACAGTTGCTAGTCTAAAGATCGATTTCCCAGCAAAATCAAATTCTTTGGTGTCTCAAGTGTGTTCTCCAACCCCCATCGAATTTCTTCTTATAATCTCTCATTGAGACATCAATGGACAAGATTAAAACATAATCGATGACTAAGATTAACTAGAACTCGATACATGTCTTCTTCTAGAATATTTTCACCATGACTTAATTAATACCCTTTAATTAATCATTTTTCCTAAGTTTAGACTTAGGCACCATTAAAAAAAGATTAATTATTTTAATTAAGTTGTCTCTAGGTGTCCAAAAATAATTTCTGGGTTTTGGAAAATACAAGTATACTAGCCTCTCCACCAAATTTTGTGGCTAGAACACAACCGATTCTACAAAAACTAACACTCCCTCTTAGCGAGGAATGTGTTTTAGCGTTGCAACCCACTAAAGCAACACCCTGTCTCCGCACCACCTCCTGTCACGCTGCTGATGTCTGGTTGTTGTTACCCATCAACTACTGCACAACTCTGATAAATGTTGCATTTGTGTTGTTGCTGGCCCTACTGAAATGTTGCCAACACTGCAACTCCTTCTCCATTTGTTGTTGTTGCAACTGCAACTGAAAAGCATCCAAAACACTGAATCAACTGTGATCAGTATGATGCATCTGTCACCCGAGCCCTGACTGTTGCCAGACTTTGCGTTGTCACTGAAGCCTCTGCGTTGTTGCTGACTCTGCTTTGTGCCAACTGCAAAGTTGCCAACTCTGCACTGCACTACCCAACATCTAACCTGCGACTAGCTACTGCATCTGTCACTCTGGCACCTGACTGCACCAACTGCCCCTGATCCAACCTGCTACTTTATGTTTTGGGCTCTCGTAGTAAGGTATTGATTCATGAGGTGGACCTCCTCAAGAGTCTTGCCCATCTTGTATATCTCTGGGGCTACAAAACCAAATCACCCCACCTCAGTCTTGGAGGTATGTCGGTGATCATGGAAAACTCTTCCTCCAATCTGAAAGACGGCCTATCGATCTTTGTGGATGCAACCTGCTGACCTTGCTTCTCCTCCTTGCCCTTCTTCCTGAGAGGACATTGAGTGTTGTAGTGACCAAAATCACCACATCTGAAGCATTTCACCTTGGAAATGTCTTTCTTCCTCCTGCGTTGCTCCTTTTGCCCCTTTGATGCGAGGGCCACATTCTCCTCTCCCTCCACTTGCTTCGTCCCACTATTGTTGTTGCTGCCAGTGATGGTGGTCTTCACAGAATCTCACCTCATCTCCTCCTGTTGCAGACCAACCCGTATACAATCCCTGTCTGGAAACTTTTCTCTGCCTAGAATACTCTGGACGAAGACTTGGCACTCTTCGGAAATGATCTTCAGAAACTACAATAACTGCCAGATCAGTTGGAATTCTGCCGAGTGAAGTGAGGTAAAACTCACTCAAATTTTCTGCTAGTATTTTCTCTGTAAAGGATTGCTAGATGAGCATCCTAGATTTGTATTCAGATATTTCTCATGCATAATAATGAAGCCTCAAAACTGTTGCACTGGTTTTCCCGCATTGGGTTTTTACGGGGACTATTGTGTCCAAAAATAAGTGTCCTATGTATCTTGTTATTTGCTCTGTTTTCTGTTTCATGAACTCAAATATTTAATTAGTGTAGGTTGTAGAAGTAATTTTCTTCAGTATTCAAAAGAATAACTTGATAATGTAATTTAAAAATCAAGTAGGTGAAGTAGATTCAGATTTGTTGCAGTAGGGGTTCCTTTAGTGTAGGAATTTTCACATTTCCCTCATCGGAAAAATAATAAAACAACCTAGATCCATTTTAACTCTGGCTCTACCAAGCGCCAAGAGGGATCAAATCTCTTGAAATGCAAACTTCTTTTAGAGTGAATAGAGATTTTATCCCTCTTGGCGCTTGGTAGATCTAGAGTTAAAATGGATCTAGGCTCGTGTTAGTCACACTGTAATGTTGGGTTATGAGCATAACATTGTGATGCCAATCAATGTCTACCAAATTGTGATATCCAACAATGTTCATCACATTGCAATGTTAAGTAAAGTTTGTTACATTACAACGTCAGCTAATGTTAGCCAGATAATGAGCATATCATTGTGATGTCAATCAATGTCTACCAAATTGTGATATCCAAAATTGTTCATCACAATGCAATGTCAAGTAAAGTTCATTACATTACAATGTCAACTAATGTTAGTCACATTGTAATGTTGGGTAATGTTTTTCACGTTACAACATCAGATAATGTTTTGTCACATTTCACTTAATGTTCATCACATTGCAATGTAGGGTAATGTCAGTCACATTGCAATATTGGGTTATGATCATAACATTGTAACATCGGGTAATGTCCACCAGATTGTGATGTCCTACAGTGTTCATCACATTGTGATGTTGGATTATCTTCGTTACATAACAACGTTAAGTATCGTTAGTCACATTGCCATGTTGGGTAATGCTTAGCACATTTCAACATTGAGTAATGTTTGTCACATTATAATGTCAGATAATGTTCGTTACATTTCAATATCGTGTAATGTTTATCACATTTCGGGTAATGTTCATCATATTTCGGGTAATGTCGTCACAATGTTATGTCGAGTATTGTTTGTCACATTACGACATTGGGTAATGTTATAGTTGCATTATATTGTTGGGTTATGATCATACCATTGCAACATCAGGCAATATCCACCAAGTTGTGTGTGTGACAATGTTCATCGCATTGCGATGTCAGGTAATGTTCGTCACATTGTGACATCGAGTTATGTTAATTGCATAGCAATGTTGGTAATGCTTATCACATTGCAACGATTGGTAATATTTGTCACAATACAACCTCAGAGAATGTTTGTCACATTGCGACATCATGTAACGATCATCACATTTCGACATCATGTAAGTTCACAATATAGTAGCATCTAATTTTTTTCATCAAATTGCAACATTGAGTTATGTTCATCACATTGCAATGTTGAGTTATGTTCATCATTTTATAAGGTTGGTTTTTGTTTGACATATTGTGAAAATGAATTTTTTGCCAAATTTTCTTATAACATTTTTATTGAAGTTTTTCATTTTTTAGAAATATACTAACTTTGAATTAATGTAATGTAATGTCATGTAAATTAAAACTTCATCTTATGTTGTCACATAATTATATATGTTTATGTTGATTTAAAATAGAAATAGAAATAAAAAATTATGTTAATAAACACTTTTTATAAAACCAGTATAGATCCATCTTAACCATGGATCTTTCAAGTGCCGAGAGGGATCAAATATCATTATATACAAATCTTTTTTTAGAATTCAAAACTTGAAGAAAGATTAACACACCAAGAGATTTAATCCCTTTTAGTGTTTGATAAATCTATGATTAAGATGGATCTATAATGTTTTTTGTCTCTCTTTCTATATATACCATGTGTAATTTTTCATTATTTAAATTGTATTTCTGAATAATTTATTAAAATTAATATTTTATATAAAAAATTGGACAATAATTACTTTTTCCTTTTGAGCATTGAAATATTTTATTAAGTTCAACATTAACACACACATAGACATCCAAATATATTATTTATAACTCCAATAATGAAAGTGAAATATTTTTACAGGTGAAGGAGCGCGGGAGACGGAAAATCACGCAGAGCTCTGAGACACGCAGACTATGACCCAAAATGGCGGCCCGCAGAGGAGGGAGCTCCACTCCCTCCTACAAAAGCGCTGTGGCCGGCAGAGATAAGACCCATCTGAGTAAGGGCAAAGGTACAGGGGAAGAAGAACACAGAAATAAGGAGAAGGAGACAGATGGGGCAGAGTCAAAGGATAAGGGCAACACTAAGGACAAGGAGGAAGAAGACAAAAACCAGGCAGGCAAAAAAAAGGACGTCGATCAAAAGGGACCGTGTAGGCCCAGAGCGAACATCACTCCAAGAGTAGTTTTAAATAATCCGGCCCTGCAGGAACACAGGGAGCATATGGAAACTTATGCCATCATATGCAAATTCATGGGAGTATGGCCCACTGAGAAAGATTTGCAAACCTGGGTTAAATATCACTGGAAACCTAAGGGTAGCATTGAGCTTCACCTTGGGTCCAAGGGTTTCTTCATAGTGGCGTTTACAAACATTGAAGACAAGGATAGAATATTCAAAGGTGGGCCCTACTTTTTTGCAGCAGCAGGCCTCTATATGCGGCCTAGGGTGATGAACTTTGTTCCAGAAAGGGAGACCTTCACCTCAGTTCCGGTTTGGGTTAGGCTTTTTTCGCTTCCCCTGGATTACTAGCAAAATGAATCACTTGTGGCAATAGGAAACAAACTAGGACGTTTTAGCAAAGCCTCGGAAGCCACCAGAAGGGGTAAATACACTTCCTAAGCAAGGATTTGTGTGGAAATGGACCTTTTAGGAGCTCTTCCGGACGAAGTTATCTTGGAAGTCTTTGATGAGGAATGGGTGCAAATGGTGGACTATGAGCATATTTCGTTCAGATGCTGCAAATGCCATGAACATGGACACTTGATCAGAGACTGCCCTCTCTGTAAAGAAGAAGACAAAAGAAAACTAAAAACAAAGAAGGACATTGAAAACTTTCAAAAAGTTTCAAACAGAGGAAAAGGAAGCAAAAGAGAACCAAAGCAACAACACAAAGAAGGACAAAAGTCCAGTCAAAATAAATTCCAAGCGCTGGTTGAGATGGAAGACATACCTTGTGAAAACCAGTCAATGGAGAAAGACCCTAAGGAGAAGGAGAAAGAAGAAAACAACACTCCAGCAACAAATAACAATGAAGAGGAAGAAACCATAATGAGTGAAGCAGAGCTAGAAAGGGACCAGGAAATGACCAAGAGCGAAACAGATCTGGAAGATCATGAACTACAGGAAATACTAGATAAAGAAAACCTAGATCTGGAAGGATTTCTACAACAGGGAACTAGGGCGGGAATAGATTCATTACCTCCAGATGAATGCAATAGAATACAACAGTTGTTTTTGTGGAAAACCCAGGAAACAGGGGCAGTTAGAGGAAGAAACAACGACGGGCAGGAATGCAGAGGGGTGAAAACAATGAAAGCTAATCCAGGTTTAGCAACCAGAAGTACAGGTAAGAAACGAGGAAGAAAGAAGCAAAAGGAGCTTTTAATGGAGTGTGGGAAGCTGATGATAGATTCAGGTAAGATGAAAGACCTGACTAGTTACTCCTTCACAAATCTTTAATTATGAAGTTTACATCTTGGAATATAAGAGGTTTGGGTAGTAAAAGAAAGCAAAGAATGCTAAGTTTTAGAATGAAACAAGATACGTCGGATATAATCTTCATTCAGGAAACAAAGAGCTCCATTCAGAAAATAAAAGCAATCCACAGTAAATGGCTTCAAATTTTTGAGTTTTTAGAAGTTAAAGCAGATAACGCAGCGGGGGGCATTCTCACTCTATGGAACCCTCAAAAAGTTAAAGTTTTGGATGCTGAGGCATCCAGAAACTACTTATCAATAGTCATCCAACCAGAAGGGGTGGCTGAAACCTTCCTAGTCACTAATGTTTATGGTCCCCAAAGAGTAGAGGAGAAACTCAGATTGCTAGATTTCCTCACTAATCTCAGGATCAAACAAAATGGCATCCCCTGGATCCTGGGAGGAGATTTTAATATGATAAAATCTCTTTCGGAAAATAAAGGAGGAACCAGAGTGCTAAACAAAGATTCAACAACATTTCAGGCGTTCACGGAGAACTTGAAATTGGTAGAGTCAGACTTAGAGAATGGCCTTTTTACTTGGAACAACAACAGAGGAGGGGAAGCCCAAGTGGCCTCCAAGTTAGATAGATTCTTGGTATCAGAAGACCTTATGTTTATAAATAATGAAATTACAGCAAGAATTCTTCCCTTTGGTGGCTCGGATCACTGGCCGATACAATTGGAAATTAAGGGTTTGGTTTCTCCAAGGAACAAACCCTTCAAATTCGAAAACATTTGGCTCGTCCACCCAGACTTCTTGAGCAATATCAAATATTGGTGGAGTGAGGACTTGCAGATCCAAGGATCTAAAATATTTCTCCTTCACAAAAGACTAAAGCATATTAAGAGCAAACTCAAAGACTGGAATAGGAAGGAATTTGGAAACATTTTTGTGAATAAGAAAGCTATGGAAAGTAAAATTCAGATAATCAACCAAAAGCTAATCCAAGAAGGCTTTAACTATGACATAAATGAATAGTCTGAAAAATTGCACCATGAGTGGGAAAACCTATGTAAACAAGAAGAAATATTCTGGAGACAAAAATCCAGAGTGCAATGGCTCAAAGAAGGAGAGTGCAATACGAGCTTTTTTCATAGATCCACCATGGCCAACAGGGCGTTCCACAGAATCTCGACGATAAGGGATAAAAAGGGAGACATGCAGAACACTCATAAGGAAATTGAAAAAGTGATGGTTCAACATTTTCAAGACATTGCTCGAGAAAACATTCCAGACAGGGAAGATTCCATAAAGGAAATTACAAGATATATCCTAAGATGGTGTCTAGAGAGGACAATTTCAATCTAAACAAACCAGTTTCTGAAGAGGAGATTAGTGAAGTTCTCAAAGATATGCAGAATGGCAAAGCACCAGGCCCAGATGGTTTTAATGTGGATTTTCTCAAAGCTTGTTGGGATATTGTCAAACTGGATATTTTAAATGTGGTGGAGGATTCCAGGGTTAACAAAACTATCCTGAAAGCCCTCAATACCTCCTTCATCGCCCTGATTACCAAACAGGACTCGGTTCAAACAGCGGATAAGTATAGAACCATAGCTTTATGCAATGTCGTTTACAAGATTATATCCAAAGAGGTGGCTAACAGACTCAAACCCCTCCTCCCTAATCTAGTGTCTGAGGAGCAATCTGGTTATGTGGAGGGTCGGCAAATTTTGGATAACATTATTCAAGCTCATGAAGTGGTTCACTCTCTCAAAAGCAAAAAGCAGGCGGGGATGATCATGCAACTGGATATTGCTAAAGCATATGATAAGGTCAATTGGGGGTATATCAAGAAGATACTCATAGCCTTTGGGTTTAATCACAACTGGATAAGATGGGTGATGGCTCTGGTAACCACTTCCAAATTTTCTATCTTGGTTAACGGCTCTCCCTCAGATATCTTCTTTCCCTCAAGAGGCCTAAGACAAGGAGACCTGCTCTAAAGGAGACCTGCTCTCTCCCTTTCTCTTCATCCTCATGATGGAAGGACTGGGCAGGGCTATCAAGAAGGCTAAAAACAGGGGCAAAATAAAGGGTCTTCAAGTTTCGGAGAATGGACAGACTCTTACTCACCAACAATTTGTAGATGATACCATGTTGCAAGGAATTCCCACAGTCAAAGAAGCGGCTGCCTACAAGCAAATCCTCAATGCTTTTGCAAAGGCTTCAAGTATGGAAGTTAATCTCACAAAGTCAAAAATATTCTTCTTTAATACTAACATTGCTATTCAAAGGAACATCTCAAGAATCCTTGGCTTCCAAAGGGACTCCCTCCCCTCAAAATATTTGGGAGTACCTCTCACAGACAAACCAATGCTTAAAAACATTTGGGAACCTGTGCTAATTAAGTTGCAGGATAAAGTTAAAAAATGGACCTTCAGAGCCTTGAACTTGGCGGGCAGATTGGTTCTGACAAAGACAGTTCTTCAATCCATCCCGGTTTTCGTGTTATCTGCCCTTCCAACCCCCAAAGGAGTCTTAGAAAAATTCACAAATATTCAAAGAGATTTTCTGTGGGGCATGGAGGAAACAAGGAAGAAATGGGCCCTGGTTTCCTGGGAAAAAATATGCAAACCCAAAGGCCATGGGGGTCTAGGCTTAGATGATCAGGAGATTCTAAACAAAGCAGTAGGATCCAAGCTTTGGTGGCGATGGGTGCAAGCGCCAAAAGCCCTTTGGGCAAGGGTCTGGAAAGGAAAATATGCCAACTCTTGGCACACTAATAATCTCATCAGAATTTCAGGGAATATCAGGGGCTCTCTCATCTGGAATAGGGCTTGGGAGAATAGAAATATAGTGCAACAACATAGTTTCTGGGAAATCAGAGATGGGGAGCAAGCACTCTTTTGGGAGGACAAATGGCAACAAGAACCGGTGTTGTTAAAGGAGGACTTCATAAGTCTCAAACAAGAAACAAATTCCCAAGGACCGTTCAAAGTTAAAGATTTCTGGAACATCCCTCAGGGCCAGGACAAGTGGAGAAACTGGAGCAACATTGATTGTAGAAATAACAGCCTCTTAACAACAAAAGCAGAAGCACTGAGAAGTATTTTAATACAGAGGATGATCATGGTCACAGAGGGGCACGATCAATTGAGATGGGGCAACAACAACAAAGGAACCTTCAATCTCAAAGAGGCAAAGTATATTCTCCTGGGACTGGAGTCCTGTGTGCTAGATAAATCTTGGAGACAACTCTGGTCTCACCAAGGCTGGATGAAAATCAAGCTCTTTATGTGGCTAGTGTACCATAAGAAAATTTTGACATGGGACAATATTAGAAAAAGGGGCGTCTTGGGGCGTTCTAAATGTCAGCTTTGTGAAGAGAATGAGGAAACTATGGAGCACATCCTCAACTACTGCTCTTACACCACCTGGTTGTGGAATTCCTTTTCTAACATTTTCCAACAATCAGACAGGGACAGAGAAAGTATCATAAATACCCTAATTAATTGGAGGAGGAGCTTTTCGGAGAATGAGGTGCTTAATCAAGCATGGGCTTTAACACCAGGATTCATTATCTGGAATGTCTAGAAAGAAAGAAATAAGAGAATCTTTAAGGAGGAAAAAACCAATCCTCAGAAACTCTATGACCTGATTCTAAAGCAGATAAGGGAAACAGTCAGCACCACAGTGAGCAATATCCCAGAGATTCCACCCTCAGTAATGGAGCTGAGAACACTCAGACTGCTGGGATTGCACAACATCATTCCGCAAGGGCTGGGAAAAAAGAAAATGACAATGAATACAAAGAAAGATTGCTGGCAGCCTCCTCTGAAAAACTACCTGAAATTCAATATTGATGGAGCCTCCAAAGGTAACCCAGGATCAGCTGGGTCTGGAGGAGTTTTAAGGAATGAAGAGGGAAGAATCATATTAATCTTCCACAGCCATTTAGGTAAAGCCACCAATAACATGGCGGAACTAATGGCGATGGAGCAGGGCCTTGAGATTCTGATTAAAAATCGTAGCTCAAATGTTATTATAGAGGCAGACTCAGAAATCACCATCAACTCTGTAAAAAGAATCAGCTGTGGATCCAAACCGGAGAAAGTCTCAAATCATTGGAGACTTATCCAGGTCTATCAAAGGATTCAAGCCCACCTTCAAGGTCTGGGATCTGTTAGTTTCAATCATGTGCGCAGAAATGCTAATAAGCTAGCGGACATTCTAGCCAACCAAGGGGTGAACAGTGAAGATTGCAGGATGGTGAAGAAGTGGCAGGATCTGTCCCAAAATCGTTTAAAGGTTCTTTGCTATAACCAAGCGGCAGAGGACAGTCAGGTGGTCCGTAGTAGTGGGAGGGTTTCTGGCAGAGGTGAAGTGTCCCCAGCCAATGTTTCCTCGGCCTCGTGATTTTCCCTTTGGGCGCCATTGGTTCATGGACAAGTTTGAGACAATCCTTTTTGTCTCTTCAGAATAGCCTCCGGTTAAGGGGCCTGCGTTAGATTGGAAGTGGCGGGAGAACTGTGCATTCAGTAGCCGTTTCAGTTCTACCAGCCAGATTAGTGTGAAGAGCATGGCGGGTTTAGTTCTTTTGGAGCAAACAGGTAAAAGAATGGCCCTGGTGAATAATGGCGGAGGGTTTATATCTTCTTCTATAATCATCAGTGTTTGGCATAAGTTTTCCCCATTCCAAGATAATGCTGTGGCAAATAATCGTCGGCAATGGAGTTGGGGGCTTCCACTTCCTAATTCCCATGGTCGGGCGAACTTTCAACAGGAGGAGCGGTATTCTGGAGATCCAACGCTTTCCATCAGAAAGTGGTTTCAGATTATGGGCAACGATACCATTTAAAGAGTGACACGTGGTGGTGGGACGGATTCGAAAACCACCCTCATCGCACCTTAAATTTCGGCGCCTTTTTGCTGAGCGACATAAATCACAATCGTCCATTTTTTCTTTGCCATCCGACGGTCTGGACGGTCCGAGCAGATCTGTGGCGCGGAGGTGGTTTTCGCGGCCCCAACAGGCGGGAAGTGGTTTTCCCCATTTGGCAGTGATCACAATCATTGAGCTCCATGTGGCGGTGGGGTCGGAGGGAAAACCGCCCTCATCACAAGTTATCTTCCGCACATGTTGGCCGGTCCGAAATCATTATTCTCCGTCGGCTAGCTCTTGAGGTTTCAACGGTCCAGATCTCCCGTGCAGGTTTGTGGTCCCGGGTGTTCAATCATGCAGTGCTCAAGTACTTTTTTGGACCGTTCTGTCTAACCCGAAAAGGTGACTCGTAGGTCGTGATCGCGGGCATTGATACCCCTTTTCCTAGTCTAAACTCTTTTATTTTTCTTCTTTTGAAATGTTGAGTTTGTTGGTAGGGCACAAGGAAAAGTTAAGCTTTTGTTCTCTTCCTTTGTCAACGACCTTGAGGGTTGTGTTGTAACTCTATGTACTGTATTTCTTGATTTTTGAATGGGAAGGTCCGACTTTTGCATTAGCAAAAAAAAGAAAGTGAAATATTTTTACCACATCTTTTTCATATTGGATTATAATATTAACAACGAACCAATAGAGCACAATGAGAATGAGATTATTGATGTTTTATAATGCGTTTAATTAAAAGTAACAAAATATAATTATTTATGTTTTGTTTTATTATAATCAACAATATTTTTTTATTTAAAATATTTTGTTAAAGGATACGTGTCAACTCCAAATTAAATACTAATAGAATTACATACTAGATTGTAGACTCCAAATAAAACACTACTAAAATTACACAACTCCCTTTTACAAAATTGTGAAAAAAAAGATCAACTCAAAAATTATCCATATTTTTTATTAAACTTATTTTTAATAAATATTACGTTAAAAATTAAATATTAAACTAATTAATAACAGTGACCACCAGCGGGTTATTTCAGGTGGCGTGGTTTTCCTTGATAACAGTGATGTGTCAACTGACATTCGCGGATAGCAGCCAGAGATGGCTGTCCTCACTGTTGGTTTGACAAACTGAGTTTGATAAGTTTTTCCACCTTTTGAAAAAAAAAAAAAAAAAAAAAAAAAAAAAAATTAACCAAATTCCAAATAAGTATTGCATTGTCCAACATATCCACCAAACCCAAATATGTTTTCTTCTCTATTAATATTTTTCCATTGCTTTATAGCTTCACAGTTTCCATTTTACTTTATCATTTTACCACTACTGTGTTCCTCTCCGTCCCCCTTTCAATTCTCTTATTAGTCTATACCGACAGGTTAGAACTTTAGCAACGAGTTAATCATTAAATATTTATTAAATTATATGTATTTTTTAATTTGAAATTATATTTAGAGTATTTCCGGAACCGTGGTGTGTAGAAAAACATTCTCAGTGTGGAAAACTAATTTTTTTTGAAATTATATTTATTATTTTTTAATTAAATAATAAACTTTAATAATATTTTAAATTTTTTAATTTGAAATTATATTTATTTTTTTTTTTAATTAAATAGTAAAATTTTATGTCATTTATCAAATTGTATTTGGATAAAAAAATTGTGTAGTTGCAAAATTCACTTTTGGGTTGTATTTAACATTAAGTAAATTTATCAGTTGAAGGTAATCCAGTAGAGATTGAGGTACTGGGGGATTACTTCATAAATTTGTTTAGTTTGCTATAGATTTCATTAGGATTGTTGGAGATTCTAAAATTGTCATTAACTAGTTGTAGGGGTAGTACTCTTTTGAGATTCTTTTGTTTTATTATTGGATGACAAACGTTGCTGTTCTCCATTCTTCCTTCAATGACATATCTTTCATCCATGTGTATAGAAAACAAAATATAAAAGCAAATGCTATGTAGACGTGAGCTTTTTTTTTTCCTCACAAAGTGTTTTTTGAATTCTTGATTAACAAGTCCATTCATTATTGAGAGATCTTTCAGTAAAAATCACATAATCACATAAGAGACTTTTGTTGGACACTTTCCGAACCAATTAGTGTGGTTCATTTTGAGGAAAAAATGAGGAACCAAATCTTGGCACCAAATTAAATAAATGAAAAGAAATGTTTACTAACCCTTATAATATAACAACTAGTTTTAACTAAAAATTTATTATAATTTTTATTTATTAGGCCAAAAATCTCTTATATATTTTTACCGAAAAATCTATTAATATTTATGCATCACATAAATCTAAATTTTGATAAGTCTATTCATTATTCCGGTTCTTTTGAGCTCTAAATGCCCTTGTGTTTTCCTTTGGATAGTCTGGTTTCTCGGATTAAAAGTGAAAACCCTAAAGTGTTTTTCTCTAGACATTCTAGTTTCTTGGATTAAAAGTGAGAACCCTAAAATTAATATATACAAATTCAATTTCTCCCTCCGCTTTAAACGCACTTTGCAAATGAAACCACTTGCTAGGTGATCTTAATAGAAAGATTGAAGGCATTGTGTCGGTGCTGAAATAAAGGGAATAATTGTGAATTATGGATTGTCCGTTGGAATCGATCCGCCAACCAGACGGATTATGCAATGGAGGTTCAATTAGAGATAGAGACAACTCATTTGTTGCATATACCCAAGCTTCTGGATTCTTTAATGTTCGGAAGGTCTCTCCTTCACCGCCTGAGATTTGGACGGGGAAGCACATAATTATATTTGACCAGGGAACATCCAACCCCTCAAATTAATATATGTGAAGGAAATCTTAATTAAAATAGATTTCCAGGACAAAGATGTAAACAAACCCCGATACATGGTTCAATCCGAGAATACACATATACATAAACGAAATTTTCAAAAGATGTTTGGGTGCATGTGACGCAAACTGCCAATTGAACAGCAATTGAACAGCAAATTGTCAATTGAACAATAAATCGTCAATTGAACAACACTCGGATTGAACATCAATCCGTAATTGAGCAGAACTTTCGATTGAACAACAAATCGGATTGATCAATACTTCCAATTGAAGAACAAATCAGATTGAACAACGCTTCCGATTGAACAACAAATCGGATTGAACAACACTTCAGATTGAACAGCAAATCGGATTGAACAACACTATTCCCACGTTGACTTCCTGCATTGACTTTCCCTTTAGAAGATAGGCGCTTCAATCTAGGCCGTTAATCTCCTCTCTCCATATCTAACGGTTCACAATCATATCGCACAGGAAACTTGCGCGACACTTAATTCACCTCTCGAAGCCGATATGGTTTATAAACCTTGCTCTATAAAAGTTCGGGTCGGGGTTTAGACTTAAACTCCAATCACTTTAAACCCCGATATCCATTGGGGACCAGAATCGATCAATTTCTACGGCTAGAGGCACTTCAACTAACACACGGATTAAAGACAATCTGAATCTCGCAGTTGACCCTGACCAAAGGTTTGAATCTAAGATCTACGGCTGGTAATGAGTACAGAACTTCGACCCGATCAAGGAATTCTGAGTTTTTCTACCCCCGCTATTAGCATTAATAACCATGATCAATACAAAACACTGAGATTAACAATTAAGTGCAAAAACAGAAAAAAATACTATGATGTATTTCTGAACGCAAAAACACAGAGATAACGAGAGTCTTCAATAGAATCGACACATAGTCGCACACTAAAACAATTTCTTCAAATAAACAATAGTTACAGAGACTCGGCCTCTTGGCTCGATTACAGCAATTAACGGACCTTTGTTTCAATCTCAAAACCCACTCTCTCACTCAAACCTCAATCATCCCAGCTAACTCTTTTTCCATTACAATTTCTTCTATTTATAAGTCAAATTCTATTCTAACAACTCGATCTCAATCTAACAATCAAATCGCTATTTTTTAGCTCTGTCACACACCTACGCTAACAGCTTATCTTTTAATCTAAAATAAGACAATTTCCTAACTATTACAATAAATGAATTACAAATCATTTTCGAGAGATCCAACCCTCTCGACTAAACAGAATTTTGACCACTCAGGTCAATAAATTTCAACTCGTTTAGCCACAACATGTGAACAAACCTTCACATTGCTGGCTAAGTCCAGATGCTCCTGCATCAGACTCCTGGGGAAGAAAAGAATCATCCCTCAAACTGTCAGGGTTTACCCCATACTTCTGGAACTCTGCCGTTGTCAACCAACTAGCATCCTCCACTGGTTGTCCTTCCCATTTGACTAGATATTGAAAATAAACCTTTCCTCTGGTTTTCTTAGATACTCTTTTCTCTAAAACAGCTTCCACCTCTTTCTTGACTGTCTTTGACATTTGTTCTTCCCAGTCTACAGTTTGAACTTCATCCTCTGTAGTTTCCTCGTGTAGCTCTGTCTCTGTCTCTTTGTATGGATACAAATCTGCAACATTGAAGATAGGTGATATTCCAATCCCTTCTGGAAATTCAACTTCATATGCATTTGCTGAAAATTTCCTCACTATTCTGCATGGTCCTATTTTCTTCATTTTCAGTTTGTTGTAGGTTCCAACAGGAAATCTTTCCTTCCTTAGATATACCATGACCAATTCATCCACTTGGTACTCCTTTTCTCTTCTTTTCAGGTCTGCTCTTTGCTTATACTTACCGCTGCTTTGTTGCAATCTTCCTTTCACCTCTTCTTGTAGTTTCTGCATTTGTTCAACAAACTCTTCAGCCTTCGCACTTCTCATCTCTTGTTTCCCCAAATTTCTCAGCTCATATACGCCTCTAGGATTCATCCCAAAAACAATTTGAAATGGACTCATACCAGTACTCCGATTAGGAGTATCATTATAAGCAAACTCTGCCTGCGCTAGTGCCATATCCCACTGTTTGGGATTGTTGTACACCAAGCTTCTCAATATGTTTCCCAAGCTTCTGTTTACTACTTCAGTTTGCCCATCTGTCTGAGGATGGTAAGCTGAACTGAAACTAAGGTTTGCACCTAGTTTCTTCCAAAGAGTTCTCCAGAAATGCCCTACAAACTTTGTATCTCTATCAGACACAATACTTACAGGCAATCCATGTAATCTTACAATTTCTGAAAAAAATAAATTGGCAATGTGAGTTGCATCATTAGTTTTCCTGCAAGCAATGAAGTGAGCCATTTTTGAAAATCTATCTACAACAACATAGATAGAATCATGCCCTCTTTGAGTTTTTGGCAAACCCAAAACAAAATCCATGCTAACTACATCCCAAGGCCTAGTTGGTATGGGTAATGGTTGGTACAATCCTGTATTCTGGCTTCTCCCTTTAGCATGTTGACATATCTTGCACTTCTCAACAAATCTCTTAACATCAGTCTGCATATTTGGCCAATAATAAAAAGTATTTACCTGAGCAAAAGTTTTGTCTTGTCCAAAGTGTCCAGATAATCCTCCACTATGTTTCTCCTTTATTATGTTTTCTCTCATAGAACATTTGGGAATGCACAACTTGTTGCCCTTAAACAATAAACCTCCTTGGATAAGATAATCCAACCACTGACTTCTGTTATGAACTATTGGGTTTTGTACTGCGGTATAAATATCTTTGAAATCTGCATCATCTTTATACATATTAGCCATTTCTTCAAATCCTACAACACCAACTTTTAATTCTTGCATAATCAAACTTACCCTGCTTAAAGCATCAACAACCTTGTTCATCTTACCGCTGGTATGCTTTATTACAAAAGTGAAACTTTGCAAGAACTCTACCCATTTGACATGTTTCTGACTCAACTTCAGCTGGTTGTTAATAAATTGCATTGCATGATTGTCTGTATACAATATAAACTCTCTGGGTAACAGATAATGTCTCCATTTCTTTAAGGCATGTACAATGGCATATAATTCCTTATCATAAGATGAATACTTCTTTTTAGCATCATTCAGCTTCTCACTGAAATACGCTATCGGTCTCTGTTCTTGGCTCAAGACCGCTCCAATTTCTACTCCACTAGCATCTGTCTCAACCTGGAAAACTTTACTAAAGTCTGGCAAAGCTAAAACTGGCTTTTCTGTAATTTTCTTTTTCAGTAATTTAAAATTTCGGTCTACTGCCTCTATCCACTTGAATGGCTGATTAGTCCCTTTGATTATTTCAATAATAGGTGCGCAAATCTGACTAAAACTTCTGATAAATTTCCTATAGAAACTAGCCAGACCATGAAAACTCCTTACCTCAAATACATTTCTGGGTTTTGGCCAATCCACAATCGCTTGGACTTTCTCCGGATCCATTTTTAATCCTTCTTTCGAAACTACAAATCCCAAGTAGACTAATTCCTTTTTCATAAAACTGCACTTCTTCAGATTTATCAACAGTTTCTCCTTCTGTAAGGTTTTAAGAACCAATTTAATGTGCTCCAAGTGTTCTTCTCTGCTTTTACTGAAAATTAAAATATCATCAAGATAGACAATAACAAACCTGCCTGCATATTCCTTCAGCACTTCATTCATCAGTCTCATGAAGGTACTGGGTGCATTAGTGAGCCCAAAAGGCATCACTAACCACTCATATAAGCCATTGTTTGTCTTGAATGTTATTTTCCACTCATCTCCTTCCTTGATTCTTATCTGATGGTAACCACTTTTTAGATCTATTTTAGTAAAATATTGTGACCCACTTAGACAGTCCATCAAGTCATCCATACGCGGCAAAGGAAATCGATACCTGATAGTAATTTTGTTGATGGCTCTAGAGTCTGTACACATTTGCCATTCGCCTCCTTTCTTCGGACTTAACACTGTCGGCACCGCACATGGGCTAAGGCTCTCCCGAATCAGCCCTTTATCCATCAGCTCCTGCACTTGCCTTCCGATTTCTGCATTCTCCTGAGGTGTCAACCTGTAAGCGGCTTTGTTTGGCAAACTCACTCCCGGTATCAAGTCAATGTGATGACTGATACTTCGAACAGGTGGCAACGCATTTGGCAACTCATCCACAACGATGTTAGTAAAATCATCTAACAGAATTTTAACTTCTTCAGGCAAATCATCCAAATTCGTGGAAGTTAAAATTACCTTTGGTTTGCCCATTATAGCAAAATGCATTTCTTCACCTTTTCCAACCTCTTGCAACAGCACCTTTCCACTCATCAGCATAACATTATTTCCAGGTGCTCCTTTGTCAGCTTCTTCCTTCAATGGCAACAGTGTATGTTTATTTCCCTCCTTCTCCAGAGTATAAGTATTTTTCCTCCCATCATGAATAACTTTCCGATCAAATTGTCACAGACTTCCTAGCAATATGTGGCATGCATCCATTGTCATTACATCACATAATATCACATCTTTATACGTACCAATCTGTATCTCTACCTTGCATTGTTTTGTCACAATAATCTGATGTCCTTTCTGCAACCACGACACTTTGTAAGGAGTAGGATGTACTGTCTTCACTAATCCCAGCTTGTCCACCATCTCTGTAGAAACAAGGTTATCAGTACTTCCACTATCAATTATCACTTTACAACACTTACCTTTGGATTTGCATGTAGTTCTGAATAAACTCTTCCTCTGCGCTGGTTCTCCAGTCTCTTTTTCTGCCTTAAGCAATACCCTTTTCAACAACAGGGATTCTCCTACTTCAAGAGATTCTTCCTTTTCTGTAATCTGTGGTGTTTCTTGCTTTGCTTCAGCCACATTCGCATTCCTCTGACTCGTTGTTTTATTACGAGGACAGTCCCACGATCCATGTCCCCATTCTCCACACGTGTAACACCGAATATCTCTTCCTCGACCTCTTCCTCTGGGCGCAAATCTTCCTCTACCAGAGTCTCCTCTTTGTGGTGGTCTGTTACTTGAACTCCCTGCTTCATTTTGCTGTTGTTGAAACCTTGGTCTATTGGTTCCTCTACCTCTTACTGAACTTTTCCCTCTATTCCTCTGATTTTGTTTTCTCAACATCTTCTCTTCTGCCTTCAAACCTGCTTGATAGGCATCTTCAATGGTCTTCAAACTCAACAAGTTGATCTCATCCTGTATGTCATACCTTAAGCCATTGATATATCTGGCTACCTTCTTCATGTCATCCTATGCATGTCCTGCTCTAATACTCAATCTATAAAACTCTTCTGTGTATTCTCTAACAGACATTCCTTTTTGCCTTAAATTTTGTAACTGTTTAAAAAGATTTAACTGATAATCCTTTGGCATAAATTTAGCTTTCATTTTACCCACCATTTTGTCCCATTGCTTGATCTTGGACTTCCCTTTTCTCGTTCTGGATGTTTGTAGTTTATCCCACCAAATAGCTGCATGACCCTTCAATCTAGTAACTACAAATTTTACCTTCTTTTTGTCATCAACCTCTTCATAGTCAAAATATTTGTCCAGTGAACTGATCCAATCCATTAGTTCTTCTGTATTAAGACTCCCTTCATATGCAGGAATTTCCACCTTTAGTCTTCCACCAACTTTAGCCAACATCTTGATAACTTTAGTAGTTTCATTTTCTTCTTCTTCTTCCTCCTCAGAAGATTCTTCTGCAACACTGTCAACTCCTTCATAAGGTGCTCTTCTCTAAGCAGTCTCCATAGTGTCCATCCTTGTACGCAAACTTCGGATCTCCTCCAACAGAACTGCATTTGCTTCAGGGCCTCCTCGACCTATGCCAGCTCCTCTCCTTAGTGGCATGTTTATTGCAGTTAAACTCAATCTCTGTGCTCCGATACCAAAAATGACACAAACTGCCAATTGAACAGCAAATCGTCAATTAAACAGCACTCGGATTGAATAGCAATCCATAATTGAATAGCACTTCCGATTGAACAGAAAATCAGATTGAACAACACTTCCGCTTGTGCGACACTTAATTCGCCTCTCGGAGCCGATATGGTTTATAAACCTTGGTCTATAAAAGTTCAGGTCCAGGTTTAGACTTAAACTCCAATCACTTTAAACCCCAATATCCATTGGGGACCAGAATCGATCAATTTCTACGACTAACGGCACTTCAACTAACACACGGATTAAAGACGATCTAAATCTCGCAATTGACCACGACCAAAGGTTTGAATCTAAGATCTACGGCTAGTAATGGGTACGGGGCTTCGACCCGATCAAGGAATTCTGAGTTTTTCTACCCCCGCTATTAACATTAATAACCGTGATTAATACAAAACACTGAGATTAACAATTAAGTGTGAAAACAGGAAAAATACCCAGATGTATTTCCGAACGCAAAAACACAGAGATAACGAGAGTCTTCAATAGAATCGACACATAGTCGCACACTGAAATAATTTCTTCAAATAAATAATAGTTACAAAGTCTCGGCCTCTTGGCTCGATTACAGCAAATTACAGACCTTTGTTTCAATCTCAAAACCCACTCTATCACTCAAACCTCAATCATCCCAGCTAACTCTTTTCCCATTACAATTTATTCTATTTATAAGTCAAATTTTATTCTAACAACTTGATCTCAACCTAACAATCAAATCACTATTTTTTAGCTATGTCACACACCCACACTAACATCTTATCGTATAATCTAAAATAAGACGAATTCCTAATTATTACAATAAATGAATTACAGATCATTTTCGAGAGATCCAACCCTCTCGACTAAACATAATTTTGACCACTCAGGTCAATAAATTTCAACTTGTTTAGCCACAACATGTGAACAAACCTTCACATTGTTGGCTAAGTCCAGATGCTCCTGCATTAACATGGCTCAACGGGAGGAAACAAAATCACCATGATAAGTACGTAGATTAACACTCAGCAAATCACTCAATAAATTGGTGAAACCAGTGCTCCTTATTCCTTATGCCAAGGTAACACAAGTGTGTTATTTGCTCTTGGCAATTCAAGTGAGTATTTTGATAGTTAATATTAAGCATTATGTAGTAAGATAATGATTGGTTTACTGTCTTTATATCTGGTTTGTTGAAGAGAATAGTGTTATATTTAATGGACAAGACCAAAAGACAATGAATTTAATGGACGAGACAGAAAGGCAGTAAACCAATTATTGGCTTACCGCATACCGCATAGTGTTGTTTAATATTTGTCATTCTTCTTACTTTAAATACATTAACATTCCATAGTTAAACCACACCATTGCTTAGCTTTGAGTTTCAAGTTCATAACTTTTGTTTAACCACTCTGAGGCTTTCATTATATAGCTCTTTGGTTCTTAATGGTGGATGTAGTAACCATATAAAATCTTGGACGGATCAAAAACACTACAGAGTTCATTTCCGAAAATTTCTAATAACAATATATTTTTTTTACAAATTTTACTGTGAATAAAATATATTTTATATTTCATATTTTATTAAATATCATTATAAAAATATTAAAATATTATATAGTGGTGTAAAATAAATTTAGAAAATATTTGAATAAACTAAAATATTAAATATCAAATGAGTAAAATTTAAATTTCCAAAACTAGAAGTTAAATAACTTAATCAATATATTTTATAATATAAAATGATTGATATTGAATTGGTAAAAAGTAATATTTCCAACGTATATAAATCATTTATATATTGATAAACCAAAAATCATGAATGACAATGCCATTATGAATGAGTTTTATTTTTTCCCTATGGTATCCACTAAATGTTTGTAGTTATAGTTATGGAATTTATAGTTATAGAAAAGAAATTTTAATGTTTATGAGGTTAAAAATAGTATAGGGAACATATTATTTAGCCATTTGATTTTTATATTTAGTGTTTTTCTATGCAATTTGATAATGAATTTTCCCAATTCAACAATTTTCTCTTGAATAAATTATCTCAAGAGCTAGCTGCCAAGATATTTACATAATTATCCCTATTGTTTTTGAAGGCCTTACACTCTAAAATGAAATATTTTCCTTTCTCCATTTGTCTGGAAGTGCAAAAATACACTCTTTCCCCCAAACTTCTTTTGGTATTTTCCAATGTCTTGTTTCACAACAAAGTTTATAGGAGTTTGTTTTTAACTGAGTAATAAAAATATTGGCTCTCCACGAGATATTGGCCCCTATGTATGCTTTTTGATGATGATTACTAGTGGGATTAAACTCTTCAATATAATACTTGCTCTTCTCCCTAGCTCGTTGTCCCAAGTACGCTTGCATAACTTATCCATAACAAAAGTCTTTATCTCTTTATTCTTTGTGGGGTACATGTTTAGGTAAATATCCCATTTACTAAACTATTTTCTGAAGTCTTTATCTCTTTATTATTTGTGGGGTACATGTTTAGGTAAATATCTCATTTACTAAACCAATTTGCTATTTTATTGCATCCAAGTCTTATTCTTTTGCACAGTGTGTCATTGAAGACAATCTTATGCCATCTATCATTTTCCATTTGCTCATTTTTTTTAAATATCTTATGAGTGGCACCATAACAATTGCTTCAATAGGAGCAACCCCTGTTTCACTTAGCAAGATATCATAAGAAATTGAACTTTTAATTTTGAACTTGTTTGTAATCAAGTGCTTCTGAATTTTCTCAATTTGCTTCCACTGTAAGTGAAGTGTATTGTTGGCCCACCGTTCACAACCATAGAGAACCACTGGAGTCACTACTAGCTCAAAAAGAGTTTGAGTAGTCTTTGAATCCCATAGCTTTGTCTCGCTGCGCCTATTTTGAAAAGCATAAAATGTTTTCCAACCTCCCAAAGTCTTTTTCTTTTTGCAGCCTTCCCAACTTAGATTTATGTTGAAGTCAATTCTGAGGTATTTGTAATCTGCAACTTCTTCAAGAGTGTTGTCTTCAAAGTAGAACTTATTATAGCTATGTTTTCTTTTGTTAGAGAAAACCACCACTTTCATTTTGCTAATATTGATTCGTATCCCCACCCTTCTACAAAAATGCTCAAGTGAAAGTAAGTGCTCTTGCAAGCCAAGAACACATTTAGCAATCAAAATAAGGTCATCCAAGTACAAGAGAAGCCTTATAACAAACTCGCCCAAATGAACACCATCACCACCTTGTGAATTTAACCATTCTTCAAGTTTGTCATTATAAAAGGGTAGGGGACAATGGGCACCCTTGCTTGACCCTAATATCACTCCTAAAACTTTTGGAGATGCCAGCTGAAGTTTTGATTTTGATTTTCACCTCCTCATACAACTAATGAATAGTTGCTCTAAGATGCCTAGGAACCCCAAGTTCCTCCATTCTGTGCCAAAGCTTATCCCTAGGGGTCATGTCAAAAGCTTTTTTGAAATCAGCGAAGGAACAATAGGCTTCCTCTTTTTTCTCCCAATTTTTTCCAATGATGTGCCTTAAAGTTATACCATGATCAACCATGGAATGTTTAGGTTTGAAACTTGTTTTCCCTTTAGCACGTTTATCTCTTTCTTATTGATGTTACCACTCTTGAAAAGGGGTATTGCTAGACTAATTGTCCAATTTGTGGGGAACTCTTGCAGCATGATGATGTTCAAACTTTTGTAATGTGAGGTGCAAGAATTTTCAAATCCCACTTTAGATACTTCGTATGAAGTTCAACTAAATATTTTGTTTTCCAACACCCAACTTCTTAAATACCCATCTCAACTTCTTGCATAGTGAAAAATTTAGTAGTACTGTTGACCAAGGGGGGATGGTCAACATTGGGATCTTGCTCATAAATCTACCTTGGATAATCAAACGATTGTGAAGTTGTAATATTATTTTCATATTCAAACCATTGTGAAGTTGTAATATTATTTTCATATTATTTTCAATTTGCTTCTTTTTAGGTTGGAGCTCCTTCCAAAATAACTTGGAGCTATTTTTCCCAAGGAAGATTAGTTCTTCCCTCCTTGAGACCATGAAATCAATATTTTTTTTCTTAAAATTTGCTTGTAAATCTTGAGGTTTACGTTATTCTTGTTTGGGTCTTTCAAAGTTTTCCTTGCCTTTTTGCATTCTTCATCAAATAAGCATTAACCGAAAAACAATTTGTTTCAAACTTCGTATTTTTTGTTTTTTTGCACTCTGCGAATGCACTTTGAATTAAATGTGTTAGCTCGTGACTATGAAAACCATAGAAGGAAATTTTCTCCTTCTCAAAAAACTTCTCGAACATTATTTCAAAAGTATTACAGTTTTCTGGAGTCAAGAACTTTGCTCTTTGAGAGAGTTTATTGAATATCCTGAGTTTTTGTCTCAAACTGCTTATTTCTAATTTAAGGAAAACTTAAGTAAATTGGTTTGTGATCAGCTTTTAAATCTTAAAGTTATCTCTCAATCAAAACTTTCTCTATTTTCTCATAGCAATTTACATAATCTCTACCACCATTATATAGACCACACTAACAAATTACATATTCTTTTACACTTTGTGCGATTGCATATAGTACAGCTGAAATTACCAGATCTCATTCATCTAGGGAACTAGCCCAAGAGGTTTTGATGTATTAGCCACGGGTCCTTGCTGTTCCTGCGTAATAAAGCGACCAAACAAGACAAGTATCTCGCTGTGGTCAATACCAAAGATCTAGGAGGGGCAGCCCTTTTTATTTTACTAGCTGACAAGATAGCAGCAACAACAGAAAAACGACGGCACCCGGTGGTGTCATCTATATGTCTGATGCTGTGGCCCATGTTTTTACAGCGGCGGGGATATGTCAACTGCTGTTATTTGAGATTTATTTTCATGAAAAGGACGAGCAGAGAGGAGGGGGAAATGTGACGAGAGCAATTCCTCTGGCTTTAAGACGAGAGTATGAGGAATTTTTAACTCATTTTTAAAAGTTGTCTAGTATTTTTTGTGAGAGGTAGTAATTTTTGTGAGGTTTCGTCACAACGGTGAGAAACAGTGAGGAATGCTGGGCGAGACGTGGAAGATTTAATGGCAGTAGAGTTAGATTATTGGCAATGGGAGTGTTCTTGTCGTTTATTTCCGGGTTCGTTGGAGTGTACAGCGTGGGTGTTTTTAATTTACTGCACAAATTTGACCACAGGGTTAAATCGAATCACAATCTCATGGAGTATAAGGCACATGACATGCGACGCCATGCCAGAATTTTGACGAATATCCACATGTCGATTGGAAGCACTGCAAGCCCATTTGTTGCAGGGTGTTTTGCTCTTTCACCCTTTTTCAAGTTTTCTCATGATATTAGCAAAGCTAAAGACATGATTTTTCTTTGAAAACTCAGAAGCATCAGGGTAATTTTCTTTTTGAGGGCAGTCTTTTGGAAGTGGTAGATGAGTACAAGTATTTATACTATAGGCTTAGCTGGGAGATATGTAGATCAAAGAGAATCCAAGAAGGGTGGAAAGCTTCTTACCTCCTTCACAACAGAGGTACACACGCAGAACTATGGGATCAGAAGACTAAAAAAACCATCTTTGTTATATTAGTGGTGTTAATTATTCTCCATGGTTGCAAAATATGGGGAACAACATGTCAAGAAGCAAATGGTGACAAATAGAAAGAATTCAAAAGCACCTCATGACAAATAGCCTCAAAGTTAAATCAATGGTTCCATATGAAATCTTTTTAGCTGAGGTTGGTATGTTTCCAATTGAGGGGTCAACGAACATTCATCTGCTGAGTTACCTTAAGATCTTGTTGGAAATAATACTGAGAGGGGGGGTGAATCAGTATTATCAGATCAGTAAAAACTTTCTCATTTCATGCTCAGAAACATATACGCGACTTCAATTAAGTGAACCCGCGTGTACACGCGACTGTGTCTAATGCAACTAGCGTATACCCAGAGATCTTATAATTCAGTTAGCTTAATCTTCAGTAAATGCATCAGAACATTATTAATCATATTAACAGTAAACAGGTGCAGTATAACAGAACAGATCATCACACATAAGGCACACACATGAACACCATGATATAAGGTGGAAACCCAATGTGGGTGAAAACCACCTACTGCAATTTGTTTCTATCTTCCTTTAATAAGAAACTTCTTTTACAATGTACTGGTGCAGTCCTTTACCAGCACGCAGGCTACAACCTGCAGAGGGCTACAACCCTCATAGTTCTTGTACTAGCCGATCCATTTACTAGTACGTAGGTGCAAACCCTACAGAAGGCTACAACCTTCACTCGTTTTCCAGCTGCTCCTGGAAGGGAGCTACAACCCCCTTGGCTCTTGTACTGGCTGATATATTTACCAGTACGTAGGTGCCGGCCTACAATCTTCCCGGGACCACGTTTCATACATTTTCATACTGGATCCATGAAACAATCACCATTGTAGAACAACCTGCATCATCAATCTCTGAATCACTGAAACCCTGTCAAGAACACAGACAACATAACAACAACCAGATCCAACTCCATCTTCATACTTCACATTGTATACGCTACTTTGACGAACTCAACCTGCGTGTATACGCTCTTTTACCAAAGGCAACCCGCGTACAGATCTGTAAATTCAAACTTAAAACTTCGCAGCTATATCAGTCATCAAAACAGACCCAGATCATAACAATAAACATGCGTCAATAGATCTAGTCTATTCACAGTCAAACCATATGAAGATAATCATTCCAAGCCTTGAGATCTCGTTCCATCGTTCATCATCCTCCACATGAGTGAAACCTTGGTTCAGATCACCAACCCATAACCAGCATTTGGATCTCACACTTCCTCAGATCTTCATTACTCACACACACACATTGGCCTAATGATCTTTCTCCTTATATAGCTTTAGGCCTTGCTCAATACCAAGAGCCAAAACCATAGAAATCCAATACCATCAACCTCGAAACTAAGGATCAACACGTCCGTCGAGACACCAAGGTCCAAAACCATAGGCACAACTTCCAAGGAATAACCGCCACGAACCAAAGATAAGTTTTCCACATACACGCGCTTTTTCTGAAGCCAACCTGCGTGTACACGCGACTTGGGCTTAACGAACCTGCGTGTATGAACTTTCTTGGCATGCTGTACTAAGATCTGTCCTCTGATTAAGTTGCCATCACCTGTACCAACCTCTGAGCATCTGTACCAACCTCTGAGTGAGTTGCCATCAAGGACAACACTTGAATCATAATGCCAACAGATCTTAAGATTGAAAATATGGATAAGCACCGGTGGCCCAAATTGGTTGTTGAAGAAGAGCTAAACTGCCTGGAAAAGACATGGATGAAACAAAACAGAAAGTGGTTAGACAAATAAGACATAAATCTGCATGATTGTCCTCACACTAAGGACGAGATAAAAAGGTGGGCGTTACAAAAATTTAGCACTGCCATGTGGACAAAGCAGGGAGGCAAAAAGAAAGCATATTATGTCAAAGAATTTAATCCAACTTGGAAACATGATGATAAAGAGTATTTGAGTTCCTCAATCAAAGGAACAACTAAAATTTTAATTCCTCGGCTGAGGACTAGTTCCCATCACCTAAAATGTGAAACTGGTAGATGGGTGGTCCCTTAAAAAGAATGGGAAAAGTGAACTTGCATTTTTTGCAACAAAAGTGTGGTAGAAACAGAATGGCATTTTATCAAAGAGTGTGCAGCATATAAAGTTATCAGTGGTCACGTTGATAGCAACCTAAAAGTGAACAGTTTTAGTGAGCTTTTTGAGAAGACATAGCTTCACAAAACAGCGAATTTCTTAATTAAAATCCACAATAACATAATCAACCTAAAAAAAATCTAAATATAAATTAAACAATAATAAGTGGTCCTTTAAACCACCAGATCTAATGAACATCATTAAAAATCATTTCATTTCATTTTACATAATTTAAAAATTTGTCATAATAATACCCAAATTGAGGATTTGCACTTTTATCAAAAAAAAATCATACATTTTATATTGTTTTTTATATTTTCCCTTAAAAGTTGTGTGGTGGGTTTAAAAAATAAATCTTATAAGCCAGACCGTTTTTAATTTTTATTTGGATGAAATTAGATTGCGCCATCCTGTAGGCCAAATTCAGCATTATTATGAAATTTCATGCTTTTATGCATGGAAGTCATCTATCTGACAAAACGGAGTACATTACTGCCATATGATGCGTTGGCAGTGATTCAATTTTCAAGCCAAATCCACGAGATGATTAAAATTTGATTTTAGTTTTGAGCTGGTAATAGTTTGATTCTCAAGCCAAATGTATGTGACGATTAAAAGTTGATTTTGATTTTGAACACACCGGTTCAAATTGAACTCCTCCTTTACATCTGGTTTGCCAGGCCAGCACCAGATGCTTACCATTGTGTTTTAGATGAAATGTAAAAGTGATGGTATAGATAACAAAACGCTACTTTAAAGATTTTGAATTCCTAAAAAGTCGATTCATAGATTTACATTACTCAACATCATTGGTGGGTGTTCTCCTAACAGTTCTCGTAACTATATTCAGAAGATTGAGGATTCTCATCTGTTCTTGTTTATGATCTGCAAATAGTTGTTCTCCTTGAAGTATTTATTTTTGCATTGAAATAATTAATAAATAAGCTATCTTCTACAACTCAAGTGAGATGATTCATCAATTCTCTGTGTGCGCATGTGACAGTGCATGGGTTAAAGACATTAACTCAAGTCCAATTTTACAGGAAACATCCTCAGATAAATTTTATGCAACTTAGCTCAACATAAATTGCAGAGAACCGACAGCGGATGAAGGGTCGATTTGCTATGAGGACGGCAATTCTTCTAACTCCCTCACCAATCCTCATTCGTTCCTCCTAGTAGTATCATAACCCATATCTGGCAAAAACTCACTGTTTATACTGGCTTCCCATATCAGCAATTTGATCATATCTCTGACTGATTACACAACTCTGGCAAAAGCTTGCTGTTTATACTAGTTTTCCATATCAGCAATTTGATCATATCTCTGACTGTTTAAGCTGGTGGAGCAAACAACAACCTGGGTGGCCCAATATTCCCCTTAATTTCCTCTGGGAGATTTGGAAATGGATAAACAACATAATCTTCAACAATCTCAGAGATTTTGAATCACGGGTTCTGGAACGCATCATATTAGGTTTCTCTATTGGTACTCTACAGGGTAAAGGATCGAAAGATACCTTCATAAATCCACTCGCCCAAAGTTGGTATTCCCAGCTGGCTATTTTGACTGAGCTTCACAAAAGAATAGGTGTGGATGTGGCTTCTTCATTGCCTATTTTCCCGAACAGGAATTTTGGGTTCACTGGCTGCTAGATGCATCACGAACAGGAAAGCAGAAGTTATGGCACACTGGGGACTTTTATGGTTCTTTAGATATGTGAACATCCCTACTATGCATATATTTAGGGATTCCAAAATACTCATTGATTATGTTCTGGGACAGGGAAATTTATCAACCCACGCTCCAAGGATTTATCAACCCACGCTTCAAGGATGGCTATTCCAAGTTCAGAAACTTTGGATTTCTTTTATGGGCTCAACGATTGAGCACATTGGAAGGGAGTTCAAGGCTATTCCAAGTTTAGCGACTTTGGATTTCTTTTATGAGTTCAACCAGTGTTACTTGGGAGCGGGAGCGGGAGCGGGGAGCAGGAGTGAAAACGGGAGCGGGAGCGACCATTTTCAGAAGCTCCTGGTTTGGAAGCGAATCCGGGAGCAATTTTATATATATATATATATATATATATATATATATATTATATTTTTTAATTTTTGATACATATATGTCAACAAAAACATGTAGAATGATGAATTAGATATAAAAAACATAAAAAAACATAGATTGATCATTGAACCATATCACATCAATCATCTAGATTCTAGAAATTATAATTTTCATCAACCATGTCCACAAGTTAGTAAAATACATATTACAACTGCAACATAATGAGTCTCGTGAATCATGATTCATCAAATTCAATCTTAAAGTTTCAACTTCAAGCTTTCAAAATTGAAAATTCAATATATAACATTTATCATCATTGATCACCAAAGTTGTACTTGTAAGCTAAGTTTAACGGTTAACCATTACAAGAAGTAATATCTTAGATATTTCTAAGTCCTAACTTCTAACTGTTAACATGAAATGAAATGTTATAAAATGAAACATGAATAATGAAATGAAATGAAACAACTTTAGTCTTTCACGAAGCATCATATTCATAATTCACAATCATTACCAATGAGTTATAATTGCCAACTTCAAACTTCAAATTTTCATTGTCACAGTCATATATTGTTTACAAAAAATATCATTATGATATGAAAGAGTCAAGATTCAAGGACTCAAAACTCAACAGTTATGAAAACTAAAGTCTAATAGAAACTAGAAAAGACAAGTAAACTGTAAATCTACATGTGGCCCTTGCCACGAGAATCTCCAGGAGTAGAAGCAAGTCGTGGTGGTCTTCTAGGAGTCTCCCGCACAGACCGACGACCAGAACTAGAACCTCCACGTGAGGGTGTAGATGGAGGTGGCGACAACAAAGGAATAAGACTCGGACCTCGAGCACTGCTACTGGATGGTGGAGGTGGAGGTGGCATGGCTGCTGCAGTAGCTGTAGCTGCTTCATCTTCATCCCTTATAAGTTCCTCTTCCAATTCTTCAAGATGCACTATACCATCCTCCAAATTGTCATCCTCTGGGTGATTGTCCCAAATTCTATATGTGGGATCCTCATAAGCCCGATCACAGTAATGACTCAACAACTTCAAGTTGTAGTGCACATAAACCAAGCTTTCTGCTCTGTTTTCATTGAGTCTGTTTCTTTTCACATTGTGTATGAAGCTGTAGGTGCTCCAACACCTCTCTACAGAAGAAATATTCACAACCTGTGATAGAACTTTTTGAGTCAATTTTGGCAAAAGTCCATGGCCGCCATATGTTTTCCACCATGTGAGAGCATCAAATCTATCTTTGTCTTCCATTGCATGGAAGGTACCAAACAAACCAATGCCACTGAAGTGTCTGCCTATTTCAAAGCGCACAGCTGCACATTCCTCCCTGTCAGGTATCAACTTTTCCAATGCTTGCAAATATCCACTAGTTACCTCTGCATCTAAATGGGGTTTGGTCCTAATCCCACCCCTTGGTGCAGGTTGGCCCAACCAAGATGTAGAGTAGTATTTTGGCATAAGGATATACGCCAAGCAATGTAGTGGAAGATTAAGTTTATTCCACCGTACACACACAAAATCGTGAATCATTTTGTACAAGTCGGGATATCTGTTATGAACAATATCTTTTATTTGCCCCAACATGATATCCATTTGCTCATACACCTCGCCAATCACTGGTTTGTCTGTATCTGCAAACCAAATCATGTGATAAATGGGCTTGGTGAAATCCAACACTTGCCTCACACTTGTCCAAAACTGACCATCAAGAGCAGACTCCTCCACCAGTTCAAAACCTTCCCTGTCAGCTGCATTTGTAGCCCTTTCCTTTAATACCTGCCAATGTGGACTTGATACCATGCTAGCGAATGACTCTCTTACCTTCAAAAGGTGCCTGAAGGTGAGGTAATAGCTACCAAATTTGGTCTTTCCAATCTTCAACAACTCCAATCTCAAGTGACTGCAGAAAAGGCCATGTGTATTGCTATGATTTGTAATAAATTTTATCATTTGTTTGCCTTTCTTGTACAAATCACCAATCCATTGGTATTGTGCATTTTTGTTCTTGATAACATCATGCATCAGAAGGTTCAATGTGTGAACCAAACATCCAGACCAAAATATGTTAGGGTATTTATCCTCAATAATTGCTCCCGCTGTCTTACAATTAGGAGCATTACCAGTGATGACTTGGATGACATTGTATGGCTCAATACGGTCAATTGTTTCAAGTAGTGCTTCTGCAATGTTGATGTCAGTCCTGAACTTGTCTGAGTAATCATGTGCAGTTAGAAAGATGGCACCACTAACAGACACAACAAGAACACTTATCAATGGCTTGCCTTTTACATTTTTCCATCCATCAGATACAATGGACACCCCATGGTCAGTCCAAGAACTTGTCATTCTATTCAAAGAATGTGATATTTTTTTTTTTTCATGATCAAGTCCAACGGTTCTTGCCTTGTCATACCCAGGGCTCTTGTATCCTTTAGGGGCATCATTTATGGCAGAAACCATTTCGTGCCAATAAGGTGAGCAAAGAACATTGAATGGTATCCCACATGCATAGAGAAACCTGTAAACCTTAGAATCCACATCATTCCTACACCCCTCATCAAGGAAATCTAATATGGTTCTATGCCTTAAACCTGATGACCCTGTGTCTCCATATCCACTACCTTGGGAGGATGTTGAAGGAGTTCTTTGTGCTTGTGATTGTGAGCTTGGTTCAAAGAAACCCCTTGATTTTTTTGATTTGTATTGGGCTTCCTCCTCTTCTCTTATGTATTTGGCTCTATCCGCTACTGACACCACTGGACAAGTTTTGGTTCCTATTTGTTTGTCTCCATCCCACGGCCTTTCCCGCAGAGGTGTTTTCTGGCACGGGTGTAAGAACCTGTGTAATCATTGTTGCAATGGGGGCAATGAAATTTAGTGGTTCCACCCCCTTTCCCTGCTTCAGGCCTGTTAACATATTTCCACAATGGGGTTTGGTCTTGTTTAGTTTTATGAGAGTCATGTTCACCCTCCTCCTGCTCCAGCGCCTCCTCACCGTGGCTTTCATCAAATCCACTTTCTCCAGCTTCTTCATCCCCCTCTTCATTTTGGCCCCTTTGTTTCCTACTCTCCAGCGCCATAATAACCATAAAAGGGACCAAGAAGAGGAAAATCCCAAGAAATATAGCAAGGTCCATGATGTTTGATATTTGTAGGGTTTTGAATATGCAGATTAATTTAATTTATTTATATTAATTAATTTAATAATTTTAATCTATTAATTTAATTTAGATTCATAATTTTTTTACTAAATATAGTTAATAAACTAAATTAAACTACCTAAATTACTACCTAACTAGATTAAACTAACTAAATTACTAAGTTACTTACCTCTCTGCAGGCTTTCTCCTCGCTTCTCCTCACTCCTTTGCTCTTGCTCTCCTTTGCTCTGGCTCTCATACAAGTGATAATGAACTCTTTGTTTGCCCCATTGGGCTTTTAAAACAATTTAAAAAAAAAAAATTGGAAAAAAAATTCGCTTCCGCGGCTTTTTTTCCGCCCGGATCACTCTCGGCGTCGGGCGATTCGCTCCCGGAGCGATTTTTTAACGTTCGGGAGCGTTCGCTCCCCGATCGCTCCCTAGCAGTAAAATTTGCGATGGGAGCGAACGCTCCCGATGTTGCTCCCTAAATTGGCAAGGAGCGCAAATTTTTTTTATCGGGAGCGCGCTTTCGAGCCACTCCCGCCTGGAGCGTGGATTGGGAGCAGGAGCGAGGGGGGGGGAGTGCTCCCCCGCAACACTGAGTTCAACTATTGAGCACATTGGAAGGGAGTTCAATCAATCCAAGGACATAGAAAGAGTTACTAGATGAACTAGATAGGATGCACGTTGAGATCAAGATGGAGAATTATATTTTAGATGTTGGGATAATACCTCTTCCTGAATAACACCCACATTTACTAAAACTCTCATATGATAATGTTGACAGAATATCTCTAAGTACCTTCTGAGATATATTATGATTGTCATGACCTTTTATCTTCTTTTTTTCGTGTTTTGCTCAACTATATATATATATATATATATATACTCTCATTAGCTTAGGACTGTAGATAACATTAGTTATGATATGCTCGCACAAAATCTGGATATGGTGCTCTATATGCTTGGTCATGTCATTAATTCTGAACTGCATTGATGACTTTTGATGATATTGTATACATCAGCATGCTGTTATTTTCTTTATATGTATTACTCATATTTTGATGAATATGATGTCTTTTCATACTAAGAAAAAATTACTTCTAATTTCAAATAGTTCACAATGCACATACAATTTAAATTTTATCATATATTAGTTAAAATTAACCTATTTATTTTTAGATATTTTAAATTTATTTGAAAAATAGATATTTTAAATCTATTTAATTATGTAACCTCAAGCAATTGAATCAATGCAAAATTTCGGAACCTAGTGTTATTTTATTGTTCCCTTTTCTATCCATATAACAGTTTGGTATCAAAGAAACCAAGCTATAAAGCTAGCAGAGCCAAATTGTTTCAAAGGAAGAACAGCAAAGCGAAGAGCTCAAACCTGTGAGGATTTTGTGAGCAGAGTCGTTACCATGCGCTGCTCTACTGTTGGAGTCTGTGAAGTCTGTAGAGTCGCATTTGCTGTTTATTGCAGTCTGTAGAATCGGTGCTGGAAAGTTTGTAAACCCATCTTGTTTTGAAAATGTGACCAAAATGTTAAGGACCAGCCGCAGCTGCCGTGAACCACCATCGCCGCGTCTTCGAAGCATTGAACGTGTCAGAGCTGTAGCCGCTGTGAGCCAAAGTAGTTAGTTATGGTTAAGTGAGTAGCCTACTGCGTGAGCCGCTCTGCCATCCGTGCAGCCATTTAGATCGAGCCGAGCATCGCAGAGCAAATTGGAGTGTCTTAATTTAATTCTACTACCCAGTCTCATATATCTAAATAATTTGAATTTCCCATTTATAATATTGTTAAATTTTTGAATTTCCCAATTATAATATTGTTAAATTTTTTATATGATGTTAAAATTATATATTTATATTTATATAATTAAATTTAATAAATATATAATAAAAATAAATCATTTTATGAATATAGTTAAAAAAAAAAACACATTTAACTCTCTATTATTTAATAAATATATAATAACAAAACCTAAAATTCCTGCATATTAATCTCCTTTAATACAATTTAAATAAAAATAATATTTTTTTTTAATTAATAATAATCTTTTATTTTATCACCTCCTCAATGCTAGGTTCAACGCCTATACTATGAACATCAATGCAGTTATTTAGTGATTATTAATTAAGGCTTTAACAAATTAAAAGAACATTAATCTAGAGACTAGCACCACCAACATTCTTAAAACAAAAGATGTATATACACACATTTCCAAAATTTATATATTATCAGAAGAAATTTCGGTGTAAAACACAATTAGAAAATCATTTCCGACGCGTTTCGAATCAACCAGTGTGATTCATCGTCAGGACGAGTTGAACCATACTGGTTGGTTCGAAACGCATCGGCAATGATTTTTTGATTGTGATTTACACCGAAATTTCTTCTGATAATTGTTATGGATCACGTGGTTCATCGTCAGGACGAGTTGAACCACAATCGTTGGTTCGAAACGTCGGCAATGATTTTCTGATTGTGATTTATGCCGAAATTTCTTCTGATAATTGTTATGGATCACAGAAGCCTCAATTCAACCAATTTATATATTTCAAAATTTAATAATTAAATTAAACAGCAGGAACGATGATTGATTGTTTTAAGCCTCAATTCAACCAATTTATATATTTCAAAATTTAATAATTAAATTAAATAGCAGGAATTCATAATTACGATGATTGATTGTTTTTATTTAATTATATTAAATTTATTGAAAAATAATTTGAACGAGAAAAAATAAAGTGATTAAGAAAATCAAAAGACAAAAAATAAAAATAAAAAATAAAAAATTAGTTTTATATTCATATAACACGTATAAAGGTGGGCCTGGAGTATGCCCTAAAACTGCTTCTGCTTGGCTAAGAGCTCCTCTTCCTCGGACGTAAGGAAACAGGTTAACGGCCCAAGACCCAGAGGCATCTGGCACGAGTGAAAGCCTGCTCCCTTACGGACCACCAGCGGGTTATTTCAGGTGGCGTGGTTTTCCTTGATAACAGTGATGTGTCAACTGACATTTGCGAATAGCAGCCAGAGATGGCTGTCCTCACTGTTGGTTTGACAAACTGAGTTTGATAGGTTTTTCCACCTTTTGCAAAAAAAAAAAAAAAAAAAAAAACGTATAAAGGTATTATTGGCAGATTTGTTGAGTAGTTGGACGAAGTATAAAGGTATTATTGGCGGATTTATTGAGTCGTTGGATGAAGTCGTTTTAAAATAATAATAAAAAAAGGTTTTTTTAATCATAATTGATCTTAAAAGGTAATTGAATTCTCTTAAGACTTAATTTGCATGGATTTATTTTGTTCTTATTTTCTAATACTTTTTATTTTCTCAAGAATATGAATTGATGACTTACAAGATTGTATTGCATGGATTGAAAAACTTTCGAATCAAACAACTTGTAAGATCATGACACAAGATTGTAAGATTCTCAAGGCAAATTAAAGAAAAAACAAACAAACAAACCAAAACAAAAAAGTTCAGGAATCGTTTAAATACTAAATAATCCATATAATGAAAATGTCATGAAATGGATTAAGTTGACCCTCCACAATGGATTTTTTGTATTAATAATGGCATTAGCCTTTGAATTCCATTACAAACCATGATAAATAAGATGTACCAGATCCTGTCGGCATTATTATGAGAGCTTCAAATGGCAACAATCCAAAAATATACCTATGGTTTCAGAGCACATTCGTGGACACTATGTGCGAGACCGACACCCTCATCCAAACTACCGAATGAAACTTGGTACGTTGTTACCTCCCTAAGTGCAGATCCGTCACAATGGTCTAGTCAGTTGCACCTCCCTATGCGTTGATCTGGTAGGAGTTGTCAACATCAACTGCAACGCTGGCTTCTTGTGTGTTAAGATGTTTGTTGTGGCCTTTAACGTGTGGCTTTTCGGCCCTTCAACAACTAAAATCTTGAATTGTGCAAATATATGAGAACCCTCGGCCCCTAACAATGACGCAACTTCACCCTATGCGTAGATCTGGTAACAATGGTTAAATCGGCTGCAGTGTTGGTTCCTTAAGTGTTAAGGAACTTATTATGGCCTCCAACAAGTGGGCCTATGGTCCCTTCGAAACCTACCAATCATGATCTACCAATGCACAAATTTGTTACGTCGACTGAGACAGAATTAAACCTCTTCCCTGAAACAACTCGATCCATGACAAACTTGGAAACACGCTACCTTGACTGTGAAGAACAAAGTCTCCACCACGAAGACAACCCAATCCTGAAGAAATTTACTAAGACGATATGTGATCTCAGTGAAAGTTGAATTTTGAAGATCCACTGAGTTCCTATGACCAAATGCTGGCCTCTGTAACTCAAATGGACAGATATCGCAGTCCTACCATGAAATCAAAAAGATGGGAGAAATCGAACCAGCTAAGGTGGTATCTAGTACCACTCAAGTTGGGTTTCCAACTAGGGTGAGATAGGATCCCATCGAAGCTAGCCTGAGGATCTCACCTAAAACCCTCACTTGTAGAAAACTCACATGAGTGAATACCACTAACAAATACCATCAACAAATACATGGGAAAATACCATGTCCTACCTAATTATTTGTTAAAAATATTTTTTTTTGCCATTTTTATTATAGATCAAGGGTTCCCTTCTTCCAAAGCTCCCCATGTTACTAGAGTAAGGGAATTAAGGGCTGCTAAGGGTGACATCATTTGTCAATCAGTTGGTTGGGGATATTACAATCCTCCTCGCCCAAAATTGCTTGCCCTCAAGCAATTTAAGTGTTGGATGCTGCAATATATGAAGGTTTTAACCCCATACAGAAATTACCTGCATACGAATTCTAAAACACAGAAAATAAACAATGCGAGAGCATAACACATAAAACACATATACAAAGATTTTTCCCTGGATCTCAAAATCGAGACAAATAGATTGATTTTTTATTATGTTCCTTTCATATGTTACAATACATATATATACATGTCAAAACATCCAATACCATGGATCGAAAACCATCGCACCCAAAATCATGTGCAAAGACCATGCCCAAAACCATAGGTAGGTTTTCCCACCTAATATAGGGTCCAAAAAAAAATTACCCGGGGCGTTGCCCTGAACCCCGTAGAGAGGGGGCTATCCGCCCCCCTCAAATCCCCTATGACCCCCCCCCCCCCCCCCCCCCCCCGCTGCGCAATCGGCACAATGAAGAGGGGGCAGTTAACTAAGGAAGCTAGTCGTGGAAAGAATATAACACAACCCAACATTCTCCCACTTGTTGTTTTCTTTCCACATGGGGCCACAGGAGAGCTTAGTCATTTATCCAGCCCTGCAATGCCCATTGTTTTTCTACGCCAAGAGAACTTCTCAGAGCTCACAGATTTTATCAATGCATCTGTAATGTTCTTCAAAGTGTCCACCTTTACTAGCAACACATTTTGTCGTCTATCATATCCCTCACAAAGTGATACTGAACATCAATGTGCTTTGTTTTTGAATGATAAGCAGCGTTCTTTGCCAAGAAAATTGCACTTTGGCTGTCACAGTCTATCCTTATAGCTCCCTGTACTAACCCCATACTTGAACACAATCTTTGCAACCAAACTGCTTTCTTGCTTGCATGAGTGGCTGCCATGTATTCTACCTCTGTAGTTGATAGTGCCACTACAGATTTTTTCTTACTCATCCAACTGACTGCACCTCCAAATAGATTACACACATACCCACTTGTAGATCTTCTCTTATCCATATCTCTAGCCCAGTCTACATCAACAAAGCCATGAATATCCAAAACTGTGTCTAATCTTGGTCTTCCTTGGTAGCACAAACCATAATCACTAGTGCCACGTAAATACCTAAAAACCCACTTTACTAATGTCCAATGGTCCTTCCCTGGTTTTGACATAAACTTGCTCAATACTCCCACGGCATGTGCAATGTCTGGTCTAGTACAGACCATCGCATACATCAAGCTACCGACTGCACTTGCATATGGAACACAGAACATGTCCTCTTCCTCTTCTTGTGTCTTGGGACACTGTTCAACGAATAACTTTACACCTACAGGAATATGAACCTTTACTAGTTTAATATCCTGCATATTAAACCTCTGCAATATTGTCTCGACATACTTCCTTTGGTTTAACCAGAGCTTCCTCTTTGCCCGATCTCTTTTAATTTTCGTGTCCAAAATATAGTTTGCAGCACCAATATCTTTTATGTCGAATTTGGAGGACAATTGGGTCTTCAAATCCTAGATAATTTCTTTGTCATTTCCAACCAGCAACATGTCATCCACATACAAGACCAAATAAATAACACGATCACCAATTAATTTAAAATACACACAGTGATCTTCTTTACTTCTGGTGAAGCCAAGTCCCCATATAAATGTATCAAATTTCTAATACCACATCCTTGGTGACTATTTTAGCCCATACAAAGACTTCTTTAACTTGCATACTAGTTATTTCTTACCCTTCATCGTAAAGCCTTCATGTTGCTCCATGTAGATCTCCTCTTCCAGATCCCCGTGAAGAAATGTTGTCTTCACATCCATCTGTTCTACCTCAAAATCAAAAGCAGCAGCAATAGATAAAAGTAATCTAATAGAAGTTACCTTGGCAACAGAAAAAAAAATATCACCAAAATCAATTCCCGACACCTGAGAATAACCTTTTGCTACCAACCGAGCTTTGTATTTCTCCACCTTTCCTTCTGCATTTGTCTTCTTCTTGAACACCCATTTGCTGCCAATGGGTCTCCTCCCAGCCGGAAACTCCAGCAGATCCCAAGCCTCTTTTTTGTGCAAAGATGTCATTTTATCAACCATGGCCTCTTTCCAAAGTTTTCCATCCTCTGAATCTACTGCCTCCTTCATAGTTTTGGGATCATCATATGTAATAGATAAAGCAAAATTTGAACAGAAAGCAGATGGACTATACTTTTTTGGTTGCCTTCTTTCTCAAATTGATCTTCTCACAATCAGAGTTTGTGGCTCTTCATCTTTTGATTCCTCTTCTACTGTAGAGTTTGATTCTTCCTCCTTTAGCTCAAACTCTATCTTCTCAGGTTTCTTTGATGGGACTTCATGTTTCTCTGAACACCACATCTTGGCTGTACACAACCTTCCTTGTTACTGGGTTCCAAAGTTTATAACCATTTAAACCATCCTTATACCCAATAAAGATGCACTTTTCATATTTACTATCCAACTTTGTTCTTTTCTCCTTTGAAACATGTACATATACATCACATCCAAAAACCCTCATATGTGAAAGAGAGGGTTTCTTAACAGTCCATACCTCTTGTGGAGTCTTATCCTCCAACACTGATGAAGGTGATTTGTTGACCAGGTAACATGTTGTCTCCACTGCCTCTGCCCAGAATTCCTGTCCTAACCCGGCACCACTGAGCATGCTTCTTGCCCTTTCCATCAACGTCTTGTTCATTCTTTCTGCAACTCCATTTTTTGAAGTGTGTATGGAGTAGTCTTATGCCATACTATACCACACTTATTACAGAATTCTTCAAATTCCTTGTTACCAAATTCTCCACCATTATATGTCCTCAGCACCTTTATCTTCTTTTCTGTCTGGTTTTCCACTAGAGCCTTAAATTCTTTAAACCTATCAAAGACTTCAGATTTCTTTTTGAGGAAATATATCCATGTATTCCTTGAGAAGTCATCTATAAATGATACATAGTACATAGACTTACCTAGTGATGGAACCTTCATAGGTCCAAACACATCACTGTGCACAATCTATAATATTTGTTTCGCCCTCTTACCACCATAAGGGAAACTCATCCGATTCTGCTTCCCGTATACACAATTTTCACAAAAATCAAAATCTAGAGAGTTATTAGTCATACCTTCTACCATACCTTTACCATGAAGTATTTGAATGCCCTTCTCTCCAATATGTCCAAGTCTTTGATGCCATAGCATGGTCTTTTCTCCAGAGACCACTATATTTTCTGCTCCACTTCTAGGAACCATTGAACTGTTGCACCCATCAACCACAGTGCTACCTTGCAACTTGTATAGAGTTCCAATCCGAACTCCCCGCATCAATACTAGTGCTCCCCGAACCATCTTGCAGGTATCTTTCTCGAACACTGTTTTTACACCTGTATGATCCAAATTGCTTACAGAAATTAAATTTTTTGCCAATGCAAGAATATGCAGAACACTCGGAAGTGTTCTAACCCTTCCACCTTGCAACTTCAACTTTACTTTTCTGCGACCAACGATTTTAGCCTTCCTATCATCCCCTAAGAAAACATCACCACCATCATATTTCCCATACTCGAAGAACCACTCTCTATGGGGAGTGAAGTGAAAGGATGCACCTGAGTTAATCAACCATGCCTCATGATCTACATGTTTACTTGAAGAAGCCAAGTATACATCCGCACCTTCATCTGAGGTGGTTTTCGCCTTTGCAGAAAGAGCATCATCATATCCCTTTCCTTGGTCAGGAAATTTAGATGTATAGTCCCTTTTGTAGTGCCCTTCCTTTCCGCATTTCCAGCACACCACCTTTACAGATTTTCCTGGAGATTTAGATCTCCCTCTAGATTTATCCCACTCGATGACTTATTTTTGTTTCTGTTCTCGAACCGTCCTCATACGGATAAGGCATCACCATTCTGGCTCTCCATATTTTTCATCTCATCTCCTCTGTCAGCAAGGATGAGACTATTTCATCAAACTGCAAGGCAGTTGGATTGCTACCTATTGCAATAACCATACTATCCCCCAAATCTGGTAGAGAACAAAACAAACTAATGCACTTATCTTCATCTGAAATTTTAATATCAACAGATAATAATTGACTTACCACAATATTAAATGCGTTCAAATGCTCTGTCACCAAGTTTCCATTTTTCATCCTCAGGTTATACATCTTTTTCCGTAGGAACAGTTTATTCACCAGAGACTTAGATTGGTACAAAGTCCTTAACTTATCCCACAAAACCTTCGTCATAGCTTCCCCTGATACATTCAACAATATTGAATCTGAGACACACAATCATATTGTGCTTTTTGCCTTCCGATCCAACTTCTTCCATTCTTCATCGGACACTCTCGTTGGTTTAGTACTCAGATCTACCGTGATCCACTGATCTTTATCCACCAACAGATCCTCCATCTTGAGTTTCCACAACTCAAAACTCTGACCATTAAATTTCTCGATCTCTATCTTTCCACTGTTCGCCATCTTCTTTCACCAGCAGAATCGATCCCTCGGATCTCCCACTGAATAGGGTCTACCACAGGCCTGAGAGAAACCCCTCAAAAACATAGGTGTCCCCTTGAAGCCAAAACAACTCTAATACCAAATGAAGGTTTTAAACCCGTATAGAAATTACCTACATACGAATTCTAAAACACAGAAAATAAACAATGCGAGAGCATACCACATAAAACACATATACACAGAGATTTTCCTCTGGATCCCAAAACCGGGACTACCAGATTGATTTTTCATTATGTTCCTTTCATATGTTACAATACATATATATACATGCCGAAGCATCCAATACCATGGACCGAAAACCATCGTGCTCAAAACCATGTGTGAAAACCATGCACAAAACCATAGATAGGTTTGCCCACCTAATATAGGGTCCAAGAAAAAATGTCCCCGGGGCGCTACCCCGGACCCCGTAGAGGGGGGCTACCCGCCCCTTCTCAAACCCCTTGTGACCCCCCCGCTGTGCAATCGGCGCAACGAAGGGGGGGCTCCGCCCCCCTCTAACCCCCTGGTTAACTAGGGGAGCTAGTCGTGGAAAGAATATAACACAACCCAACAATATATGCTCTCCCTTCTACTTCAAAGTGGGTTGTCAGTAAGGCTGCAGACAGATATATACTATATCTCCCACTTTGAAACTCCTCTCCACTCTTTTAAGCTGCTCAAATGCCTCTTGTGCTTCCTTTGACCATACAAAGGCTCCCTTCTTAGTGGGGTCGGTAAGCGGGACTGTCAGCTCTGAATGCCCTTTGACAAACCTTCTATAATGTGTGTAGATACCCAAGGAGCCCCACAACTTTGTTACATTCCTAGGAGTGGGCCAATTAAGGATGGCCTCAATCTTCTCCTAATGCACTTTGACCCCCTAGCCTTCGATCATGTGCCCTAGATACAACATATCTGTTAGGCCAAGCTCACATTTGGAGATTTTGGCATAGAATTGTTGCTCCAAATGTCGTAGGTACATCTAACAGTAGATCGAGATGATAACTTGGACCCCTTCCTCTAGCTCAAATCCCCCATTTGGTGACCACCTTAGTGCCATATCTCTGAAAACCTTTTGGTGCTTCTGCAATAATGCCATGATGTCAAGATGATACTTACTATGTTGCTCTATTGGCTTCCTCTCCATAACTCGGTATTTTACAGCGCACACGATCTCCCCATGTCGAAGATCCGCCTCCATTATGCTGGATGTCACAATCTTGGGCAGGTACGAATGCATCCCTCTCAGCATCACATTCTTATTATCTGTCCCTTTAAATGTAAATACCATTTCCTGATATTTTGTTGTATGTGTCCAAATCGAATATAGCCATTGGACCCCTAATACCACATGGGAGTCTGGGAAATATACTGCAAAGAAGTTATCAGTAATTGTGTAATTTCCCATTGTTAGACTCATGTTGGGAACTATTCTGGTGCACAACATGTGGTTGTGCTTCTTCTTTCCAGGAATCAAGACTGTAAATCCTCCAAATTCTTCAGTTGTCAATCCCTTTCTAGCTACAAACTTTGCATTGATGAAATTGTGGGATGCCTTACCATCAATTAACACAGTGACCTTTTTCCCATGTATGGTACCCTTGATCTGAAGAGTGTGATACATCGGAACTCCTATAAGTGAGGCAATAACTCCCTCATGAGTGTCTTTCTCTACCCCCATTCCTTGTGATTCTCCCTGGTCCTGCTCTAATAATCCTTGCTATCGAAAAATACTTTGATATAGTGGGTTTTCCCTTTGGGACACTAATGCTCTAGAGCCTAAGGCTCCTAACAAGAGAAACAAAGTCTCGCCTTTTTGTTGGAATTATGGTGTGCATGATTCTAGCTAGTTGATGTTGGCATTGGTTCATGATGGCAGTTAGCTCAAGTTAGCAATTATGTCAACCCTATGTAGACTAGCTGATGTCTTCCTTGTAGCTTGATTGCAGCTAGTTGTGTTGGATTTGAGATTGGTTGTGTTGACATGATTTCATTATGTTAGCATTGATGTCAACCTATAATGTCACATTCATGATGGTCAGATGATGGCATTGGTGTGGTTAATGGTTGCTCATGTGTTAGTGGTGTTTATGTTCTTGTTCATGACCTAGTGCAGGAATTGATGGTTGACTTGTTGCAACAGTGTGTTGGCTTGATAAGGATGTCATTGAGGTGCTACAATGTGTTGCAAGTTTGTTTAGATGTGTTGCAACTTGTGCAGGTGTTATAGGAGAGTAGAGGTGATCCAGGTGGATATTGGTGGCCACCCGCCAATTCCACTTGGACCCCCACCATTGTTTCTTTCAGTTTTTCAGTTTCCTTTATTGTAGCACAGTTTACTAATTTTAGCAGTTTTTCGGGTCCTGAACTTCTGGAACCGTTTTGAGACCCTAAACGACATTTTTGGGGAAAATTGGGAGCAACATGGGTCCATGGATCGATGTTGCTCATCCGAAAGTTTTATTCCTCAGAGAGATCTTTCTAACGAGGTATTGTGCATGTCAAATGGAGATCGTATGCCAAAGTTACGACCCCGAGAAGTTGATGTACCATTTTACCCAAAACGGGGCCCATAGTTTGGCACCTCATCTCCTAGGGTTAGGTTTTTGGATGTTTAGGGTTTTCCATTATTTCTCAACAATAAATAGGCCTTCGAGCCTCATTGTAAGACAGTTTAGAGGCATGTAGCTGCCACATCTCTCCTCAATGATAAGCTAACATCGCCCGAGCTAGTTTATTTCCATTTCTGTTTGTAAGCATATTTTAGTATTTTACATTAATGAAATGAAGCATTATTTTTGCTGCATCTCTGTATTTATGGTTATCTCTGTAATTTGCTGCGTTCATGTTTAAATCCCGATCAAGAGGACTTGTTGGCACTCATGTCAACCTGTGTTTGTTGGTTTCTAGGTTCATTTGGCAATGACACTTGTGAGACATGTTTGGCCTATTTTCAGAGGTTTCACAGGAATTAGAAGAGGTTTTTAGGTGAGTTCAGATACTGATGATGGTGACCAAACAGGTGGCAGAGGTTTTGAGCTGAGGTTCTCATGTCTTTCCTTATGCTTTTCCCCAACTGCATGGATGCAGGTTTGTGCATGCAATTGTAGGCCTTTGACCTCAAGGAGATAGCTTTGTGCGTATGGTTGTAATCAAGAATTTCCAGTCTTGTGGATGTGGTTATGGATTAACACGAAAATTCCTTCGCATTCCTCACACACATCTGAATTATTTTGACTTGTATGTTCAGGGAAGCTTCTATATTAATCGAATAAGGTTGAAATCAATTAAAAAAAATCCTCCAGTAGGTGTGAACGACTTAACTGCACAAGTAGTGATGATAATGGCTTGGTTTCGTCAACTTTGTTCACTCTTGATCCCAATACAAAAGTGTAATTCACCCTACAGGTTTTATATTATTCACTTTGGAGCTGAGTGTGATTGGTTTAGTGATTGTGTGAGTGAGAGAAGGTTGCATGAAGGAGGAATGCTTTAGAATTAGTTGAGAGCATAGATGCTTTAGTGTATGAGTACTAATGGTAGCAGAATGAATAGATATAATTGTTTAAGTAGAACATTGACGCAAAACTTCAGATTGCATATGAGAGATGTAGAGAGTTGTAGCAGAGTTTGTGGTAGAGATGGAGAGCTTGGTATAGCTCCAAGTTGGTGACTCTCACATTTGTTTTGCAAGTGCTACTAGTGCATTTAGCAAATAGCCATTGTGTTTTATGTTGATGATTATATTATGAAGAAATTATATTTTGGAGTCAGGGTTTGATGTTATGGTTGGGTGTGATTTTATTTTAGTAGTTGGTGATTATGTTATTCATATTTGATGCACGCATTGTGGCCACTATTTTGCTTGTGAGGAGAGCATAATTTTCTTTTGTTTTTATTTGTGTTGATGGTGTCTTGTTACTAAATATCGTATTGTAGAGTGCAATCAAAGTTGAGTAGAGTGTCTTGGGATCCAGTGTGAAAATATATGAAACAAGGTCTGCATAAAGTAGAGGAGAAATGACTTCATGAGAGTGGAGCAATGATTTTGTAGTATTGGTGAACAGAACAGTTTCTCCATCCAATGGTAGTTGGATAGTCTAATCGGAGTTGGGCGAGGATTGTTGATCATGGTGGCTTTCAACGGATCGTAGTTCGTAGATCCATGTGAGAACATAGTCTTCTGAGTTTATCAGTAGAATCGAGTCTCTCCACTGATGGGAGTCAGTTGATTATATGTGAGGTCGAGTCTCCTCGCTGATGGGAGTCAACAAATCTATATAAAATACCATTGCTTGACATAATAGAGATTCAGAGCAGCACAACTACAACAAGGGTGGTTTTTTTCCCAGATAGGTTTTCCACCATATATCTTGTGTCTCTTATGTGTATGTGTTTTGATGTGTTGTTTATTGTTTCTCTCATGGTTATCTTGTTTTAGTTGCTTATATGGTTTATACATATGAAATAATCTAATGTGTTGTTGGCCAATATAAGTGATTCAGTAGAAAAGTTTAAATTGGTAAAAATTGTATATAGATCACACTATTGATTCACCGCCCCTCCGACCCCTCTCAGTAGTGCTCAAGGTTCCCAATAATTGGTATCATAGCAGGGCTCTCGATTGCAGCTTGATCACTAGAGAGTAGATATGGGGTTTGCATTTTTTTTTTTGGAATGACTTCTCAAGGAACGACTATCCTCACTATTGCAAATTTTAAGGTATGGAATAAGAATGTTAAATCTCAATTATAGTCTTGTGGATCTAACATTTGGAGACTAGTGTGTGAAGGATGTGGCAAGGATCCAAATGCAAATGAAGTTTTGCAACAGGACGCACAAGCTAGATGTATAATCTACAAGAATATTCATGATGATGGTTTGAAGAAGCTAGTAGATTTGAAATACACTAAAGAAATGTGGAACAAGCTAGAGTCCATTTTGGAGATGGTACCAACAGTAATAAGGAGAATGAAAAGATGAGTAGCAAGAAGAAGAATAAGGAGAAAGGGCTTTGAAATCAAGAAGCTCGACAACAAGAGTCTCATCCTTCTAGTGCAAATGATTTATTCGATGATAAAAAGAAATCAGAAAATCCTGAATCCAAATGTATAAAAATTAATGATTTTATTTTAAGTTATAATTTTGATAATTCAGGTTTTGATCATGTTGAAGTGCCTAGTGAAAATGAGAATGATATCAAGGGTCTTCAAGTTGAGATTTCTATACTAGTGATTGCATGCAAAGATCAAGAAAAACTATTGCATATATTTGATGATAAGAAGGCTAGGCTCAAGGAGAAGATTATCAAACTTAAAGATTAAATTGGTAGAATCAAAAAGAGTTGAGAAAGGCATGACGAAGTAGTACAAAGAGAAGGAATATAAGTGTGAGAGATTAGAAGCTGAAGTGATGTCTTTGAGAAAGTAGCGAAAGATGGAGAAAAGCATTGTGGCCTTGGATAGTTTGTTTCAAATATAGAGTTCACCATTGGATAAATCCAGCTTTGGATATTAAAAGGGTGAGTCTAGTTTGCACGTAAGAAAAAGCAACAAATAATAACCAAAGAAACTCATAGCGAACAATACCAACAAGAAGCGTAGCAAAGAAAGAAACCAACAACAGATCAACCAACAATAACAAAAAAGGAAACCTCAAGGAGAACCTACTTTTAGAAGATCCTTTACTCCAAGAGAGGATCATGGCAGATTGATAAAATTTCAAAGGAACCAAAGTCTTTTTGTTCCTTTCATGCATAAGGTAGAATGTTACAATTGTCACAAGTTTGGACATGTTGCAACTAACTACAAGAACAAAATGTATAGATCTAATCAATGAAGCTTACAACAATATCAATAGCCAAGAAGATTGGCCAACAGGTATAATCGTGCTTTTTGTGGTTATTGCTATTCATGTAACTTGCATGGCCATAAGGAAATTGATTGCAGATCTAACCCATGGAGGAGGGCACATTACGTAGAAGGTATAAATTTGGCATGAGTAATAGGAGATCAAATCCTATTGTTTCATATCTTAGCCACGTGGAGTGTTATACATGCCATAATTTTGGCCATATGGCAAGAGACTGCATGTTGCCCCATTATTCAAGGCAAAATTGGCAAGAGCATCAAAAACAAAAAGAACCTAGTAGAAAACCAAAGAAGGAAGAAAAGAAGTATCCAAAGATTGTGTGGAGAAAGAAGGAACAACAACTCTTCAAGTAGTGAAGAGCATCCCCTTGCATATTTATAGAGGACTACAAAGTTCATGAGAGGTGCATAACCTTAGGGGGAGCGTATGGTAGCAATGTGATAGTTTTATGAGTACAAATTGTTTCAATAGCATATGATGAGTTCATTTGAGCCTCATAATCTTCCAGGTCCACAGGATCAACCTGTCTTTTGGAGGTATATTGAACTTAGGGCAAACTATGCATGGTATGGAGCTTCATGATTTGTTTTGTCTCCATCACTTATTTCTACTCATGTGTATGTAGTAGCTCCATCTATCTTTTCATGAGTAGAGAAAGGTGCATTTTCAGCCACATATATGTTTTTGGTTTCACTGACAAGTTGGTTGAAAATTTGTATAGCCATGCATAAATGAGATCATTGCTTCAGCTATGTACAAATTACTTGGCACATGGACCAACCATGTGTGGTCTACTATATGCTTGTTATTACAACCATGTATTTTTTATTGTTTCATCATTTTGTATTGGTTGTAAGTCCAGTCAATAGTAAGTTGAGTCATCATGGTGATAGGCTTGTTATGGAGGAGTCTCAAGGAGTCTTTCTATAGTCATGTGTATGGGCTAATGATGATGTAACAACCCTGATATACTATATTTTGGAGTCATTGGTCCATAGGAGATGTCCTAGCAGCCATGAATTTCATTGTAAAATCTATGTGAATGCTCATGGAGTCATGTACTTATGTTGTACTATCACTGGGTCTTTTAGTCATGGATCATGAGGTCATACTATAGTCATGTATGAATTCTATTATGTCTCTACTATAGCCATGTATTGATCAATGTATATGTCATTCAGTCATGGTCATGTGGAGTCTATGTCCATGTGGTGCTTCTATTTGTGGAAAGGAAGCATTGTTTGCAGCGGAAGTTGATCATCGTAGGTTGGAGCTGATTTTGGAGATGGAATATGTTTAGGAGGAGCATTTTATGTTCCTATTTACTTCAGCCATCCATTGTTGGCATTATGGTCTGCTTGGAGATGTTCATTGTGTGTCTCATGCTATGCTTTGACTGTTGGGGTCTTGGCCTCATGTTGTGGGTAGAAAAGTTGATAATGGCCATTGATGTTGTTGTTATGTGGTTGCTATGGAAATGTTGGTTGATGCTTTGATGTGCATATTATTGCATATTGTGTGATGCTTCTCATTGTTGCATGTTGCCTCATGTGCATATTGTTGCTACTGCTAGAGGTTGTTTTGGTTTGATATGTTTCTTTGAACGATGATTGCTCTATTTGTTGCTTGTTGTTGATGTGGAGACACATGGATACATGTTGATGTGCATTATTTTTCAGCCATGTAGAGATCAACTGCTCCAGTGTTTGTGTTTCAGTTCTTCATTATCATATTGAGTTGATGCTTTACCATTGATGTTAGTGATAGAGGAGATTGGTTTGGAGTTTGTGTGTGGTTGTTGTCAGCTCAATTTACTGGGTAAATTAATACATGCATTTTAATTATCAATTCAGGTTGGTAACCTTAGAAGCAAACCACAATTTATGGAATTTTGGATAAAACTAATGTAGAAAGTAATTGTGAAAATAATGGAAATGTATATTACAAATATAATTTATTAAAGAAGTAAAACATTTGGATCTACTTTATGAAATCATAAAAATGTCTGGTCAATGAGATTAGCCTATTTCAGAAGATGGAGAAGAGGCTCTTTTCTAAGAGTCTTGGTTGTCCTTCCACAATATTTCTATAATAACATTGTCAAACATCTAAGAAAGCATGAGAAAATGTAAACTATGAAAGCACATAAATTTAGTCTAGAAAAGCATATGAGAAAGTGAATCTTGTTTCAGTTTAGTCCTAGCTCACAAAGAAGAGGCTCTTTTCTAGGAGTTATGGTTGTCTTTCCACATTCAAACTAATTACTAAAACGAAAGCAATCTTCACTTAAAACATGGCCATAAAATGAATTCAAATTGAAAACATTTGCAACTATTTACAACAAATAAATATGATGAACATAAAGAATTAAACTAGCATATGCACAATTATGAACATTATTCTACAACAAAGTATACTTAGCTTGGTATGGGTGCCCTCCACCCTTGCTAGCACACTACTAAAACAATCAGTTGCAACACTTCATTCAAATCATATACATAGGAAAATGATAGAGCAAATCTTTGTCTTCAATTATCTTCAAAAAGTAATAATCTCCAAGTCTCAAGTTTTTCCCTCGCACTTCTAACTATGAATGTCTTGCTTAAATACACAAAATCATAACAATATAAGATAAAAAGGTTGTAACCACTAATAGTAATCCTAATCCATCTCATAAGGTTGAAATTATCTATTTGTTACACAAAATAAGGATGAATCCCACAAAATCATAAAATTGCCCTTGATTAAGGAGATTTCCTGAATGACTGGACAGGGTTGACCAGCATTGACTGGCTATCTTCTCGCTGATTTGATGCAATCCAACAAGTGCTCATCCATCCTTGGTTCCCATTGTTTCCAGATATGCATTTGATTCGAGCCTAGGTTTCCTAACCATGACTTCAAACGAGTCATTACAAGCTTTTCGAGTTTTGTCCAAATTTAATTTTAATGCTCAATTTTGAGAAAAACACTAAAATAATAAAAAGACATAGTTTGACTACCTTGATGTGTATAATAGAGGAAAAATGAGGTGAATATGATAATAAAGTGGTGAGAAAAGATGGTAAATGATGAAATGTATAAGGTAAAAATAAGCCAAAATTAGAGGCCAACACTCCCCCTTGTTGTGCATGAAGCATGTCCTCATGCTTGATTGATCCTCTTGGATCTCTTTCTTTTCCTAGGTTTTGATGTTGATGCCTCTACCTAGGATGCTTGTAGAAGAACCTCTATTCCTTATGCTTCTCTTTCCCCCCTTTTATAGATTTGGGTCTTTACCTTTTGTGTCTCATACTTATACTGCTAGTGTTTTTTTTTCTTCAACCATCTGTAGGCTTGCTTTGAAATAAGAACATTTTGTGTTTCAAGATTCTTTGTCTGCTTCTTAAGTTGTTTGTTTTCTTTCACAAGTTTGTTGTTCTGACTTTTGTACATATTATTTTCCTTCTTTAAGTGTCTTTCCATTATCTCTGCCACTTGAATCTTTGCTTTCAGTTCTTCTAATTGTTTTGTCTCATTCTCTTTATATGGCTTTGAAGTTTCTCCATAAGTCTCTTTTGTTATCTTTTTTATTTTCTTGCTTAATTTCTCATATGGGGAATAAGAGGATGAATCCTCTTTTTCATTTTCCTCATACCATTTGTCTTCTTCTACTTCTTTACACTTTTCATTTGCCTACTTTTCCAATTCCCCGAGGAGGTCATGATGCTGTTTATGTGCTTCATCAATGGGCAGCTCTTCAAAATCTTCATGTTCATATATGTCTTGAATCTCAACATGAGGTTCCTCCAACATTTTAACCTCTTCCAATATTTTCTTCTTAGATCTTCTAGGAAAATAAAAAAATGGTTTGTCACTTTCATAGCTTTCCAATTCAATTTTTTTCTTTGATCTTGTCCTAGGGTAAGAAGATGTATTCATTACCTCTCTTGAGAAGTTTGACTGTGTATTTGCTTTGGAAGCTACATCTGACTGCTCTTCTTTCTGACCTTCTATAAAATTGTTCCTCTTAAGGAAACTTGTCCATGTTTCTGTTGTTGTGTTCTTCAAGTGATATTCAACAAGCATCTTTATCAATCCCTGATGATAATAACTAGTTTCCTTCTTATCACTTTTTCCATTGACACCTTCAATCATATTTAATAGGTTTGTGGTGAAGAAATATGGGAGGTTGACTTCATTATCTCCTTTGATATGTTGGAGGATTTTGATGTGATATATATATACCACATTATATCTTCCATCGCATTGTGGTATTTTTGAATGATGAGGATAAGTTCTCTCCATGGTTCTTGAAACCATTCTCTTATGACTCCATTCTTCCAATTGAAGGTTCCTTTTATGGACTTTTGCAAAAAGAAATTCCAATATTTCCCTTTCAAATGTTTTCCCCTGTGATATCTTTCTCCTGTTTGTGGCAATCCTGTAGCAAGTGTTATGTAATCCTCTGTTACAGGGATACTTATATCTCCTATAACTGTCTTCTCATTTTGATAATTTGCCACAATTGCTTCTGTGATATTGCTATTGTACCCATTGAATTTATGGAGAAATTCAAGTAAACCTGCTCTATGAAGCTGCTCTCTACTTTGTTGTGTCCATCTTTCTGACTGGAACCCCATTGGCCCAATCCTTCATTCCATTTAGAAATTTTTTTTTGTGTGTTTCTATATGCCCAAATCATAAAAATAATTTCAATTTTTGAAAGAATAATAATAAACATAGATTTTTTTTTTTATTTTTTTTAAATTCATCGGGAATACTTCGAATTTCTCAGGGTGGAGGAAGAATTATGTATTTTCAAACAACGTTTATGAAAAACTGTCACTCCCTTCTGCGTCTATTTATGAATTTTGCCTCTGAAAACAACGCGGGAAATTTTTAAAAGATGGTGGCTTGTACATACCATATTTAAACGTTGAAATCGACGTAGTGTCGTTCCCAATTCATAAAAACCTTCTCTCTTTTCTTGTAGTTTGACAACGAAGAAAATGATTTGATAAAGGGTCTCTGTGGAAACTTAAAATCTTTATGTTTTTCACCCTATTTCTCAGTTCTAGGTTATCACAAGTCCTTTATGACTGCTCCTCTGCCAGCTATTTTTCTTATACACTTGTCAAACTGAAACTGAAAACTTACCTGTAGCTACCCGTCAAGTGATTTCCACATTCACAAAATGAACTTCCTGTTCATATGTTGTTGTTAACACGTTTGCAAACACAATCTTTAACATCAATTTCATATTTTGTAGGCTTAGATTCAGATTTCCTACAAGGATAGAATACAAAATTTGCGGGATAGTTTTACCTGAAAAAAGGTCATTTAACTGTTGTTTTGCCAGGCTTGAATTGCGTTCTCTACAGTCAATTTGTTTTAACGACTCTCAGCTCCTTGCAGAATTTTAAAAAACATATAGATCACTTAAATTCGACCCTTCCCTCGTTTGATAATTTCGAATTCCGGTGCTTGAACCTCTGATTTCCAATTTTTATCTGCGTCTTCCTTCTTGTGGCTTGAATATAAGGTTTTCGGTTCGAATCCCTGGGTGCCAACCCTGTTCTTACTTCTTGCTCAACTCCTGTAGGTTTTCTCCATATAAAACCCGCTTCTCAAAGTTTCACAAGACCATCCTCGTAGAATTCTTTATGCTTGGGTAAATGTCTGAGGTAATACACATTCTCAATGCTTGTTGCGCCTCGTTTCTCTTCAACGTGAGTATGACTCTCGCAGTCACTCATGTCCATTATATTGTTAATAGGCTTTTCATTATGTTTTATTATGGTAATCCTCGTTTTCTCATAGCATAAAATGCACATACATAAAACTTAATGAGTCTTTTCTCATAAGATTTGCATCGGGCTTACTCATTCATCATTACTCTGTCGTATTAGAATCGGTCTTTCTCCATGGTTTCATTATGACATATGCTTGTCATATGCTGCAACCTTGTTTTATTATGATTCAATTTAGCATGTTTGGATATAGTTGATTCTCGTGTATTTTTTAAGTAGTTTGACCTTATATATCATAAATGAGTACTTTAGTTATTCCAACATGACATTCCAATGTCAATTTTGACTCTATTTTTTAACAGTACTCCAGGTTCCTATAATGAAATCAAGGCTATCCTTCTCCTATGAATTTTCTCAAAGTTGCGGAAAATGAGGATGGTTTTATTATGTGCAAATGGAATGAGGTTATCAAGTTGCGGAAAATGAGGATGGTTTTATTCTTTTCAAATGGAATGAGGTTATCTTCATGTGTCAATTAGGATAATCATTTTCTTGGGCATAATGTCTCAATATTGTCTGGTTTGCCATCATGAAATCAATTCATGGTTTTTCTCTTTGACTCTCTCCTACAACCTCTTGCATACAATCTTTTGGATCATATTTTTCCCATATGTGCTTCTGAAAGATTATTTTAAATGACCACTTCAGGGTCATTTAAAAACAAAGTCTCTTTTTTACTTTGATATTAACCCTTTTTCAACACTTCCTTCTTCTTTTTTACCATATTGCATTGTTTTTGTTGGAAAGGAAAGGAGGTTTGCTCTCCGATCTTGGCTTAATTTTGAAGGAAGATGGCAACATAGAAAGAGGTTTTATGGAAGGGTTTATAGAGTGAAGGATAGATGTATGTAGAAATAGATAGGATGCATCAAGGTTAACTAGTCTTTAATTACAAGTGCTAATTCAAAATCAAAAGCATTAAAAAAATTAACTTACAAAACTTTCCCTTGGTTCCTTGATTGTAGCTTGATTGTAGAAGTTTGTAGCTTGATTGTGAAAGTATCTTTGAAGAAATAGGTTCATTCTTCTCTTGAGATGAAGCAATGAATGAAGTAGCTTGTCTTTGACATGAAGTAGACTTTTGCAGTAGCTCCTTTAATTGTTACTTTTAAATGTATCCTTTTTCTTTTCACAGGTCCCTTCTGACAAATTTTTATTGATTGTTCAGGTCCCTCTAAAAGTAAATAGCTTGAAGTAATGTCTTTTCACAGGTCCCTTCTGACAAATTTTTGTCGAATGTTCAGGGCCCTCTGAAAGTAAATAGCTTGAAGTAATTGATCTAATGATGATAAGCATACAAGAATATAATTGTGAAAATTCTATCACTGCAACAATTGATTTATTTTACCTATTTATTTCCCAATAAGTTATTTATGAAAATCCTTCAATAAACATTAAAATAAATTATGTTGTAGATATCACATCATAATACTGAAACAAAAACATGCACAAGAATTAACACATCGACACAAATATTTTGGACAATCAGTCCCTGGAAAAACCCAACGTGGGAAAACTGATGCAGCAAGGGAGGATTTTATTATTCAGCAATTCTTCAATACAACTGGGTGCCAAACTGACTTACCCTACAAAGAAAAAATTCTTCAGCACTTCTCCTAGTCTTAGCGTCAGCTTGGCTGACCTCTACGTAGCTCCCAGACCCTTTGCGTCAGTCCCTGCCTCTCTGTGTCAGCACTGGGCCTCGCAGGCCCTCTAGTGGCTGCACACTCTGCTACCTGAGAGGCTCTAAATCTGCCTCTCCAACCTCTGCGATTTTCCCCTGGTGTTGTTCCTGACTCCCTGTTCCGTACTTGCTGCCTCCTGCTGCTCTCCAGACCACTAGTTCAAATTTCTCAACTAACCCCGCTCCAGAAATCGAATTGACTGGTCTCCCTCAATATATCCTCCAACTGACCCTCAAGCCTCCTCTTATACTTTTTCGTTGGTCCATCAACGACTGAGATTAAATCTCTAATCAACGGCTAAGATTAGATTTGGCTTGATCCATGACTTTTGGAACTTTTTAACCCAATTTTATATTAATACCCATTAATATTTTATTTTTCCTAAGTTTAGACTTAGGAACTCTATTAAAAATGTTAATTATTTTAATATCTCCCAAACCGGTTAGAACCTACACAAACCATTTCTGGGTCTTGGACATCTCATGTGCTTTAACCTTTTCGCCGATTTTTATGGCTAGAGCATATCCGATGCTACCCAAATCAACAATAATGATAATGATGAGGTGGATAGAATAACAAAAGTATGCATGCTTTTGTTTCTCTCGTGGACATAATAACAAAAGTATGAATGCTTTTGTTTCTCTCTCCCCTTGATAATTTGGAGACTTGTCCTCAAGTCTAGAAATGGAAAAATACATAAACTGAAAAGAAAAGAATTCATATTCGCCAATTATCTTGGTTTTCAAATATGAATTCTGATTTGTTCTGTGTTAGAGATCTAATTTTCACAGTCAAATATTTATTATTATTATTATTATTATTATTATTATTATTCTGCAGTTAAGTAAAGCATATGACTATGCTTTTCCAAAACTTGATTGTCTTCCTCTGCTGAGAGTTTCTTCAGAAAATCATCATTATTGACTGGTTTGTTGTAGACTTTTAATCTATGTCCATTGACTAAGAATGATGTTGTAGGTTCATCTATTGTTTTAATTGTCACTAATCCATTGTCAAAGATTTCTTCTATTTCATATGGGCCTAGCCAATGAGTGTTAAATTTTGCTTTGAAATCTTTATATTTTGAATCATAAAGAAGTGAAGTGCCCAGTCCCCTATATGAAAAATCTTCTTCTTAATAAATCAGTCATGCCATTTATTTCTTTGTTGTTGCACTAATGATGTATCTTCTACAACTTGTTTTCTAGTTTCATTTAACTCATTGAGCTAGATTATTCTTTGTTGTTGTGCTTCTGACAGGTCCAGTCTCAATTCTGTTGCAAGTATGTATGTGTGGATCTAGAACTCTATTGGTAACAAAAGTTCTTTTCCATAAACAAGTTGATAGGGTCTAAATCCAATGGCATTCTTCCATGTTATTATATGATCCCATATTGCTTCATTCATTTTCTCTGACCATTATTTTTTGTGCATCTTCGTTGTCTTCGTCATGATATTCTCAAGGATTTTGTTTTTCGACTCTGCTTGTCCATTTGCTTAAGGGTGATATGGAGTTGATTTCCTATGCTTGATTTTGTATTTCTCTGTAATATCTCTAACAAGCTTGGAAGTAAATTGTGCTCCTTGATCTGTGACAATCTGTCTTGGAACTCCAAATCATACAAATATCTCTTCAAAAAGAAAAGATACTACTGCAATTTATGTTGCATTGGTCATTGCTTTGGCCTCCACCCATTTTGTTACATAGTCAGTACATACTAAGATGTACTTCTTACCATTAGATGGTGGGTTGATAGGACCCACAAAGTCAAGAGCCCATTGCTCAAATGGCTCTATAAGTACTTGTGGTTTCAATGGCATTTCATCAGAAACTACAGGCTTGCCTATCCTTTGGCAATTGTCACACTTTTTAACATAAGTCTTTGAGTATCTAAATATTGATGGCCAAAGACCTTGTATGTTGTTCTTTTTCCTGCAAAATGACCATCACATGTTTATCATGACATGATTTTAAAATATCGAAAATTTCATCTTCTCTTATGCATTTTCTAATTAAAAGATCAGGACCAGTATAGAAAAATGTCTCCATTAACCCAATTATATCTAGCACTATCTCTAATTATTTTCCTTTTTTTTGTTTATTTGTAAAATGAGAATGTGATTTCCGGATGATAGAAAATAATTATGTCAGAAAACCATGGGGTTTTGACTATTATAGCAAATAAGTGCTCATCAGGAAAA